>CM046881.1:536369630-537569630 GCA_025667525.1 Glebionis coronaria | reverse complement strand
ACATATGTAGGTGTCCCTAACATTATGTCCTTATTTTTCACTTCTTGCAGATCTCATAAAATTTAATCTTTCACAACCTTTAAAGAGAATGTAGTGTTTATTAATCAGTTTTATGGTGACTACTAGTCAGTCTTGCATGGTCCATTCCAAATTGTATGTAGGCGCGCAACTATATACAATTTCAAGATTAACGATGCAATACTCAGTTCGTCAAAATTTTATCATCATGTTTATGATAAAAACATTTTCATGCTTAATTCTTAAATAAGAATCAAAATAAATTTACAAAGATTTTTCCTTGTTATGAAAACAACTAAGTTTTCCAGGATGTTTTATAAACAACTTTATTTTGATAACAATCACTTATAAATCTCACTTTGAATAATCTTTATAGTGATGAGAATTAAATTTTCTCAAAGTATACCGTTTTAACTTTACAAAAACAGTGTGTGATCTGCAAAAGAGTGACGAAGAGTTGTTCACCAAGAACTAACTACAATATGATAGGAAATGAGCTTTAGGCAAATAATCATGAGGTTCATGATCTCTATGGCACTCAAAAAGAATAATCCACAACGTAACTCAAATCAAGATGAGTACTCGTTCAATGGTTACATCACGAATGCGAACATTAGGATGAAGCAATAAAAGATAGATAACATCGATACATGTAGGATTTAGCAATCAAAGGTAGTCCTTTCCATTAATCACGAACAAGTCAAAATTGTACCGTAACACCTTATGTGTCACTATGTCATACAATTCTCAGAACTCATCCTACCAACTGATGTCACAGTTAAGTTAGGGATTATTTTTGAATGATACCACAATGAATACTAATCTACAAGAGTCATTAGGTGTTCCACATGTCCTAGAAGATCCATCGGTCTTAATTCAGAAGAAGATTTCTTCAATTTATTTCGTGGACACTGGGCATCCTCGTCAGTGGACAATGGCCTAGGAACAACCCTTAACACAAACTAACAATCATTTAAAACCTTATAATTCAATCACAAAACTTAACGACTTCCTCTTATCAATCTCATATTTCATACGGGTTAAATTTTACTTTATTCAAGTTTCAAACAATTTTATACTCAATTCAATATCCTACCTCATATTCCAATACTTAAAACCTTATTCTTCGGCCTTGTAAAGGCAATACAATCTCAATATGAATCAACACTTAATTCCAATCCTATAGCTCTTACAACAACAATTATCAAATGAGTCACTAGTATGAAATGACTTGATCATTCAACTAGACTTTTCAGAAAGGTACTAGTGCCATGAGGCTTTTGGGTAATGATTCCAATGACAGCCTCAAGAGCAACATTCACCCTTTCGATTTCAATTTAAGAATTGGATGACAACGAGTCAGATGACATCTTTCTAGGTGGTAATGTTTTGTCAAACTCCACTCTATAAGAAAAGATCGTCATGACATCGATATCAGATTTAATCTCGCCAATCCTTTTTCAATATCGCAATCAACTAATATCTACATTTCTACGAATATCAACCATTTTTTGGGATCATAAATATCCACAACTTGGTTTAGATCTAGGATAGCTAGAATTCCTACGAGAATAGCTTCGATTAATTTACTAGGGGATTTAGGGTACATTGTGACAATCTACGTCGTATAAATACCTCGTATAAATATCAAAATAATCATCAAACAATCATGTAATAAAATTACATCATATATATATATATATATATATATATATATATATATATATATATATATATATATATATATATATATATATATATATATATATATATATATATATATATATATATATATATATATATATATATATATATATATATATATATATATATATATATATATATAATCCAAGTTATATATATATGTATTAAAATAACACTTCTCAGTCTTGGCCTTGTCGGTAATTCGGGAATTCTTCGGCACCGTTATAGTCAAAAGATTTTTAGACATTTTTAGAAAAATGTTTTTAGTTAAAAGATTTTGAAATGTTTTATTCAAAACCTTGGTTTTAAAAATCTTTCGTTCTCTATAACGAGAGCTCTGATACCAAACTGTAACACCCCCAAATTTATACAACTCAGTACAGCGGAAGACTCGTTGGTGTTACGGGATAACACATTACTCACATCATAGACAACGCATAAAAATCGCGTCGTTTATTAATAAAGCATTTCCATTCATAAATATCAAAGTTACATCGGTCCCAAGTCATATTATTTCATACAAAGTTTTACAAAGTATTTGAATGGAAAAATATTGTTTAAGTGCGGGCCATAAATTCTTGTCGTCTTCCCGAGAATTACCTTCAAGTACCTGAGATAAAATATGTTAAAAGAAAAGGTCAGCGATAACGCCGAGTGAATTCATAGAGTTTAATAAAATCCATCAATATAATATCAGTATAAAATTATTACTGAAAATCGTTTTGTACAAATCATTTTAATAGGCCATAAAATAGCCAAAGTCATTTTATACAAATCCTTATCAAAAATCATAATATAGGCATTTGCCTTAAAAATCATTATACGAGCCAATGTCGTAAAAACATCATACAATACGTCTTATGACGTTGTATGAAAATAAAAACCGTTATATGAATATGGTTATGAAAACCAAAACACAAATATAATATCAATAGTATGACCCTGTATTGCTAGTCAGGCAATACATCATAATTCGAAGCGTCTAATAGTATTTCGTTAGTTTTGGATTATTATAAGCCGCATGACATTGTTACCTTACTAAACCAACAACGGGTAGCTAACCCGATACTAAATTTGCCTATCTAAAGTAGCGTGTCGTCACAAAGGTCATGCTATAGAAATCTTCTCATACATAAATTCGCTTACCAATCAATGTGGCACGACGGGGATCAATCGTCAAGGCGCGAACTGGGGTGATCGTCCCCAAATAGTACTATTAAATGCATAAGCGTCTACCAAATCCCGGTAGTTCACAATTCATGCTAATGGGACTTTTAGTGACATAACTTTAATAATCCATTAAATTTTATCTATCGGGTCCTTTAATCATTTATCGGGTCATACAATCGGGTCATTCAATCATTCGGGTCTAAAAATCAATAAACAAACAATCGGGACAAATGGTGTCCTATTTTTATAAAAACTAACATGTTATCTCCCTCGCGGGTTTATAAAACATTTATAAAAACATTTAAAAGAGTGCGAGGCTATGAACTCACGTTGATGTGGGAAGGCGGGTTATCGGCAATTCGGATGTACGGTACGTGCTTCAATCACGGAAACCTAGACAAATAATACTCGTCTTAGACTCATGTCCAATGACTTTATAAAAATAACAATTATGTATACATATGATGATTATATATATATGATTATCAAGTGGGTTTACATATCCTCATTTACTCATTTTTGTGTTATGTGTCGATAACTTTTATACTAGTTTTCTCGTTTTACCTATTTACGTGTTTTAGGTCCAATAAGCCTATTATAAGTTCTTAATCTGTATTAATCCTTGTTATACTTACATTATCAGTATCTACACTTTACAAGTTGGGCCTAAATGGGTTAAGCCCAATAAGTTCTTGTTATGAGTGTTCATCTTGTTTAGTCTAATTATTAGTCCAATATGTTTACTTAGCTCGTTAATGCCCGTATGTCCTATAGTTCGGGTTTTATCGGTTTTTACTTGTTATACATGTCTATATATCAGTATATAAGTTTTATAAAGTTTTCATTAGACGGGTCCAACCATCTAAGTTTTATTTAACAAAAACGTTAATTTTTACGGTATTAGCAAAAAAAGTCGTAAAAACAAGGTTTATAGTTTTATAACTTATAAGTATTATTTCACTACCATTTATATAAGTTATTCCTTCATTTACCCTTTTACATATTTATATAAATAAGTTTTATAAGTTAGTGGGTTTTAATTTATATTTTATACTATTAAATTTTGAGTGCTTATATAATAGTATTATTCTTTAATATCCAAAAATCTGATTTTTATCTTTACTTTCACCAAAACTGCCATATCTTGAGTTCTATATAGAGATAGAAGCTCAAATTTTTATCACATAAACTACATGATATGTGATACATTTAACTCTTCTATAGCTACTGTTGAATCATCTTCTAAATATTTTCTAAAAATCGTCCAAAACAGTGAACTCAGATTTATACCTTAAACTTGTTTTGATCATATCTCACTCATTACTTTGATTCCATTACATGGCCAACTCTCACATGTGTACAAGACATATAGCTTACTGTAAATGGATTCTACTTCATCATTTTATCAGTCCATGACCTGTTTCTTTACTGTTTGATACAGCCATCACTTTTAAGCAAGATTTTAGCCTTGTTCTTTATAGTTTTTCACCTTTTAATCATGTTTATCAACACCAAATCCCCACATAACATTTTTATCATCATATAATCATCATATACATATACAATAGGAAATAAAATACATGTTTACATAATCAAAATAACAAGAAGATGAGGAGGACAATCTTTATCCCACCAAGTTGATGTAGGTTATGATCAAAACATGGATTTTGATGGAGATACTTGTGATGCACCAAGACCATCTTCATGACCACCAATCTTCATATACTCCTTATGGAAAATCAGCCTCAAGACACCATGAATACTCCTCCTTGGATGTTATAAGCACCACCAATCAATAGGGTTTCAAAAGGGCTTCAACATATGTGTATATAACATGAGATTTCATGGTTGATTTTGATCAAAATTGATGTTTAAAGGGTAATATGGGACGGCTCATTTGAGCTAGAGAGAGAGTTGAGAGGATTTTGAGGGTGGTTTTGCATGTGTGAATGAAGCAAATGGTATGGGATGAGTAGTTTTGTGGTGTAGTGGTAAGCTTAGCTTTCAAGTTAAGCTTACTAGGACAAGTGTCTTTCTAGTTAAATAAGAATGACACCAAATGTGGTGTGTTGTACATTGTTGCCGTCCCATGTAAGCTAGTGGGGTGGGACAATGTATTTTGTCCCATCTCACTAGTTTACGGGTATTCCTCGATTTGCGTGCCCTCGGGTCGTTTTACGTAAAACGTTTTTATAAATTATGAATCACCGTCACAAAACGAATCTAATAAAAATTGTCTCATCAAAAACGGAGTTCGAAAACGTAAATACGTAATCCTAGGGTTTCCGGTTTAGTCGTAAAGGACGTTAAAATAAAATCGTAAGTCCTAATCTCTTCTCGTAAATTTGTGAGTTTATGAACCAACACAAATTTAAAACTCCAAAATAATATTCACAGATAAATTTATTTTCTGAAATGTCGGACTGTCACCAAAGACGGTGTATGTAAACGTAAGCACGTAACGTTGAATCCTCCGGTTTAGACGTAGTAGATGCTACTCCAAGACGTAAATCCAGATTTCTTCCCAAAATAAGTGAGTTCATAAAATAATATTTTCAAATAAATATTGAGAATAAAATATTGACCATAAATTGACGGATTGTCACACATGCACTTGTGAGTTATGTTAAGCAACAATAGAGAACACATCATAAAGATACTCAACATTGTTTTTTTGCTTGTTTTCTATCACAAGTAGAGCCTAAGAACATTTCTCATGCTCTTGAAGACTAAAGTTGGGTGAATGCTATGTAAGAATAGCTTATGCAGTTTGAACTACAAAAGGTCTGGATTCTTGTTGACCTACCTTCTTGAAAGAGAATAATTGGTACAAGGTGGGTTTTCAGAAACAAAAAGGATGAAAGAGGTGTTGTTGCCAGGAACAAGGCCAGACTTGTTTCCCAAGGATATAGTCAGGAAAAGGGGATGGATCGTGATGAGGATTTTGCACAAGTGGCAAGAATAGAAGCCATTAGGTTATTTTTTACCTTTGCATCATATATGGGTTTAATAGTCAACATCAAATGGATGTGAAAAGTGTTTTTCTCTATGGCACTATTCTTGAGGAGGTATATGTATCACAACCTCTAGGTTTTGTAGATCCTAAATTCCCCATGTGACAACCATGGTTTTGAGGTTCGTCACTTAGACTTATTTATTAGGTCATTTTATGTGTGACTATGTGTCTTATATGCTTACATGTTATTTTGTATGAATGAGATAGGAAGGGACATCGTTTATGGGCATATAATACTTATAAGAAAATCGATGGACTGATTTTCATGATCATGAGCTCACAATATAGTGACTATAATATGAAATGAAATTATTTTGGTAATTTATGTATACGTATAAGTATTTTATTAAATCGTATTTTTACGATTTTGGGTTTAGCATTATGAGGTCTCGGATAAGGTATTTAGTCACGGGAATATTTTTCGGGATGGTTTTAAGTCATTTAGGACTTAAATATATAGTTTA
Source organism: Glebionis coronaria (assembly GCA_025667525.1). Lineage (NCBI taxonomy): Eukaryota > Viridiplantae > Streptophyta > Magnoliopsida > Asterales > Asteraceae > Glebionis > Glebionis coronaria. The sequence goes on along the minus strand of CM046881.1, from coordinate 537,563,258 downwards.
TTTTATACTTCAAGAGTTTTTATAAAACTATATATTTTTACGGTATACGCGTAAAACTGACTAGTTTTACGGTTTTGAGGTTCGGGAGGTCTTAAAGGCTGTAACAAATTAAGAAAATTTAAGGAAACATTAGTAGTATAATATTTAGTAATAAAAAAAGAAAAAAAAAATACATATATAAGTCGGTATAGGGCCGGGTTTTAAAAAGAAAAGGAAAAGGAAAAGAAAGATGGGCTTGGTTTGGAAGGATTGGTACACAATATATATAAAGGCTTTCGATAAAAAAAACAAACATAATTCACTCTCCTGGAACATAATAAGTCGCAGCACATAAAAGATTTTTAGGGTTCTTCATCAAAAATTTAGGTTTTCATAAATCTAAGGTAAACCATGTAAACCCTTTTCATTTAATTTGTTTTTAATCATGTGTACATCAAATTATGATGGATTTAGGGTTAGGGTAATAAGTGTGAAAACACTTATCCTTTTACCACTTAATTATAATAAAAACGAGACCAAAACGTGTATTTTATGTCGTAAAAGTCGGAATTATGCGTGGTTTGTGTTTTTATTGTGTTTTAGGATAAAAATATGAAAAAGGAAGAAAACACGCACTTTCACGGGCTTTTATCGAAGAAAAAGATAAAAGACGAAGCCAAAAGATCAAAAGTGCAAGAAGAACGGAAGTCAAAGGCCTATTCTAAAGATTTATCGAAGAAAAAAAGTCTGAAGACGGAACTTTAACGAAGTCGAAGAACCAAGTCTACTAAAAGAAGAAAATTAGAAGACAAGTTCATTTTACCATTCGACTAATCCCGAGGCAAAGTCGAAAAAGACGAGTTATTTAAAAAGACGAGAAGACAAAAGAAAGAAAGAAGGAAGCAACACACCACACCTCTCCTCTCCTATAAATACTCCCCTACAACTTCATTTTAAGGGAGTTAGTCAATTTTTAGTAGTTCATCTCTTTTAGAGAGAAGTAGGAGTTGGTGCTTCTACTTTCTCTCTCTATATTTCTTTCATTTTCTTTCAAGTTTTAAGCTTTCACTTTAATCGTGTATTTGAATCTTTAATCTCCAAGTTTAATTTCAAGCTTTTCATAATCTATCTTATTCTACCTTTCTTGTTTTAATCTTGATTTTGATTCGGTTCAAAGTATGTAACTTGTTTCATCTTGGTGCTTATTTGATTAAAGTGCTCATCTTGTTGTTCAAATCAATTTCATACGATTGATAATCTCAACTTTTTGTGATTCTTGCTTATTTCATGTTTAGCTTGTTTTCTCTTAAGTGTTTTTAAAAGTTTAATATTTTTAAAGTTTATTTTATAAATCTTGCTAATTTAGTGTTTTGAAAGTTTTTCATTCGTGCTTATTTAGTTCCTTTTATTATTGATTTGGTTAAGTTTTGGTAAGTGCTTATTAGAAAAGTGCTTATTTGGGTATTGCTTATTTGCCTTTTGTAACCCATCGTATTAATCTTAAGGGTTTTACTTGTTCTGATCGAGTTCGTAATCGCATAAACCCAAGGGTTTCTACTTGCAATTAGAAACTACGATCAAAGACTGCGATCTCATAATGCGATCGTTGGTTGAGATCAAAGTCACGATCGTCCATTGCGATCCAGGCTGCGATTACAGACTGCGATCCAGGCTGCGATTACAGACTGCGATCCCTGTTGCGATCTGTGGCTTCGATCCCAGTTGCGGTCGTGTGTTACGATCAAAGTCACGATCGTAGGATGCGATCATGGATGCGATTGGTTGTTGCGATCCATACTACGATCCATGGTGCGATCGGTGGTTACGATTGGTTGTCACAATCCAGGTCACGACCCCGTCTTGCGATCTAGGTTGTGATCGGATCGTTTTACTTTGTTTTATTTTACTTAGCTATTTTTCGAAGTATATTTCCTTCCCACCATTTTTGTCTAGTTTAATTTTATATTGTCTTGTCTTATTTTATCTTTAAATTTACTTTTTTTTAATTAGACTTAAACTTGTTAATCCCTTTATATTTGTTATTTGTCTTAACTCATTTTAGTAGATATAGATAATCAAAAGCGCCCCCTTTTAGTGACCAAAGACGACAATTCCACTCTAAACCGTGATCAATTCGACTAGACACCGAGAACGAACGAGTACACATATGTATAAAAAGTTGTCATATTAAAATGGCGCCGCTGCCGGCTCTTTTCGTAAAGATTAACAGTTTTTTGTGAGAAAAATTGGACTTTGGGATCCGTTATTTTGGGAACGTTATTTTGATAGCATAAAAATTTCAAAAAATATAAAATTTTCAAAAATCCAAAAAAAAATAAAAAAGATAAAAAATAAAAAAATATTGTATTTCATTTTTAGTGTATGCGTACTCGATCTTCGTCTTATCTTGATCCCGAGACTCGTAGAGACCTAGATATGGCCGGTGTGAATAATAATAATAATCCACCTCACCCCGTTGGGAATAATAACAACCATCACCCACAACCCGATCTTCGTACGATGGAGGAGCTATGCCAACCAACTATGAATGGACATGGAGGACCGATTGCGCCGATGCAAATCACGGCTCCCGAATTTTCGTTGAAGCATCACATGATCCAACAAGTTCAAAATGCTTGTCCATTTCGCGGATTACCGGATGATGATGCCAACAAACACCTCGATAAATTCATAACCGTCACTCAAAGCATGAAATTGCCCGGTGTTTCCATGGATTTTATCCGCCTTCATCTTTTTCCACACACTTTATCCCACCATGCCGAAAAATGGTTTGATCGTCTTCCTAAAAACTCAATTCATACATGGGACGAGATGACTCAAAATTTTTTGTCAAGATATTTTCCACCATCAATGGTCACTAGTCTTCGTAATCAAATCAGTGGTTTCACTCAAGAACCCGATGAGTCTCTTTTCGATGCTTGGGAATGTTATAATCTCTTGATCGATCGTTGTCCGAACCATAATATGCTCCCCGTCACTTTAATTGATACTTTCTACAATGGTTTAACTTTTCGTGATCGTGATACGATTAATGCCGCCGCTGGTGGTACATTTATGAAGAGAAGACCCGAGGAGTGTAGAGAGCTTATAGAGAACATGACCACTCATCACAAAAATTGGGATTCATCCGCATCTTCAAGAAATCATCCGAGGGTAAATGTTTCTTCTACTTCATCAAATCACGAGTTAACCGAACTCACCCGCCAACTAGCCGAGATGAACAAAAATTTCTTAACCATGGCTACGAACCAATTTCAACAAGTTAAAGCTGTAGCACTTTCTTGTGAAACTTGCGACAGTGCTCATTCATACACCGATTGTCCTTCGACTCATGACAATCCGGAAAACGTGTATGCGGCTAATGGTAACTTTTCTACAGGAGGATATCAAGCACGTCCTCAAGGCGACCGCAATTTGCTTTCAAAAAATTTTCTCTCACCACCCGGTTTTCCTCCTCAAAACCAAAACAACTTCAATCGCAACAATCAAAACCAACCTCGAGCTCCTAATCAATATCAAAACCAAAGAAACCCATATCCACCTCAAGGAAATAAACAAGTTTACCAACCTTCTACATATCAACCACCCACATACCAAACTCCACCTTCTAACCAACCCACATCATTTAATCACGAGGTCAAAACTTACATGAGGACCAATGACATGATGGTGAAGAATCTTTAGAGCCAAATTATTAACTTGAAGGGTGATATGGCTAAACAAGGGAATGATCTTCGATCCGAGCTTAGGAATGACATGCAAAACTCTTTAAGTAGTCAAACGAATGACTTAAGGGATATGATGGCTAGTTTCTTCCAAAGTACTCAACCCTCTACTTCGGGTTCTCTTCCAAGTAACACCATTGCTAATCCAAGAGGGGAGATGAAAGCAATCACCACCCGCAGTGGAAAAGGCTATAAGGAACCCGAGATTCCTAAACCTACTCTGGTGATTGTGACAAAGGAAAACGAGCAACCTTCACCAATTCCTTCACCTTCCAACCCCACCCCTCCACCCAAGGATGTGAGTGAGAATTCCATTCCAAATCTTTCCTCTCAACTCGACATACCTTATCCTTCAAGGTTGCGGAAAGAGAAGTTGAAGAACAAGGATGATATTCAAGTTTCTAACTTTCTTAAAATGTTTAAACAATTGAATTTCAACATCTCCTTTACCGAGGCGCTTGCTCACATGCCTAAATATGCTAAAATGTTCAAAGATCTTCTCAGTGATAAGGAAAAACTTCTTGATATTGCTCAAACCCAACTTAATGAGAATTGCTCCGCGGTTATTTTAAGGAAATTACCAACCAAACTTGGTAATCCGGGTCGCTTTCTTATTCCTTGCAACTTTCCCGGGGTAGAGAATTGTATGGCCCTAGCCGATCTAGGTGCTAGTATCAACTTAATGCCATTAAGCGTTTAGGAACAATTATCTCTACCCGATCTAGTACCCACACGCATGACATTGGAGTTAGCTAACCGTGCGGTTGCTTATCCGGTGGGGATAGCCGAAGATGTCTTCGTTGGAGTCGACAAATTCACTTTCCCTGCCGATTTCGTTGTTGTCGACTATGAAATAGATCTTCGTGTTCCATTAATTATGGGACGCCCCTTCTTGAGAATCGGGCGTACATTGATTGATGTAGCCGCGGGTGAACTTATCATGAGGGTCGGGGATGATAATATCGTTTTTAACATGGGTAAACTTTCTAAGCAACCTTATGAACACGAGCACGTTAATTTTATTGACGTACTTGATGAGGCTTGTGAAGAACATTTCAAAGACGCTTGTAAAAGTTTTCTCTCTCCTTTACCTCATGTTGAGAACGTAGCTTCTATTGCTCCATCATTGACTCCATTTGGAGAAAGTGACTTTCTTTTGAAAGAATTTGAAGCAAATTTAGGGGATGTGGACTTAAAATATGAAGATTCTCCCTCCGATTGGGAAGAAGACATTCGTACCATTGAGAAACTTCTCAATGAGGACCATATTTGTCCACCTTCTCTTGCGGAAATTACAAACGATGAACCAAATTTGACTAAGCCTTCCATTGACAATCCTCTGGATTTAGAGCTTAAGGAGCTACCGTCTCATCTTGAATACGTTTTCTTAGAAGACAATAAGAAGTTACTCGTCAACATTGCAAAGGACTTAAAAGAGGATGAAAAATCTCGACATATCGATGTGCTCAAAAATCATAAGAAAGCAATTTCTTGAAAATTTCCGACATCCGCGGAATTGATCCTAACTTTTTCACTCATAAAATTCTCATGGAAGATGACTTTAAACCCGCAATCCAAAGCCAAAGAAGGGTTAATCCAAAAATTCATGACGTCATCAAGAAAGAAGTTATCAAACTTCTAGATGCCGGAATGATTTACCCTATTTCGGATTCGCCATGGGTTAGTCCCGTCCATTGTGTGCCTAAGAAAGGCGGAATAACCGTTGTTCCCAATGAAAACAACGAGTTGATTCCTAGTCGACTTGTCACGGGTTGGCGAGTTTGCATAGACTATCGTAAGCTCAATGATGCCACTCGTAAGGATCATTCTCCTCTTCCTTTCATGGATCAAATTCTCGAGCATTTAGCGGGTAATGATTACTATTTCTTCTTAGACGGGTTCTCCTGGTATTTTCAAATTCCTATCGATCCAAAAGACCAAGAGAAAACCACATTCACTTGTCCTTATGGAACATTTTCTTAAAAAAGAATGCCTTTCGGCTTATGCAATGCTCCCGGGACTTTCCAAAGGTGTATGATTGCTATATTCCATGAGATGGTTGAATAAACTATGGAAGTCTTTATGGACGATTTCTCGGTCTATGGTGATTCTTTCTCATCTTGCCTTGTGATAGGTGTGTAAACACCCATCCTTTTTACCACTTAACTACAATAATAACCAAGCCAAAACGTGTATTTTATGTCATAAATGTTGGACTTATGCGTGCTTTGTGTTTTTGTTGTGATTTAGGACGAAAATGTAAAAATGGGAGAAAACACGGGCATTCACGGGCTTTTATCGAAGAAAAAGACAAAAGACGAAGTCAAGAAATCAAGAGTGCAAAAAGAACGGAAGTCCAAGACCAATTCTGAAGATTTATCGAAGAAAAAGTCAAAAGACGGAAGTTTACTTAAAGCCGAAGAACTCAAGTCTAATTTATTGAAGAATTACAAGACGAGTTTAAAGAAATCCCGAGACAAAGTCATTAAAGTCAAAGAATTAAGAAGATTAAGGACTTAATGATGCAATTAAAGAAAGAAGAAAGAGGGGAGGAAGCTTCCTAAGCACCTCCCTAATCCTCCTATAAATAGATCATTAGTGTTTTCATTTCATTTTGTTGGCTAGAGTGACACTAGTTCTTCCACCATTTTAATTACCTTGCACTTTAATTACATTTCATTTAAATACATTGTCTTGCACCTTAAATTCATTTAATTTCAAGTAAGTTTTCTTTTAATTATTGTCAATCTTTACTTTTATTGTCAATCTTCTATCTTCCTTTCTTGTTATTCTTTAATCTTTATGCTTTATTGTTCATGTTTATGTTTTTGATGTTTTATTGATTTGATTAAAGTAGGTTTTGATTATTTTGGTTAGTATTGTTAGTTTGATTGTTTTGGATTATTTGTTTATTGTTATTAGATCATTTGTGATTAGTTTGATTTAATCTTTTGGTTGATTTGATTAAGTTTTGTCCAGATTCGTGTTATTCTTGTTCCTTGTTCTTCGCTGTTATTCTGTTCCCCAGGTACATTCTGGATCAACAAGTTTATTCCGAATCAAGGGATTCAAGCAGGTTGTTCCGAATCAAGTCGTTCATTCGGAATATTTAATATTCCGAATCAAAAGGCTCATTCGGAACATACCGAACGAAGGTGGTTACTTGCTCATTCGGAAAATTCCGAATGAAGGTTTTCTACTGATTTTTCCGAATCAAGGGTTCAGACAAGGGGTGTTCATCCGGAACATCAAATATTCTGGATAAGTGGCTGTTCATTCGGAATACAAAATATTCCGGATCAGCAAAACATTCATAACCAAGCTTCATATTCCGAAGCAAGTGAACATTCCGGATCAAGGCTTATATTCCGAGTGAAGGATTTATTCCGGATAAGTGACATATTCCGAATAAAGAATTTATTCCGGATCAAGGTTTTATTCCGGTGAACATTTTATTCCGGATCAAGGGTTTTGGTAATTATTCCGAGTGAAGAAGAATCATTCCGAACGAAGGTGACATTCCAGATGAGTGATTATTCCGAACGAAGGATTATTCCGAATGAGCTGTTTGCAGGTTCTTCTTAGTTTCAGTTTTTAATTTTTAATTTTTAAGCTTTACTTTTCCCGCCTTTTTCCTTAGTCGCAACTTAAGTTTACTTGCCATAGTTTAAGTTCTAGTTGCGTTTTAAGTTTGTCTTAGATAGTTTTAAGTTTGCATCATTTACGTTAATTGCCATTTACAATTCGTCACGCTTTTAATTTCTTGTCATTTATTTTAAATTAGAGTTAGATTTAAATTACCTGCCTTTTACATTAAAGTCTTTGCATTTTTAATATACTACAACGACACAACATTTGTTTCCACCAAAGAACGACTGAGTCGCTTAGTTAACCAGGATCAATTCGATTAGACCAGAACAATGAACTTTAATTTTTAACTGAGTAAAACCTAGTTATCAAATGGCGTCGCTGCCTGCTCTTTTCGTAAAGATTAACGATTTTCTGTGAAAGACGCGTTGCTTTTTGAGATCCGTTCATTCGTGAGCGTTATTTTCTTGCTTAAAAATTTCCAAAAATCCATAAAAACTAAAAATTGTTAAAAATCCATAAAAATTAAAAATTTTCAAAAACCCAAAAAGATTTTATTTTTATCTTTATAGTGTATATATATTCTCTTTGTGTTTGGTATTATTTTCTTTTGCCTTTGTAGGTGTATGCGTACTAGATCTTCTACTTATCAAGAGCCCGATACTCGAGAAGATTTAGCTATGGAAGGTGTGAACAATAACAATAATCCACCGCACCTCAATAATAACAATAACAATGTTCTTCCACAGCCTGATCTTCGGACAATGGAGGAGCTTTGTCAACCCACCATGTTTGGACGAGGAGGACCGATTGCGCCGATGCAAATCACGGCTCCGGAGTTTTCGTTGAAGCATCATATGATCCAGCAAGTGCAAACAAATCCTTTTCGAGGAATGTCTGATGATGATGCCAACAAACACCTCGACAAGTTCATTACTATTACCCAAAGCATGAAGTTGCCCGGTGCTACAATGGATGTTCTTCGCCTTCAACTCTTTCCACATACTTTATCACACCATGCCGAGAAATGGTTTGATCGTCTCCCGAAGAATTCTATTCATACTTGGGATGACATGACTCAACGCTTTTTGTCGCGCTACTTTCCACCATCCATGGTCACGAGCCTTCGCAATCAAATCAGCGGTTTCATGCAAGAACCCGATGAATCTCTCTTTGATGCTTGGGAAAGATATAATGTTTTGATCGATCGTTGTCCAGACCACAACATGCTCCCTGTGACCTTAATTGATACTTTCTACAATGGTTTGACTTTTCGTGATCGTGATACGATTAATGCAGCCGCCGGTGGCACATTTATGAAAAGAAGACCCGAGGAGTGTAGAGAGCTTATCGAGAAAATGACTACTCATCACAAAAACTGGGATTCCTCTGCTTCTTCAAGGAACAACCCGAGAGTCAATGTTTCTTCTACTTCAGCAAACCCCGATATGACCGAATTCACCCGCATGATGGCCGAAATGAACAAAAATATCTTGCTTCTCGCTACAAACCAACAACAAGTTAAAGCGGTAGCCAATCCTTATGAGTCATGCGGCGGTCCACACTCATACACTGATTGTCCTTCTACTCAAGGAAATCCGGAAAACGTGTATGCGGCTTATGGTAACTATTCACCGGAAAATTACCAAGCCCGACCTCAAGGGGATCAAAATTTGCTGAGTTACCAATCAAACAACTACCTTTCACCCGGTTTTTCTCCTCAAAACCAAAACCCCAACAACAACTACAATAGAAGCAACCAAATCCCACCTCGAGCTTCTAATCCTTATCACCCACCCGCTCAACAAGCCCCACCAATCAATCAAGATGTTGAAGCCTTAATGAGAACCTAAGGAGAGCAAATCAAGAATCTACAGAGCCAAATTATTAATTTGAAAGGGGATATCACCAAGCAAGGGAATGACATTAGATCCGAGCTTCGAGATAATATTCAATCCTCCTTTGGCAATCAAACGAATGATTTAAAGAATATGCTTGCTAGTTTCTTGCCCACCACTCAACCCTATTCTTCGAGTTCTCTACCTTTAAACACCGTCAACAATCCGCGAGCGAATGTGAGTGCTATTACTACCCGTAGTGGAGTTACTTTAGTAGGACCACCTATTCCGCCCCCATCATCTACAACTCCTCCACCATCATTTATCCCTACTACTCCCACACATAGTATTAGTACACCATTACCGTCTCCGCCTCGTCATGACGATGTACCCAAGAAGAACCCTTCAACATCTCAACCTTCACCAACCCCACCTTCACCTTCTACACCTCCACCACCCACCCCAGCATTCCTTACCCTTCTCGACTCAACAAGGCTAGAATTTTAACTAAGAATGACCTTTAAGTCGCTAACTTTTTGGAAAAATAGCCAGAATGAAGATCACCTTTACCCTTGTTGAAGCTCTTGCCCAAATGCCACAATTTGTCAAGATGTTTAAGGAATTGCTTAGCAAGAAGGAGAAGATGACCGAGTTTGTTAATACTCTATTGAATGAAAATTGTTCTGCCGTCCTTCTTAAAGAACTTCCGGAGAAACTTGGAGATCCCGGTCGTTTTGTGCTTCCTTGTACTTTTAACCAAACCGACAAATTTACTGCCTTAGCCGATCTCGGGGCTAGTATAAATTTGATGCCTTTAAGTGTTTGGAAAAAGTTATCATTGCCCGACCTTACACACACCAAAATGACTATTGAGCTAGCCAATCGCACTCTCGCTTACCCCGTTGGTATTGCTGAAGATGTGTTCATTAAAGTTGGCACATTCACTTTTCCGGTCGACTTCGTCGTTGTTGATTATGAAATGGACCCTCGTATTCCGTTAATACTTGGGCACCCATTTTTGAGAACCGGTAGAGCTTTAATTGATGTGGATAAATGTGAACTCATTTTAAGAGTCGGGGATGATGCACAAGTTTTTGAAATGGGGAAGCTTACAAGCAAATCCTTTGGAGGACGAGAATCAGCGAATATGATTAATGTGCTCGATGATTTTGTCATCTATAACAATCCTCTATTCGAGTCTTGCAATGATACTCCATTGTTTCAAGATGATGTGGATGATTCTCTCTCCAATTTGGAACCTTCACCCATATATGATTCTCCATCGATCTTTGATGCTTATGATGATAATTCTAGTTCCGATGGAGATGATTATGATGCTTTTACTTTCGAGTATCCCGACATGCCCACTTATGATGATTTTGATGAGGCCGATACTCTCTCGAGTGATTCTTCACATGATGAAGATCCTCCGCCATCCATGCTTAATCCTACTTTGGATGACTACTCATTTGAGGAAGACTTCTCTACTTTTCTCAATACTTACTTCCCTCATGAGAGTGATGCTCCTCCTTTAGACATTGATGATTATGGTCTTGATCCTACTTCGGATTTGAAGAAAATTCTTTCAAAGGAGAAGCAACCGGACGACACCAACATCCGCAACACGTATGATTTAACACCTCTTTGTCCACCTTATGAGGACGAGGTTGTGCATCTTCTTCGCGGATCTTCTTCACATTTTGCTGAGCCTGAGTGCTATTTTCCCCTAAAGGAAAAGGTGTTCGACCCTGGTATCGATATTCTTAAGCCATCTCAGTATCTATCTGATGAAATAAAAGGAAAATTTTTTGGAATTTACGATGATATGCTTGATATGCTTGTACCTCTTCACCCTTGCTACCACCGTGCTCCATCTTTGCTTAAGGGAACCTTTCCTACTCTTCTTTGGCTTGCCTTGTTTGCCTTAAGCTTGTGCTATTTGATGGACGAAAACTATGTATTTGATCCCGGTGGATATGTTTCATGCTTCTTCCTATGCTAATCAAGGTCGAGTCAGGCTCACGACTCGGTAAACAAAAATCAAGCGCTTCTTGGGAGGCAACCCATGTTTCTATCTTTTAGCTATCTATATCCTAAGTGTAGGGGAGACCCGTTGGCATTTTCTATTTCCTCTCTTCTTATAATCAGGGATTCGAGCGCTCAATGATCCACTCTAGATGATTTTTGATGACTCGTGATTCCGTGTTTCCGTGTTCCCGGTTCTATCCTAAACTCTTTTCGATTCACTATTTTATATTTTTCAATATTAAAATATGAATCTCGTTAGTTGTCTTTTCCTTAGCAAGATTTAAACAAAGTGCACAATGTCCTAAGTGTAGGGGAGTTTACTCCCACATGCTTAAACATTGAGGACAATGTTTATATTAAGTGTAGGGGGGACTTCTATCGAAGTTAAGTGGCCTTTTCCTTGTATTTTTCCTTATTTTAACCGGAAAATCAATTTTTCGACATTTTTCAAAATTTTTGATCTATTTTGGCCTATTAGTTTTTCCCTTTGTATAGTTATTTTCTTTCTTTTCTAGAATAAATTTTTAATAAAGTGGTTTTAAATTTTCAAACGTTGTGAATCTTTTGACTCAACCCGAGTTTACTTATCAAAGTTTACTCTAGCTAGTATCCTTAACGTGTTTAAGTCAAGTTTTGCTAGGCTTTTATATAGGGAGCTATAATACGCGAAAGTCTTAACTCTCACGGGTTAAGAACAAGAACTTTTCGCAAGTTCCTATAATTGATCCTAGAGAGTTGTTTATCAAGGGAACTTTAAAATGCGATTTCTAAACTTGAAAAAGTCTAAGAATTTGCAAGATCCTATAGGCGACTCGAAAACCCAAAACTTTGATTTAATAGGCTAAGCATCCACGAGTCTCATTACTTGAGATTTTAAATTGTGGAGAATGAGAGATGATAGAGTCAATTATAAGTTTTGTATTCTTTCGTGAATTTATGTGAGTTAATTATAAGCCCATTCTCCCATCGCCTGCTAATAAATTTATCTGCAATAAATAAGGTTGTACGATTTGAAAAGTTACTTAGCTTCTAGCCCAAGATCGTTTAAAAGTTGCTCGGTATGGATTAGAGTTCATAGCCAAGGCATAACTTATTGAAGCGGGATGCGAAGATTGGCGAGTCCGAAAAGGCCCTAACAAGGCATGAGGGCTACAATTTGTTGCTAAAGATCCAAAAGTGATGCGAAGAATCATTTATCGAATATCAATATGAAGGATCGAGACACACGACGAAAAGCAAGTACTCCCCAAAAGATCATGGAGAAGTCTATCCAAAAATGCCCTAACAAGGTATGAGGATAAATAGATCCAAGTCCAAAAAGGAGGCGGATCGTTGTATATCAAAGTCCAAAATAAAGATTGGAGAAAAATGAAGAAGTCTAGGTCCAAATATGAAGAATCTCTCAAAACTTCAAGTGAAGAAATTCCTATTATGAAGAGAAGACCATTATTTCATGAACGTCTCTCAAGATTTGAAGTATGAAGTCGCTGCCAAATATCGGTCCGAGAAAGGTCTCAAATCGCGAAGCGAGTTATGCCAAGATATGAACTTTATGAGGTCCCGAGAAGCAGTTTTAAAAGATTTTGTCCTTTAGCTAACTATTGATTAAATCGTCCCACTTTATTTTCAGCCTTAATAACTATCGAAATAAGTCAACAATGCATCCTCGTGATCATTCAAGACAATAATAAAATATAAGAGATACACCTAGGAATAAGGGAGTCTAAGTGAATAATTGGCCCACATGAGTTCGTGTTAGTTTGCTAACTTATAATAACAATGATCTCGTTTTTAAGCTTGGTTTGGAGAATGTGAAAACTTGAGGATGATGATTATTCATGACATTTCCAAAACCCAAAGGTATGTTTTTGATTTCTTTACTTTGAATGTTTAGAATTGTCTATCTCTTTAATAAAGGCCAACATAGATTGATTATGATGGAAAATGTAATCGTGCTTTGTAACTAATGCATTGCATGAGGACATTGCAATGGTCAAGTGTAGGGGATTTGATAGGTGTGTAAACACCCATCCTTTTTACCACTTAACTACAATAATAACCAAGCCAAAACGTGTATTTTATGTCATAAATGTCAGAATTATGCGTGGTTTGTGTTTTTTGTTGTGATTTAGGACGAAAATGTAAAAAGGGGAGAAAACACGGGTATTCACGGGCTTTTATCGAAGAAAAAGACAAAAGACGAAGTCAAGAAATCAAGAGTGCAAAAAGAACGGAAGTCCAAGACTAATTCTGAAGATTTATCAAAGAAAAAGTCAAAAGACAGAAGTTTACTTAAAGCCGAAGATTAGGATTAGGGTTTACAAGAGATAATAACAAATAAACAAGTAAATCTTCTTATTTAAATAAACTTATGCAGAATATATCTTGCATGTTTATCTAAATAGAAGCTTCCATAAGATTCTTGTCTACGTTTCTATCAACTCTTAAATTGCATGTGACAATGCTTGGATTGCACACGACAACTCTTGAGCTAACAACGCTTAGTTTGCTCTTGTCAATGCTTGAATTGCTCTTGACAACGCTTAGACAATATCTTCATGTTTTCTTCGTTTTTGAGTTTCTGCCACATCAACTTTTTGACCCAACAATCTTCCCCTAGTTAATGTCGGCAAAACTCTATGTGTATCTCTTGTAAGTTGTACATGATCTTTAAATTGCTTCCCCTAAAGTGTAGCATGTATTTCTTCCCCTTTTTGTCATATCAACAGGAAAGTAAACAATGTATGCAATCTTTGAAGATTCTCCAAATGTAGCTCTATGTAATGATCTTGAAGAAAAATAAATAAAGTATTCTTAATGTAGAAGTAGAATAACCCAACCTTGTGTTCCATGTCTTGTACTATCCACGTGATAAAGAACTTATAAGAAAACAGGAAAGTATAAGTAGACCTCGATCTCTTGTCAATATTCTCATCCTATGTGAGACACTGAGCACGATAATGTAACTCCTTCAAGTGTTATGGCAAGTCTTCGTCACCAACCAAGTAAGCACGAACAAGTTATCTTCAAAAGTAATGTTGACCAGACACGACTTTTTAAGATATGATAGAACACAAACTCGCGACAATCTTCTTCAATCATCAAACTTACCATAAGAATTCTTCCCCTTAAGCTAACACCTCTTCATGAAGACTCTCATTACCTCACGAATTGTTGCTAACTCGCTTTAAAATCATTAATTCCTTTTAAAAATATCCGAGCCATAAATATCAACATGATATTCTAAATTAAAACGTAGATTCCATGTACCTTCGTGTGTAATTTCCTCCTTTTTGTGTGCTCAAAACGTACCAATTTTCTCAAACATCAGCAATCCTTGTGTTGTCCAACATCCTCTTTTATCCAAGATCTTCATCAGATATATTGTCCGATATCAGACAATACATGTCAGCGTTTGGATTAACATATATCGGACAACACTGTCAACGCTGTCAGTGTTGACTTATTCTGTCAGCGTCCAAACAAAGCTTGTCAGCGTTTACTTCATCCATGTCAGCGCCTTTTTAAATACTGACAACTTTTGTGGCTACATCATTCATGTCAACGCAGTTTTGTTTTGTAAGAAAAAGAGATTGTAGTGAATGTTAAACATGTTTAATATCACACGTATTATACTCCAAAAAGTTAGGGATTATCCCTCGTTATTTTCTCCTTTCCTTACTAATTCCACGTCCAAAATAAATCAACTGTATCTCACATTTAATATGTAATATAAATATAATTCCTATAAAATAGGTTTCACATTTTTATTCCATATCTTACGTAAGGCAGCCAAAAATTTTAAACGTGTATATCACAAACCCAATCCCTACAAGGCAGGGATTTAACTCTGTTTCCAAAACTGCTTAACACGTCTGTTTCCACCAGTCACAAATCACACAACCATATATCTTGCGTAGAAACCATAACAACGTTTCTTTCTGTCTACATCGCTGCTACTGTATCTGAAACCCTAGTCTGCAGACGCATGTATATCTTCACATGATGTAAACAACCATATGAAATCCTTCATGTTAACCTGCTGCTTAATATAAATCTAGGGTTTTGAGAAAACCCTAGAATAAATGAAAATCACCACCGTATAAACATGAAGCAGAAAATCATGGTTGATATAGCAGTCGTGAACCATATATTTCTACAAGGGTTCATTATCAATTCAAAAATTGATTCACCAAAGCAATTAGAAACAGCAACATCCTTTTTAACTGTTCAAAGATCGATCTAGGGTTTATCATGATTCCAAGAAACATATCTCTTACAACCAGCAACATGTCTCTTTTATGTATAAGAATGATCTAGGGTTTGAAATAAACCCTATTTCATTATTTCATGTGAAACAGAAAACTGAAAACCATCTCTACAGCCAACTTCGACGCTTAATAACTTTTGATTAAGGGCTAAACAGGACAATCCCTCCGGTGGATGTTTAGATATATGTATGAAGATCACACATAAAAAATTTCGTGACGATCCAACAGTTCAATCAAAAGTTATGACCTTATGAATACTGCTGCGCACACAAAAACGTCCAGAAAAACCCTAGACGGATTTTTCTTCTTTTCACCATACACGAATACCTTGTTGGTCCTAGCATCACGAGCCACGAGGCTCTGATACCAATTGTGGAAACCTGGGTTTCCGGATCTTTTAAGCTACTAGGAATGTATCATGTTCATATGATTAGATAATCAAAGCGGAATTAGAACACGACACATTAACAAGGTGTTTAGGACACAAGAACATGAATTAAAAACAAAAGGATTGTTAACTATATTAATAATTAACAACCACTAGACGTGTATACATTGAATCCCACTTCTAGTCGACACACGCTTTAGGTTTACATTGTGAATGAACTTATGAATAAAACCTAAGACCCTTGGTTCCTTTTATAGTGTAAGGATTAGGGTTTACAAGAGATAATAACAAATAAACAAGTAAATCTTCTTATTTAAATAAACTTATGCATAATATATCTTGCATGTTTATCTAAATAGAAGCTTCCATAAGCTTCTTGTCTACGTTTCTATCAACTCTTAAATTGCATGTGACAATTCTTGGATTGCACACGACAACTCTTGAGCCAAAAACGCTTAGTTTGCTCTTGTCAACGCTTGAATTGTTCTTGACAACGCTTAGACAATATCTTCATGTTTTCTTCGTTTTTGAGTTTCTGCCACATCAACCTTTTGACCCAACAATCTTCCCCTAGTTGATGTCGGCAAAACTCTATGTGTATCTCTTGTAAGTTGTACATGATCTTCAAATTGCTTCCCCTCAAGTGTAGCATGTATTTCTTCCCCTTTTTGTCATATCAACAGGAAAGTAAAAAATGTATGCAATCTTTGAAGATTCTCCAAATGTAGCTCTATGTAATGATCTTGAAGAAAAATAAATAAAGTATTCTTGATGTAGAAGTAGAATAACCCAACCTTGTGTTCCATGTCTTGTACTATACACGTGATAAAGAACTTATAAGAAAACAGGAAAGTATAAGTAGACCTCGATCTCTTGTCAATATTCTCATCCTATGTGAGACACTGAGCACGATAATGTAACTCCTTCAAGTGTTATGACAAGTCTTCGTCACCAACCAAGTAAGCACGAACAAGTTATCTTCAAAAGTAATGTTGACCAGACACGACTTTTTAAGATATGATAGAACACAAACTCGCGACAATCTTCTTAAATCATCAAACTTACCATAAGAATTCTTCCCCTTAAGCTAACACCTCTTCATGAAGACTCTCATTACCTCACGAATTGTTGCTAACTCGCTTTGAAATCATTAATTCCTTTTAAAAATATCCGAGCCATAAATATCAACATGATATTCTAAATTAAAACGGAGATTCCATGTATCTTCGTGTGTAATTTCCTCCTTTTTGTGTGCTCAAAACGTACCAATTTTCTCAAACAGCAGCAATCCTTGTGTTGTCCAACATCCTCTTTTATCCAAGATCTTCATCATATGTATTGTCCGATATCGGACAATACATGTCAGCGTTTGGATTAACATATATCGGACAACACTGTCAACGTTGTCAGCGTTGACTTATTCTGTCAGCGTCCAAACAAAGCTTGTCAGCGTTTACTTCATCCATGTCAGCGCCTTTTTAAATACTGACAACTTTTGTGGCTACATCATTCATGTCAACGCAGTTTTGTTTTGTAAGAAAAAGAGATTGTAGTGAATGTTAAACGTGTTTAATATCATACGTTTTATACTCCAAAAAGTTAGGGATTATCCCTCGTTATTTTCTCATTTCCTTACTAATTCCACGTCCAAAATAAATCAACTGTATCTCACATTTAATATGTAATATAAATATAATTCCTATAAAATAGGTTTCACATTTTTATTCCATATCTTACGTAAGGTAACCAAAAATTTTAAACGTGTATATCACAAACCCAATCCCTACAAGGCAGGGATTTAACTCTGTTTCTAAAACTGCTTAACACGTCTATTTCCACCAGTCACAAATCACACAGCCATATATCTTGCATAGAAACCATAACAACGTTTCTTTCTGTCTACATCGCTGCTGCTGTATCTGAAACCCTAGTCTGCAGACGCATGTAAATCTTCACATGATGTAAACAGCCATATGAAATCCTTCATGTTAACCTGTTGCTTAATATAAATCTAGGGTTTTGAGAAAACCCTAGAATAAATGAAAATCACCACCGTATGAACATGAAGCAGAAAATCATGGTTGATATAGCAGTCGTGAACCATATATTTCTACAAGGGTTCATTATCAATTCAAAAATTGATTCACCAAAGCAAGTAGAAACAGCAACATCCTTCTTAACTGTTCAAAGATCGATCTAGGGTTTATCATGATTCCAAGAAACATATCTCTTACAACCAACAACATGTCTCTTTTCTGTATAAGAATGATCTAGGGTTTGAAATAAATCCTAATTCATTATTTCATATGAAACAGAAAACTGAAAACCATCTCTACAGCCAACTTCGACGCTTAATAACTTTTGATTGAGGGCTAAACAGGACAATCCCTCCAGTGAATGTTTAGATATATGTATGAAGATCACACATAAAAAATTTCATGACGATCCAACGATTCAATCAAAAGTTATGACCTTATGAATACTGCTGCGAACACAAAAACGTCCAGAAAAACCCTAGACGGATTTTTCTTCTTTTCACCATACACGAACACCTTGTTGGTCCTAGCATCACGAGCCACGAGGCTCTGATACCAGTTGTGGAAACCTTGGTTTCCGGATCTTTTAAGCTACTAGGAATGTATCATGTTCATATGATTAGATAATCAAAGTGGAATTAGAACACGACACATTAACAAGGTGTTTAGGGCACAAGAACATGAATTTAAAACAAAAGGATTGTTAACTATATTAATAATTAACAACCACTAGACGTGTATACATTGAATCCCACGTCTAGTCGACACACGCTTTAGGTTTACATTGCGAATGAACTTATGAATAAAACCTAAGACCCTTGGTTCCTTTTATAGTGTAAGGATTAGGGTTTACAAGAGATAATAACGAATAAACAAGTAAATCTTCTTATTTAAATAAACTTATGCAAAATATATGTTGCATGTTTATCTAAATAGAAGCTTCTATAAGCTTCTTGTCTACGTTTCTATCAACTCTTAAATTGCATGTGACAATGCTTGGATTGCACACGACAACTCTTGAGCCAACAACGCTTAGTTTGCTCTTGTCAACGCTTGAATTGCTCTTGACAACGCTTAGACAATATCTTCATGTTTTCTTCGTTTTTGAGTTTCTGCCACATCAACTTTTTGACCCAACATTAAGGACTTAATGATGCAATTAAAGAAAGAAGAAAGAGGGGAGGAAGCTTCCGAAGCACCTCCCCAATCCTCCTATAAATAGATCATTAGTGTTTTCATTTCATTTTGTTGGCTAGAGGACACTAGTTCTTCCACCATTTTAATTACCTTGCACTTTAATTACATGTCATTTAAATACATTGTCTTGCACCTTAAATTCATTTAATTTCAAGTAAATTTCCTTTTAATTATTGTCAATCTTTACTTTTATTGTCAATCTTCTATCTTCCTTTCTTGTTATTCTTTAATCTTTATGCTTTATTGTTCATGTTTATGTTTTTAATATTTTATTGATTTGATTAAAGTGGGTTTTGATTATTTTGATTAGTATTGTTAGTTTGATTGTTTTGGATTATTTGTTTATTGTTATTAGATCATTTGTGATTAGTTTGATTTAATGTTTTGGTTGATTTGATTAAGTTTTGTCTAGATTCGTGTTATTCTTGTTCCTTGTTCTTCGCTGTTATTCTGTTCCCCAGGTACATTCTGGATCAACAAGTTTATTCTGAATCAAGGGATTCAAGCAGGTTGTTCCGAATCAAGTCGTTCATTCGGAATATTTAATATTCCAAATCAAAAGGCTCATTCGGAACATTCCAAACGAAGGTGGTTACTTGCTTCCGAATGAAGGTTTTCTACTGATTGTTCCGAATCAAGGGTTCAGACAAGGGGTGTTCATCCGGAACATCAAATATTCCGGATAAGTGGCTGTTCATTCGGAATACAAAATATTATGGATCAGCAAAACATTCAGAACCAAGCTTCATATTCCGAAGCAAGTGAACATTCCGGATCAAGGCTTATATTCCGAGTGAAGGATTTATTCCGGATAAGTGACATATTCCGAATAAAGAATTTATTCCGGATCAAGGTTTTATTCCGGGTGAACATTTTATTCCGGATCAAGGGTTTTGGTAATTATTCCGAGTGGAGAAGAATCATTCCGAAAGAAGGTGACATTCCGGATGAGTGATTATTCCGAACGAAGGATTATTCCGAATGAGCTGTTTTCAGGTTCTTCTTAGTTTCAGTTTTTAATTTTTAATTTTTAAGCTTTACTTTTCCCGCCTTTTTCCTTAGTCGCATTTTAAGTTTACTTGCATTAGATTTATTTTAAGCCTTGCCTTAGTTTAAGTTTTAGTTGCGTTTTAAGTTTGCCTTAGATAGTTTTAAGTTTGCGTCATTTACGTTAATTGCCATTTACTTTTCGTCACGCTTTTAATTTCTTGTCATTTATTTTAAATTAGAGTTAGATTTAAATTACATGCCTTTTACATTAAAGTCTTTGCATTTTTAATATACTACAACGACACAAAATTTGTTTCCACCAAAGAACGACTGAGTCGCATAGTTAACCAGAATCAATTCGATTAGACCAGAACAACGAACTTTAATTTTTAACTGAGTAAAACCTAGTTATCACCTTGCCAATTTAGAACGTATGCTCAAACGGTGTGAAGACACTCGTCTTGTTCTAAATTCGAAAAAATGCCATTTCATGGTAAAAGAAGGTATTGTTCTAGGTCACAAAATTTCCAAAGCCGGTATCGAAGTCGACCGTGCTAAAGTTAACGTAATTGCTAAGTTGCCTCCACCTACCACCGTCAAAGGAGTTAGAAGTTTTCTAGGTCATGCGGGATTTTATCGACGTTTCATCCAAGATTTCTCTAAGATAGCTCGACCAATGACTTACCTCTTAGAAAAGGATGCTCCTTTCATCTTTTCTCAAGAATGTCTCGATTCTTTCAAACTTCTTAAAGGTAAATTAACTAAGGCACCGGTATTAGTCTCTCAAAATTGGGAATTACCTTTCGAGCTCATGTGCGATGCTAGTGATTTCGCGATAGGAGCGGTTTTAGGTCAACGAGTTAACAAACTGAAGGATATGTAAATATTGCTTATGTTTTAGAGAGAGAAAGAGATAGATGATTTCACACTTCTAGAGAGAGAAAATATAAGAACAATGTGTATTGAAATGAAAACCACTACCCTCTCCATCTAAGGAGAGGGTTTATATAACCAAGCCCAGGAGATGGGCTTGGGCTTATGAAATTCGGTTTTTGCTAGTTGAAAAAGTTCGTTTTCTCGGTGTCTTAACGAATTGATTTCCGGTTCAAAGTGCGACTCAATTATTTTTGGTTAAGAAAAAGGGAAGTTGATTATCTATAACTAATTAAAAAGTAAATGCGAAAAGTATTTAAAAACAAACTAAAGACAAGTACAAGTAAAACACGGTGAATATTAAAAACTAAAAGTTAAAACGATATTAAAACGAATATCAAAACAAATAATAAAACGTAAATTAAAGCGAAAAATTAATAAAAATAAAACCAAACGAAGAAATTAACTATCGACTCGAAAATAAAGTTTACTAAATGAAAAAGGAGAGAATAAAACTAGAATGGTACTTTGAAGCTAAACGAGGCAAAACCTAAAGCGGGTACTAAATAAAAGATAAAACTTAAACTTTACGAAAAAATATTAATAATAAAAATCGACGAAAAATTCAACTAAAAATACGTAACTTTCAAAAATAAAACCGGAACAACTTTCAGATAAAACTAAACAATTACGGAATAATACTTTTAAATAAACAAGCTAGCAGGCTAGCTGCTGGAAGCTAGCAAGCTAGCTGCTTAATTTGGCGGGAAAAAGGGAGAAAGCTAGCAGGCTAGCTGGTCACTTCCATCGCACTTTTCCATCGTACTCATGCTAAGCTAGCAGGTTAGCTGGTCACTTCCATCGCACTATGCATCGTACTCATGCATCGTACTCATGCATTGTTGCCAAGGATCGTACCAAGGATCGTAACAAGGATCAACCAAGGATCGTAGCCACGGATCGCACCCACGATCGCAACAAGTGATCATGATGAGGATTATGGAGTGTGATCATGGTGACGATCGTACTAAGGATCGCAGTAATGGATCGCATGTAGAAACCCTCGGGGTTTATGCGATCACACTTACTGGATCGTACTGGTAAAACCCTTAAGCATTACGATGGCATACAATAAGCAAATAAGCAAATACCAAATAAGCACTTATCTAAAAACTTAACCAAATCAAATTTCAGAAAAAGCTAATAGACCAAAATTTAAAAACTTTTAAAAATACTAAATAATAAAAAATATTTAAAAACAACTTTTTATAAAAATTAACTAAAAAGCACTTAATCAAAAATAAGAAAATTAACTCAATAAGCACTAAAACACTTTAAGCTATAAAAATCAAACATTAAAAGATCAATAAGCATAAATTTGAAAATTTTTAATTACGAAATAAGCAAACTTTAAAAAGACTAAACTTTTTAAGAAAACTAAAAAATCAAATAAGCTAAATACAAAATAAGCCAATAAGATTATCAAACTTATAGCTTAAATCGTATACAAGCCTAGATGGAAATAAAAAGATGAACTTTTTAATCAAATAAGCAATAAGATTAAGCAAAATCAATGATTAATCCGAACCACAATCAAATAAAAACAAGAAAAGTAGAATAAGATGGATAATAGAAAGCTTGATTAAAGGAAAAATAAAGATTCAACAAAAAAATGAACTTACTTGGAATTAAAAGGCAAGAAATTTAAGACATGAAATCAAAATGACATGAAAAATAAATGGTTCAAGGAATGAAAATGGTGGAAAGACTAATTTTGTCAAAATTAGCTAACAAGTGTGAAATGAGGTGGAAGTGAACTATATATAGGGAGAAGGGAAGCATGTGTTGCTTCCTTCTTTCTATCTTTCTTTCTTTCTTTCCGTCTTTTCGTCTTCTTAATTCTTCGACTTTTTCGACGTTGTCTCGGGATTAATTAAACTCGTCTTGAAAGTTCTTCATTAATAAGACTCGAGTTCTTCGGCTTTATTAAACTTCCGTCTTTAGATTTGTTCTTCGATAAATCTTCAGAATAGGTCTTGGACTTCCGTTCTTTTTCCACTCTTGATCTCTTGACTTCGTCTTTTGTCTTTTTCTTCGATAAAAGCACGTGAAAGCCCGTGTTTTCTTCCCTTTTCACATTTTGGTCCTAAATCACAACAAAAACACAAACCACGCATAATTCCGACATTTACGACATAAAATACACGTTTTGGCTTGGTTATTATTGTAATTAAGTGGTAAAAGGATGGGTGTTTTCACACCTATCAAATCTCCTACACTTGACCATTGCAATGCCCTCATGCAATGCATTAATTTCAAAGCACGGTTTACATTTTTCATCATAGATAACCCACCTTGGCCTTTATTAAATACTAAACACTAAGAAAACTTAAAAGAACAAAACACGTACAGAAATCAAAGACTTACATTGGTTTTAGGCTGCCATGAACGTTTATCATCCTCAAGTTTCACGTTCCCCACACCAAGCTTAAAAACGAGATCATTGTTATTATAAGTTAGCAAACTAACACGAATTCATGTGGGCCAATTATTCACTTAGACTCCCTTATTCCTAGGTGTATCTATTATATTTTATTTTTGTCTTGAATGATCACGAGGACTCATTGTTTGACTTATTTCGATAGTTATTTAGGCTGAAAATAAAGTGGGACGATTTAATCAATAGTTAGCTAAAGGACAAAATCTTTTAAAACTGCTTCTCGGGACCTCATAAAGTTCATATCTTGGCATAACTCGCTTCACGATTTGAGACCTTTCTCGGACCGATATTTGGCAGCGACTTCATACTTTGAATCTTTGAGAGACGTTCTTGAAATTATGGTCTTCTCTTCATAATAGGAATTTCTTCACTTGAAGTTTTGAGAGATTCTTCATCTTTGGACCACGACTTCTTCATTTTTCTCCAATCTTTATTTTGGACTTTGATATACAACGACCAGCCTCCTTTTAGTACTTGGATCTATTTATCCTCATACCTTGTTAGGGCCTTTTTGGATAGATTTCTCCATGATCTTTTGGGGAGTTTTTGCTTTTTGTCGTGTGTCTCGATCCTTCATATTGATTTTCGATAAATGATTCTTCACATCACTTTTGGATCTTTAGCAACAAAATGTAGCCCTCATGCCTTGTTAGGGCCTTTTCGAACTCGCCAATCTTCGCATCCCGCTTCAATAAGTTATGCCTTGGCTATGAACTCTAATTAATACCGAGCAACTTTTAAACGATCTTGTGCTAGAAGCTAAGTAACTTTTCAAATCGTACAACCTTATTTATTGCGGATAAATTTATTAACAAGCGATGGGAGAATAGGCTCATAATTAACACACATAAATTCACGAAAGAATACCAAACTTATAATTGACTCTATCATCTCGCGTCCCCCACAATTTAAAATCTCAAGGAATGAGACTCTTGGATGCTTAGCCAATTAAATCAAAGTTTTGGGTTTTCGAGTCATCTATAGGATCTTGCAAATTCTTAGACTTTAGTTTAGAAATCACATTTTAAAGTTCCCTTGATAAACAACTCTCTAGGATCAATTATAGGAACTTGCGAAAAGTTCTTTTCTTAACCCGTGAGAGTTAAGACTTTCACGTTTTAAAGCTCCCTATATAAAAGCCTAACAAAACTTGACTTAAACACGTTAAGGATACTAGCTAGAGTAAACTTAGATAAGTAAACTCGGGTTGAGTCAAAATATTCACGACTTTGAAAAATTTAAAACCACTTTATTGCAAAATATTCATTTAATACGAAGCTTTTGGCTAAGTATAAAATCTTATCGTCCGATCTCTTCGAATTGATTATTGGTAGAAAGTGCGACTCAATTGTTCTTGGTGGAAGATTAAATGGTTTGGATTGGTTATCTATTTTTAAACTAAATGCAAGTAATTAAGTTGTCATTGAGTAAAGTGAAAGCTTAGAAAATTAAACTACGAATAAAAGTATGCAATCTTTGGAAATTAAAACTTAAATATTAAAAAAAAACTTAAAAACTTGTTTAAAATAAACTAAGACAAAAGGCAGGAAAGATTAAATTTGAAAGTCTAAGGAAAATAAAACAAAGCAGATCGCAACGTGATCACACCTAAACAATAAGATGGATCGTGTCCACCGATCGCACTCAATGCGATCACAACAAAGGAATCAGATCGTACTCACTGCGATCACAACCAAGGAGTCAGATCGTACTCCCTAGTACGATGGGTAGAGCGATCGTACTCACCTATCGCAACCACGGTCTCAATGAGTGATCGTGGTTATCGCAATCAATGGGATGGAAACAAGGCATCGTAACACACCATCGCACCCATAGATCGTAGTGATTGATCGTGGAGTGTAATCGTAACAGGGAAGGAACCAAAGATCGCAATCTATGCGATCGAAGCCTAATGATCGTAACAAAGCAAAACCCTTCTAAGATGGAAACGGTGTCCAAAAAGCAACAAAGCTTAACCGAATAAGCAGAAACCAATAAGCACTTACAAGCTTCTAGACAAAGAGATATAAGCACAAATTCGAAAACTTTTGCATCTAAACACAAGACTTAATGAACCGAACATGAAATGATGAAATTCTTTAAAAAGCTTAAAAGTAAATAAGCCAAAAATACAAATAAGCCAACAAGAATAAGGAGCTTATAGCCTATACGTATATGAGCTTATGAAGGAACAAGAAAGATCAACTTTTTAATCTCGAAATGATTAAATCAACCAAACCGTATGAAATGTGAATTTCGGATCAAAGTCCAAAATAAATCAAGAAATGAAGAAGAAGATTATTGAATAAAAGGATTAACTTGAACTTGTAATTAAATGAAATCCAGATACAAAAAGCTTAAACTTGAAAGATTAAAAGAAAAGATGAAAAACTTAGTGAGAGAAAGTTGGGAACTTTCTCTCTCTAAAAACAAGAAAGGAAAAAAAATGAAAAACTAAATTAGCTAACCACCCTCCTAATGTGATTAGGAGGGTATTTATAGGCTAAGTGGGAAGTGCATGTGTGGTGTGCTTCCTTCTTTCTTTTCTTCTCGACCCAATTTAAATCTTTGTCTTTTCTCGACGTTGTCTCGGGATTTGAACTTCTCTTAATAATTTTCTTCTTTAATTTAGACTTAAGTTCTTCGACTTTATTAAACTTCCGTCTTTAGACTTTTTCTTCGATAATCTTCAGAATAGGTCTTGGACATCCGTTCTTTAAGCACTCTTGATCTCTTGACTTCGTCTTTTCTTGTTTTCTTCGATAAAAGCCCGTGAAAGCCCGTGTTTTCTTCTTTTTTCATCTTTTGGTCCTAAAACACAATAAAAACACAAACCACGCATAATTCCGACTTTTACGACATAAATTACACGTTTTGGTCTTGTGATTATTGGAAATAAGCGGTAAAAGAATAAGTGTTTTCACACTTATTAAATCCCCTACACTTGACCATTGCAATGCCCTCATGCAATGTATTAATTTTAAAGCACGGTTTACATTCTTCATCATAAATAACCCACCTTGGCCTTTATTAAATACTAAACATTTAAGGAAAATAAGAAGATAGAAAACAAGTAAAGAAATCAAAGACTTACATTGGTTTTAGGCTGCCATGAACGTTTATCATCCTCAAGTTTCACGTTCCCCACACCAAGCTTAAAAACGAGATCATTGTTATTATAAGTTAGCAAACTAACACGAATTCATGTAGGCCAATTATTCACTTAGACTCCGTTATTCCTAGGTGTATCTCTTATATTTTATTTTTGTCTTGAATGATCATGAGGATTCATTGTTTGACTTATTTCGATAGTTATTTAGGCTGAAAATAAAGTGGGACGATTTAATCAATAGTTAGCTAAAGGAAAATATCTTTTAAAACTGCTTCTCGGGACCTCATAAAGTTCATATCTTGGCATAACTCACTTCACGATTTGAGACCTTTCTCGGACCGATATTTGGCAGCGACTTCATACTTTGAATCTTTGAGAGACGTTCTTGAAATTATGGTCTTCTCTTCATAATAGGAATTTCTTCACTTGAAGTTTTGAGAGATTCTTCATCTTTGGACCACGACTTCTTCATTTTTCTCCAATCTTTATTTTGGACTTTAATATACAACGATCCGCCTCCTTTTAGCACTTGGATCTATTTATCCTCATACCTTGTTAGGGCCTTTTTGGATAGATTTCTCCATGATCTTTTGGGGAGTTTTTTCTTTTCGTCGTGTGTCTCGATCCTTCATATTGATTTTCGATAAATGATTCTTCACATCACTTTTGGATCTTTAGCAACAAAATGTAGCCCTCATGCCTTGTTAGGGCCTTTTCGGACTCGCCAATCTTTGCATCCCGCTTCAATAAGTTATGCCTTGGCTATGAACTCTAATTAATACCGAGCAACTTTTAAACGATCTTGGGCTAGAAGCTAAGTAACTTTTCAAATCGTACAACCTTATTTATTGCAGATAAATTTATTAACAAGCGATGGGAGAATAGGCTCATAATTAACTCACATAAATTCACGAAAGAATACCAAACTTATAATTGAATCTGTCATCTCTCGTCCTCCACAGTTTAAAATCTCAAGGAATGAGACTCGTGGATGCTTAGCCAATTAAATCAAAGTTTTGGGTTTTCGAGTCATCTATAGGATCTTGCAAATTCTTAGACTTTTTCAAGTTTAGAAATCGCATTTTAAAGTTCCCTTGATAAACAACTCTCTAGGATCAATTATAGGAACTTGCGAAAAGTTCTTGTTCTTAACCCGTGAGAGTTAAGACTTTCGTGTTTTAAAGCTCCTTATATAAAAGCCTAGCAAAACTTGACTTATACATGTTAAGGATACTAGCTAGAGTAAACTTAGATAAGTAAACTCGGGTTGAGTCAAAATATTCACGACTTTGAAAAATTTAAAACCAATTTATTGCAAATTTATTATAGCAAAGAAAGTAAATAACGCTAACAAAGGAAAAACTAATAGGCCAAAATAGATTAAAAATTTTGAAAAATGTCGAAAAATCAGATTTTCTGGTTAAAATGAGGGCAAATTCATAGAAAAGACCACTTACTTCGATATAAGTCCCCCTACACTTGATATAAACATTGTCCTCAATGTTTAAGCATGTGGGAATAAATTCCCCTACACTTAGGACATTGTGCACTTTGTTTAAGTCTTGCTAAGGAACGGACAACTAAAGTGATTTCAATGTGAACATATAAAATATGGAATATTGAATCATGACAGTTTAGGATAGAACCAGGAAGACGGGTACACGGGATCACGGTTCGTCAAAAGTCATCGAGGTGCTCTTTGAAGCTTGAATCCCTGCACAAAATAAGAAACAAGACAACCAACACATACGAGGCTCCCCCTACACTTATTATGAAAGCGGTAAAGAATAGATTACGGGTTACCTCCCGAGAAGTGCTTGTTTTTGATAACCGAGTCACGAGCCTGACTCGACCCAAAACTAGTTCATGGGAAATGTGGTGAGGGATGGAATCATCTCATGAGAGATGTCCTCACCAAAGTACAGATTCAAACGCTGGCCATTCACCTTAAAATTGGGCCCATTTGGCTGAGAAAGCTCAATGGTGCCATATGGAAAGACTTTGGTGATGGTGAATGGACCAGACCAGCGGCTCTTCAACTTGCCAGAGAAGATCTTCAACTGAGAGTTAAAGAGTAAAACTTGATCACCAACGTGGAACTCTCGGTTCTTAATTCTAGCATCGTGGATGATCTTGGTCTTCTCCTTGTAGATCAATGAGTTCTCGTAAGCTTCATTCCTCAGTTCATTTAGCTCGTTGAGTTGAATCTTCCGAAGATCACCGGATTTGTTGATGTCGAAGTTAGCCCATTTCAAGGCCCAGTATGCCTTATGTTCCAGCTCGATAAGGAGGTGGCATGCTTTCCCGTACACAAGACGATAAGGTGTACAACCAATCGGCGTCTTATAAGCGGTACGGAAAGCCCACAGAGCATCATCTAACTTGTCGGCCCACGCGGCACGATGCTCTCCCACAGTACGTTCCAGAATTCGCTTCAATCCACGGTTGGAAATCTCGGCTTGCCCATTGGTTTGGGGATGATAGGCGGTGGAAAGACGGTGATTGACACCATACTTAGCCATAACTCTTGCAAATTGATCATTGCAAAAATGAGTCCCGCGGTCACTGATTATAGCACGAGGAACACCGAGTCGAGCAAACAGCTGCTTCAAAAAGTTCACAACCACCCTCGCATCGTTCGTTGGGAGAGCCTTAGCTTCAACCCATTTAGAAACGTAGTCAACGGCTACGAGGATGTACTTGTTCCCTTTGGATGATGGAAATGGCCCCATAAAGTCGATGCCCCATACGTCAAAGATTTCACATTCTTGTATGAAATTTTGAGGCATCTCATCTTTATGTGTGATCTTGCCTTGGCGTTGGCAAGCATCACAATGCTTAACCATTTCGTGAGCGTCACGATAAATGGTGGGCCAATAGAATCCAGAGTCAAACACTTTCTTAGCGGTGTAGTTGGGACCAAAGTGACCACCAGTGGGTCCTTTATGGCAAGCATCAAGGATTTGTAAAGCTGCCAGCCCATCAACAGATCGACGAATGATCAGATCAACACATTGTTTGAAGAGATGAGGGTCATCCCAGAAGTAAGTCTTAACATCTTTAAAGAACTTCTTCTTTTGTTGGGATGTTAACCCTTTGATGAGAATACCACCCGCTAAGTAGTTTGCAATGTCCGCAAACCACGGGGTGTCATCAAGATTGGAGTGAATAGACATTAAGGCCTCAAGAGGAAAAGAGTCATTGATCTCTTGGTTCAGATGATCCCCTTGATACGGATCCTCAAGTCTACTAAAATGATCCGCTGTTAGGTTTTCGGCTCCCTTTTGTCACGAATTTCAATGTTGAATTCTTGAAGGAGTAGAATCCAACGAAGAAGTCTTGGCTTAGAATCTTGCTTAGTTAACAAGTACTTCAACGCGGAATGGTCGATATAGACAATTGTGGTGGAAAGGACAAGATAGGGGCGGAACTTCTCAAAAGCATACACTACAGCTAAAAGCTCTTTTTGATAGTGGTATAATGCAACTGAGCCCCCGTCATTGTCTTGCTAGCATAATGGATTGGTTGGAAGTGTTTGTTCACTCTTTGGCCCAAAACCCCTCCAATAGCAAAGTCGCTAGTATCGCACATTAATTCAAAAGGTAGCTCCCAATTAGGGGTGACTAAGACCGGTGCCTTAGTTAGCTTATCCTTGAGAAGATTGAAGGCTTCAATACACTCTTTGGAAAAGATAAAAGGAGTATCTTTTTCCAAGAGGTGGGTCATCGGGCGAGCGATTTTAGAAAAATCTTTGATGAATCGACGATAGAAGCCCGCATGACCAAGGAAACTTCTCACACCCTTCACGGTTGAAGGTGGAGGTAATTTGGCTATGACATCCACTTTAGCACGGTCCACTTCAAGACCGACTTTGGAGATTTTATGTCCCAGCACAATGCCTTCTTTTACCATGAAATGGCATTTTTCCCAATTTAGAACAAGGCGAGTGTCTTCGCACCGCTTAAGCATGCGTTCCAAATTGGCAAGGCACGTAGAGAAAGAATCACCATAGACCGAGAAATCATCCATGAAGATTTCCATAGTTTCTTCAACCATGTCATGGAAGATAGCCATCATACACCTTTGGAAAGTCCCAGGAGCATTGCATAAGCCGAAAGGCATTCTTTTGTAGGCAAATGTTCCATAAGGACAAGTGAATGTGGTTTTCTCTTGGTCGTCGGGGTCGATGGGAATTTGAAAATACCCGGAGAAACCGTCTAAAAAGCAGTAATAGTTATTACCCGCTAGACGTTCAAGCATTTGGTCCATGAAAGGAAGGGGAAAATGATCCTTTCTCGTAGCATCATTGAGTTTGCGATAGTCTATACAAACTCTCCACCCTGTAACGAGACGAGTAGGAATCAACTCGTTGTGTTCATTGGGAACAACGGTGATTCCGCCTTTCTTAGGCACACAATGGACGGGACTAACCCATGGTGAATCTGAGATAGGATAGATCATTCACGCATCAAGAAGTTTGATAACCTCTTTTTTTATAACGTCATGGATCTTGGGATTCACCCTTCTTTGGCTTTGAATAGTGGGTTTAAAGTCGTCCTCCATGAGACTTTTATGTGTGCAAAAGTGAGGATCAATTCCACGAATATCGGAGATCTTCCACGCAATCGCTTTCTTATGATTCTTCAGCACGACGATAAGTCGGGATTTTTCTTCTTCTTTCAAGTCCTTAGCGATGATGACCGGTAACTTCTTGTTGTCTTCAAGGAAAACGTACTCGAGATGAGACGGAAGATCCTTAAGCTCTATATCCGGAGGATTTTCGATGGATGATGTAGTCAAATTCGGATCATCGGTAGAGATATCCTTAGGAGATTGTGGAGAAATATGGTCCTCATTGAGAAGTTTCTCAATGGTACGAATGTCTTCATCCCAATTGGAGGGAGAATCGTCATTTTGCAAGTCCACATCTCCCAAAGTTGCTTCACATTCTTTCAAGATGAAATCACTTTCTCCAAATGGAGTTAGTGATGGAGCAATAGAGGCAACGGTCTCAACAGTGGGTAGAGAAGAAGAACTAATTTCACAAGCGTCGTTGAAATGTTCTTCACAAGCCTCATCAAGAACGTCAATGAAATGAACGCACTCATTTTCAGAAGGCTGCTTAGAAATTTTACCCATGTTGAAGACGATTTTATCGTCACCAACTCTCATGATTATCGCCAGCGGCTACATCAATGAGAGTGCGACCGGTCCTCAAGAAGGACGTCCAACGATTAATGGAACACGGGGGTCCATCTCGTAGTCAACGACAACAAAATCCGCCGGAAAGGTGAATTTGTCGACACCGACGAAGACATCTTCGGCTATCCCCACTGGATAAGCAACCGTACGGTTAGCTAATTCCAAAGTCATTCGTGTGGGGACTAGCTCGGGTAGAGACAATTGTTTCCAAACGCTTAAAGGCATTAAGTTTATACTAGCACCTAGATCGGCTAGGGCCATACAATTCTCTACCCCAGGGAAGTTGCAAGGAATCAAGAAATGACCCGGATCACCAAGTTTGGTTGGTAATTTCCTTAAGAGTACTGCAGAGCAATTCTCATTAAGTTGGGTCTGAGCAATATCGAGAAGTTTCTCCTTATCACTGAGAAGATCTTTAAACATTTTAGCATATTTCGGCATGTGAGTGATAGCCTCAGCAAAGGAGATATTGAAATTCAGTTGTTTAAACATTTTAAGAAAGTTAGAAACCTGAATTATCATCCTTGTACTTCAATTTCTCTTTCCTCAACCTTGAGGGATAAGGTATATTGGGTTGAGATGAAGGCTTAGGAATGGAATTCTCACTCACATCCTTGGGTGGTAGAGGGGTAGAAGTAGAAGGTGGTGGAATTGGAGAAGTAGAAGTTGGAGGAATAGAAGATGGAGGATTCGGAGAAGGAGACTCGTTTTCCTTTGTCACAATCACCGGTGTAGGTGTAGGAAGCTCGGGTTCCTTTAAACCTTTTCCACTTCGAGTGGTGATTTCTTTCATCTCCCCTCTGGGATTAGCAACGGTGTTACTCGGAAGAGAACCCGATCCAGAGGCTTGATTACTTGGGAAGAAACTAGCCATCATGTTCCTCAAGTCATTCGTTTGACTTGCCAAAGTGTTTCGCATATCAGCTCGAAGATCATTCCTTTGCTTCACCATATCTGCTTTCATGTTGGCCATTTTCCGCTGAAGATTTTGCACGATCACATCATTAGTCCTCATGTAGGTTTCAACATCTTGGTGTAATGCGGTGGCTTGGTTGGGAGGAGGAGCATGGTAGGCGGGTGGTTGATAAGCAGGTTGTTGGTAAACTTGGTTGTTTCTTTGAGGTGGATATGGGTTTCTTTGGTTTTGATATGGAGTTGGAGCACGAGGTTGGTTTTGATTATTGCGATTGAGGTTGTTTGGGTTTTGTGGGGGAAAACCGGGTGGTGAAAGAAAGTTGTTTGAGCGATAGCTGATCAAATTACGGTCACCTTGAGGACGTGCTTGATAGCCTCCCGTGGAATAGTTACCGTTGGCGGCATACACATTTTCCAGATTGTCATGAGTCGAAGGACAATCGGTGTATGAGTGAGATCCCTCGCAAATTTCACATAATTGAGTCAAAGCACTAGCTTGGGCAGTGATAGCTTTGGTATTGTTGGAGGCTTGGAGAACAAGTGATTCAACAAGCGAAGTAAGCTTATCAATTCTCTTGTCGCTCTTATTAGTGCTAGCACTAGCCACATTGGTCCGAACACTCTTGGTTTGCACTCTAGACTTGTTCTCAATAATATCCCAAGCGGCATTAGAAGACTTAACCAAAAGATTACCCCCCGAGGCACTATTTAGTGAATCTTGGTCATTCATGCTTAAACCATTATAAAAAGTATTAATTTGATGCACTTTGGTAAAACCATGTTGTGGACACTTTCTTAAAAGTTCTTTAAAACGGTCCCAAGATTCACTAAAAGTCTCATCGTACTTTTGTTCAAAAGTAATGATTTCATTCCGCGAAGCGGTAGTACGAGAGGGTGGGAAAAAGTAGTTTATGAATTTGGTCTCTAAGTCCGTCCACGTAAGAATAATTTGTGGCGGTTCCTTATCAAGCCAATGCCGGGCTTGTCCCTCTAAGGAGAAAGGAAAAAGTTGCAAGCGAATTACCTCTTGTGAAACCCCATTATACTTAACCGTATTAGTGAGTTGAAGAAACCTCTTAATATGGTCATGAGGATCATCAATTGAACGCCCCAAGAATGGTTGAGCAGAGACCATTTGAATGAAGCCGGATTTGAGCTCAAAGTTGTTGGCTCCAATCGCGGGTATGACAATAGCATCGTGGTTGCCCTCTACATGTGCTTGCAAAAGTTCGATCATTGGACGATTGTCCGGTAGAGGTTCATTGTTGTCATTATTCATGTTGGGTTGAGGTGGATTATTATTATTGTTGTGTACACCGGCCATGTCTAAGTTATCGAGAGTCTCGGGCTCGGGATAAGACGTTGATCGAGTGCGCATACACCTGCAAAAGAAATAACAAAGGAGAAATATTTTTGGTTTTTTATGTTTTTTAATTTTTTTTTTGTATTTTTTTTTAAAATTTTATATTTTTTTGGATTTTTGAAAATTTTAAAGCAAGGAAAATAACGTTCAAAGATGAACGGATCCCAAAATCCAACGCGTCTCTCACTAAAAACCGTTAATCTTAACGAAAAGAGCCGGTAGCGGCGCGATTTAACATGAAGCTTTTGGCTAAGTATAAAATCTTATCGTCCGATCTCTTTGAATTGATTATTGGTAGAAAGTGCGACTCAATTGTTCTTGGTGGAAGATTAAATGGTTTGGATTGGTTATCTATTTTTAAACTAAATGCAAGTAATTAAGTTGTCGTTGAGTAAAGTGAAAGCTTAGAAAATTAAACTACGAATAAAAGTATGCAATCTTTGGAAATTAAAACTTAAATATTAAAAAAAAACTTAAAAACTTGTTTAAAATAAACTAAGACAAAAGGCGGGAAAGATTAAATTTGAAAGTCTAAGGAAAATAAAACAAAGCAGATCGCAACGCGATCGCACCCAAACAATAAGATGGATCGTGTCCACCGATCGCACTCAATGCGATCACAACAAAGGAATCAGATCGTACTCACTGCGATCGCAACCAAGGAGTCAGATCGTACTCCCTAGTACAATGGGTAGGGCGATCGTACTCACCTATCGCAGCCACGGTCGCAATGAGTGATCGTGGTCTTGATCGTGGTTTGATCGTAACAAAACAAATCGCAATCAATGCGATGGAAACAAGGCATCGTAACACACCATCGCACCCACAGATCGTAGTGATTGATCGTGGAGTGTGATCGTAACAGGGAAGGAACCAAAGATCACAATCTATGCGATCGAAGCCTAATGATCGTAACAAAGCAAAACCCTTCTAAGATGGAAACGGTGTCCAAAAAGCAACAAAGCTTAACCGAATAAGCAGAAACCAATAAGCACTTACAAGCTTCTAGACAAAGAGATATAAGCACAAATTTGAAAACTTTTGAATCTAAACACAAGACTTAATGAACCGAACATGAAATGATGAAATTCTTTAAAAAGATTAAAAGTAAATAAGCCAAAAATACAAATAAGCCAACAAGCATAAGGAGCTTATAGCCTATACGTATATGAGCTTATGAAGGAACAAGAAAGATCAACTTTTTAATCTCGAAATGATTAAATCAACCAAACCATATGAAATGTGAATTTCGGATCAAAATCCAAAATAAATCAAGAAATGAAGAAGAAGATTATTAAATAAAAGGATTAACTTGAACTTGTAATTAAATGAAATCCAGATACAAAAAGCTTAAACTTGAAAGATTAAAAGAAAAGATGAAAAACTTAGTGAGAGAAAGTTGGGAACTTTCTCTCTCTAAAAACAAGAAAGGAAAAAAATGAAAAACTAAATTAGCTAACCACCCTCCTAATGTGATTAGGAGGGTATTTATAGGCTAAGTGGGAAGTGCATGTGTGGTGTGCTTCCTTCTTTCTTTTCTTCTCGACTCGATTTAAATCTTTGTCTTTTCTCGACGTCGTCTCAGGATTTGAACTTGTCTTAATAATTTTCTTCTTTAATTTAGACTTAAGTTCTTCGACTTTATTAAACTTCCGTCTTTAGACTTTTTCTTCGATAAATCTTCAGAATAGGTCTTGGACATCCGTTCTTTAAGCACTCTTGATCTCTTGACTTCGTCTTTTCTTGTTTTCTTCGATTAAAGCCCGTGAAAGCCCGTGTTTTCTTCCTTTTTCATCTTTTGGTCCTAAAACATAATAAAAACACAAACCACGCATAATTCCGACTTTTACGACATAAATTACACGTTTTGGTCTTGTTATTATTGGAAATAAGCGGTAAAAGGATAAGTGTTTTCACACTTATTAGCTTACATTAGGCTGCCGACCCATACATGTCATGGGCTCGGTTTTGGGCTTTGTTTAATAAATGTAAATAACTAATCTACGAGCTATTACATGAACTATTGTTGGAGTGACCGATCCTTTCTAATACGTAAAACGTATTTCCAACAATCTCCCCCTAAGGGAGGTCACTCCAAACAAGGGCGTTACCCGAGTTACAATAATACAATAAACCTAGCATACTATGCTTGTCTTGAGCTTGTAGTCTTCGTCTTTCTTTTCTTTTTCTTTTCTGGTGAACATGCTGATGTGATCTTTGATATCAATCTTTAGCATTAATCTCTTGCCTTGATCTTGTGCATCATTCACTTGTGATCTTCGCCTCTCCGTGACACCATGTCCCACATACTTATAACTTCGTAATTCTTAAAAGCTTCAGAGTTCGATACAACGGAAGACTTAACTTTTAGGCTTTCTTGAATTAGATGAGGTATTAAGTGTATAAAGTATAAGTATGAGGGGACGACTTATTCTTGGATTCCGCAACGCCACCGTCTTCAAATGCCGCACCATAAGTAGACACGAACAAAATGGCTTTGAACATTTTATTCTAATTCGGTAGCATTTTAACTCCGTTCAGTGAAGACCGTTGGACGATATAAAATATCGTACTTGTGGCAGGTAGATTTAATTAAAAATCTCCTTGACAAGATTTCGCGGGTAAACCCGTTCTCTTTACTCGACCGTCCAAAGCTGACTGCGAACGTAAAGAGTGATTCATTTGAGTAAAATTATCCGCATGATTGAAGCCGTCAATTCTGATTCCTGGAACAAGTTTGATTCATTAAAGAATCGCACCATCGTTGCTTTCCAGTTGTCACGAGCTCGATTCATATTGAATCTTACAAGTTACCTACCAAGTGCTGTTTGAGGTTAACACTAGAAGGATTTCCACTGATCACTGTGAACACTAAGGTATCACTCTGAGTGTTCTGGAAAGTTCACTAAGATATTGCGTAGAGGCCTGGAACGTGTTTAAATTCAGTTAAGAATTAAACCACTGTTGCTTTCCAGTTATCACAAGCTTGATTCATAAAGAATCGCACAAGTCACCTACCATGAGCTTTTTGATATTTGCTCAAGAAGGATTTCCATCTTCATTGTAAATACTTTCGTATTACTCGAATGTTCAGGCAAGATCATGAAGATTTCGCGTAGGACTCTTATAATCTTTCTTACTTTTCACAGTGTGTGAAGAAGCAAGGAATTATGAAAGTGTGTCCTAATGAGATATTTGATGATCTCAAATGGCTCTAGACTCGATCGTGCATTTTGGATTTTAGTGATCGGAGGCTGGTGAGGAGTGCCACCTTTTCAATACTAATTTACTCAGAGTGAATAAATCGATAGATAATGCGTTGTCTCCGTGTGAATAAAACAAATACCTTTTAAGAGATATCTGAGTTAGCTGGGATGGGTTGTGCAATGCATCACTGGGTCCATGATGTCTATCTTCAATATCAAGCATCATTAAAAATTATCTCAATAGCATATGTATTGACCCGGTTTCTGCCTAAGGTTGTAAGGAGGGCTTCTTTCTTTACACCCTTTATCTTTACAATTCTTTTTCATTCTTCAACTCCTTCAATGCTTACCAATACCTCATAACTAGCACCTTGTTGTGATTTTTCCAGTGCTAACTTAAGTACTTGGTCGGCATTCAGCTAGGTTCACAATCTTTCCCCATCTTTCCTA
Source organism: Glebionis coronaria (assembly GCA_025667525.1). Classification (NCBI taxonomy): domain Eukaryota; kingdom Viridiplantae; phylum Streptophyta; class Magnoliopsida; order Asterales; family Asteraceae; genus Glebionis; species Glebionis coronaria. The sequence goes on along the minus strand of CM046881.1, from coordinate 537,525,576 downwards.
AGGACTACTCTTTGTGGCTATGGAATGTCCTTGGGAAGGTTCCTCCAGTTTAAGAAGAATCATTGGAGTTAACCTATCCTACCATCCTTATGTCACCACAATCTTCATCATCGTGAAATAAATGGGTTTTGGGTAAGTATATGTTACCATGAAAATCCATTTTGATATGAAAATCCGTTTTTCTCCCCTTTAACATATGCCACGATATTCGAAAACGTTTCACATATGTCGGGATGAGCCAGCACATTAAGTGTAGAACAATGATAATCTTATAACTAATCAAGAGGGTTGTTGTTAATCTAGAGAGAGAAACAAGAGAGAGAAACAAAGAAACATTATTAATAAGTGTAAAACAACTAAACAACCAACACCCCTTTCCATTGTGGAAAGGGGTTTATATATACCCAAGTCCTTAAGTGGACTTGGGCCTCCGGCGCATGAACATGCTCATGGGTCGGGCTAAACATAAGAATTACTTAAACACTACTACGAGCCTATAACTATATAGTTGGAGTGACCGAGACTTTCTTAATACACAAAACGTATTTCTAACAATCTCCCCCAAAGGGAGGTCACTCCAAATTTACAAAGTCCTAATCTAGCATGTTAGATCTTGTTCTTGAGCTCGTAGTCCACTTTTCTCTTTTCTCTTTTTTTTTGTGAATATGTTGATGTTGATCTTTTAGGTTTTGGCTTTAGAGCATTGTTCTTTTGACCCTTCACGTGCGATCTTTGCCTTCTTGTGATTCTTTCCTCCTCGTGACTTCATATCCCACATACTTATCCTTTGTTGAATTCTTTGAAAATTTCAGAGTCGATACAGCGGAATACTTTTTAGGTCAGACTTTCTTGAATTTGCTGAAATATTTGAAGCAGAAAGAATAAATATGTGAGAACGACTTCAACAGGTACACCGCAACGCCACCGTCTTCGAATGTAGCAACATAATAAGACACGAATAAAATGGCTTTGACATTTTATTCTAATTCGGTAGCATTTTACCTCCGCTTGGTGAAGACCGTTGGACGATATTAAATATCGTACCCGTGACGGATAGTTTCAATTAAGTAACTTCCTGACAGGATTTCACGGGTAACCCCGTTCTCTTTATTCGACCGTCCAAAGCTGACTGCGAATATAAAGAGTGAATCATTTGGATTAAAGAATCCTTATGATTGAAGCCGTCAATTCATGAAACCTAGAACAAGTGAATTTCAATTAAGATATTCACCATCGTTGCTTTCTAGTTGTCACAAGCTTAATTCAAATAGAATCTTGCTTGTCACCTACCAAGTGCTGTTTGATGTTAACACTAGAAGGATTTCCACTCGTCACTGTGAACACTAAAGAGTGTCACTCTGAGTGTTCTGGCAAGATCATACGATAATGCGTAGAGGCCTGGAACGAGTTTAAGTTCAGTTAAGAATTAAACTACTGTTTCTTTCCAGTTTTCACAAGATTGGTTCTTAAAGAACCGCACGTGTCACCTACCATGAGCTTGTTTGATGTTGGATCAAGCAGGATTTCCATCTTCATTGTAATACTTGCGTATCACTCGGATGTTCTGGCAATATTACAAGAATACTGCATAGGACTCATAAAGATCTCTTACTTTTCACCGTGTGTGAAGAAGCAAGGAATAAATGGAAAGTGTCCTAATGAGACTTTTGATGATCTTGTGGCTCTAGACTCGATAGTGCGTTTTGATTTAGTGAGCGATGGTAGGAGAGGATTGCCACCTATTCAATATCAGTCTATTCGGAGTGAATAGACCAATAGATATCGTGTTGAACTCCGTGTGATTAAAACAAATATCTTTTGAGAGATATTTGAGTTAGCTGGGGAGGGTTGTGCATTGCATCACTGGGTCCATGATGTCTATCTTCAATATCGAGAATCATTGTAAGATCTCAATAGCATATGTATTGACCCGGTTTCTGCCTAAAGTTGTAAGGAGGGCTTCTTTCTTTACACCCTTTATCTTTACAATTCTTTTTCATTCTTCAACCCCTTCAATGCTTACCAATACATCATTACTAGCACCTTGTTGTGATTGTTCCAGTGCTAGCTTAAGTACTTGGTCGGCATTCAGCTATGTTCACAATCATTCTCCATCTTTCCTAGGACTTCTAATTCTATCTAGGGAGTTGTCCTTGGGAAGATTCCATCGGTTCTGATGAATCATTGGACTAATACCTATACCTACCACCCTTTTGTCACCACATCCATGAAAAATACTTGAAAACCACTTAAAGCACTTGTGATATTATAATCAAAGTTTTTGTGCCTTAAGTGTTTTGATCATAAAAAATGCTCCCCCTTAACATGTGCATGACACATATTAAGTCTTTTTCATTGTTTAGCCAAATATCATTAAGTCTCCTTAATCCCATTTTCTCCCCTTTCCAAAATGTTAACCATCAATATTTTGGATATTAAATGGATTAACCGGTCTTTGGATAAAAATGAAATCAATCTATGGCCATAGAACATATTAATGCTCCCCCTCAAGTTAATGAGGGTTAGTTGTAGTGCTTGAGTATGATATATTTTGAAAGATTTAGAATCTCGTGAGAAATTCTTGAAACATTATCATACTTTCACACTACAACAAGCCACAAAAGCAGACTATTTACAATATTTACATATTCACAAATTTAACAATATGGAGATGACCTGAGGTAGTACAACCCATTAGATGGATCGTTCCATGAACTTGTGGTGCACTCCATACGGTCTTCCACCAACGAATCATTCTAAACTTCTTATGAGACGTCTTTCTCTTAGCTTCTCATCAATCTTCTTGATCGTGTATGTAGCACTCTGTTGATATACCTTGTCCCAATCTACAGTGACCTCTAGAAGAGTCTTGTGCTTGTTGAGATGCACCAGCTTGTCCCGAATATAGGTGAGAGTCCCGTCATTGAATTTGTTAATCTCTGGAATTCTCATGAACTTCATAAGACCACGACCATTCAGGTAGAAAATGCCAGGCATCGGGTCAGAGGTGCTGGTGTAAGGAGATTTGTCTGAATGCCTCTGGAAGACTTTAGTACGTGGTTTTGAAAGTTTGAGCTTCCGTTGATAACTTTCTACTCCAAGTTGTAGATCTTCAATTCTTTTCTTGATGACAACTCGACGTGTGTACATTCGAAGAGCTGAATTCAGGGAAATTAGTTCTTCTGACGTCAAGTGTTTGAGGGCGTTGTGAGTTAGCAAAAGCAGCATGTCCTCAATGTCCTCGAGACGAAGAAGTGGAAAGTCGCCTTCCTGGATAGTGTAGACTTTTTCATCTTCTCGAATGAGTCTGATCTCTGTCAAATGTTGATTTCCTGTTTTGGGTTCAATCCTAACGCCTTGGATGCTTTTGATTCGAATTAGGGAGAAGACTTGAGAACCTGAGTTGTGCACACATGCATAGTTATAGGCGCGTCGCGTACGCTCATCCCAATGTGAAGCACCCAATTCAGCATATCGATCATATTCAGGATATTTTTGAGGAACCCAGAGACGATTAACTTTTTCTTCTAACAACGGTATTAAATACCAAGTTGAAGCCTTTACCAATGTTAGGGAAGTTGCATACTTGTTTGCTCCCTTGACCAAGTATTTGAGATCCTCACTGACAAAGAAGTCAAGTGAAATTTGATCATCATCTGCAGTTGTAGTAGGAGGAGGTTTTTCAGGCGCATGAAGACCATCCCTTTGAGTAGTTCTTAACGCTTTCAGAAGTTCATTTTCGTTGTACTCGTATTCCGTGCTGCTGAGCCTTGATTTAACACGAAGGTTGGGATTTTTGAGTCCTCTCACAACCATTGCTTGAGTTACATTAGACCCATAGTTGTACTCCAAGTATCTTGAAAAGTCTATTGGATTGCTTAGGAATTGAGAGAAGTCAGCTTCATCAGCCTTTGTCAGTGGACGAAGTGCAACATCATTGGACACCTAAGGTTGTACGGGTGCATTTTCAGCTTCCTCGAGTGTATCCACCCATGCTGGTTCACTTGACTCTAGAGCATCAGGAACTGCAATAGAGACATGAACATCATCAACAGGTTCTGCTACTGCTTCAGTGTCTGGTAAGTCTTGGACTGGATCAGAGACTGGAATGTCGGGTATAGGTTGATCGGGTTCCGTCAGTTGTTGTTGTACTATCGGTGTAGTAACTGAAGCAACTGGGGCAGATGTGACTGGAGTATGTGATGAGGCTGTATTAGCATCTACATCATGAAACTTCTTGGTGCGTCTGCCTTGACGAGTTGTAGGTGTTGGAGTTGAATTACCCTTGGTAGCCGCATCTTTGGAAGTGTTGTCACCTTTGGACTTGGCTTGCTTGTCTCCATCCTTTTTCCCTGTATCATCGTTCCCTTCATCTTTATCATCCCCATTTTTTCCATTACCATCACCATCACCATTATCATCACCATCGCTGTGTTTAGCACTTCCTTCTTCTTCATTGGTACTTTCTTCGTCATCAGTACCTTTGTCTTCATCACTCCCGCCTTTGTCATCACTATTTTTGTCTTCATCACCCCTGTCATCATCACCCTTGTCATCATCATCATTGTTATCATCAGCATCGTCGTCATCATCGGTCGGATTCATCTTCTTATTCACTTAAGATATCGTAGGGAACTACAGAACCATGTTTCCCGAATATCTTAGTATCTTGATCTATGGCCGTCTTAAGAGCTTTGTGAAGGATCTTTTGAGCTTTGGTTTTGTTGTAGGACCCGACTTGAATCATCCGAGCATGTAAGATTTTCTTTAACTCATAATCCGTGAACTTATGAGCCATGAGAAAATCTGACTTTTTAGCGTCAGAGGACTTGATCATGACGTTTCTTGCAGCAATTTGTTTCAACTCGTCAAGCAGATTGTCAACAGATTCCTTGACCTTTTCATCAAGTGATTAAACAATTGCTTCATTAGCTTCTTCAAGAACCTCTTTCTCAGCTCGGTACCTCTTTTTGAGGTCTCGAAGACGAATGAATGTTGCTTCGTTTTTGGTTTTTTCCTTTTCTTTGACGAGAGCTAGTTCTTCTGCATGGAGTTTGCGAGATAATTCTAACTCTTCTTGGAATTTAGCAATGGCGTCTTCTTGATCTTTTCTTAAGGATTCTTCACTTTGTTGTCTACGAGCTAACTCTTCTTTAATCCGAACCATTTCTTCTTGTTGAGCTTGCAAGTGTTGTTCTATCTGAATCATGAACATTGTTGATAATGATGGAATCAACGTTATCGGTGCAGCTATGGTTTGTTGTGTAGGAACAATGGTCATGGCAGTGCTAGACAATGAAGTGGAGAAAGGTCGACTTGGTAGAGTTAACGGGAGTTGCGTTGACGCAGGTGGAGTCACTGTAATAACCGGTGGATGTAGAGTTAAGACTAGTGGAGGCACTATAGTAACTGGTGGAGGCACTGTAGAAACTTGTAGAGGCACTGTAGTAACTGGTGGAGGCACTGTAGAAACTTGTAGAGGCACTGTTGAAAGTGGTAAAGACACTGTAGACACTGGTGGGGTTATTGTAGAAACTTGTAGAGGCACTGTAGAAAGTGGTAAAGACACTGTAGAAACTGGTGGAGGCATTGTAGATACTGGTGAAGGCATTGTAGTAATGGGTATAGACACTGTAGAACTTATGACTTTGGTAGTCTCAACAAATGCTGCCGTATCAGTAGACCCGATAACATCCATATCCTTCAGTCCGTCATGAGGTTGTTGTTCATCATCAACATCATCAGTAGTTTGGGCAGATTTGTCACGACAAGGTGTGTGCTCATCAGGCTTCCCAAATTCAGCAATATCAGAAGGTAGTATGGTTTCCTTTGCTTTCATACCAGAACCACTACCCCCAGTGTCTTTCTTACTTTGCATGATAACTGCCTTGACATTTTGTCTTTCAGTTTTGCGAAGCATTTCTTCTTCATTGATATCTTCATCTTCATCCTCAAGCATTAGCTCCTTCCCACTAGACTTGGCAACAGTTTTCTTCTTTTTGGGCTTAGGTGAATCTGTTTCATCGGATGGTTCACCTTGTTTACGTTTGCCTTTGCCTTTGGGTTTTGATGAAGGGAAATCTCCCAATGCAGCTCTTTCCTTTTGAAGTTCCATTTCATCCAACAATTGCTTGTATGCCACACTTGCTTTGAGTTCATTAGTCAACATATGATTAGGAATAGCTGTTGGAATACCTGAGTAAACACCGCTATGTCCATCGTGTTTTAAATCCGCATGAATATCATCGTCATCGGGAGTATGTTGAGGACTTCCTTCAAGCTGATCGATTGAGGCATCTAATTGCATGAAGTGACGAATAATAAGCTTAATGAAACGTGGGAAAGGAAAGTAACCTGTCTTCTTCTTGGTGTTGTGGAAGAGTTGAGAAGTAAAATCCTCCTATAGTAACTCTGCATAGTTCACATTCTTCCTCTCATAGATGCCCCAAAAGATACAAGCAGTTGAAAAACACAAATAGTCATATCCAGTTGATTTAGTAGTAAAACACCGAACGAGTATTCCGAAAAATGTTTTCCAAGGTTGACCCAGGTTAGCTGTAGTAAACCGAGACACCAGTCGTAAATCAGGATCACCATATCCAAGAGAGTGATACATCTTCACAATTGCAGTCTTGTCCGGGTCGCCTGTAAACTTTTGACCTGCAGGTGGTATTGGTAATCCGAATATTTGACGAAAGATAGAAATTGTGAGAGTACATTCCTTTTTGTTGATGGTGAATGAGAACTTTTTGTCTGTTAGCCGTTTCTTTGAAGCCCAGAATTCAAACATATAATCGGTTGGAACCGAAGTCGTACCCCAGAACACCTTCTTAATTGGAGTTTGATTAAGAATATCTATGACCACTTTGAAAGCATAGTGAGCTGAGGCATAATCTTCTTTGTCTTCTTTTAGTCGAAAGTTGTTTGGTATGAACTGTAGAGCCTTGGCGGCTTCAAGTGCCTGATTAGCTTTGATTTCCTTGTCGGTAAGTTGAGACATGTTTTCTGCTTAAGACGAACAAACATACAAGATTGATATACCCAAAAATATATATATCATGTTGGATCTATACCTAAGCAAATCAAGCATATACCAAAGACAACAAACAATACACCATCTTTGAATAAAGCTACAATCTTTTGATAAATGCACTTGACATTTTCAGAAAATTCCACTTTTTCAGAATAAATGACAATTTCAGATAAACTATCTTTCTCGGAATAACATATATTTTCAGCAAAAACACCTTTTTTCGGAATAATGTCATTTTCAGAAAAATCATCTTTTTCGGAATAAAGACTTTTTCAGTAAAAACAACTTCTTCGGTAAAATGACTTTTTCAGTAAAATCAACTATTTCGGAATAAAGACTTTTTCAGTAAAATCAACTTTTTCGGAATAAAGACTTTTTTCAGTAAAAACAACTTCTTCGGAAAAATGCCTTTTTCAGTAAAATCAACTTTTTCGGTAAAATGCCTTTTTCAGTAAAATCAACTTTTTCGGAAAAGTGACTTTTTCAGTAAAATCAACTTCTTCGGAATAAAGACTTTTTCAGTAAAAAACAACTTCTTCGGAAAAATGCCTTTTTCAGTAAAATCAACTTTTTCGGTAAAATGCCTTTTTCAGTAAAATCAAATTTTTCAGAAAAATGACTTTTTTTGTGAAATTGACTTCTTCGGAAAAATGACATTTTCATAAACACAATTTTTTCAGAAAAAACGTATCTTTTCAGATAATTTTTTTTTTCCGCAATAAATGAATTTTTCAGAAAAATCTTCGGATAAAGGCAATGTTTTCAGAAAATCTTCGGATAAAATCATTTTTTCAGAAAAAAATCTATTACATCCTCAATAACCATCTCGTTATGATTTTTGGGGCAAAGAGTGATTCTAAGGCATCCTAAACAAAAGCATCTATGATCTAACCCTATCCCTTTCCAAAACCCACTTAATAATCCAATGATACAACCTAATTAACTTCATAAACCCTAAATTGAAACATTTGGGGATTTAACTAATTAGACTGATGTACAAGAGGATCATAAGCAAAAAATTAGATAAGAACTAGATTACCTTTGATGTTTGTTTTAGCAGATTAAGGCTGTGATAAGCAGAAGGAGATGAATCAATGGCGGCAATGTTGTGTTTGAGTGAGTGAATAAACATATAATCAAACAGTGAATGGGGGGGGGGGGGGGGGCGTTTATATGTATGTTTGACTTAGGTCAAAAAAATAAACAATTTTCCTTTTTGCATGTTTAGTCCTCCTATTTCCTTCTGTTTACTTTTGGTGACTATTCTATTTAACCACATACAATCCAAGTAACGAAATTGATCTCCTATGCCATAACACACATAAATCATAGAATCACGAAAAACATCCTAAGACCGAGTCACTTAAATCACAAAAGGTCACGAAGCACAACGAGTACACACGAAGAATAATATACCATAACGTAAGTAACCAATTAGTTTTTCTGAAAAGACTTTTGAAGACCGATTTGATGATGAAAACAATTTGACATTTTCTCCCCTTAAATACAGACCCGTTTTCTATTTAAAGAGTTGTAGTCTTAGTATTTAAGAGAACTGATGAAAGACTTTTTCGATTAAGACGATATTAAAACAATTCGTGGTGGCAATAAGATTTCTCTTATTTTAACAAAATAAGTGCACTGAAACGTACACTGATTTGTGTTAGACCAAGTGATAAAGTAAACTTGATCCCTTACAAGGTTTTTAAGTAAACCTTGCCCGAGAAAATTAATTCCCGTTGTGAGCCAACGTTTTCAAAAGAAATACGTGACTTTAATGCGAAAAACGGGTTGCAGTCTGAAATAACTACAAGCCATGATGGGCATGTTTTAAAATATGTACAACTTTTATACGGACTCTATTTATGGTGCCGTGTCAATTTTAATCGACATTTCCAAGGCCTTAAATATTACCGTACTAAAAGACATGCCCGTTTTAAAATGAAAAATATTTTTGAATTTTCTTGATTTTATATTTTTTATGGATTTTCTATGTTTTATATTTTTTATGGTTTTTCTATGTTTTATATTTTTGTATTTTTCTTTTGGTGGTTTAAATATATACGATAATATACAAGATCACGATCAAAGGATACTCGAGAATACTTTACCACCACTATTCTTCAGATTCTTCTGCCAATTCCTTAAGTGTCGCTGGTGAGAATGATTTCATGCCTAGCTTTTCGATCAAAAACTCGATACGTCCTTGATCTAAGGCCTTTGTGAATATATCTGCCAGCTGATACTCAGTATTGATGAAGTACAGTTCGATCACTCCATTTTCCACTTGCTCTTTGATGAAGTGGTAGCGTATGTCAATGTGCTTTGCTCGGGAATGTTGAACGTAGTTGCAGCACAGAGCGATTGCACTTTTGTTATCACAGTACATCAGGATTTTTTTGAATCCAAGACCGTAGTCAGTTAATTGTGATCTCATCCAAAGAACTTGAGCACAACAACCGGACATAGCAATGTATTCAGCCTCAGTACTTGAAATCGCAGCACTTTTCTGCCTTTTGATACCCAACTAACCAGTCTATCTCCAAGAAGTTGCACACTGCCAGAAGTGCTACGTCTAGTATCTTGACACCCAGCATAATCCGCATCTGCATATGATATTAGTGCAATAGAGGAATCCTTTGGATACCACAGACCACGATGAAGTGTTCCTTTAAGATACCGAAAGATCCTTTTCACAACATGTAAGTGCTTTTCGGTAGGCCGAGCCTGATACCGGGCACACATGCATATAGCAAATTGCAAATCAGGCCTGCTAGCAGTCAGATAGAGAAGGGTGCCGATCATTCCACGGTAAAGTTTAGGATTGCCAGCTATCCCTTCCTTATCTTCATCTAACTTGGATCTCTCCACCATTAGAGTATCCACGGGGTCATAATTTTCAAAATGATATTTCTTTAATGATTCAAGAGCAAATTTGGATTGATTAATGAAGATGCCTCTTGGATTCTGAGAAATTTGCAACCCTAAGAAAAATGAAAATTTTCCCATCATCGACATCTTAAAACGTGTGGACATATTTTTCTCAAAATGGTCAGACAATCTTTGATTAGTAGCAGTAAATATTATATCATCAACATAAATTTGTACCAGAATCATGTTGTTGTCCTCCTTGAGAATGAATAATGTTGGGTCCACTTTGCCTTTGGAGAAGCCTTTTGAAATGAGATAAGACGATAGGAGATCGTACCACGCGCGTGGAGCTTGTTTCAACCCATAAAGAGCCTTCTTGGGCTTGTACACGTGATTAGGATACTCCGAGTTGGCTTACGTAGACATCTTCCCTTAATTCACCATTGAGAAATGCCGTCTTAACATCCATTTGGTAGACGATCATATTCATGTGAGCAGCATAAGCAAGGAACAGTCTAATTGTCTCCAATCGTGCAACACGAGCAAAGGATTCTTCGAAGTCAATACCCAAAGCTTGTTTGTAACCTCTAGCAACCAATCTAGCTTTGTTCTTCAGCACTCCACCTAACTCATCGAGTTTAACCTTATATACCCACAACAATGTAAGGATTTCAACGTTGTTGGGTAAAGGAACTAATTCCCACACTTCAAGACGTTGAAATTCATTAAGTTCCTCCTGCATGGCTTCAATCCAAGATGATTTAGTCATGGCTTGTTGCCAGTTTTTAGGTTTAGTGTCGGAAAGAAATGCATCAAAGTAGCAATATAATGCATGTTCTTGGAGTTGGTGGCGTGTTAAGACTGGTCGATTGATGTCACCAATAATATTGCGGACTGGGTGATCCTTTGTCCATTTTGTGTTGTGAGTTTCAATCCGTGGTGGTCGGGAGTAAACGATTGCAGGAGCTTCCTCTGAGGTAGACGCACCGTTAGGGTTTTTAGGTATGTGTGAACCAAAGAAAGGAAGCTCTTGTAAGTGAGCAAATTCTAAATCGTGATCATAGTGATCCTCTTCAACATCATTAGGAACGAGTGGGGGTGAAGATTCAGGTGTGGTTTGTGAATTGGTGGGGGATGAGACATCTTTTTCAAGAGTGACAGTAGATGCCTCTGACTAATTTCCATTATCTTGAGAAATAACTTCAGGAATTGGAGCTACTCCTACAGGTGCTGGAGAATCATCACTAGGTGGATCAAATAATTCATCAAACATAGGTTGAAATAACTCATCCCACTCGGGCCTTGTAGGTGGTATAAATGATGGAGAAGTAGGATTGTTGGGAGTTAATCCGGAACTAATCGTACCGGTTCCCATCTCATGTAATGCGGGTTCAAAGCTGTGTTGCTCAGAAGCCATCGCTGTCAGCTCATCAAAAACGGCATCCAAAGTTTCTACAATCTTGCCAAGACGACGGTTATAAATTCGGTAAGCTTTCTTTGTAGGCGAGTAACCAATGAAAATTCCAATATCTGCCTTCGGTTGAAGTTTGCCCAAATTCTCACTATTTGTATTTGGATAACACAGTGCACCAAACACATGAAGATATGAAATATCGGGTTTGTGTCCATGAAGTAGCTCATATGGAGTTTTACCATGACGTTTACGAATGATGGAGCGGTTTTGGGTATAACATGCGGTTGCCACTGCTTCAGCCCATAAGAATAAAGGAGCATTCGCATAAACCAACATAGTTCTAGCAGCTTCCATAAGTGTACGGTTACGTTTTTCAACGACATCGTTTTGTTGTGGAGTGCGAGCCACAGATGTTTCATGAGAAATACCAACCTTTTCATAATAATTTCGAAGAGTCTGATTAACGAACTCAGTGCCGTTATGAGTCCGAATGCGGCGAACAGTAGCATTAAGACGTACTTGGATCATCTTTAAGAAAGTAATAATATACTCTGGTGCTTGATACTTGGATGCTAAAAATTTTACCCATGTAAACCTTGAGAAGTCATCCACCATGACGAGGATGTATTTTCTACCACTCACACTAGCCGTACGCATTGGCCCGCAAAGATCCATATGCAAAAGATACAGTGGTTCTTGGTTGGTGTCTTCAGCTTTAGGTTTGTATGATTTCTTGGTGCTTTTTCCCAAAGAACACGCGGAACATAAATGATCCTTGTCGAACTTAAGTTTTAGAAGACCACGAACAAGTTCGTTTTTAGCCAAATGGTTTATAGCATCAAAGTTAAGATGAGATAACCGACGATGCCACCACCATGACTTGGTCTTATATGCTTTGGAGAGAAGGCAAATAGGAGAGGCGGCCATCATGTTTGAATAGACAATGTATAGAGATTATCCCCTCGAGGACCTTTTAACAAATCATTTCCTACAAGATCGCAAATAAAGTAAGTATGTTGTCGAAAAGCCACTTCAAGGTTTGAATCGTAAAATTGTCCCACTGAAATTAAATTATGACTAAGTCCCTCCACATAATATACCCTTGAAATCGTAACATTCCCAATTTGATATTCACCGTAACCCATGATCTTCACAATATGGTCGTTGCCGAATTTAACCGTTCCTAGAAACTTGCTGACGAAATTTCTGAGCATCGAGCGATCTCCGGTCATATGCTTTGAGCATCCAGAGTCCAAGTACCAGAGGATGATTTGGACCACCTGAAAATATCACCAGACAAAGACGATATATCAGAATCTAGTAGTTCCTCTGTGTTAGCAGGTACAGATATAATTATCTTAGATTTGCTAACTGAAGAATTCTTAGGCTTCCATATTTGCTTCCTAAATGCCGGCTTAGATTCTAGTTGTCTAAGATCCTGAGGTACTTCTTTACTGGTAGGCACAATAGTGGGGACAGACCTAGGTAAAGGGTGCATTTTCCATTTCTTAGTGCTAGTGTTCCTATTTAAAGGACGTTGAGACCTAACTTCTATGGATGTGATCCTAGTTAAAGGGCACGTAGTTCCATTAGCAGTGAAGGTCCTACCAGTGGGTTTCCATTGCCAACCAACATCTCAAATTAGAATTCACATTTTGCTTAGGCTGCTGCACAAGCGCAGGGCCTTTACTCTTAGTTACATGATTCTTTTTATTCAAATTTGAAATAACATTCCTAGGGTAAACTTCTACTTTCTTCTTCGTAGTCCTACTAGTGGAAGGCTTGATCCTATTCTTCTTGTCTTGAGATCCTTTAGCCTTAGTAGATACAATTACTCCTGTAGAAGCCAAGGGAACATTAGTTACAGATTTTGATTTAGCCTTGATGGGTATGTTTAATATAGGCTTAGATCCTGGATTCTTATTGAATGGAGTCATGGCAATGGTGGTGGTTTGTTGTTTGAGTGGTGTAGAACCCGGTTGTCCTATGTACTTCAAGTGCTCTAATCATTGTTGTACCCTCTCAATGTAAGCATGAGCAGAGTAATAGTGACTATTCATAGGATCAGTTTCATAGTAATCATCTACCACATCCCTAGAAAGCTCCGCGTGCTTAACTACATCTTCCATATACCACTTATATGATAGTGAGTTGTTCTTATTGTACGGGTTCTTAATGATCACCACCTTGTTGGTTTTTGGAGCACTAGAGGTCAGGGCAGAGATGGTGGCTGGATTATCAACAACTTCTTGTCCTTTGAGTTGAAGTGTCTCCTTTAAGTCAGCCAAAACCATGTTTTTGTCTATGAGTTGAATATTTAAGTCAGAGATTTCCTCGCACTTACGGTTCAATTGGTCAACGAGTGACTTTTGCTCTGCCGCATTAAAAGCGAAGCGATCTTCTAATGAACCATAAATTTGTGAAAAACCCTGCTTTACTTTATCAAACTCCCCTAGCATAGAAGTAATTCTATCTTCTAGGGCATGATTTTTAATCTCTGCAGCCTCTAGTTCCAATTTCTCTGCTACTGATTCTCTCTTAAGTCTCATAATTTCTTCCTCTAATGCCTGAACCACTTGAATCATCTTGTCACTTGTTTCAACGGAGTTTTCACAATCATTTGTTTTTGAAAGAGTTTCATTTTTAGATTGATTTTCAATTTCAAGAGATATACAGTGTTGTTGAAGCTCATTAAAACATTTTGAAAGTGTGTTATAAGAATCTTGAAGCTCTAAAACAGCGTTAGATTCATGACAAGAATGATTAGCTACATTAATCACAGGCTTAACAATATTCACAGATATATCATGCACATCATCACATTTATTCACAGTAGTAGATGAAATCTCATGAGCATATTTAAGAGTAACAACTTGCATCACTTCGAGAGACACTATATGTTCTAAAAATCGGTCATATTCGGATAAAATATTTTCTTTTTCAATTAAATGTTGTTCATAAGCATCATCCATTTCATAGAAAACGTTTTGAGCTTCACCAATTTCAAAATTTAGATATCCCGATAGATTATAGACTCCGTTTTTAATATGGTTCACAAACGGAACGATCTCTTTCTCAAACACCGTTTTCATGTGTTCAAAAGCCCATTCTCCAGCGGTTAGAGTCGTTGAAGTCGTACATTCCAGGATGACCTTGTCAAACTCGGTAAGGTATCGCTCAATCTCTTCCAAGCTGAGCTTTACCGTACTTACCGGTGGAAGATTCTTATGAATTTCCTTCGGTTCGTCCGAGTTAACGAGTGTAGGAATTATACTAAGGCATTCTCTAGTAGGCATGAAAGTGGATGTTTGGATAGTTTTCTTTTTCATATTAAATCGAGTTCAAAGATCTATCGTAGCATTTGTTGCATTCATTTGAGCATAGTCATATTCTGGATATGTAGTAAGTAATTTTAGCCGATTCTCTTCATATGGTGTCATGCTCTCAGAATCATTTACTAACACAATCGGATCTAAGACCAATCCTAACTTAGTTGCATCATAAAGTCGTGGGTTGTGGTGAATTGCTTGCTTTGCATACCCCGGGTTAGGTGGTAGGTCTATTAGACGCGATAGATTGAACTCTTGAAATGAAGAATGAAACAAGTGTACTAAATGCGAAGCAGAGTATAATTTTAAAAGCAAAATTTCAGTCTTTTTAACTCTCTCAGACGCCTTAATTTCCGTTTCAACTCTTTTAGACTCGAGTATTTCGAAACCCGTTTGTAGTTTTTGAAAATTATTAACGACTGACTCTTTTTCTTTAAGTTCTTTCGAAAGATTTGCTCTTAAACTCTCAATTTCTAGCAGATTATCCATTTGGACTTGCCTAAATCTATCAAATTCAGGATTGGTTAAGGTAGTGGATACAGGAGTTAACTCCAAGGTTTTAACCTTTTCCTTATGCAAAGCAAGCTCGGCAGATAAAGTCTGATTAACACTGAGGGTTTCATGTTGGGTCAAAAAGTTGATGTGGCAGAAACTCAAAAATGAAGAAAACGTGAAGTTATTGTCTAAGCGTTGTCAAGACTAATTTGGGCGTTGACAAGAGTTAATTAGGCGTTGATGGCTCAAGCATTGTCGTGTGCAATCCAAGCATTGTCACATGCAATTCAAGCATTGACAAAACGTAGACAAAGAAGCTTATGGAAGCTTCTATTTAGATAAACATGCAAAAGATATTCTGCATAAGTTTATTTAAATAGAAGATTTACTTGTTTATTCATTCTTATCTCTTGTAAACCCTAATCCTTACACTATAAAAGGAACCAAGGGTCTTAGGTTTTATTCATATAATTCATTCACAATGTAAACCTAAAGTGTGTGTCGACTAGACGTGGGATTCAATGTATACACGTCTAGTGATTGTTTGTTATTAATATAATGAACAATCCTTGTGTTTTAATTCATGTTATTGTGCCTAAACACCTTGTTAATGATTGTTGTTCTAATTCCGCTTTGATTGTTTAATCATATGAACATGTGCGCAGCAGTATTCAGAAGGTCATAACTTTTGATTGAACCGTTGGATCGTCACGAAATTTTATATGTGTGTTCTACATACATAGATCTAAACATCCACCGGAGGGATTGTCGAGTTTTATTTCCAGGCAAAAGTTATTAGGCGTCGAAATTGGCAGCAGAGGTGATTTTCAGTGTTTCAGCTTTTATATAAAAATCATGAACTAGGGTTTCTATAAACCCTAGATCGACTTAAGGATGAAACATTTGAGACTTGGAGGCTGTTATAATGCATTATGGTGTTTAAATTCGAATCTGGTTATGCTTAAAACCCTAATTAGGGTTTCGAATTAAACAATCTTCGTTCTAGGGTTTCAATGCTTAAACTTTTCTGATTTAGAGTAAAACCCTAGATCTGGTCGCATGATAGTAGCAGCAAAAAGGAAACGACAAGAAGATTGATTCACGCGAATATGAGATTCTGTATATTCACACGGTTAAGTTTTATGTGTTCACACGATGCTAGAGTTTTGATTGATTGTTTAGCATTGTGTTCACATGATCAAAGTAAAAGCTAGTGACGTGAAGAGTTGTGTTGTGATACTTTGTGTTCACACGAAGCTATGCTTCTGATTGGAAGAAAAGACTTTTGTTCACACGACTCCTCAAATATGATTGGTCAAATCATATGCGTTCACATGGTCTAAAGGGAAAAGAAATCTTGGATATTAATGTTAGACGTGAATTATGCATACAAGTTATCATGTGATACAGTTATTCAGCCAAAGAAACGTGCAGCTTGTAATTCGCATGAGGACTGATGGGATGAATATTCTTGGGCTTGAGTGTTATATTTAAAGCCTAAAGATGACTACTCTTAAGTATTACTTGATAACTGTTGAAGATTGTTGCCCTAAGTGACGTCAGCAGAAGAGACGCTGACAAGAGTGACATTGACGCTAACATGAAGAAAGGAAACGCTGACAGAAACAGGCGTTGTTACGTGTTGTCCGAGATATGTAAATCCAAACACTGATAGGTGTTGTTCGATATCGGATAAAGCATCTGATAATGATATTGGATAAGAGAGGTTCTTGGACAACAAAAGGTTTGCTGCTGTTTGGAAAATTGTGACGTTTTAAGCACACAAAAAGGAAGTTTATACACACAAAGGTACATGGAATCTCCGTTTTAATTTAGAATATCATGATGATATTTATGGCTCGGATATTTTTGAAAGGAATTAATGATTTTAAGGCGAGTTAGCAACCATTCATGAAGTAATTTATTGGAGTATGTAATCGGGATAGCCTTGTGAAAGAGTTATTCGTTAACAGCTTTTACATATGAAGATATTGGCTTGTCATGAAGAGGTGTTAACTTAAGGGGAAGAATTCTTATGGTAAGTTTGCTGATTGAAGAAGATTTTCGCGAGTTTGTGTTCTATCATATCTTAAAGTCATGCACTTCCAGCCACTGACTTTAAAGATAACTTGTTCGTGCTTTACATGATTGGTGATGAAGGCTTGTCATAACACTTGAAGGAGTTACATTATCGTGCTCAGTGTCTCACAAAGGATGAGAATATTGACAAGAGATCGAGGTCTACTTATACTTAGCTCCATGAGTATAAGTTCTTAGTCACATGGATAGTACAAGACATGGAACACAAGGTTGGGTTATTCTACTTCTACATCAAGAATACTTTATTTATTTTTCTTCAAGATCATTACAAAGAGCTACTTTTGGAGAATCTTCAAAGATTGCATACATTGTTTACTTCCTTGTTGATGTGACAAAAAGGGGAAGAAATACGTGCTACACTTGAGGGGAAGCAATTTGAAGATCATGTATAACTTACAAGAGATACACATAGAGTTTTGCCACTATCAACTAGGGGAAGATTGTTGGGTCAAAAAGTTGATGTGGCAGAAACTCAAAAATGAAGAAAACGTGAAGTTATTGTCTAAGCGTTGTCAAGACTAATTTGGGCGTTGACAAGAGTTAATTAGGCGTTGATGGCTCAAGCATTGTCGTGTGCAATCCAAGTATTGTCACATGTAATTCAAGCATTGACAAAACGTAGACAAAGAAGCTTATGGAAGCTTCTATTTAGATAAACATGCAAAAGATATTCTGCATAAGTTTATTTAAATAGAAGATTTACTTGTTTATTCATTCTTATCTCTTGTAAACCCTAATCCTTACACTATAAAAGGAACCAAGGGTCTTAGGTTTTATTCATATAATTCATTCACAATGTAAACCTAAAGTGTGTGTCGACTAGACGTGGGATTCAATGTATACACGTCTAGTGATTGTTTGTTATTAATATAATGAACAATCCTTGTGTTTTAATTCATGTTATTGTGCCTAAACACCTTGTTAATGATTGTTGTTCTAATTCCGCTTTGATTGTTTAATCATATGAACATGATGCATTCCTAGTAGCTTAAAAGATCCGGAAACCAAGGTTTCCACATTTCAAGGACCGCATTATTCATTTGGCTAAGAAAAGATGCTGAGACCATAACTAAATCAGGTTGAGCAGACGAATTGGTAGTCGTAATAGCTCCCGGTTGTGTTATCATTCTTTGTCTCCTCGATTGAGTTACTAACCACCGGAGGCTGTTCCGAATACTCAAACACTTGCTCAACTTGATAAGGTACAATACTAGTATTTGTAGTAGTATGTGGTACCTCAGAAATTGTATCAGCTCCATAAAGTGAAAGATTTGCCATGAGAGCTGCTTTGGCGGTATTCAGATCATCACAGTCAGAGTCGTATGCATCCAAATCATCACATTGATATGCGACATTGTTTGTGAATGTTGATGTGAGACTGTCAGTGTCCGCGACTCCTGGATCTGCGAGAAATGCCAACTCTTCTTCATCGAGCTCACGTCTTTGGGCTTGAGCATTCACCAAGTAGATCTTCTCCTGAAACCATGTGCTGTCCATTTTCCTCCTGGGCTGCTTACACTCTCAGGCCATGTGCCCTTCCCCTTTGTAGTTGTAGCATGTAATCACCTTCGTTTTGCCAGTGCTATTACCTCTTGTAGAAGCAGTGTTAGATGAACGTGCACCAGCAGTAGATGAATTGGGTCTCCCCTGAAGTGGTTGCACCATGACTCTGCCATCTTGAATTGTAGCTTGTTGTCGAGAGTTAGAAGAGTTCCTTAACTGATTGTTTGTTGGATCTGGCCTTCTGTAACCTTGTTTGTTCAATGTTTGAGTCAGATAAGCAGACATCTGAGCAAGTATATCAGTAGGACTATCCCCTTGTCTAAACTCAGGGACAGGAATCTCATCATCACAATAGAACACTGGTTCTGATTGAGCTACAAGCGAATTTGATAGAGCACTAGCTTGTTGTGAGTAATGGGGTTGAGGAGCCTCAAGTTGTTGATAGGTAACAGTAGGGTTTGTTGGAGGTTGATAAAGTGAATACTGGTGTGAAGCATAAGGTAACGGATGTGAATCTTCTTGTGATGATGTTGCTGGTTGCTTGTATTGTTGGTGATAAGATGTAGGTGGTTGTGGCAAGATCGAGTACTGTGGGAAGCTTGGTGTTTGATACAATGGTTGATATGAAGATTGGTGTCCCAAAGCAAGCTGAGAGTTGTGGTATGACAGTGTAGGATGGTTTGCCATTAATGCCAATGGTTCTTGATAAGATCCCTGAGAGAGTCGTTTTTGGATCACATGCTTCTCGTGTTGTTGTAAGAAAGCATAGAGTTGATCTAAATTAGACTTGTGCAAATCGCGAATCATCTTAACATCGGTGACATATTGACTCCATTCTTGGGGTAACGTGTGACAACTGTGGTTTTGAGGTTCGTCACTTGGTCTTATTTTAAGGTTAATTTATGTGTGACTATGTGATTTGCGTGTTTACATGTTATTTTGAGTGAACGAGGTTGGTGTGGATATCGTTTATGGGTATAAAGTACTCATAAGTAAATCGAGGAACGGTTATTTCATGTTCATGAGCTCACAAATTAGTGACTATGAAATGAAATGGTGTTATTTTGGTGTTTACGTATACGTATAAGCATTATAGTAAATTGTATTTTTTTAGGATTTGAGGTTTAGCATTTAGAGGTCTCGGGTAAGGTGTTTAGTCATGTGAGTATTTTTCGGGATGGTTTTCAGTCATTTAGGACTTAGTTATAAAGTTTATTTCAAAATTTAAGATTTTTTTTTAAAACTGTATATTTTACGTTTTTTTACGGTATACGCGTAAATTTAACTAGTTTTACGGTTTTGAGGTTTTGAAGGCTTTAGGAGCTGAAATAAATTAAGGAAAATTAAGGTAATATTGTTATTACAATTATTAATTAGTTTAATAAAAAAACGAAATTATGGGGGGTAAGGGTCGGTTAAAACAAAGGGAAGGAAAAAAAAAGAAAAAAAAGAAAAAAAAGGAAAGTGGGCAATTATACTTGGGCTAGGACTTGTCAATAACTATATAAGGTGTAAAATAAGATGGAAAAGACATAATCCCTGGAGAAAACGAAAAAAAATGACGGCCAATTGAGAAAAGTTAGGGTTCTTCAAAAAAATCTTGGTTTCCATTAATCTTAAGGTAAAACATTCAAATTCCTTTTCAATTTAATTGTTTTTAATTCTTTCTTAATCATCTTATAATGGATTTAGGTTAAGGTTTAAATTAAAATATGTATATTAATGATATTATAATTATTAGGTGAATTAGGGCTTGTAATTAGTGGAGTTATGGGTTATTAATTAGACTAATTATGTTAAAATTGTTTTTTAAAAACTGGGCAGAATTTTAGGTCAATTATTATGACCATATATAGAGTTCTACAAACTCTTATTTTACGATCCAAGTATCCCTGGAAAGTTAATTGAGTTGGATTTCAAATGCAAGAAACGAGAACTAAATTGAAGGCAGGGAAGTGGGTCAAAAACAGGTTACAACAGTCGGAGGTCAAAACAGTTTTGAAATCAGCGGGTTTTCAATAAATGTTTTAGTGTGATTGGGGTACCTAGGAGTACACTTGAGCCCTCTAATGAGCATGGGAGTTGGTTTATATATTAAATAAGAGACCAGGGGTGGGGCTAAGAAAATGGGTTAGGGTAAGACCCCTAATCATAACAAACTTTTTGTATGTTCAAAATTGGTAATATGTGGATAGGCAGAAGTATATCTATATATATATATATATATATATATATATATATATATATATATATATATATATATATATATATATATATATATATATATATATATATATATATATATATATATATATATATATATATATATATATATATATATCGGGGCCTTAACAATAGCTTTAAGGTTGGGGCAAAGGGGAGGAGTTAGCTTACATATGTAAGGGCATAGGATTTCCTTTACAGAGGTCATGGTTATGGTTAGGTGGGCGTTTGGCTTATAGTTTGGAGACCTAAAAACCGGGACTGTTTTGGGTAAAATGTTAACGAGACGGGTTATGAAGTAAACTAAGTTAAGGGTTTTATAGAGGGGTGTAATGAGATGCTTAGAGCATATAAATGGGGTATATATATGGGAGAAGGTTAGATGTCCATCATGGATTGATGAGCCATCTTAGTGTTTGGTTCATCTTTTGATTGTGTGCTTTTGTTTGTTAGCTTTTTGCTAGTGCACGGATTTTTGGAGAAGCTCAATCAGGTGAGTTTCATAATCCCATGTCTTTTAATGATTTTGACTTCCACATGGTATGGAAGAGACACTATTTGGTTTTATAACTTATGCTGTGAATGTTTTATGATTGGTAATGGACTTGTGTGTACACTTATGTGATTAATTGTTATGTGATTCTTGATTGTGTTTATGATTTGGAACGGGGGACACGTACCGTCTCAGTTATTGTGGTTTGACTTGGTACCAAGGGGATGTTGACAAGGCGGGGCCTTGGGGAGGTACATAGATGTGTGAGCATCTATGGGACCAATGGATAATGACAAGGCGGGGCCTTGGGATTGGTACATAGGTGTATGGGCGCCTATGGGACCATGGTGTTTGGTAAGGCTGAGAGCCTTGGATTTGGTTTGGAATGATTGATATTGAATGTTAGTTGTTAATGCATACTTGTAGCACATTGTCCATATGTTTTAGTGGTTTATGATTGTTCACAGCTTATAATAATCTATTTTCGGTTGGATTCTAAACCTATGACTCTCACCAACATTATGTTGACGTGTTTTAGTGTCTCTTTTAGGTATTAAAGTGGTTAAGCGTGAGAACATATGTGGCTAGGATTGGAGTCGCGTAGGAATGCATTTAGAAGGAGATCCCCGTTCCTTCTTAGTTTATTTTTCTGTTTGTTTCAATAAGTGATACTATGAACCTATATGTTGATTTGTTTGTGTTATTTGTTTGTCTTGGGTAAGAGGTAGGACTGATACCTACTTACATAGACTCCTGCATTGATGAGATATTGTCATGACATTTGTGTCACCTTTTATGACATTTCTAATTCATATAGTTCTCTCAATAGACACACTATTGTTGTGATGATATCCATGCGTCACGTCCCATATTCCGCCACGGTGGGGTGTGACAGAATGCTATCAGAGCCAATGGTTATAGAGAATTACGTTGCCTAGTCTAGTAACCTAGTCTATAGCTTAAGGGTCCCTACATATAGGCGTCATAGGAGTATGTGTGTATTTTATATTAATTAAAGTTTTCTGGATGTTATTGGTCTTTACTTGCGATGTTTGTTAAGTTTTGACTAGTATGGGTTGAACCATAGTAGTTCATACTTAGCCACATGTTATTTTCTTTTCGGTCTGTGACTAGTGCTGGTTGAACCATAATCATCCACGCTAGTCATTGTCGTATTTTGCTTAAATTGTACATTATAGTACATAATTTGGTACATGGTAGTTTCTATCTTTTGTTGGGTTATTTCATGTACCTGAGGTATAGTATTTTTCTTTTGATGTTTAAGTCATGTTCCCTAAGAATCATGTGGTGTTTCGAGTTATTAGGAGTAGGTGGATATGAAGTATTTTAAGTTGTTTCCACTCTTATGGGCGACATGACTTATAAATGATTATGTTTTCGTTTTTGGATTTAGTCTATGCTGTTTTAGCTAGACTACGGATTTATGTATTTCAAGAGTTTGACTATGTTATTTTAATGGATGGAGTTTTGGATTTTATTTTTGGTTATGTGGTTATGAGATTATGTGAGTAGATGGATATACGTGTTATGTGTTGTATTAATATTTATAAGTGTCATCATAGGAAGGAGTGCATTGGGGAAGGGTAATTGTATAAGTATGGTGGCCAACATAGTTATACAAGTACCACAACTTCAATGGATTCCTAAGTATGATTGCATGAAAGAGGGTTAGTACATGCTTATATAGTAGATGTTAGACGGATTTAAGTATATGTATCCCGATATGCCTATATATGTATGATCCCCTACAATTATCGATTGTAACCTTAGGAGGGTGGCTAGCTCACTTTTTTATATTAAACCTCCGTTGTAGCGTATTCTTTGAGTTTCGTATTTCACGTGTACGTTTTAAAATGCTGTTCTTGGTTTTAAGTCTATTGAAATAACTTAGGATTTCTTTTGAGATAATGAAATCTTTTGTGTTGGGTCTTACATTCCTTTTAGTCGGTATATACTGAAAAGACTTGGAAATCTACTATAGAGTTGGATAGTTGGTTGTATTCGAGAAAATAAGGGTAAGGTGTTGGAGTCGTGTTTGAAACAAGATGTAAGATAAGATTTTTTTTAATCAACACTTATTTATTTCAAATTCTAAAAGACTTTCTTTAAAATAAAGCGAAATAAAATTTCTTTCTACTTAAATAGTTTATATAAATGAGCTTAAATCAATATACGTCATTTATAATTATTTATGCAAGACTAAACAAAGTTCATGAAAATTTCACATAAATTTATTTCTTTTCATTTAAAAAGGATTACTTTAATTACTAAGAGGATTCTTTAGTTTTAAAAAAAAACAACTAGTATAAAACTGTTTTGGTCATAACTTGTTCGTTTTTAAAGGTTTTGAGGTGATTCAAAAGCCTAAAATTATGTACTCGGAATGTACTTTTCAAATATTTGGTATGTATAGTCATGGGGTGTCAGTAGCTTGATCGAAATTTTGGTACAAGTGACGGGTTCAAGGTTGAGTTTTGAATAGTAGTTTTTTTTTATGATTTGGGATGCACGGGATACCTAGTCTTTGAGTTGAGTTTTGAGATCGTATAGAAGGTTGTTTGTAGATTGTTTGAGTCACATAGATGTGGTGAGGAAAGAAAAAAAATATTCTTTTGGAAAAGTCGATCTTGTGCACGGTTTAAATAATATGTCGCGGGGCATAAGATGTTTTGGTTGCCATTAAGTGTTTCTTGGATCATTTTTCGTTGTCATGAGTCATTTGAATTGGTACATGTTTGAGTTTTCCTTTTGAGTTTTCGTGGTTTTGGTATGTTTTAACTCGTGCACGTGAAATGTCGTTAGTTATCCGTGGGTTTGATTCGTTGATCGTATCTAGTGGATTCAGGATGTAGTTTTGGGTTCGTATTGACTGGGAGCGTTGAGGTATACATATGAAAGACTTGGTCGCGCCTACACGATTAAGTAGGTGGCCCTAAGAGAATGGTCGGAATGCCCTTAGTGGGGACGAAAGAGTTAAAAGTTCGTAGACGAACTAATGTGGTCATGAGGACTCTTAGGAGTGCCAAGGGAGATGAATAGAGATTTGTATAATGTATGGATATTGGCACAAGTAACGCGCCATAGAGAGTGTTGGAAGGGGATATAATACCTCAAAGGTATTTATGATTGTTCGTAAGGCATGTAAGTTTTCCGAAAATTTCCTGAGATTTAGTAGGTTTGCCTATTACTGTGAGGTAGAACCATAAATAGAGCAAGTAGGAGAAGTGAGAGGAGTTGTAGTTAGTGCCTTTCCAAGGAAATTGTTGATGGAGTGATTTTAAGAGCAAGAGTTGTTAGAAATTGCAACGGATGCAAGGTAAAATTTGAGTTGCTTAGTAGTAGATTGGCTGTGAAAAGCGGTTGAGTGGTCTGATAAGAGGAAGTATTGGTCTTTTAGAATACGTGTAGATTTTCACGAGTAGAACGAGGTAGAAATTTATTCGTATTGCTTCTAAGAGAGGGCGCAAGGAGGACGTAGTTGAAACTACTAAGGATGTTGTATGAACGCTTTGGGTTTACGGTTATGATTTTGGCTTCGCCGAGGCGCTAGCAGTTTTCATGGAGCCAATGAACCGAGGGTGCATGACAATATATAAACGAGTTGTCATCGGGAGCATCGACGACATCTTGATCTACTCAAATCTAAGAAGGAGAGTGAGGCGAATTATGAGTTTGTTTTGGAGTTGTTAGGAAATGGAATTATACGTGAGATTTTCAAGTGTGAGTTTTAGGATTAAGTTGGCCAGATGAGTAGTCAGAGATGATGGCATATCGTGGAACCAGCAAGGGGCAAAGTGAAGAAGGGTGAGGAAGCGTTTTGGAGGCTGAAGAGGTGGATTGAATAATGAGCAGATTTTGGAATTATCGGAAGGAGTGGATGAATTCGCGAAGCATGAAGATACGTGGAGCAAGGATTTGGATGTATAAGAGAACGAAAAAGAAAGGCGGTTGTTTATACGTTGTGGGAACTAAAGATTTGGAAGAACTAGATAGACTTAGTTAGTGGAGCTGGATTGTTATATCTGCCTAGAATGCTAGAGGCATTTGGGGTACGAGACGTAGAGAATGATCTATACAGATCATGAACGTCTCCAACACATATTTAGTCATCTTGATTGAACATTTGGAAAAGGTGATGGGTGGAGTTAAGTGATGAAATAAAATTGCAAGGCCAAGTACCATCTGGGAAAGGCAAGCATGGTTGATGAGACATGGAATAAGAAGAATCAAGTGAAGCTGAGACGAACTTGAACTATATGGATGACTTATTAGGGTGGTTTGGATGAAGGATGTAGGTTACACGAGTTGAGTTGTCTAAAGCAGACAACGCGTCAACATGTATGTTGCGTGGCTTGGACAATCATATGGAGAAAAGGGACGTAGACTATACTTTCTATATAGATAGGAGTAGCTTAGAAAGGCTGATGTAAGGACGAAGTTGGTGAAAGGGATACATAATGGGGTGGAGGAATAAGTACGACGAGAGTTGGGTGATAGTCGATAGACTGACTAATTCATCTCATATTTCAAGAGGAATGAGAAGTCACGTAGTTGAGAAGTTGGAAGGATTGCGTACGGATGTGATGGAATAGAGGGTTTTGCGTAAAATTTAGCCTAAATATGTATGGAATGCCTTATGAAGGATTATGGCAAGGGAAGAAACGATGGGAAGCAAGCGTAGTATACCATTGATAGACTAATGTTTGGTATGAGCATACTATAGGGGTAAATGAGAAAGACGCCTAGAGCATTGGCGTGAGATTTAGAGATAGTTGGAGAACGCATTATATTAGGAAGAATTCTCCTACAAAGAGAGAGTCACCGGTGAGAGGGGCATATTCCCCATTGATGAGGATGTAATGAATAAAGAAGGAAACACCTAAATTATAGGCTGAAGACGGGATATAAGATGGTATGGAAATTAAGATTATGGAGAGACAAGCGAAAAGTAATATGGAGGAAGAATGATTCGAGGGAGTAAGAGGTTGTGAAGATAGTGGGGTGATATTGAAGAGAAACCGTTAGAGCAAGAGGTTAGTAGTCACAAACAATGGAACGTCCACCTAGAGAAAAGGTGTAACACATGTTAGTATGAAGGATGGTTAGTTACTTGGTGCCGAGCATGGGAAAGCAAGGATGAGGTGGTGGTTATGACATGTTTCTTGTTAATATTATGGGAAGCTTTTGGTTATACAATCCTGCATATACCATTGGATGTGTTTAAGGTTGGGAGAACTTCCGAATGATGGAAAATCCATAGAGGATAGAAGCCGTTAGGTATGGTAATAGGAATTGTAGTAGAAACTGCTGGAGTTAATTCATAGGAGATGAGGTGGATCACCGTTACAGTGGGATGAAGTTAGAAGCGGCCAACGTATTAGACCGGAGGTGGATCAGAAAACTATGGAGGTGGTTGAAGTGACTAAGTAGAGGTTAAAAATAGCAAAGAACCGACAAGAGAGCTACGCGGACAAGAGGCGTAAGCCGTTGAGATTTGAGATAAAGTTATACTAAAGGTTTCACCATGGAAAGGGGTGATGCGGTTTGGAAAGAAAAAGGAAGTTTGCACCTAGATTTGTGGGTCCATTTGAAATCCTTGAAAGGACTGGGCTAGTGGCGTATAGGTTGAGATTACCGGAGGAATTGAGTAGTGTGCATGACGTATTTCATGTATCAAACTTGAGGAAATGCTTAGCAAGAACTGACTTGCAAGTACCGTTAGATGATATTAGTATGGATACGAGTCTTCGTTTTATCGAAGAGCCGATAGAGATTTTGGGTCGTGAAGCTAGGACGTTGGATAAAAAGGGTAATATATCGTAGTTATGGGTAAATGGAATTTGGAACGTGGACTAGAGTTCACGTGGGAACGGGAAGGATTTATGAGGAGCAAGTATCCTCAGCTAATTGATAATGACGATCCTAAGGAGTAAATCTTGGGACGAGATTTCTATTAAGAGGGAGTGATGTGACAACCGTGGTTTTGAGGTTCGTCACTTGGTCTTATTTTAAGGTTAATTTATGTGTGACTATGTGATTTGCGTGTTTACATGTTATTTTGCGTGAACGAGGTTGGTGTGGATATCGTTTATGGGTATAAAGTACTCATAAGTAAATCGAGGAACGGTTATTTCATGTTCATGAGCTCACAAATTAGTGACTATGAAATGAAATGGTGTTATTTTGGTGTTTACGTATACGTATAAGTATTATAGTAAATTGTATTTTTTTAGGATTTGGGGTTTGGCATTTAGAGGTCTCGGGTAAGGTGTTTAGTCATGTGAGTATTTTTCTGGATCGTTTTCAGTCATTTAGGACTTGGTTATAAAGTTTATTTCAAAATTTAAGATTTTTTAAAACTGTATATTTTACATTTTTTACGGCATACGCGTAAATTTGACTAGTTTTACGGTTTTGAGGTTTTGAAGGCTTTAGAAGCTGAAATAAATTAAGGAAAATTAAGGTAATATTGTTATTACAATTATTAATTAATTTAATAAAAAAACGAAATTATGGGGGGTAAGGGCCGGTTAAAACAAAAGGAAGGAAAAAAAAAGAAAAAAAAAGAAAAAAGGAAAGTGGGCAATTATACTTGGGCTAGGACTTGTCAATAACTCTATAAGGTGTAAAATAAGATGGAAAAGACATTATCCCTGGAGCAAAAGAAAAAAACGACGGCCAATTGAGAAAAGTTAGGGTTCTTCAAAAAAATCCTGGTTTCCATTAATCTTAAGGTAAAACCTTCAAATCCGTTTTCAATTTAATTGTTTTTAATTCTTTCTCAATCATCTTATGATGGATTTAGGTTAGGGTTTAAATTAAAATCTGTATATTAATGATATTATAATTATTAGGTGAATTAGGGCTTGTAATTAGTGGAGTTATGGGTAATTAATTAGACTAATTATGTTAAAATCGTTTTTTAAAAACTGGGCAGAATTTTAGGTCAATTGTTTTGACCATATATAGAGTTCTACAAACTCTTATTTTATGATCCAAGTATCCCTGGAAAGGTAATTGAGTTGGCTTTTAAATTCAAGAAACGAGAACTAAATTGGAGGTCGGGAAGTGGGTCAAAAACAGGTTACAACAGTCAGAGGTCAGAACTGTTTTGAAATCAGCGGGTTTTCAATTAATGTTTTAGGGTGATTGGGGTACTTAGGAGTACACTTAAGCCCTATAATGAGCATGAGAGTTGGTTTATATATTAAATAAGAGACCAGGGTTGGGGCTAAGAAAATGGGTTAGGGTAAGACCCCCTAATCATAACAAACTTTTTGTATGTTCAAAATCGGTTATATGCGGATAGGTAGAAGTATATATATATATATATATATATATATATATATATATATATATATATATATATATATATATATATATATATATATATATATATATATATATATATATATATATATATATATATATATATATATATATATATATCGGGGCCTTAAAAGTAGCTTTAAGGTTGGGGAAAAGGGGAGGAGTTAGCTAACATATGTAAGGGCATAGGATTTCCTTTACAGAGGTCATGGTTATGGTTAGGTGGGCGTTTGGTTTATAGTTTAGAGACCTAAAAACCAGGACTGTTTTGGGTAAAATGTTAACGAGACGGGTTATGAAGTAAACTAAGTTAAGGGCTTCATAGATGGGTGTAATGAGATTCTTAGAGCATATAAATGGGGTATATATATGGGAGAAGGTTAAATGTCCATCATGGATTGATGAGCCATCTTAGTGTTTGGTTCATGTTTTGATTGTGTGCTTTTGTTTGTTAGCTTTTTGCTAGTGCGCGAATTTTTGGAGAAGCTCAATAAGGTGAGTTTCATAGTACCATGTCTTTTTGGAGAAGCTCAATAAGGTTCATAGGTGTATGGGTGCCTATGGGACCATGGTGTTTGGTAAGGCTGGGAGCCTTGTATTTGGTTTGGAATGATTGATCTTGAATGTTAGTTGTTAATGCATACTTGTAGCACATTGTCCATATGTTTTAGTGTTTTATGGTTGTTCACAGCTTATAATAATCTATTTTCGGTTGGAGTCTAAACCTATGACTCTCACCAACATTATGTTGACGTGTTTTAGTGTCTTTTTCAGGTATTAAAGTGGTTAAGCGTGAGAACATATGTGGCTAGGATTGGAGTCGCGTAGGAATGCATTTAGAAGGAGATCATCGTTCCTTCTTAGTTTATTTTTCTGTTTGTTTCAATAAGTGATACTTTGAACCTATATGTTGATTTGTTTGTGTTATTTGTTTGTCTTGGGTAAGAGGTAGGACTATTACCTACTTACCTTTTATGACATTTCTAATTCATATAGTTCTCTCTATGGACACGCTATTGTTGTGATTATATCCATGCGTCGCGTCCCATATTCCGCCATGGTGGGATGTGATAGAATGGTATCCGAGCCAATGGTTATAGAGAATTAGGTTGCCTAGTCTAGTAACCTAGTCTATAGCTTAAGGGTCCCTACATATAGGCGTCATAGGACTATGTGTGCATTTTATATTAGTTAAAGTTTTCTGGATGTTATTGGTTTTTACTTGCGATGTTTGTAAAGTTTTGACTAGTATGGGTTGAACCATAGTAGTTCATACTTAGCCACATGTTATTTTCTTTTCGGGGTGTGACTAGTGTTGGTTGAACCATAATCATCCACGATAGTCATTGTCGTATTTTGCTTAAATTGTACATTATAGTAAATAATTTGGTGCATGGTAGTTTCTATCTTTTGTTGGGTTATTTTATGTACCTAAGGTATAGTATTTTTCTTTTGATGTTTAAGTCATGTTCCCTAAGAATCATGTGGTGGTTCGAGTTATTAGGAGTAGGTGGATATGAAGGATTTTAAGATGTTTCCACTCTTATGGGCGACATGACTTATAACTGATTATGTTTTCGTTTTTGGATTTAGTCTATGCTGTTTTAGCTAGACTATGGATTTATGTATTTCAAGAGTTTGACTATGTTATTTTAATGGATGGAGTTTTGGACTTTTTTTGGTTATGTGGTTATGAGCTTATGTGAGTAGATGGATATATGTTTTATGTGTTGTATTAATTCTTATAAGTGTCATCATAGGAAGGAGTGCATTAGGGAAGGGTAATTGTATAAGTATGGTGGCCAACATAGTTATACAAGTACCACAACTTCAATGGATTCCTAAGTATGATTGCATGAAAGAGGGTTAGTACATGCTTGTATAGTAGATGTTAGACGGATTTAAGTATATGTATCCCGATATGCCTATATATGTATGATCCCCAACAATTATTGATTGTATCCTTAGGAGGGTGGCTAGCTCACTTTTTTTATATCGAACCTTCGTTGTAGCGTATTCTTTGAGTTTCGTATTTCACGTGTACGTTTTAAAATGGTGTTCTTGGTTTTAAGTATATTGAAATAACTTGGGATTTCTTTTGAGATAATGAAATCTTTTGTGTTAGGTCTTACATTCCTTTTAGTCGGCATATACTGAAAAGACTTGGAAATCTACTATAGAGTTGGATAGTTGGTTGTATTCGGTAAAATAAGGGTAAGGTGTTAGAGTCGTGTTTGAAACAAGATGTAACACAAGATTTTTTTAATCAACAGTTATTTATTTCAAATTCTAAAAGACTTTCTTTAAAATAAAGCGAAATAAAATTTCTTTCTACTTAAATAGTTTATATAAATGAGCTTAAATCAATATACGTCATTTATAATTATTTATGCAAGACTAAACAAAGTTCATGAAAATTTCACATACATTTATTTCTTTTCATTTAAAAAGGATTACGTTAATTACTAAGAGGATTCTTTAGTTTTTTAAAAAACAACTAGTATAAAACTGTTTTGGTCATAACTTGTTCGTTTTTAAAGCTTTTGGGGTGATTCAAAAGCCTAAAATTGGGGTGAGTCACATAGATGTGGTGAGGAAAGAAAAAAAAATATTCTTTTGGAAAAGTCGATCTTGTGCACGGTTTAAATAATATGTCACGGGGCATAAGATGTTTTGGTTGCCATTAAGTGTTTCTTGGATCATTTTTCGTTGTCATGAGTCATTTGAATTGGTACATGTTTGAGTTTTCCTTTTGAGTTTCGTGGTTTTGGTCTGTTTTAACTCGTGCACATGAAATGTCGTTAGTTATCTGTGGGTTTGATTCGTTGATCGTATCTAGTGGATTCAGGATGTAGTTTTGGGTTCGTATTGACTGGGAGCGTTGAGGTATACATATGAAAGACTTGGTCGGGCCTACACGATTAAGTAGGTGGCCCTGAGAGAATGGTCGGAATGCTTTTAGTGGGGATGAAAGAGTTAAAAGTTCGTAGACGAACTAATGTGGTCATGAGATCTCTTAGGAGTGCCAAAGGAGATGAATAGAGATTTGTATAATGTATGGATATTGGCACAAGTAACGCGCCATAGAGAGTGTTGGAAGGGGATATAATACCTCAAAGGTATTTATGATTGTTCGTAAGGCATGTAAGTTTTCCAAAAATTTCCTGAGATTTAGTAGGTTTGCCTATTACTGTGAGGTAGAACCATAAATAGAGCAAGTAGGAGAAGTGAGAGGAGTTGTAGTTAGTGCCTTTCTAAGGAAATTGTTGATGGAATGATTTTAAGAGCAAGAGTTGTTAGAAATTGCAACGGATGCAAGGTAAAATTTGAGTTGCTTAGTAGTATATTGGCTGTGAAAAGCGGTTGAGTGGTCTGATAAGAGGAAGTATTGGTCTTTTAGAATACGTGTAGATTTTCGCGAGTAGAACGAGGTAGAAATTTTTTCGTATTGCTTCTAAGAGAGGGTGCAAGGAGGACGTAGTTGAAACTTCTAAGGATGTTGTATGAATGCTTTGGGTTTACGGTTATGATTTTGGCTTCGTCGAGGCGCTAGCAGTTTTCATGGAGTCAATGAACCGGGGGTGCATGACAATATATAAACGAGTTATCATCGGGAGCATCGACGACATCTTGATCTACTCAAATCTAAGAAGGAGAGTGAGGCGAATTATGAGTTGGTTTTGGAGTTGTTAGGAAAGGGAATTATACGTGAGATTTTCAAGTGTGTGTTTTAGGATTAAGTTGGCCAGGACGAGTAGTCAGAGATGATGGCATTTCTAATTCATATAGTTCTCACTATGGACACGCTATTGTTGTGATGATATCCATGCGTCGCGTCCCATATTCCGCCATGGTGGGGTGTGACATAACGTGTTCAAGAACTTTGTGTTTAGTTGAAACTGTTCAATCCTTAGATTGTACACGTTCATGTCATTCATCAAAGTGGTGAAACGCTAGTAGTAATCGTGAAGGGTCTCCCCTGGAATGTATGTAAACCTATCAAACAAGTCATATAATTGACACTCTCGTTCTTGCTTAGTGAGAGAGGTACCTTGTAACAAAACAACTAATCAATCCCAAAGATTCTTTGCCACTGTGTGTTCACTTACCGTTCTAAAGATATCGGGTGGAAGGGCTTGAAGAATTGTCTGAACGGCCCTTTCATCTGCATCGGCAATGATTTTGTTAGCATCGGTTAACTCATGATACTCCCTAGCTCTTGTCACATTGTTGACGGTAACTTCTCCCCAATCTAATGGACTTTTTTCAGTTGATTGAAGCATAAGTCGACCATTGGGTTTGCCCATGATGTATGTTTTCATACGACCTTGCCATGCTTCAAATAAATCTTTAATGAGCAAAGGTGGACGAGTGTCGGTACCCGAGATGATTGAGATATCGGTAAGTGAAGTCATGGTAGGCATAAATGAATGATGATTCATTGTTGGAACACTTGATTGAGAAAAGATTATCTTTTGATCGTTCAATGAAGTAAGGATGTGAAAAATGTTGTTGTCGATTTAGATCGTGTGTTGATGTATCAATATTGAAATCCACTAAGAATCCTAAAAAAATGTTCTAAATAAAACCAATCACTAATCTTCGGAATAATCCCCTATCTTCAGAAAAACCTTATCTTCGGAATAACCTTGATTTTCAGAGAAATATGAATCTTCGGAATAAGTGATTTTTCAAAGAAATCTTCGGATAAATCTTTGGAATAATTGGGTTTTCAGAAAAAATGTGAATCTTTGGAATAAGTGATTTTTCAGAGAAATCTTCGGATAAATCTTCGGAATAAGATGATTTTCAGAAAAAGAACCAATCTTCGGAATAAAGGAACTTTTCAGAGATTTCTTCGGAATAAATGGATTTTCAGAACTTTCTTCGAAATAAGTGGGTTTTCAAAACTTTCTTCGGAATATGTGGGTTTTCAGAACTTTCTTTGGAATATGTGGGTTTTCAGAAATGTTTTCGGAATAAATGGTTTTTCAGTAATTTCTTCGGAATAAGTGTGTCTTCAGAAATTTCTTCAGAATAAATGGTTTTTCAGAAAACTCTTCGGAATAAGTGAACTTTTCAGATATTTATAAGCCCTTTTCCGAAATGACAAAATTTCGGAATAACAAACCCTTTTCCGAAATTCCTTGTACGACTGGATATACAGTAACTTAATAATAGCTAAAAAGTACCCAAAAACACGAAAAAAATTTGTGATTTCTACCAAGATAATCAAACCGTATGTTTTGTTTACCACTTTAAACCATAAAATCACAAAAATTTTCAAGATTTGAGATAGATTATCCTAAAAAACACCCACTAACCCAAACAAACACTAAACAACACGAATCAACATACCTTAATTCATCCCATGCTCTTGATACCAATTGTAGAACAATGATAATCTTATAACTAATCAAGAGGGTTGTTGTTAATCTAGAGAGAGAAACAAGAGAGCGAAACAAAGAAATTTTATTAATAAGTGTAAAACAACTAAACAACCAACACCCCTTTCCATTGTGGAAAGGGGTTTATATATACCCAAGTCCTTAAGTGGACTTGGGCCTCCGGCCCATGAACATGCTCATGGGTCGGGCTAAACATAAGAATTACTTAAACACTACTACGAGCCTATAACTATATAGTTGGAGTAACCGAGACTTTCTTAATACACAAAACGTATTTCTAACATTAAGTCAAACCATTTGTGATAATTTCCCATATTAAATCACATTTCTCCCCCATATTAAAAAAATTAACCCAATCGATGTTTTTAATATCAATTGATTTAATGAAGTTTTAACAAAGGTTTTGGGAAGAAAAATGCAAGTCCGTTTTAACTTCATGATACCAAATGTATGAGATATGATACCGATTTGTAACATGATCACATATTCACCATATTAGAAAAAAATTGACAAGGTTGGACCTGATTGATGAGAACATCATATGATAAGATCAAATCGTTCTTGTCGGCATATGTTGGTCGCCTCGTCACGTCTGAAGTCATCTCTTGACACCACATGTACGGTTGGTATTGTTGTGTTGACACCAGTTAGTGAGCTTGGCACGTTCGACATCGAAGATTCTGAATGCTTGACAATTGCTCCCCCTCAATTGTTGACCCGTGTTCTACTGAAAGAGCTGTAGTCGTCAGTTGAGTAGTCGCATCGTCGAGTATGTAGATACCAATTGTAGATTGCTATGGTTGTAGAGATGATAGCTTTATAAAAACAAGACTTCTCTTGTTTTAACAAATAAATGCACTGAATCGTACATATATTCGTGTTAGATTGTGTTATAACGTAAACACAATCCCTTACATGGTTATAAAGTAAACCATGCCCGAGAAAATTAATTCCCGTTGTTGAGCCAAAGCTTTCATAAGAAATACTTGACTTTAATATGAAAAACGGGTTACAATCAGAAATAACTACAAGCCATATAGGCATGTTTTATGAAATATTTACAACTTTTGTACGAACTCTATTTATGGCGCCGTGTCAATATTAATCAACATTTCTAAGGCCGTAAATATTATTGTACCAAAAGACATGCCTTTGAAAAATAAAGTAAAAATATTTTTGGATTTTTCTAGATTTTTCAATTTTTACGATTTTTATATGGTTTTATATTTTTGTATTTTGCTTTTGTGGATAAAAATATAAACAATATATACAAATGATCACCAAGGATACGGAGAATAGTTTACCACCACTATTCTTTCGCTTCATCTGCCAATTCCTTTAGAGTCTCAGGCGAGAAGGTTCTCATTCCTAGCTTGTCGGCCAAAAATTCAATTCGAGCACGATCTAAAGCCTTCGTGAAAATATCCGCCAATTGATACTCAGATCAGACAAAGTAAAGCTCTATCACTCCATTTTCCACTTGCTCCTTAATGAAGTGGTAGCGAATGTCAATATGCTTTGACCGGGAGAATTGAACAGTGTTGCAGCATAAGGCAATTGCACTCTTGTTGTCACAGTACATCGGAATTTTGTTGAAACCTAGACCATAGTCGGTTAATTGCGATCTCATCCAAAGAATTTGAGCACAGCAACCGGACATAGCTATGTATTCTTCTTCCGTACTTGAAATTGCAGCGCTTTTCTGCCTTTTAGATGCCCAACTGATTAGTTGATCTCCTAGTAGTTGCAAACTTCCACTCGTGTTACGCCTTGTATCTTGACAACCCACGTGATCCGCATCTGCATATGCCATTAGTGAAATAGAAGAGTCCTTCGAATACCATAGTCCCCGATTAATGGTTCCTTTAAGATATCGAAAGATCCGTTTAACAGTAGCTAAGTGTAACTCAGTAGGTCGAGTTTGATACCGAGCACACATACATATAGCAAGCTGAAGATCAGGTCGACTAGCTGTGATATACAGAAGAGTACCGATCATTCCACGATAAAGTGTCGGATCAACGACAACTCCATGTGGATCTGCATCGAGCTTAGTTCGTTCCACCATTGGAGTATCCACGGGGTCACAATATTACATCTTATATTTCTTAAGATATTTAAGGGCATATTAGGATTGATTGATAAAGATGCCTCTGGGACTCTAAGATATCTGTAGTCCTAAGAAGAATGATACCTTGCCCATCATTGACATCTTAAACTTGGAAGACATGAGTGTCCCAGACTCATCGGATAAGGTTTGGGTCGAGGCAGCAAATATAATATCATCAACATATATTTGTACCATAATCATATCATTACCTCGTTTCTGAATGAACAGCGTGGGATCCACCTTGCCTTTAGCGAAGCCTTGCGTAATGAGGAATTGTGACAGTAGATCATACCATGCGCGTGGAGCTTGTTTCAACCCATAGAGAGCCTTCTTAAGCTTGTACACATGATTAGGATAATTAGGATTCACAAAACCATCCGGCTGTTGAACATAGACCTCTTCCTTGATTTCACCATTAAGAAATGCCGTCTTCACATCCATCTGATAGACGATCATATTCATGTGGGCTGCATACGCGAGGAATAGTCTAATATCTTCCAAACGGGCAACATGTGCAAAGGATTCCATAAAGTCAATGCCTAATAATTGATTGTATCCACGAGCTACAAGTTGAGCTTTGTTCTTCAAACTTCCGCCTAACTCGTCGAGTTTCACCTTGTAAACCCATTTCAAAGTGAGTAACTGCACTTGATCCGGGCTTGGGACAAGTTCCCATACTTCAAGACATATAAATTCATTAAGTTCTTCTTGCATAGCTTCTATCCAACAGGATTGAGTAAAAGCTTCTTGCCATGTCTTAGGTTCAACTTTAGTGAGAAAAGCATCAAAATGACAAAACATTGCATTTTCTTGTAACTGACTTCGTGTGGATAACGGACGATTAGGGTCACCAATAATAGAATCTATAGGATGATCCTTTGTCCACTTGCTGTCATGTTCACGAATCCGCGGATTGGAGTAGACCGTACTAGGAGCTTCCTCTAAGGTGGACAACCCGACTTGAGTAGATTCGGGAATTGGTACACCAAAGAAGGGAAGTTCACGCATTTGAGCAAATTCCAAATCGTGATTATCATCATCCTCTTCATCATCAATAGGCATGAAATGGGTAGTTGAAACATGTGTTTGTTGAGAATTACTCATTGAAGGTATATCTTGACCAATTGTAGGTGCGGATGTGTCTGATTGTGCTTTGGTTGCTGGAGATACAACTTCGGTAACCGGAGCTATTACTTCAGGTTCTGGAGCAACAATACTTGGAGGAGTAAAGAGTTCATCAAAGAACGGTTGAAACAACGTATCCTATTCTGTCCTAGTAGGTGGTGTAAATGATGATGAAGTAGGGTTGTTAGGGACAAGAGCAGAGCTAATGTTACTGGGTCCCATTTCATGAAGTTCGGGTTCAGAGCTGCTTTGCTCAGAAGCCATTGCTGTCAGCTCATCAAAATCAACATTCATAGTTTCGAGGATCTTACGAGACTTACGGTTGTAGATTCGGTATGCCTTCTTTGTGGGTGCATAACCAATGAAAAAACCGATATCAGCCTTTGGTTGAAGTTTTCCCAAATTGTCACCATCATTATTTGGATAGCAAAGAGAACCAAATACATGAAGATATGGTAAATCTGGTACTTTTCCATGGAGAAGCTCATAAGGTGTTTTACCATGGCGTTTTCGAATTAGTGACCGGTTTTGGGTGTACACTACTGTAGATACTGCTTCTGCCCATAAAAATAATGGAGCCTTTGCGTAAATTAACATCGTTCGAGCAACTTCCATAAGTGTGCGATTTCGCCTTTCAACGACACCGTTTTGTTGTGGAGTGCGAGCAACGGATGTTTCATGAGAAAGGCCAACTTCTTCATAATAATCACGCAAAATTTGAGCAACGGATGTTTCAATTACTTGAGCTTAAGATGTTGAATATCTTATAAAACGAGCTCAAGTCCTTCATAAATACGTAAAACGTATTTCCAACAATCTCCCCCTAAGGGAGGTCGCTCCAAGTTACAAAGTTCTAAATATTCTATGGCTCGTGATCTATGCTAATAATGATGTGACCGAGACTTTCTTTGGGAAAACACATTTCCAACAATCTCCCCCTAAGGGAGGTCACACCATTTTACAAAATCTTAAACCTAGCATCTATGCTTGAGTCTTCGATCTTGTTCTTGTGAATATGCTTGATATGATCTTTGACTTTAGTCTTGAGCATGTTTCCTTGCCTTGACCTTGTGCATTCATCACTTGTGAAATTTGCCTCTTCGTGACTTCATGTTCCACATACTTATACCTTGAAATTCTTGAAAGCTTCAGAGTTTGATACAGCGGAAGACTTGACCTTCAGACTTTCTTGAATTTGTTGAAGTACTAAGTGTATGTAGTATAAGCATGTGGTGACGACTTCTTCTGGATTATACACCGCAATGCCACCTTTTTGTTACGCTGCATAAGACAGTTAGCAACAAACAATATACACGGATGAAATGGCCTTGAACATTTCATTCTAATTCGGTAGCATTTTACCTCCGGTCGGTGAAGACCGTTGGACGATATTAAATATCGTACTTGTGGCAGGTAGTTTCAATTAAGAACCTCCTTGACAAGATTTCGCGGGTAAACCCGTTCTCTTTACTCGACCGTCCAAAGCTGACTGCGAACGTAAAGAGTGAATCATTTAGATAATATTATCCGCATGATTTGAAGCCGTCAATTCATGTTCCTGGAACAAGTGAAGTTCAATTAAGAACCGCACCATCGTTGCTTTCCAGTTGTCACTAGCTTGATTCATAAAGAATCTTGCAAGTTACCTACCAAGTGCTGTTTGATGTTAACACTAGAAGGATTTCCACTCGTCACTGTGATCAATAAAGAGTCACTCTGAGTGTTCTGGCAAGATCATATGATAATGCGTAGAGGCCTGGAACGTGTTTAAATTCATTTAAGAATTAAACCACTGTTGCTTTCCAGTTATCACAAGTTTGATTCATAAAGAATCGCACAAGTCACCTACCATGAGCTTTTTGATATTCGCTCAAGAAGGATTTCCATCTTCATTGTAAATACTTTCGTATTACTCGGATGTTCAGGCAAGATCATGAAGATTTTGCGTAGGACTCTTAAGATCTTTCTTACTTTTCACATTGTGTGAAGAAGCAAGTGAATATGAAAGTGTGTCCTAATGAGATATTTGATGATCTCAAATGGCTCTAGACTCGATCGTGCATTTTGGATTTTAGTGATCGGAGGCTGGAGAGGAGTGCCACCTTTTCAATACCAATTTATTCGGAGTGAATAAATCAATAGATAATGTGTTGTCTCAGTGTGATTAAAACAAATATCTTTTAAGAGATATCTGAGTTAGCTGGGATGGGTTGTGCCTTGCATCACTGGGTCCATGATGTCTATCTTCAATATCAAGAATCATTAAAATGATCTCAATAGCATATGAATTGACCCGGTTTCTGCCTAAGGTTGTAAGGAGGGCTTCTTTCTTTACACCCTTTATCTTTACAATTCTTTTTCATTCTTCAACCCCTTCAATGCTTACCAATACGTCATCACTAGCACCTTGTTGTGATTGTTCCAGTGCTAACTTAAGTACTTGGTCGGCATTCAGCTACGTTCACAATCTTTCTCCATCTTTCCTAAGGACTACTATTTCTAGCTATGGAATGTCCTTGGGAAGATTCCTCCGGTTCTAGAGAAATCATTGGACTTTAACCTATCCTACCATCCTTATGTCACCACAATCTTCATCGTCGTGAAATAAATGGTTGCGGGTAAGTATAAATCACCATGAAATCCATTTTGAAGTGCAAATCCATTTTGCTCCCCCTTAACATATGCCACGATATCCGAAAACATTTCGCACATGTCGGGATGAGCTAACACGTTAAGTCAAACCATTTGTGATTAATCATTTCCCATATTAAATCACATTTTCTCCCCCATATTAAAAATATTAACCCAATCGATGTTTTTAATATCAATTGATTTAATAGCATTTGAAGAAAATTTGGGAAGAAAAATGCAAATCCAATTATCTTCATGATTTTCACAAGCTCCCCCTCAAATTAATGAGGGTGTACTTGAAACGTAAATTAAATACCTTTTAAACACAAGTGTAAGGTATTTAACACGTGCAAAGATCAATATATGATGATGAATTCACAATATTAGCAATGTACGAGGTTGGACCTGAATAATGGAGAACAGCATATGAAAGAAGCACATGGTTCTTGTTCACGAATGTTGGTCACCTCGTCACGTCCCCGAGAAAATTAATTCCCGTTGTTGAGTCAAAGCTTTCCGGTGAAATGCTTGACTTGATTATGAAAAACGGGTTGCTATCTGAAATAATAGCAAACCATTTGGAGCATGTTTTAAATGTTTTAAACTTCTGCTCGAACTTTATTTACAACCCCGTGTCATTATTGAATGACATTTCTAGGTTCGTAAATATTATCGATTCCAGAAGACATGCTCTGTTTATCAAAACATTTTTGAACACACAAGTTTGAAAGATTTAGAAAAACCTTTTGAGAAATTCTCGAAAAATTGTGTTCAAAGTTTTGAAAACCAATTACTTGAGCTTAAGATGTTGAATATCTGATAAAACGAGCTCAAGTCCGAGAAGTTGTAAACTTCCCGTTGTTAAGGATAAGTTTATCATCGGCGATAAACTTTCCTTTAATCTGAAGAACGAGTCCTAAGCTTACATTTACTTAGAAGTCGTTTTCATGAGCTTGAAAACTTTGACTGTTTTAACGGAAAGCTCATGACCGAGAAAGGTTAATTTCTCGTTATGAGGAAAAGTTCTCTTATTTAAAAGATATACTTTCCTTTCTGAGCTTAAAACTTCGAATGTTTTAAGACAAGCTCATGACCGAGAAAGGTGAATTTCTCGTTAAGAGGATAAGTTATCATAAAAGATAATCTTTCCTTTATTTTAGGTTCGAGTTACAGTCTGACATTTAACTGTAAGTCATTTACACGAGCTTAAAACCTTTGAATGGTTTTAATGTAAGCTCGTGTCCGAGAAAAATTTTAATTTCTCGTTATAAGGATA
Source organism: Glebionis coronaria (assembly GCA_025667525.1). NCBI lineage: Eukaryota > Viridiplantae > Streptophyta > Magnoliopsida > Asterales > Asteraceae > Glebionis > Glebionis coronaria. The sequence continues at coordinate 537,484,215 of CM046881.1, read as the reverse complement.
AGTTTATCATCGGCGATAAACTTTCCTGCCTTTGAAGAACGGGTTACAGACTGTCATTTATCTATAAGCCTTGGTGCATGAGCTTAAAAACATGGAATGTTATTAACATAAGCTCATGCCCGAGAAAAATGAATTTCTCGTTTTTAGGATAAGTTTACCATCGGCGATAAACTTTCCTTTCTTTGATGAGCGAGTCACAGTCTGTTATGTGACTGTAAGTCCTAGTGCACGAGCTTAACCATGAATCCCCTGAGACATTTGTTTCTCTGATATCTGCTTCTTCAGCAACCAAACTCTAAGAGTGTCCTTAGTTGAACGGTACACAACGATTGGACCGCTTCGTTCTTTTGGAACATCAACTTTGGTACCTGCAATCTCATTAGGAATTTGCTTGCTTTGACATGGGTTAGCGATATCAATTATAGAAGCACGTGGGGGTTCACAGTTTGCTTTACTTGTGTCAGAGGTGGCCTGAGGGGATGATTCACTTGTCTTAGTTGGCAAACGTTTCCTTTTATAGAAAACCTTAAGTTTAGGTTTAAGTGATGTATCATCCTTTGCAATTTCCTCCCCAGTAGTCTTCGTAGAATCAGAGACTATCCTAGTTAAAGGGCACTCGTTTCCTACAAGAGTGAAAGTTCTACCAGTGGGGTGCCACATTTTGCCAACGGGTTTGATTTTAGCAACCCACTGGGATTTAAGTCTAGCACGGGAGTTCACCTCATTAAGCAATTTTTTGATACAGGAATCATGATTTGCCGTAAAGACACATTTTCTACATGTTTTACAAGTAGCATATTTAATGTCAGAGTAAGATCTAGAATCCCTAGATGATTGATTGATGCTCCTAGGATTGGACATGCTACGGTTAGCAGTGTTGGGTAAACTAGAAGGCATCTGACTAGGTTTGAAATTCCTATCTCTTACATGTGTCTTTTGCTTAGCTTCCCTAAGATCAGATTCATGGCAAACGTCATTTGAACTAGTTCTAGACGTGGTCTTGGTATTTTTAGGGAAACTAGAGGCAATCATATGATTTGGCCTTGCTAAAGCTGATTTAGTCACATTATGCCTAGTTGGTGGAGTGACAGTTCTAGAAATATGACCCAAATCAACTTGGGAGGCAAACCGCGGTCTCGAGGATTGTGGTCGCTCGGATCCAAATGCAGTAGGTTGTCTGACAGTCGGTTGTCTGACGAACTGATTTGTAGGCGGTTTCCCCAAGATTGATGGTTTTTCAAGCTTAGTGTCCACACTAGGTCCTTTACTTTTCCTTAACTCGTTTTTCAACGCAGCTATAGCAAAAACCTTTTCCTGTACTTGGGCCTTTAAAGTCTCATTTTCTTTGAGCACTCTATCTTGGGATGCCAATTTAGACTCTAATAACTGAATTTGTTTCAAAAGATTATCTTTTTCAGCTTTAGAATCTAGAACAGTTTGATCCAATTTTCTTTCAAGAACAACGTTTGATTTTTCAAGTTTTTCAAAGTATGTTTCAAATTTGACCGTTTTCTTAGAAAATTCAAGTTTGGCATCCTCAAGATCTTTTGATTGTTGAGCTACAATTGTTTCGAGCTCTCTAATCTTGAAATCAGAAGCAATCAATGAAGCAGTTATAGGATAATTATCATGATGTTTAGCATTCTGAACAATCTCTCCCCCATTATGACTTACATCGGATGAATCAGAAGTGGTATTGCTATCACTCGTTTCCATCCCATGTTTGTCATAATTAGGTTCAGAATCCTCAAAATGCGGCATATCATCAGCATATACATCATAAACCACATTACATTGTACCATGTTTGCAGGCTCTGCGTCATAAATGGGTAAGGTGTCATCAAGAGAAATCTCGTGAACATTCCTTGACGTGCCACTGGCATCATGTTGTCCTCCTGATTCGGTGCTCTTGCCATCGTTAGGCTCCAAGTTGTCAACCGTATGACCATTCTCTTCTTGCATCTGTGTCATTGATTTTTGCCCTCCATTATCATATGCTTGCTGAAGTTGTGATCTTTGATAAATCGAAGACGAGACCGATGTCATGAGTTTCAAAATTGTATCACGGAAAGCTCTAAACTCGGTATGTGTATCTCGAAGAAATGATTGGCAAATCACTAAACTTTCAGGCATGATGATATTGAATTGGAGGAAAGGCGTGAGTTGTGTCACAAGAGTCTTGTATGCAAGTGCCGATGCAGAGTGATTAAAGTTGTCACGGTTGAGTTGCTCGGCGAGTTCGGTCAAAGTGGTGAAAAGTGAGTCGATGAATATATGATGATCTTGTCCAAAGATTGTCACAAATTCGCTCCTTCCTTGGATCCTCGAAAGAGTGACCAGATGATACTGAAGCATTTGAAATGAAGTGATGCCACTTTTTCTAGCGTTGGCTTGCACTTGATGCGATTCTCCCTCTTTAAGTGTCGATTTTAACGATTCCATTGGTAATCGAGGAAAAATGATGTGGCTGTTGTTGTTGTCGGGTTTGAACAATACGACTCGGCTCAAAAAGTGTTATCGGCTCAAAAGATTATGAATAAAACCCGATCAAAAATCCGTAATTGCTAAAAATATATCCCGTCACTTTCACTCGTAGATTTGACTTCAAAACCAGCCATAAAAATTTGAACCCGTCAAATATTTTTCCACGTTAATTCTATTAAAATACCCGCCTCAATACGATTTGTCAAAAAAATTAGTAAACAAGATTTACTAAACTAAAAATCAAAAGTGACAAATATGACTTGACAAAAATCCCAATATTAACTTAATTAGAAAAAGATTAACTTTAAAATTAAAAAAAATAAAAATGAAAGTAAAAGAAATAAAAAATAATATTTGAAGGGGACAATATCTTATTAAACTCAAAGTTGCCAAAAAACAATCGGATATATTAAAAAATGAAGCTCAATACGTGTCCCAAAAAAAAATGTGTCCTTGTTTACTCCGTTTGATTTAACATTACACACGTGGCCCAATAAACATATATCACCGCCCCACTTTCTTTGTTATATCCGTCCCAAGAAACGTGGCCCAATGAAATCCTTCCACCGCCCCACACCTTCTTACCTTGTTATTTCCGCCAGTCAACCCTAATTTATCTCTCTCCTCAAACAACTATCACACAATACGTTTAACCTATCTCTCTCTCACAGATAACTCCTCCGTCTCTCTCTCCCAAACACTGAAACTCTCTCTCCTCTCCCAAATACTTCAAAACAGCCGCAAATCTACTCCTCTAAACCTTCACCACTCAATCTAACAACACAATCCCTTGATTATCTTCTTCTCAGTTCCACGTCGTCAAGATCTCTTTGATTGAGGTCTCGGGTAAGATTTTTTTTTTTTTTTTTTAATGTTTTCGAGTCTCTCTCTTCTACTGTTGAGTCTTTCTGTCGAAAAATCTAGTCTTGAGTCGATCGATGATGTTGTTTTTTGTGACAGAGATCTTGTTTAGAAGGGTTGTGTGTGATGGTGAGGGTCGGTCGAGTGTGGATGGTTTGTTGTTTGGGTTGCCAGGGAGAGAGTCGTAACGAGAGGGTGATGAGTTAGGGTGAGAATGGTTTGTGACGAGGGTGTCGAGGTTGTTTTGTCGAGATGGGTGTTGGTGAGGGAGTCTTGGTCGAGAGTCTGTGAGTTGGTGAGGGTGTTGAGTGAAAGGGTTTTGGTTTGGGGTATTGGGAGGGTCTGTCGAGGGTTGTGAGAGAATGGGTCGATGAGTTGTGGGTTTGGATAAATCGAGAGTGTGATGTGGGTTACTGTTTGGGTCGTATTGAGCGATGGTCGAGAGAATGTGAGGGTGTTTGGTTTCGTTGGGGATAGAGGGAGTCCAGGGAGTGTGCGAGGGAGAGAGTGTTAAGTGTGTCGAGGGAGTGTAAGGGAGTGAGGGAGGATGATGTCGAGGGAGAGAGACGTTGTTGTTTGATGGAGTCGAGAGTCTGGTCGAGAGTGTGAGGGGTTCTTGAGTCTTGGTTTTTGGTCTGTTTTTATTGGAGTCGAGATTCGAGCGGTTTTTTTTCGAGTCGAGTCAGTTGCCAAGAGGGTTCTGGATTTGTCAGGTTGAGGTCGAGTCGAGTGTATGTGTGAGTGAGTTTTTGAGGGAGTCGAGTGTGTTTGGGTTCGAGTGTAGGATTGTGAGTTGTGTTTGTGACGAGTCCTATTAGGAACTTTTTCTGATTCGGAAGTTTTTCCTATTCGGAAGTTTTTCCTATTCGGAAGTTATTCCTATTCGGAACTTTTTTCCATTCGGAAAATTTTCTACTCGGAAAGTTTCTATGCGGAAAAAGTCTATTCGGAAAGTTTTTCTGATTCTGAAAAATGGTCTATTCGGAACTTTTGGTAAATTTGGTCTATTCGGAAAATTTGGTTTATTCGGAAAATTTTGACTACTCGAAAAATATGACCATTCGGAAAGTTTTGTCCTATTCGGAAAATATGACCATTCGGAAAGTTTCGTCCTATTCGGAAAATATGAAATCGCTCGATCTCAAAAGTAGATGGAAAAATACAGATCTTTTGATAATTTTTGGACTGTTTGGACTGTAGACAGATATGACAGATTGACTAATAGACTGAGTTAACAGATTGGACTTTTTGACTGTTTTGGACTGTTAAGAAAACTGAGAAAAAAAATACTGATTAAGAAATTATATAAAAAAAAAAAATGACTGATTAAAAAAAATTAAACAAAATATGATTATAAAAAACTGATTATTGAAAAAGAAAAAGACTGATTATTTTAAACAAAATTGATAAAATGAGACTAAAAAACTGATAATCAAAAACTGATGGTAAAAACATACGAAAAAAAATAGAACTGATAAAAAATAAAAATAGATAAAATTTATAAAAATTGATAAAAAGTTGATAGAATGATGAAAAAAATGATAAAAAATTAGAAAAGAAGGGATTTTTACCACCAAATCAAAAGATAAAAAATAAGCAAATCCTAAGATTCAACCATGGCTCTTGATACCAATTGAAGGCCTACGAATTCTAAGGATTTGGTAATGGATGGATTAGATCTATGGATTTGGTGGAAGAGATGGGGAAGAAGGAGATTAGGTGTAGAGAGAGAAAGGAGAGAATGGAAAAGTAGAGAGAGAAAGTAAGATTAGATTAATGATAAGTGTCAGTGAATGAATGACCAACCCCCTCTTAACATGCTAGGAGGGGTATATATATAGCCCACCCTACATGTGGGCTATATGGACTATACATTATTAAGTAGACCACGAGCCCATTACATAATTATCGTTGGAGCGACCGATCCTTCATAAATACGTAAAACGTATTTCCAACAATTTGATTCACAAATTCGGTTCCATTATCTGTACGAATGCGTTAGACAGTAGTGTTGAGACGCACTTGAATCATCTTGAGAAATCCGATGATGAATTTAGGTGCCTCATTTTTTGTTGTAAGAAATTTTACCCATGTAAACCGAGAGTAATCATCCACAATGACGAGGATGTACCTTTTACCACTAAGACTTTCAACACGCATTGGCCCACAAAGATCCATATGCAACAAATAAAGTTTCTCTTGGTTGGTGTCTTCAGTATTGAGTTTGTATGATTTCTTAGTGCTTTTCCCCATTGTACACGTGGAACACAAATGATCCTTGTGAAATGTAAGTTTAGGAAGACCACGAACAAGTTCGTTTTTCGCCAAATGATTAATAGCGTCAAAGTTAAGATGAGATAACCGTCGATGCCATAACCATGACTTAGTCTCAGAAGCTTTGGAGAGAAGACATACGGGAGAAGCGGCCATCATGTCTTGTAGAGACAAAGTGTACAAATTATTCCCTCGAGTATCTTTCAATAAATCAACCCCTTCCAAATTACGAATGAAGCAAGTATGCTCTCGAAAAGCAACTTCTAGGTTTGCATCACAAAATTGTCCCACAGAAAAATAAGTTGTGACCGAGACCTTCCACATAATACACTCTTGAAATTATAACATTCCCAGTATGATATTCATCATAACCCATTATCTTTGCAATATGATCATTACCAAATCGAAACGTACCAAGAAACTTGCTGACGAAATTTCTGAGCTGAGAGCGATCTTTGGTCATATGTTTAGAGCAACCAGAGTCCAAATACCAGAGAACAATTTGGACCACCTGTTTTCAGTAACAACAGTAGACAATGCATTGGAAACTATTGGTTCCGGAGTGTTAGCAGATACATATATGAAATTATCAGAATTGCTAACATTTGTGTGACCCTTAGATTTCCTGCATTTTCTAATGTGAGTTTTATCACTAAAAGGTTTTGTTGTTCCAACTTTCTGAGGTTTTGGATTATTAGCGGGCACTACAGTGGGAGTAGACCTATTTAAAGGGCACTTTGCTTTTTTAGTAATGGGTTTCCCCGGTAAATAGATTAACCAAAAAAACAGTGAAGTACAAATGGAATGTGGCTAAAGTACCACATTAACCTTCAAGCTAAAAACAGCTTGAATAAACACCTAAATCTAGTGCTTATGACAGGCCATAAACACTTACAAAACACTTTGTTCCTACAGTAGTGTCGGTGTTCCTAGTTAAAGGACATGCTTGTGTTTTGGTAGCCTTGGTACTCCTAGTTAAAGGGCACGCTTTCTTCGCTTTAGTGGGAGTGATCCTAGTTAAAAGGTACGTATTTCCTACTATAGTGAAAGTTCTACCTGTGGGGCGCCACAACCAACCAACTTGGGTTAACACTTTCCCAGTCGGTTTCCATTCTAATCCATTTTTCCGGGCATTCATCTCATTCACATAGTCAATAAGGCAAGAATCATGACGACTAGAAAACATACATTCATTACAATTCTAACATTTCAAATTAGAATTCACAGTAGGCTTAGAACGCTGCATAACCGCACAGCCTTTAGGTTTAGCTACATGATTTTTTTATTCAAAACAGAAATAACATCCCTAGGGTGGGCTTCTACTTTCTTCTTCTCTTGACTACTAGATGGGGGCAAGATCCTATCATTCTTCTTGTTTCTGTTAAGCTTAGATCTTTGAGCCTTAGTAGTGGTGCTTACTCCTGTAGAAGGCAACATAGGAATATTAGAAGCTGGTTTTGATTCCGCCTTATCTTTAGTGACCAAAGTTTGAGATGGTTTAATCTTAGGGTCCTTATTAAATGGTGTGACGGCTATAAGGTTCCTTTTGATTGCACTAGAGGACGATGCTGAGACAGTGGCTACGTTATCTACAACATTCTTACCTTTTAGAGTATAGACTTTTTGGGTGCTAAGATCCAAAGTCGAGAGGGAAACAGCCCAGATCGTACGCTAAGGTCCCTAAGCAATCCGCCAAGGCCAGATTTTTATCACAAATTTGTTCCCTCAAATCAGATATTTCCATCGACTTTCGATTCAACTGTTCAATCAAAGATTGATTATGTGCAGTGGTATTAGCACATGCGAGCTTTACTGAATCGAAGAGTTGTGTATTTTTCTGTTTTAAGTTATCAACTTTGGACAAAATCTTGGAAACTCAATTATCTAGATCAAGTTTTAAATTCTCAGTGGCCTCAAGTACGTTCACACAGTTAAGCTCCTTAGATTTCTCTATGTCTATCGGCAAAGATTTAGCAACCTTGTTACTCGGCTGACCCTGTTTTGATTGTAAATTCAATCGAAAATTCTTTTCAAAGTTTGCATCATCGATATTAACACCTTTGAATGACGTTTGAAATATGTCTTGAATAAATTGTTTCTTACATTCAAGCGAAATACAATGTGTTTGAATCTCATCAAAACATTTTGAAAGCGAAGAATATGAATCTTGAAGCTTTAAAAATTCAGCGTCAGATTCGTGACAAGTACTATCTACCACATTATCCACAGATTCAACATTATGCAGAATAGAATCATTATCAACACTTTTGTTCACACAGACGGAAACTATATCATGAGACATCACTTGCTTTAGAAGCTGATCATTTTGGCGTGAAACCCGTTCTATTTCAAGTAAACTGTTTTCATAAGCATCAACCATTTCATTGAAAACACGTCTAACTTCTTCTATTTCCAAAAGCAAATATTGATCAAGATTACTAAGACAAGCTTTAACATTCTTTACAAACGGAACAATTTCGTCTCGAAACGCAGCTCTAGTGTGCTCAAAGATCCATTCAACTTCCGTTATGGACGAAGCCGTCGTACGTTCCAAAATGACCTTGTCAAAGTCGGCTAAGTGTTGGTGTACCACATTTAAGTTAACGGACGCCTTACTTATCGGTGGAATTTGTTGATCCCAAACTTAGATCGATTAGCTTTGTGTATACGAGATTAGATCAAGTATAGCACGTAGAGAAACCTTTGTATATGCTTTGTGAATCTAAATGTTATGCGGAATTTAACACTTAAACAAGAACACAAGATGTAAACAAAACTTTCACTTTGATTATGAATGTCGAACTTGCTTACAATGAAAGATGTTTTACGAATGAAAACTTATATAAAACTTGATATTAAACATTAACCTAAAGACCTTCTTTTATAGACTAAGAAGCCTTGTACAATAAGCTACGTATCAACTATTCTAGGTAAAGATAAACATAGAAAATACATTGTCGTTTCTATCCTTACTAGAATTATTCTAGAATATAATAAACATGTAGCTTATATCTTCCATCAGTGCTTGTCTTCAATGTGTCAACGCTTGACTTTAACTTGTCAACGCTTGAGCTGTCAGCGCTCACTTTGTTCTTGTCAACGCTTGAGTTGTTCTTGTCAGCGCTCAAGTGATCTGGCCTTAATTTATTCCCAACAATCCTCCCCTAAACTTGATATCCACTCTTATGATCAAGTTTCTGAATAAGCATTAAGAACTTGGAGGAGTCTGACAAATCTTACCATATTGGTAATGAATAAATCTGATCAAATTATTTGCCACGTCACTTGTATAATCTATCTCCAGCTGGGTGTCCTTCATCTTTTCCAAAACAGCCTTGGATATGAAATACTGAGCATCCACAAGTAGATACTCAGCAAACTTTGTAGAACTCAAATGGTATACACCAGCAGCTGAATATAACCTCCATTGAAGACCACTGAGGTCATCTTCAAGATCCTTCCATATTTCAGGATCTTCCTCATTTGTCCCACACGTTCTTTTAAATGTGGTCCAAAGTTTTATTCCATTAGCTGAAGTTGGTGCTTCAGCCTCATACTTGGTCTCTAGTAACCTCCAAAGGTCCACCAAGTCTTCTCTATCACAACTTGAAAATAAAGATATGAGAGTGGTAAAAGTGTGTACCTCCTTGCCAAATCTGCTAATCTTCCAGAATCCACATTCATCCTCATCATAACTCACAATTGGATTCCTGGAATCTAATGGTAACACTTGCACCATATCTGAAGCTTCTAATGGGGAGAGCTTGAGGCTCTTTCTAATAACTGCTTCACTTGGATATAGTGGATTCATATCTTTTGGAAACTCAAGTTTAAATCCCTTCTTTACTGGCCTGGGAATCATCATAGCTTTCTTGATTTCCATCTCTTCTGCAAGTTGCTCATTTCTTTCATCTGAAAGAAGTCTGAGAGTGTTTTCTTCCTGCACTCTCACCCAAATAGGATAAGCCCTATGTTCCAACTCATCAAATGTCAAAGCCTTCAGCTTCTGATGTGTACATCCAACTCCATGACATCTGAGCAACATAAAGTAGAGCTCTCTTCTATCCCTTTTTAATTCTGAGAGAATATTGCTTGCCTTGTGCTTCAAAATCACCTTACAATCCTTCTGAACTCTAAGAAGAAGCTCCAAACCCCATATTTGATCTGAAATGGTCAAGTCTGGATTATCCATACAGCTTTCTTCCCAAGAATTGTGCATCAGAACCACCTCTGGCATGTCAAAGTCAACCTGCAATTTTAAATCTCTCAACTTTTCCCTAGCAAGCTCATCACCATACTCAAGCCTTTCTGGTTCTATAATCATCACACTTGAGTCAGAGCTAGCTTCATCACTTTCCTCTTCAGAAGTCAAAACAAATGGTGACTTTTCCTTTTCACCTTGTTCCATCATTTGTTCAGCCAATCTTCTATCAAATTCAACTTGGGCTGCATCCTTTGGAACAATTTCTTCTACCAATTTACCCTTACCCGTATCTGATGGTGCAATGGTTGGTAAGGTAGATGGTAATACCTGAGTAGAAACTTCTTTGATGATAGATGATAACTGGAATACATCACCTTCATGTACAGGTCTATCAACGCCCAAATTTCCTTTATCAACGCCCAAAATACTTCTATCAGCGTCCAAATTTGTCTTGTCAACGCTCAAATATTTTCCCTCAGCGCCTTGTGTAACCTCTCTCAACATAGCTGTAAATGATAAATTTAGATTGGTTGGAGAGATTAAGGACGTATCAAAACCTGTTTGTTCCTTCAAAGTTGTAAGAGCTTCAGCAACATCCATTGATTGACCATCTTGGCTGCTCTTATCACTCAGATTTCTTTGATCTTCCTCCCTTTTGGAAGACTCCTCCATACCCCTCCTAGCATGATCACTCTCCAAAACAACAATCCTCTCCCTCAATTGCTTGAGTTCAAGGCCTTGTGAGCTGACAATTTGTACTAAGTCTGCATTTTGCTTTTGCAAGCTAATGCAGACTACCGTCAATTCCAAAAGAGTCATTGGTTCCAGTCTGCCCTCTTCTAAAATGGGGATTTGACCTCCCAAGTCAGGTTCATTGGGCATGGATGAGGACTTAATGATGGTGGGACTGCCTTGGCCAGCATCTAAGCCAGAACCAATAGTCCCAGCCTCATCCAGGTCACCAGCCATACTTGTGGTGGTGGTTCTCTCTACTTCATGGCTAGGACCACCAGAGGAGAACACTCCAGTAGTCCTTTGGCGTTTTATCAACCTATATTCAGGTGGTGTGGAAGATGGTGTGGAAGAATGGGTAGATGTGGGTTGGTTAAGAGGTGTTTGGGATTGTGAAGGTTGGGTGTCAGCGTTGGAAATAGGCACATCAACGCCCACATTTGATGTGTCAGCGTCAAAGAGTTCTTGGTCAATTTGCATTTGTTCAGGTGAGGGTAAAGGTTCAGGAATGGGTTCAAGTTGTGGTTGAGGGTCAATTTGAGGTTGGGGGTCTGGTTGGGGTTGTGCTGCTTAGTGGGGATGCGTTCAAATACGCCACCATTTGTGTGTATTGAGGAAACAAATCATTATCAGCAACAAGATAAGCAATCATGTTGTGTTGAGACTTGAACCCTAAATCCAATTCTGCTGAGTTAAACTTTGGTGCCATTGATGAAAGCTGTTAATTTGAAGTGTAGAAGATGAAGGTTGATAAGAGAAAAGTGTTAGACAAGAATTATAGATACCCTGTTTAAAAATAGGAGCCAAATTTATAGGAGATAAAGAATGCATGTGATTGGCCCAAAAATAGGCAAAGATTTTCAAAATCTAATCATGAAAATATTGAAAAAGTGATAAGTTATCTCATGCATTTAATGAAAGTAACAACTCCTAAAATTACGGCTTGAAAATATGTCAAAAAGTAACAACTGGGTAGGTCCCATTGAGTGTCAACAGTCAAAAATAACCTATCAACGCCCAACGGCTATAATCTAGTCAACGTTCGCCTAAAGCCATGTCAGCGTCCAATTTGGTCACAACAACGCTTGGAAAATTCTTGTCAGCGTCCAAAAATAAAATTGTTTTAAAAAGTGAAAAATGACCTTAACAAGTAATTTATCCTAGAGAAGATAACCAAAAGCTGATAATTATCATAGGGCGGCAAGCACTGTCCAGTTATGCACACTTGCATAAGCAAGATAGACATAACAGTCCTCTAGTGTCCCTTGCTAACAAAAATTCTTAACAACCAAGTTACCTTATAAAATCCTTGTTACTCCCAGGTAAATCCCATATCAAAATCATTCCCAAGTCCCCCAACAGACCACAACCAATTCTAGGCCAAAAATGTCTTGGCAGCATGCAAAGTTGATATACTATACATGCTACAGTGCCTCATGGTTTAGTAAAACTAACCCATACTCACCTGTGGACACAATCTAGAATTGTGATAAGAGTATCATATGGATACCCAAAAATCCTAAAGGTTCCTAAAACCTCCCCTTAAACCATGATACAAAAAGTTTGCTAAAAACATGCATGAACATAAAAATTTATGTCAAGATAGGAATGAAACATTCCAACCATCATCCATAAATAAAAAACTTGTCCAAATGCTTCTCCATTGATCCATAAGCAACTCTGTATCCAATGGTATACTGTTAACACCATCTGCACATTTAGATTGAAAACCACAAAACTAACATTGTTGCTGACAACGCCCCGATAACACATAACAGCGTTGAGGGAAGCTTTGTCAGCGTTAGACAATTATATTGCTGACAACGTTGCAAAAACACTTATCAGTGTTCAAGCAACCTTTGTCAATGTTAGAAAAATATAGTGGAAAATCTAAATCATCAATAAGACCAATAATAATAATGCATCATCCTGTACATACTTTTACAAAAAGAATCCAACACACATATTAAGTGAGATTAACCATTCCAATACTTGTTACCAAGTATTGAAATCTTCCAGCATCAAAAGGTTTAGTTAATAAATCTGACACATTTTCCTCAGTGTCAACCCTATCTGGTTGTATTAAACCTTTCTCAAAGCAATCTCTTATAAAATGGTGTCTAATTTCTATGTGTTTAGTTTTAGAATGATGTACAGGATTCTTAATGATGCATAAAGTACTATTATTGTCAACAAATATCTTGGTATGCATGAAATTATACCCATAGTCCAACAGCTGGTTCTGAATCCACAACACTTGACCACAACATGCTGCTGCAGCCACATACTCTGCTTCAGTTGTAGAATTAGCCACCACTGTTTGTTTCTTGCATTGCCAAGATATTAACCTGCTCCCAAGAAACTGACATCCACCAGTTGTGGATTTCCTATCAAACTTATCACCTCCATAATCACTGTCTGAATATGCAATCAACTCCAATGGTGAATCTTTTGGGTACCACAAACCAAGACTGGGAAAGCATCTTAGGTACCTAAAGATCCTCTTTACAGCATAAAGGTGACATTCTTTGGGAGTCACTTGATGACGTGCACAAGCACACACAGCAAACATGATATCAGGTCTGGAAGCAGTAAGATACATCAAAGATCCAATCATGGATCTATAATGCCTAACATCAACATCTTTCCCATCTCCAATCTTTCCCCAAGGGTGTTCTCTATCCATAGGAGTAGTAGCCCTCTTTTCATGTGGAGAAAAGCCAAACTTCTTCAAGATCTCAGCAACATATTTTTCCTGGGAGATGAAGATACCATCTTCTTTCTGCTGAACTTGTAACCCAAGAAAGAAGTTCATCTCCCCCATAGCACTCATCTTGAATTTGTCTGTCATAAGCTTGGAGAAATCCTCACTTATCTTTGGATCAGTAGACCCAAAAATGATATCATCAACATAGACCTGCACAAGCAACACATCTTTGCCTTTCTTCTTTGTAAATAGTGTCTGATCTATGGTGCCCCTCTTGAATCCATTGTCCACTAAATATGTAGACAAGGTACCATACCATGCTCTAGGGGCTTGATGAAGGCCATACATAGCCTTTTTGACTCTATACACTTTATCTGGATGCTCTGGATCCTCAAAACCAGGAGGTTGCATGACATAAACTTCCTCAACAATGGTGCCATACAAGAATGTACTTTTGACATCCATTTGATAGACTGTGAAGCCCATGCAAGATGCATAGGCTAGAAAAATCCTAATAGCTTTAATCCTTGCAACTGGTGCAAAGACCTCCTCATAGTCTATCCCCTCCTCTTGTGTATAACCTTGTGCCACTAACCTTGCATTGTTTCTGACCACAATGCCTCTTTCATCTCTTTTGTTCCTGAGAACCCATCTTGTCCCTATAGGTCTGACATATCTAGGACAATCAACCAGCTCCCAAACATCCTGAATTGCAAATTGGTGAAGCTCATCCTGCATTGCTTCCACCCAACTTGGTTCTTTGAGAGCATGAAATATCTTCTTGGGTTCTTCTTGTGACAGAAAACATGCAAACAAACATGCTTGCACAAGAGGGGTATCAACCTTCTTGTGTATATTGGCAATAAACCCACCAAGACCTTGGTGAGATCTTCTGGTCTGAATTGGAGTCATAATATCACCAATGATCTGAGATGTGGGGTGATTCTTCATTGTGGAAGTGAGAACCCCTCCTTCAAAAAGTCTGGTGTCCTCAACCTCATGCTCCATGTTGCCAATGTCTTCTTCATCAGACTCTCTTTGATCAACAAGAATCTCTTCATAAACCCTGGAAGGTCCTCCTTGTTCAAAAGTGGAAGAGAAAAGATGTGCAAAGGTGTTGTCAACGTCTGAACCTTGTTTGTCAGCGCTTGGGCTAACAACGCTTGAACTGTTGTTGTCAACGTCTGAGCCATCAACGTCCGAATTGGTCCTGTCAGCGCTAGATTTGCCTTTGTCAGCGCCTGAAGAACCATGCATGTTTGTATCTGGTGGTATTTGGAGACCACCATTATCTTGTCCAGCAGCAGCAGCAGCAAAAGCATCTGTCCAAATGGGAATTGTGACATATTCAAATGTAGGAGATGCCTTTTCTGCTTGTGATCCAACCCTCTCATTAACCTGTGTACATGAAACATCAACAATTTGTTCCTCCACAACATTTGAAGTTACCTTCACAATGTCTGGATTAGTGACAGGCATATAATTTAAAGTTCTAGATAAGGGTTCCAAATCAAACAACCAATTAGGACCACTCTCAGGATCACTAGGTTTATTCTCTAAGAACCTAACATGTACTCTTTCAACAATACGTTTGTCCTCTTTAAGATAAACCCTATAACCCTTGCTCTGCACTGAGTACCCCATGAAGTAACCTTCATCACCTTTTGCACTAAATTTCCCTAAGGCATCACTAGTGTCTAAAACTACTACATGACAACCAAAAGGTCTGAGAAAACCAATATTAGGTTTTCTACCCCAAAGTAACTCATAAGGTGTTTTGTTCTGAATTTTGTTAACCAATTCTCTATTTTGCACATAGCATGCTGTATTAACAGCCTCAGCCCTAAAGGCTATAGGAAAGTGAGCATCAGCCAACATTGTTCTGGTGGCTTCAATTAGGGTTCTATTTTTCCTTTCAGCAACCCCATTTTGTTGTGGGGTTCTAGCAATACTGAATTGCCTAGTAATTCCCTTCCTGACACAAAAATCATCTAGCTTCTTGTTCCTAAATTCTCCACCATTATCACTCCTAAGCATCTTAACCTCATTGCCAGACCTTTTCTCAATTTGAGTGATAAATTCAATAAGACCATCAACTGTGTCACTCTTCATAGCTAGAAAGAATGTCCAAGTAAACCTAGAAAAGTCATCAGTGACAACAAAACAATATGACTTGCCATTCAAACTTTCTATATTAGTTGGACCAAAGAGGTCCATGTGAAGCATATGTGTTGATCCCAAACTTAGATCGATTAGCTTTGTGTATACGAGATTAGATCAAGTATAACACGTAGAGAAACCTTTGTTATATGCTTTGTGAATCTAAGTATTATGCGGAATTTAATACTTAAACAAGAACACAAGATGTAAACAAAACTTTCACTTTGATTATGAATGTCGAACTTGCTTACAATGAAAGATGTTTACGAATGAAAACTTATATAAAAACTTGATTCTAAACATTAACCTAAAGGACTTCTTTTATAGACTAAGAAGCCTTGTACAATAAGCTACGTATCAACTATTCTAGGTAAAGATAAACATAGAAAATACATTATCGTTTCTATCCTTACTAGAAGTATTCTAGAACATAATAAACGTGTAGCTCACATCTTCCATCAGTGCTTGTCTTCAATCTGTCAACGCTTGACTTTAACTTGTCAACGCTTAAGCTGTCAGTGCTCACTTTGCTCTTGTCAACGTCTGAGTTGTTCTTGTCAGCGTTCAAGTGATCTGGCCTTAATTTATTCCCAATAATCCTCCCCTAAACTTGATATCCACTCTTATGATCAAGTTTCTGAATAAACATTAAGAACTTGGAGGAGTCTGACAAATCTTATCATATTGGTAATAAATAAATCTGATCAAATTCTTTGCCACGTCACTTGTATAATCTATCTCCAACTGGGTGTCCTTCATCTTTTCTAAAACAGCCTTGGATATGAAATACTGAGCATCTACAAGTAAATACTCAGCAAACTTTGTAGAACTCAAATGGTATACACCAGCAGCTGAATATAACCTCCATTAAAGACCACTGAGGTCATCTTCAAGATCCTTCCATATTTCAGGATCTTCCTCATTTGTCCCACACATTCTTTTGAATGTGGTCCAAAGTTTTATTCCATTAGCTGAAGTTGGTGCTTCAGCCTCATACTTGGTCTCCAGCAACCTCCAAAGGTCCACCAAGTCTTCTCTATCACAACTTGCAAATAAAGATATGAGAGTGGTAAAAGTGTGTACCTCCTTGCCATATCTTCCAATCTTCCAGAATCCACATTCATCTTCATCATAACTCACAATTGGATTCCTGGAATCTAGTGGTAACACATGCACCATATCTGAAGCTTCTAATGGGGAGAGCTTGAGGCTCTTTCTAATAACTGCTTCACTTGGATATAGTTGATTCATATCTTTTGGAAACTCAAGTGTAAATCCCTTCTTCACTGGTCTGGGAACTATCATAGCTTTCTTGATTTCCATCTCTTCTGCAAGTTGCTCCTTTCTTTCATCTGAAAGAAGTCTGAAAGTGTTTTCTTCCTGCACTTTCACCCAAATAGGATACGCCCTATGTTCCAACTCATCAAATGTCAAAGCCTTTAGCTTCTGATGTGTCTATCCAACTCCATGACATCTGAGCAACATAAAGTAGAGCTTCCTTCTATCCCTTTTCAACTCAGAGAGAATGTTGCTTGCCTTGTGCTTCAAAATCACCTTACAATCCTTCTGAACTCTAAGAAGAATCTCCAAACCCCATATCTGATCTGAAATGGTCAAGTCTGGATTATCCATACAGCTTTCTTCCCAAGAATTGTACATCTGAACCACCTCTGGCATATCAAAATCAGTCTGCAACTTTA
Source organism: Glebionis coronaria (assembly GCA_025667525.1). Lineage (NCBI taxonomy): Eukaryota > Viridiplantae > Streptophyta > Magnoliopsida > Asterales > Asteraceae > Glebionis > Glebionis coronaria. Next base: position 537,467,093 of record CM046881.1, on the reverse strand, counting down.
AATCTCTCAACTTTTCCCTAGCAAGCTCATCACCATACTCAAGCCTTTCTGGTTCAATAACCATCACACTTGAGTCTGAGCTAGCTCCATCACTTTCTTCTTCAGAAGTCACAACAAATGGTGACTTTTCCTTTTCACCTTGTTCCATCATTTGCTCAGCCAATCTTCTATCAAATTCAACCTGAGCTGCATTCTTTGGAACAATTTCTTCTACCAACTTACCCTTACCCTTATCTGATGGTTCAATGGTTGGTAAGGTAGATGGTAATACCTGAGTAGGAACATCCTTGATGATAGATGATGACTGGAATACATCACCTCCATATACAGATCTGTCAACGCCCAAATTTCCTCTATCAGCGCCCAAAATACTTCTATCAGCGTCCAAACTTGTCTTGTCAACGCTCAAATATTTTCCCTCAGCGCCTTGTGTAACCTCTCTCAACATTGTTGTAAATGATAAATTTAGATTGGTTGGAGAGTTTAAGGACGTATCAAAACCTGTTTGTTCCTTCAAAGTAGTAAGAGCTTCAGCAACATCCAATGATTGACCATCTTGACTGCTCTTATCACTCAGACTTCTTTGATCTTCCTCCCCTTTGGAAGACTCCTCCATACCTCTCTTAGCATGATCACTCTCCAAAACAACAATCCTCTCCCTCAATTGCGTGAGTTCAAGGCCTTGTGAGCTAACAATTTGTACTAAGTCTGCATTTTGCTTTTGCAAGCTAATGCAGACAGCCGTCAATTCCAAAAGAGTCATTGGTTCCAGTCTACCCTCTTCTAAAATGGGGATTTGACCTCCCAAGTCAGGTTCATTGGGCATGGATGAGGACTTAAATATAGTGGGACTGCCTTGGCCAGCTTCTAAGCCAGAACCAATAGTCCCAGCCTCATCTAGGTCACCAGCCATACTTGTGGTGGTGGTTCTATCTGCTTCATGGCTAGGACCACCAGAGGAGAACTCTCCAGCAGTCCTTTGGCGTTTAATCAACCTATATTCAGGTGGTGTGGAAGATGGTGTGGAAGAATGGGTAGATGTGGGTTGGTTAAGGGGTGTTTGGGATTGTGATGGTTGGGTGTCAGCGTTGGAAATAGGCACATCAACGCCCACATTAGATGTGTCAGCGTCAAAGGGTTCTTGGTCTATTTGCATTTGTTCAGGTGAGGGTAAAGGTTCAGGAATAGGTTCAAGTTTTGGTTGAGGGTCAATGTGAGGTTGGGGGTCTGGTTGGGGTTGTTCTGCTGCAATAACAGCAAGCATGGCTGGGGTTAAAGGTAGGTCTCTATGAGGTGGTGAATTCATCTTGGTAAAAATAGCTTTCTTTTGTTCAGGGATTTTATAAAAGTCATTGTGATCCCTTGAACAATATCTTTGATCATCAAAAATCATTTGCAGAAAACGGGGATAAGCTAAAGTCATTTTTGTCCCCTTGTTTTTACACATCCCTTCAAAAATCATTTTAGAATAGTTATATTTTTGCCCTGTTGCAATACACACAATAGCAGTTGCAATGGATCTATTGATCTCATTGTGTGCAGTACATTTGGGACTCAAACATTGAAGGAGAATGTGAATGAGGTACTTCCAGGCTGGGGGAAATTCCTGCTTATGGTACTTATTAAGAGTACCTTCATCAGGAATAGGGTATCCCAAAGCCCTAAGCCCTTGTTCTATTTCAGTTATGGGAAGAATGGTTATACCATCAGCATCATCAAGATGCAAGGCCTGGCGTACCAACGCCTCAGTACCACCCATGATCTCCCATGAACAATAGAAGTTAATGTGGTCACTCCATTAACTGTTAAGGAACTAACAGTGTTCCAAAACTGTTTAATGTGTGTGACTGGAATGAGTGGTGCATGAGAAAGAGCATACCTTAATGGGTATGCGTTCAAATACGCCACCATTTGTGTGTATTGAGGGAACAAAGTATTATCAGCAACAAGATAAGCAATCATGTTGTGTTGAGACTTGAACCCCAAATCCAATTCTGCTGAGTTAAATCTTGGTGCCATTGATGAAAGCTGTTAATTTGAAGTGTAGAAGATGAAGGTTGATAAGAGAAAAGTGTTAGACAAGAATTATAGATACCCTGTTTAAAAATAGGAGCCAAATTTATAGGAGATAAACAATGCATGTGATTGGCCCAAAAATAGGCAAAGATTTTCAAAAACTAATCATGAAAATATTGAAAAAGTTATAAGTTATCTCATGCATTTAATGAAAGTAACAACTCCTAAAATTACGGCTTGAAAATATGTCAAAAAGTAACAACTGGGTAGGTCCCATTGATTGTCAACGGTCAAATATAACCTATCAACGCCCAACGGTTATAATCTTGTCAACGTTCGCCTAAAGCCATGTCAGCGTCCAATTTGGTCTCAACAACGCTTGGAAAAATCTTTGTCAGCATCCAAAAATAAAATTGTTTTAAAAAGTGAAAAATGACCTTAACAAGTAATTTATCCTAGAGAAGATAACCAAAAGCTGATAATTATCATAGGGCGGCAAGCACTGTCCAGTTATGCACACTTGCATAAGCAAGATAGACATAACAGTCCTCTAGTGACCCTTGCTAACCAAAATTCTTAACAACCAAGTTACCTCATAAAATCCTTGTTACTCCCAGGTAAATCCCATATCAAAATGATTCCCAAGTCTCCCAACAGACCACAACCAATTCTAGGCCAAAAATGTCTTGGCAGCATGCAAAGTTGATATACTATGCATGCTATAGTGCCTCATGGTTTAGTAAAACTAACCCATACTCACCTGTGGACACAATCTAGAATTGTGATAAGAGTATCATATGGATACCCAAAAATCCTAAAGGTTCCTAAAACCTCCCCTTAAACAAAGATACAAAGAGTTTGCTAAAAACATGCATGAACATAAAAAATTTATGTCAAGATAGGAATGAAACATTCCAACCATCATCCATAAATAAAAACTTGTCCAAATGCTTCTCCTTTGATCCATAAGCAACTCTGTATCCAATGGTATACTGCTAACACCATCTGCACATTTAGATTGAAAACCACAAAACTAACATTGTTGCTGACAACGCCCCGATAACACATAACAGCGTTGAAAGAAGCTTTGTCAGCGTTAGACAATTATATTGCTGACAACGTTGCAAAAACACTTATCAGTGTTCAAACAACCTTTGTTAGTGTTAGAAAAACATAGTGGAAAATCTAAATTATCAATAAGACCAATAATAGTAATGCATCATCCTGTACATACTTTTACAAAAAGAATCCAAAACACATATTAAGTGAGATTAACCATTCCAATACTTGTTGCCAAGTAATGAAATCTTCCAGTATCAAAAGGTTTAGTTAATAAATCTGACACATTTTCCTCAGTATCAACCCTATCTGGTTGTATTAAACCTTTCTCAAAGCAATCTCTTATAAAATGGTGTCTAATTTCTATGTGTTTAGTTTTAGAATGATGCACGGGATTCTTAATGATGCATAAAGTACTATTATTGTCAACAAATATCTTAGTATGCATGAAATTATACCCATAATCCAACAGCTGGTTCTGAATCCACAACACTTGACCACAACATGCTGCTGCAGCCACATATTCTGCTTCAGTTGTAGAGTTAGCCACCACTGTTTGTTTCTTGCATTGCCAAGATATTAATCTGCTCCCAAGAAATTGACATCCACCAGTTGTGGATTTCCTATCAAACTTGTCACCACCATAATCACTATCTGAATATGCAATCAGCTCCAATGGTGAATCCTTTGGGTACCACAAACCAAGATTAGGGAAACATCTTAGGTACCTAAAGATCCTCTTCACAGCATAAAGGTGACATTCTTTGGGAGTCACTTGATGGCGTGCACATGCACACACAACAAACATGATATCAGGTCTGGAAGCAGTAAGATACATCAAGGATCCAATCATGGATCTATAATGCCTGACATCAACATCTTTCCCATCTCCAATCTTTCCCCAAGGGTGTTCTCTATCGATAGGAGTAGAAGCCCTCTTTTCATGTGGAGAAAAGCCAAACTTCTTCAAGATTTCAGCAACATATTTGTCTTGGGAGATGAAGATACCCTCTTCTTTCTGCTGAACTTGTAAACCAAGAAAGAAGTTCATCTCCCCCATAGCACTCATCTTGAATTTGTTTGTCATAAGCTTGGAGAAATCCTCACTCATCTTTGGATCAGTAGACCCAAAAATGATATCATCAACATAGACCTGCACAAGCAACACATCTTTGCCTTTCTTCTTTGTAAATAGTGTCTGATCTATGGTGCCCCTCTTGAATCCATTGTCCACCAAATAGGTAGACAAAGTACCATACCATGCTCTAGGGGCTTGATGAAGGCCATACATAGCCTTTTTGACTCTATACACTTTGTCTGGATGCTCAGGATCCTCAAAACCAGGAGGTTGCATGACATAAACTTCTTCAACAATGGTGCCATACAAGAATGCACTTTTCACATCCATTTGATAGACTGTGAAGCCCATGCAAGATCCTAATAGCTTCAATCCTTGCAACTGGTGCAAAGACTTCTTCATAGTCTATTCCCTCCTCTTGTGTATAACCTTGAGCCACTAACCTTGCCTTGTTTCTGACCACAATACCTCTTTCATCTCTTTTGTTCTTGAGAACCCATCTTGTCCCAATTGGTCTGACATATCTAGGACAATCAACCAGCTCCCAAACATCCTGAATAGCAAATTGGTGAAGCTCATCCTGCATTGCTTCCACCCAACTTGGTTCTTTGAGAGCATCAAATATCTTCTTGGGTTCTTCTTGTGACAGAAAACATGCAAACAAACATGCTTGCACAAGAGGGGTATCAACCTTCTTGTGTATATTGGCAATAAATCCACCAAGACTTTGATGGGATCTTCTTGTCTGAACTGGAGTCATAACATCACCAATGATCTGAGATGGGGGGTGATTCTTCATTGTGGAAGTGAGAACGCCTCCTTCAAAAAGTCTGGTGTCCTCAACTTCATGCTCCATGTTGCCAATATCTTCTTCATCAGACTCTCTTTGAGCAACTGGAATCTCTTCATGGACATTGGAAGGTCCACCTTGTTCAAAAGTGGAAGAGAAAAGATGCCCATAAGTGTTGTCAACGTTTGAATTTGATTGTCAGCGTCAGGGCTGACAGCGTCTGAAATGTTGTTGTCAACGTCTGAATTGGTCTTGTCAGCGCTGGATTTTCCTTTGTCAGCGCCTGAAGAACCATGCATGTTTGTATTTGGTGGTATTTGGAAACCACCATTATCTTGTCCAGCAGCAGCAGCAGCAAAAGCATCAGTCCAAATGGGAATTGTGACATATTCAAATGTAGGAGATGCCTTTTCTGCTTGTGATCCAACCCTCTCGTCAACCTGTGTACCTGAAACATGAACAACTTGTTCCTCCACAACATTTAAAGTTACCTTCACAATGTCTGGATTAGTGACAGGCATATAATTTAAAGTTCTAGATAAGGGTTCCAAATCAAACAACCAATTAGGACCACTTGCAGGATCACTAGGTTTATTCTCTAAGAACCTAACATGTACTCTTTCAACAATACGTTTGTCCTCCTTAAGATAAACCCTATAACCCTTGCTCTGCACTGAATACCCCATGAAGTAACCTTCATCACCTTTTGCACTAAATTTCCCTAAGGCATCACTAGTGTCTAAGACTACTACATGACATCCAAAAGGTCTGAGAAAACCAATATTAGGTTTTCTTCCCCAAAGTAACTCATAAGGTGTCTTGTTCTGAATTTTGTTAACCAGTGCTCTATTTTGCACATAGCATGCTGTATTAACAGCCTCAGCCCAAAAGGCTATGGGAAAGTGAGCATCAGCCAACATTGTTCTAGCTGCTTCAATTAGGGTTCTATTTTTCCTTTCAGCAACCCCATTTTGTTGTGGGGTTCTAGCAATACTAAATTGCCTTGTAATTACCTTCCTGGCACAAAAATCATCTAGCTTCTTGTTCCTAAATTCTCCACCATTATCACTCCTAAGCATCTTAACCTCATAGCCAGACCTTTTCTCAATTTGAGTGATAAATTCAATAAGAACATCAGCTGTGTCACTCTTCATAGCTAGAAAGAATGTCCAAGTAAACCTAGAAAAGTCATCAGTGACAACAAAACAATATGACTTGCCATTCAAACTTTCTATATTAGTTGGACCAAAGAGGTCCATGTGAAGCATATGAAGAGGTCTGGAACTAGTATGCACCTGCTTGGACTTGAATGAGACCTTGTGCTGCTTGCCTTTAAGACATGAAACACAAGAGTGGTCATTGTGGAAGGCCTTCTCAGGCAAACCAACAACTAAACCAAGCCTCACAAGTCTATTTATATTTTTAAAGTTTATGTGCCCTAGTCTCCTGTGCCACAAATTACTTTCATCTACTGAGGCCTTAGCATAAAAACAAGACATATTTGTATTCACTTTAATCCCATTTAAATTCACATTGTATATGTCCTTATGCCTAGGTGTTCTATACTCAATATACTTCTCATCAGGGATCTCAAAATCCTTGCTTAACACCAAACACTCAGTATCAGTGAAAAGAACCTTATTTTTGTTATCACACACTTGTGATACACTAAACAGATTATAATCCAGTTCTTTTACCAGGAAGACGTTTTCAAAACGTAGATTATTGGTGAGAAGGGTTCCTTTTCCTGTAATGGTGCCATATCCACCTCCAAAGTATACCTTATCACCATCTTGAATAGGAGTGAAGTTCGTCAGATAGTCTTCCTTTCCTGTCATGTGCCTTGAGCATCCACTATCCCAATATCCATAATCATTGATCTGCTTTTGAATGCCCTGCACATAAAGAAAACAAATTAGTTTTCTTTGGGAACCCAAGTTTCAGAAGACTTGGATTCATCTGGTTGTTCAATAAGAACAGACTTAGTTCGCACAACAACCCCATTCTCATCCCTTTTAGGATGAAAAACCCAGTTAACCCCAATTGGTTTTGTAATGACTTTTGAAATGTAATTAAACCTGTTGCAAGTCATTGAAATTCCATTATTATTAGGGTTTTGATCTTTCTTGGGTCTCCATGTTAAGCTTGAAGAAGCTTTAGACCCCTTACCCTGTGGCTGCAAATACTTAGGTCTGGACACGTTTCTGTCAGCGTTGGATTTTGTCCTGTCAACGCTGAAATTACCCTTGTCAGCGTTGAACCTAGGGTTTGCTACAGGAACCCATTGCCTATTTGACCAGGTATTTGTCTTTTGAAAAGGTCTTTGTCCATGAGTGTTAGACATTCTAGAAAAGAATGGGGCTGGTCTAATCACTTGTGGACTTTGCTGCACACAAGGTCTGGGTCTGACAACGTTTGACTTCCTAACAACGTTGACTTTCTTCCTATCAGCACTGAAAATGTTCCTATCAGCGCTGGCTTTGGGAGCGTTGACACACTTGTATGCCAAATGTGAAAAGCTACCACAAGTATAACAGGCTTTCTTAGACACATTCTTAGGTCTAGAAGCAAAGAAACCTGTTCCATGATTGTTAACTTGGCTCTTGGGTGACCTATTATTCCTATACATCTCTGCATATTTAATGGTAGGTCTTCTAACAGTGTTGGAGCCTAGGTCAACAGCTTCACCAGTAACTGGGTGAGTAACCTTAATGGGTGGAGATTCATTGGGACTTTCACATAGCAAACCTCCCTTAACAAATAAAGTAGGGTTAGCTTTCTTCCACTCATTTAGGTCAGTCAATTTTTGTTGATACTCTTCTACTGGGGTGACAACTCTTGGTGGAGGAATGAATTCCTCTTCTTGGCATTCTGGTATACCAGTCCAAGATAAATCCTTTCTAAGGACACCATAGAAGTCACCAGCTGGTGGTGGAACCAGAGAGTAATCATTCTCATTCATTCCAAGCCCAGTCATATCCTTAGGATCTCTTTGTTTAGCTACACAGTCTCCTAGGGCTTCGGTGGCTCTATCAAATCTTTGAATCTTGAGGTCAACATTATCTTTATTCTTAATGGCCTCATCTAACTTAGCATGTAGGTCTTTATTGACCTTTGACATGATATTTCTAATATCCATACTACCCTCTAGCTCATGTTTTAAGATATTTATCTTATCTTTTAAATCAAATTCCATTTTCTTGTATTCAGAAACGGTTTTCTCAGTTTCAGTAAGAGCTAGTTGGTAATTGGATAATTTACACCTTTCAGTGCTCATATCCTCTTTTTGTTTTAACACTTCTTTGTTAAGTCTGTCAGTGTTTAACCTACAACCTTTGCTACAAAAAGCATCATCATATACCTCATTATCAGATGAAGAGGAGGAGTGTGCCATGAGAGCATATTCAACATGCTCTTCTTCTTCAATATTAGCAATCAAAGCTTTGTCCTCTTCAGCATCCTTAGCCAGATAGCTCCAATCCCATCCAGTACCATCAATTCCTTGAACTGCAACCATGGCTTTTGAGTCTTGAGCTTTAACAACCTGACTTGAGGGTTTACCAGCATCAGATCTTCTAGGAGATCTGCATTCCCTCATGAAGTGCCCCATGCGATGACAGTTGTAGCACTCAACTTTGGATTTATCAAATCCAGCAGTGTCTTTAGCATTGAAGGTCATCTTCTTTTTTAACCTTCTATTCCACCTATTTGCTCTTATACTAGCAAGAGCCATGTTCCACTTGATGTCCATCTCTTCCAAGTATTCATCACTTATCTGCTCAAGGTCCTCATATGTAATCACTGAACCATTGGGCAAAGAAGCAATGTAAGCACAAACAGTATCCAAATCCAAACAAGCAGGTTTAACTCTTGGGGAGTCATTCATGAATGTGTCAGCGTCTGAAAAGGAGACGTTGACAGGACTTGTTCCAGCGCTGACAAATGATGATCCAGTAACTGGATGCATAAAAGAGTCCTTCTGATTGAATTGACCTTCACTATGAGAGAAGAAGGCCATGTTGTTGGTGCTAGCTTTGCTTGAAAGAGTTTCATCTTCCAATAGTCTTAGTTTGTTGTAGATGTCATCAAACGAAGAGCTCTTGTAAGTATTATTGGCAAGAATAGATCTTGCCTTAATCTTCCATGTCTCACCAAGACTTTTCAGAAAAGTAGCATTGGTGTCAATATCACCAACTTGTGTCCCCATGAAGGACAATTTGCTTGTGATGTCAAGCAATCTGCTTCTCACACTGCTCAGTTTCTCATTGGGCTGAGCTTTGAAGACAGCATAATCATGCAGAAGTTGCTTTTTCTTTTCTTCCTTAGTTTCTGCATTACCACCATATGCAACTTCAATTGATTCCCAAAGATCCTTAGCAGATTCATAGCTTCTATATTTGTGCTGATTTTCTTGTCCCAAAGAGACTTTCAGAATATTTAGGGCTTTCATGTCAGCCCTTTTCTTTGCAATATCTTCAGCACTTACAGCTCTACCATCTCCAGGTTTTTCTTTCTTATCTTCATCAGGACATCCTTCAACAGCTGATCTTGCCGTAATGGCATCCTGAATCTTTTGAGCCTTATTGAATGAGTTTCCATATTCAATAATGTCCCAGAGTGTGTAGTTAAAGATTCCCAGATATTATTCAAAGTTGAACCTCCATAAGTCAAAGTTGGTTGCATCAAGCATGGGAATCTTGATGTTTGGTAAGGATGAGGAGGAGGAATTTATCGCTTCAGACATGATGTTTTTAGGGTTTTGAGAAAATTAGGGTTTTGGTGTTCGTATATCGTTCTGGTGTTCTTCAAAGATCAAAAGTTCCTCAACAAGCTCTGATACCACTTGTTGATCCCAAACTTAGATCGATTAGCTTTGTGTATACGAGATTAGATCAAGTATAACACGTAGAGAAACCTTTGTTATATGCTTTGTGAATCTAAGTATTATGCGGAATTTAATACTTAAACAAGAACACAAGATGTAAACAAAACTTTCACTTTGATTATGAATGTCGAACTTGCTTACAATGAAAGATATTTACGAATGAAAACTTATATAAAAACTTGATTCTAAACATTAACCTAAAGGTCTTCTTTTATAGACTAAGAAGCCTTGTACAATAAGCTACGTATCAACTATTCTAGGTAAAGATAAACATAGAAAATACATTGTCGTTTCTATCCTTACTAGAAGTATTCTAGAACATAATAAACGTGTAGCTCACATCTTCCATCAGTGCTTGTCTTCAATCTGTCAACGCTTGACTTTAACTTGTCAACGCTTAAGCTGTCAGCGCTCACTTTGCTCTTGTCAACGTCTGAGTTGTTCTTGTCAGCGTTCAAGTGATCTGGCCTTAATTTATTCCCAACAATATGAAGAGGTCTGGAACTAGTATGCACCTGCTTGGACTTGAATGAGACCTTGTGCTGCTTGCCTTTAAGACATGCAACACAAGAGTGGTCATCGTGGAAGGCCTTCTCAGGCAAACCATCAACTAAACCAAGCCTCACAAGTCTATTTATATTTTTAAAATTTATGTGCCCTAGTCTCCTGTGCCACAAATTACTTTCATCTACTGAGGCCTTAGCATAAAAACAAGACATATTTGCATTCACTTTAATCCCATTTAAATTCACATTATATATGTCCTTATGCCTAGGTGTTCTATACTCAATATACTTCTCATCAGGGATCTTAAAATCCTTGCTTAACACCAAACACTCAGTATCAGTGAAAAGAACCTTATTTTTGTTATCACAAACTTGTGATACACTAAACAGATTATAATCCAGTTCTTTTACCAGGAAGACGTTCTCAAAACGTAGATTATTGGTGAGAAGGGTTCCTTTGCCTGTAATGGTGCCGTAGCCGCCTCCAAAGTATACCTTATCACCATCTTTATTAGGAGTGAAGTTCGTCAGATAGTCTTCCTTTCCTGTCATGTGCCTTGAGCATCCACTATCCCAATATCCATAGTCATTGATCTGCTTTTGAATGCCCTGCACATAAAGAAAACAAATTAGTTTTTTTTTTGGGAACCCAAGTCTCAGAAGACTTGGATTCATCTGGTTGTTCAATAAGAACAGACTTAGTTCTCACAACAACCCCATTCTCTTCCTTTTTAGGATGAAATACCCAGTTAACCCCAATTGGTTTTGTAATGACCTTTGAAATGTAATTAAATCTATTGCAAGTCATTGAAATTCCATTATTATTATTAGGGTTTTGATCTTTCTTGGGTCTCTATGTTAAGCTTGAAGAAGCTTTAGACCCCTTACCTTGTGGCTGCAAATATTTAGGTCTGGTCACGTTTCTGTCAGCGTTGGATTTTGTCCTGTCAACGCTGAAATTACCCTTGTCAGCGTTGAACCTAGGGTTTGCTACAGGAACCCATTGCCTATTTGACCAGGTGTTTGTCTTTTGAAAAGGTCTTTGTCCATGAGTGTTAGACCTTCTAGAGAAGAATGGAGCAGGTCTAATCACTTGTGGACTTTGCTGCACACAAGGTTTGGGTCTGACAACGTTTGACTTCCTAACAACGTTGACTTTCTTCCTATCAGCGCTGAAATTGTTCCTATCAGCGCTGGTTTTTGGAGCGTTGACACACTTGTATGCCAAATGTGAAAAGCTACCACAAGTATAACAGGCTTTCTTAGACACACTCTTAGGTCTAGTAGAGAAGAAACCTGTTCCATGATTGTTAACTTGGCTCTTGGGTGACCTATTATTCCTATACATCTCTGCATATTTAATGGTAGGTCTTCTAACAGTGTTTGAGCTTAGGTCAACAGCTTTACCAGTGACTGGGTGTGTAACCTTAATGGGTGGTGATTCATTGGGACTTTCACATAGCAAACCCCCCTTAACAAACAAAGTAGGGTTAGCTTTCTTCCACTCATTTAGGGCAGTCAGTTTTTGTTGATACTCTTCCACTGGAGTGACAACTCTTGGTGGAGGAATGAATTCCTCTTCTTGGCATTCTGGTATACCAGTCCAAGATAAATCCTTTCTAAGGACACCATAGAAGTCACCAGCTGGTGGTGGAACCAGAGAGTAATCATTCATCCCAATCCCAGTCATGTCCTTAGGATCCCTTTGTTTTGCTACACAGTCTCCTAGGGTTTGGGTGGCTCTATCAAATCTTTGAATCTTGAGGTCAACATTATCTTTATTCTTAATGGCCTCATCTAGTTTAGCCTGTAGGTCTCTATTGACTTTTGTCATGATATTTCTAATGTCCATACTACCCTCTAGCTCATGTTTTAAGATATTGATCTTATCTTTTAAATCAAATTCCATTTTCTTGTATTCAGAAACGGTTTTCTCAGTTTCAGTAAGAGCTAGTTGGTAATTGGACAATTTACACCTTTCAGTGCTCATATCATCTTTTAGTTTTAACACCTCTTTGTTAAGTCTATCAGTGTTTAACCTACAACCTTTACTGCAAAAAGCATCATCATATACCTCATTATCAGATGAAGAGGAGGAGTGTGCCATGAGAGCATATTCAACATGCTCTTCTTCTTCAATATCAGCAATCAAAGCTTTGTCCTCTTCAGCATTCTTAGCCAGATAGATCCAATCCCATCCAGTACCATCAATTCCTTGAAATGCAACCATGGCTTTGGAATCCTGAGCTTTAACAACCTGACTTGAGGGTTTACCAGCATCAGATCTTCTAGGAGATCTGCATTCCCTCATGAAGTGCCCCATACGATGACAGTTGTAGCATTCAACTTTGGATTTATCAAATCCAGCTGTGTCTTTAGCATTGAAGGTCATCTTCTTCTTGAACCTTCTATTCCACCTATTTGCTCTTATACTAGCAAGAGCCGTGTTCTACTTAATGTCCATCTCTTCCAAGTGCTCATCACTTATCTGCTCAAGGTCCTCATATGTAATCACTGAACCATTGGGCAAAAAAGCAATGTAAGCACACACAGTATCCAAATCCAAACCAGCAGGTTTAACTCTTGGGGAGTCATTCATGAATGTGTCAGCGTCTGAAAAGGAGACGTAACAGGACTTGTTCAAGCGCTGACAAATGATGATCCAGTCACTGGATGCATAAAAGAGTCCTTCTGATTGAATTGACCTTCACTATGAGAGAAGAAGGCCATGTTGCTGGTGCTAGGTTTGCTTCCATGTGCTGAAAGAGTTTCATCTTCCAATAGTCTTAGTTTGTTGTAGATGTCATCAAACGAGGAGCTCTTGTAAGTATTATTGGCAAGAATAGATCTTGCCTCAATCTTCCATGCCTCACCAAGACTTTTCAGAAAGGTAGCATTGGTGTCAACATCACCAACTTGTGTCCCTATGAAAAACAACTTGCTTGTGATGTCAAGCAATCTGCTTCTCACACTACTCAGTTTCTCATTGGGTTGAGCTTTGAAGACAGCATAATCATGCAGAAGTTGCTTTTTCTTTTCTTCCTTAGTGTCTGCATTGCCATCATATGCAACTTCAATTGCTTCCCAAAGATCCTTAGCAGATTCATAGCCTCTATATTTGTGCTGGTTTTCTTGTCCCAAAGAAACTTTCAGAATATTTAGGGCTTTCATGTCAACCCTTTTCTTTGCAATATCTTCAGCACCTACAGCTCTACCATCTCCAGGTTTTTCTCTCTTATCTTCATCAGGACATCCTTCAACAGCTGATCTTTGAGTAATGGCATCCTGAATGTTTTGAGCCTTATTGAATGAGTTTCCATATTCAATAATCTCCCAGAGTGTGTAATTAAAGATCCCTAGATATTGTTCAAAGTTGAACTTCCATAAGTCAAAGTTGGTTGCATCAAGCATGGGAATCCTGATGTTTGGTAAGGGTGAAGAGGAGGTGGTTATTGCTTCAGACATGATGTTTTAGGGTTTTGAGAAAATTAGGGTTTTGGTGTTCGTGTATCGTTCTGGTGTTCTTCAAAGATCAAAAGTTCCTCAACAAGCTCTGATACCACTTGTTGATCCCAAACTTAGATCGATTAGCTTTGTGTATACGAGATTAGATCAAGTATATCACGTAGAGAAACCTTTGTATATGCTTTGTGAATCTAAATGTTATGCGGAATTTAACACTTAAACAAGAACACAAGATGTAAACAAAACTTTCACTTTGATTATGAATGTCGAACTTGCTTACAATGAAAGATGTTTTACGAATAAAACTTATATAAAACTTGATATTAAACATTAACCTAAAGACCTTCTTTTATAGACTAAGAAGCCTTGTACAATAAGCTACGTATCAACTATTCTAGGTAAAGATAAACATAGAAAATAAATTGTCGTTTCTATCCTTACTAGAAGTATTCTAGAATATAATAAACGTTTAGCTTATATCTTCCATTAGTGCTTGTCTTCAATGTGTCAACGCTTGACTTTAACTTGTCAACGCTTGAGCTGTCAGCGCTTACTTTGTTCTTTTCAACGCTTGAGTTGTTCTTGTCAGCGCTCAAGTGATCTGGCCTTAATTTATTCCCAACAGAATTAACTTCGTTAAATCCATTTTGACAAGTGTAGGAGACGTACTAGGAGGGTTTTCATTTGACAAACTTTGGGGCACAAGAACTGTCAATTCAGCTAATTCCTTTTGTAAGCGAATACGTGTCTTTTTAGAAAATTGATCTTTATTATACGTATCATAATCAAGCATATGGAATTTTGAAAGCATTTTAGAATGAGTTTCTTTCGCAAGTGACTGTGTCTCCTCAGTACTACGAACAAAAGGTGCTTCTTTCGATTTGCCAATTAGGGTCATATCATAAAGACACGGAATATATTCATGAGCTTGTTTTGCATAACCGAGATTAGGTGGTAAATCTTGAAGACGCTTAAGTTCGAGTTCTTTAAACAATTTAGTTTAAAGATGAACCTTTTTGTGGAAGCGTATTGTTTTAAAAGCTGTTGTTCTTTGAATTTAAGAAGTTTGGTAGGATTAATTTTCGATTCAAACTTTTTGGACTCGATAGTTTCGAAATATATTTTAAGTATCTGAAAATCATTGACAACCGACTCTTTTGCTTTTAATTCATTGGAAAGATTAGCTTTTAATGATTCTATTTCTTTCAAGTGTTCAATCTTTTCAAAACGAAATTGGTCAAATTCAGAATAAGTTATTTTTTCAGCTTGAGGGACCATTTCAAAAGCTTTGACCTTTTCTTTATGCAACGCAAGCTCGGCTGTTAGGGTGGAATTCGTATCTACGGATTGTCTGAGAGCCATATGAATTTGATCAATAATATGTTTAGGCACCATGACCAAATCATGTTTAGCATAAGATTCCATACCCGTTGTAGCATTTGGTTGAGGTTCACTCAAATGTGTAGGATTGGGTACCACATCATTTGAGTTACTAGTTCCCGAATGCTGTTCGAGGTTGTCATTTTCATGCCAACTTGATGTTGGTTATCATCAATATTATTAGATGTGGTTGGTACCTCACTGACGACATCAGAACCGTAGTGAGAGAGATTAGCAACGAGAGCAGCTTGGGCAGAGTGAATGTCATCACAATCCGAATCATATGCGTCAAGATCATCTGCTTGATAAGCTGCATTAGTAGTGGAAACGACTGCAATGCCTTCATTATCTGCTGCCCCTGGGTCTGCAAGAAATGCTAACTCCTCTGAATCCAAAATCTTTCCCTTAGACTGAGCATCGACCAAATACATCTTCTCGTGAAACCATGTTGCATCCCTTCTTCTTTTTGGCTGAGTGCATTCTCTAGCCATATGACCTTGTCCTCGACAATTGTAGCAAGTCACAACCTTTTGAGGACCAATAGGGCTTCCATTTCCATTAGCTTGAGAATTCACAGCTTGAGCATTCACAGTCCTTGTAGGAGGTCCATATGAAGTTTGCCTTCCCTGAATAGGTTGCACCGTCACTTGACCATCTTGAACAGTGGCATGTTGTCGAGGATTTGAAGAGGTGCGAAGCTGATTGTTTGTTGGTGGAAATCCTCTAGTTGCAACAAGTTTTGACAAGTAGGCAGTGAGATGGTTTAGAACATCAGCTGGCGTATCATTTGGAGTAAAGACCGGTGCTTGGATTGGTGGAAGTTCATTGGAGTAGAAGGCTTGTGCTGGTTGTGCTTCAATTAGAAAATATCCTTGCTGAGGAGTATAGCCCATTGGAGAGGTGTTGGCTTGTGATGGTGATGTCCGATTTGGTGGTTGCTGTGCAAAAGATTGTTGATGAACACTTTGTTGAAATGCTTGTTGTGGCATCATTAGTGGTTGATAAGATGGTTTTTATGGTTGCTGATATGTGTCTGGTGGTGGCTGCTGCAAGTATGATGGTTGTTGATAAGTATAGGCCATGTTTTGTTGAGAATCATGCATGGCAAGTGGATCATGAACTTGAGGAGTAGACAACCGAGCCTCGATCACATGGCATTCGTGTTGTTGAAGAAAAGCTTGAAGTTGATCCACATTGGTGTTATGCAAGTCCTTAGCCACTTTAATATCCGTCACGTACTTTTTCCATTCTGAAGGAAGAGTGTTCAAATACTTGGTGTTCAATTGAAAGGTAGGACTTGCCATGCCATAGATATTGAGCTCATTCAACAATAGGGTAAATCTCAGATAGTAATCATTGAGAGTCTCCCCTGGCACATAGACAAACTTATCAAAGGTATCATAAAGCTTACACTCTCGTTCTTGTTTAGTTAACGAAGTGCCTTGCATTAGAACACGAATTCTATCCCATAACTCTTTGGCAACTTTATGTTTACTGACGAGTTTGTAGACATCTAGAGGAAGGGCTTGGAGAATGATATTTGTAGCTTGTTTATCACACTTGTATTGTATCTTAGCATCTCCAGTTAGTTCACCCGTTGTGCGAGGACGAGTAACAACACCTTCCGTCACAGTACCATATACCAATGGTCTATTGAGCACTGATGCCCAAATAAGATGTCCATTCTCCTTGTTCAACATGTAAAGTTCCATGCGGGAAGCCCAATCCTCATACATAGTCTTCACCAACATTGGTGGACGATTATCCGTACCCGAGAGGATTGACTTATCCGTGAGAGATGTGTACTCCATTTCTGTAATTTAAGATTTATAAACGTTGATCGAACAATGAGAGAAAGTTAATGTGTTTGTTGTTGTGTGTTAAAGCCGACAAGTAATGTTGAAATCCCCTAAATTATGTTCCCTAAACCCTAAATATTTTCAAAAACACGTTTTTGAAAAATCTTGGAAATCTTGTCACTCTATCGGAATGCACAAAACAGGTTCTGTCGCAATACTTGTCTGAATACCTATCGCAATACTTGATCGCAATACCTATCGGAATGCACAAAACAAGTTCTGTCGCAATGTCTATCTGAATCCCTATCGCAATGCTTGATCGCAATACCTGTCGCAATGGTTGATCGCAATACCTGTCGCAATGATTGATCGCAATACCTGTCGCAATGCTTGATCGCAATATCTATCGCAATGCTTGATCGCAATACCTGTCAGAATGCTTGATCGCAATACTTGTCGGAATGTGGCTAATGAAACTTTGGAAGAGTAACGTTTCAATAAGCCTTAATTCCGTCGCAATCCACGATCGCAATGAAAGATCACAATGTACGTCGGAATAAGGGGTATCAGAATACTCTTCGATCACAATGTAGAAACCCTAGGTTTTTGCGATCGCAATGAAGAACCCTGCCCACTTTGTGATGGATACCAACTTTGCGATAGAGACAGACGTACCACTTTTCTCGGATAGTACACAACAAATTCGGAATTTTAAGCCTAGAAACGAATCAAACACCAAAAAATTTTGTGTTTTTAACCAAAATACCAATACCAAATCACTATAACAAGTAACTAGATGAAGTATATCAAGATTAAATCATAAAAACACAAAAAAAAATTGGTACGTGTGAATTCGGATCAAAATAGGCGAGAGAATCAAGAACACAAACACAAAAACCAAACAATCATCCCATGGCTCTTGATACCATTTGAAGGATATGTAAATATTGCTTATGTTTTAGAGAGAGAAAGAGATAGATGATTTCATACTTCTAGAGAGAGAAAATATAAGAACTGTGTGTATTGAAATGAAAACCACCACCCTCTCCATCTAAGGAGAGGGTTTATATATCCAATCCCGGGAGATGGGCTTGGGCTTACATTAGGCCGTCGGCCCATACATTTCATGGGCTCGGTTTTGGGCTTTGTTTAATAAATGTAAATAACTAAACTACGAGCTATTACATGGATTATTGTTGGAGTGACCGATCCTTTCTAATACGTAAAACGCATTTCCAACACAAACACTTCCAACCAATCCATTATGCTAGCAAGACAATGACGGGGGCTCAATTGCATTATACCACTACCGAAAAAGAGCTTTTAGCCGTAGTGTATGCTTTTGAGAAATTCCGCCCCTATCTTGTGCTTTCCACTACCATCGTTTACACCGATCATTCTACCTTAAAATACTTGTTGACCAAGCAAGATTCTAAACCGAGACTCCTTCGTTAGGTTTTGCTCCTACAAGAATTTAAAATCGAAATTCGTGATAAAAAGGGAGCGGAAAACCTAGCTGCGGATCATCTTAGTAGACTCGAGGATCCTTATCAAGGGAAACTTCCAAATCAAGAGATTAATGAATCTTTTCCCCTTGAGGCCTTAACGTTGATTAACTCCAATCTTGACGATACCCCATGGTTTGCGGACATTGCAAACTATTTAGCGGGTGCTGTTCTCATGGAAGGGTTAACGTCCCAACAAAGGAAAACATTCTTTAAGGATATTAAACACTATTATTGGGACGACCCTTACCTTTTCAAGCAATATTCGGATCTTGTTATACGTCGGTGTGTTGATGGGCCGACAACTAATCCTAGAAGCTTGCCACAAAGGACCCACCGGTGGTCACTTTGGTCCTAACTATACCGCGAAGAAAGTTTTCGACTCCGAATTCTATTGGCCCTCCATTTATCATGACGCTCATGAAATGGTTAAGCATTGTGATGCTTGCCAAAGACAAGGCAAGATCACACATAAAGATGAGATGCCTCAAAATTTCATCCAAGAATGTGAAATCTTTGACGTTTGGGGCATCGACTTTATGGGGCCATTTCCATCATATAAAGGGAACAAGTACATCCTCGTAGCCGTTGACTACGTATCTAAATGGGTTGAAGCAAAGGCTTTACCTACGAACGATGCGAGGGTGGTTGTGAACTTTTTGAAACAATTGTTTGCTCGATTTGGTGTTCCTCGTGCTATCATTAGTGATCGCGGGACTCATTTTTGCAATGATCAATTTGCTCGAGTCATGGCTAAGTATGGTTTCAATCACCGTCTTTCCACCACGACATCCACAAACTAATGTTCAATCCGAGATCTCTAACCGTGGACTTAAGCGAATCTTAGAGTGTACTGTGGGAGAGCATCGTGCCTCATGGGCCGATAAGTTAGATGATGCTTTGTGGGCTTTCCGTACCGCATATAAGACACCTATTAGTTGTACTCCATATCGTCTTGTGTACGGAAAGGCATGCCACCTCCCCATTGAGTTGGAGCATAAGGCTTATTAGGCCTTGAAATGGGCTAATTTTGATATCAATAAATCCGGTGATCTTAGGAAAATCCAACTCAATGAGCTTAAAGAATTGAGGAATGAGGCTTATGAGAATTCATTGATCTACAAGGAGAAAACAAGCTCATTCATGACTCCAAGATTAAAAACTGTGTTAGAAATACGTTTTTTTACGTATATTAGATGTATCGGTCACTCTACACTATTATATATGTTGTAATAGCTCGTAGTTAACAAATACTTATTTAGTTAAGTAAGAACCGGCCCATGGGCTTGTCATGGGCCGGCCCAAGTCCACATAAGGCTTGGAAGTATAAATACCCCTTTCCTCCTTGGAAAGGGGTTGGTTGTTGTTCACTTTGTGTTTCCACTTAATAAAACATCACATAGTTTTCTCTCACTTTCTCTCTCTAGTTTCTCTCTCTAGAAAACATCAACCCACTTCATAGATTCATAGGTTATCAAGATTCTACATTTGGTATCAAGAGCTATGGGGTGATTTAAGGTAATGATTTGTGTGGTTTTTAGTTTTTGATTGTATTAGTGTTCTTTAAGAAGATCCATCTTGATTCTTGGTGTTTTTTGGTGTTTTTATGATTGGGATTAGTAGATAAGTATTAGTTTTTACTTATTATTGTAGAAATCACAAAACTTTTTGGGTTATTTGGTAAAAAATCTGGGTTTAATCACCATTTTTTGATCGACTGTTCACTCGAAACAAGTTTCTGTTTATCCAGACAAAGTTCCGAACCAAAAACATCCGAACCAAAAAGTTCCGGATCAACCTAAGTTCCGGACCAAAAAATTCCGAACCAAAAGTTTCGGATCAAGGAAAGTTCCGGATCAAGGAAGTTCCGAACCAAAAGTTCCGGATCAAGGAAAGTTCCGGATCAAGGAAAGAGTTCCGGATCAAGGAAAGTTCCGGATCAAGGAGAAAGTTCCGGATCAAGGAAAGTTCCGGATCAAGGGAAAGTTCCGGATCAAGGGAAAAGTTCCGGATCAAGGGAATGTTCCGGATCAAGACTTCCGAACCAAAAGTTCCGAATCAAGGTATTCCAAGCCAAATCTTCCGAATCAACACTTCCGAATCAACAAAAAGTTCCGAATCAAGGGTTATTTTACTTGTTTTTTCGACGATTTTTTAGAGGATTTAATCTTGGTTTCTTACAACAAAAACTCAACATAATTCACAAGCTTTACTTCACTGCTCGATCAACCTATAATCTTTGTCTCTTTGAAGTGAACAAAATGAATCCGAATTCAGTAATGCCTCAGATGACATCACTTATGGATATTTCTGTCATTACGGGAATGGATAATCGCCCGCCTATGCTTATCAAAGAAGTTTTTGAAGCATGGCAAGGCCGGATGATGTCTTACCTTAAGGGAAAACCGGTATATGGGAGGCTTATGGTTAAGTCAATTCTAAATGGTCCACTTGAGTTTCACATAGGTGATCAAGTTTTACTCTTTAACTCTCGGCTGAAAATCTTTTAAGGAAAGCTTAAGAGCCGTTGGTCTGGTCCATTCACCGTTGCTAAAACCTTCCCTTATGGCACCATTGAGTTATCACAACCAAATGGGCCAAATTTTAAAGTGAATAGCCAACGTGTTAAGTTGTACTTTGGTGAGGACATCTCCCTTGAGATGATTCCATCCCTCACCATGTTTCCCTTGAATTAGTTCTGGGTCGAGTCAGGCTCGTGACTCGGTTAACAAAAACAAGCGCTTCTCGGGAGGCAACCTGATGATCTATCCATTTACCCATTTTCATAATAAGTGTAGGGGGAGTTACATAGGTGTTTGTTGTCTTGTTTCTTATGATGTGCATGGATTAAAGCTTTCAAAGAGAACTTTTGATGATATTTGACAACCCGTGTTCCCGTCTTTCCGGTTCTATCGTAAATTCTTGTGATTCAATATTTCATATCCTATATGTTGACATTGAAATCACTTTAGTTGTCCTTTCCTTAGCAAGATTTAAACAACGTGCACAATGTCCTAAGTGTAGGGGAGTTTACTCCCACATGCTTAAACATTGAGGACAATGTTTATATCAAGTGTAGGGGGACTTCTATCGAAGTAAAGTGGGATTTTCCATGAATATGTCCTCTTTTTGACCGGAAAATTTAATTTTTCGACATTTTTCAAAAAAAATTTATCTATTTTGGCCTAGTAGTATTTTTCATTTATTCTCTTTTATGTTCTTTCTTTTTGTTATCGCATCGTATGTATATATTTCATTTCAAGAATCAAGTCAAAAGAGAAAAATAAATTATTAAATAAAATGGTTTTAATAAGTTTATATGTCTTTGATATATTAGGCCCGTCATGAATCTTTTGACTCAACCTGAGTTTACTTATCTAAGTTTACTCTAGCTAGTATCCTTAACGTGTTTAAATCAAGTTTTGCTAGGCTTTTATATAGGGAACTTTAAATCACGAAAGTCTCAACTCTTACGGGTTAAGAACAAGAACTTTTCGCAAGTTCCTATAATTGATCCTAGAAAGTCGTTTATCAAGGGAACTTTAAAATGCAAATTCTAAACTTGAAAAAGTCTAAGAAGATACAAGATGCTATAGATGACTTGAAAACCCAAAACTTTGATTTATTTGGCTAAGCATCCACGAGTCTCATTCCTTGAGATTTTAAATTGTGGAGAACGAGAGATGATAGAGTAAATTCTAAGTTTGGTATTCTTTCATGAATTTATGTGAGTTAATTATGAGCTTTTTCTCCCATCGCTTGTTAATAAATATAATTGCAATAAGTAAGGTTGTATGATTTGAAAAGTTACTTAGCTTCTAGCACAAGATCGTTTAAAAGTTGCTCGGTATTAATTAGATTTCATAGCCAAGGCATAACTTATTGAAGTGGGATGCGAAGATTGGCGAGTCTGAAAAGGCCCTAACAAGGTATGAGGGCTGCATTTTGTTGCTAAAGATCCAAAGTGATGTGAAGAATCATTTATCAAAAATCAATATGAAGGATCGAGACACACGACGAAAATCAAATACTCCCCTAAAGATCATCGAGAAGTCTATCCAAAAAGACCCTAGCAAGGTATGAGGATAAATAGATCCAAGTCCTAAAAGGAGGCGGATCGTTGTATATCAAAATCCAAAATAAAGATTGGAGAAAAATGAAGAAGTCGTGGTCCAGTTATGAAGAATCTCTCAAAAACTTCAAGTAAAGAAATTCCTATTATGAAGAGAAGACCATTATTTCAAGAACGTCTCTCAAGATTCGAAGTATGAAGTCAATGCCAAATATCGGTCCGAGAAAGGTCTCAAATCGTGAAGCGAGTTATGCCAAGATATGAACTTTATGAGATCCCGAGAAGCAGTTTTAAAAGATTTTGTTCTTTAGCTAACTATTGATTAAATCGTCCTACTTTATTTTCAGCCTAAATAAGCTATCGAAATAAGTCAACAATGAATCCTCGTAATCATTCAAGACAACAATAAAATATAAGAGATACACCTAGGAATAAGGGAGTCTAAGCGAATAATTGAGCCATATGAGTGAGTGTTAGCTTACTAACTTATAATAACAATGATCTCGTTTTTAAGCTTGGTATGGGAACGTGAAACTTGAGGGTGATAAACATTCATGACAACCAAAGCCCTAATGTAAGTCTTCGATCTCTTTACTTTGTAATTTTCTAGCATTTTGTAATTTTCTATCTTTTTAGTTTCCTTAAGTATGTAGTATTTAATAAAGGCCAAGATGGGTTAATTATGATGGAAAATGTAAATCGTGCTTTGAAATTAATGCACTGCATGAGGGCATTGCAATAGTCAGTTGTAGGGGATTTAATAAGTGTGAAAACACTTTTCCTTTTACCACTTAATTATAAAAAAAAACGAGACCAAAACGTGTATTTTATGTCGTAAAAGTCTTAATTATGCGTCGTTTGTGTTTTTATTGTGTTTTAGGACAAAAATATGAAAAAGGAAGAAAACACGGGCTTTCACGGGCTTTTATTGAAGAAAAAGACAAAAGACGAAGTCAAAAGATCAAAAGTGCAAGAAGAACGGAATTCAAAGGCCTATTCTGAAGATTTATCGAAGAAAAAAGTCCGAAGACGGAAGTTTAACGAAGTGGAAGAACCAAGTCTACTGAAATAAGAAAACTAGAAGACAAGTTCATTTTATCATTCGACTAATCCTGAGGCGAAGTCGAAAAAGACGAGTTATTTAAAAAGACGAGAAGACAAAAGAAAGAAAGAAGGAAGCAACACACCACACCTCTCCTCTCCTATAAATACTCCCCTACAACTTCATTTTAAGGGAGTTAGTCATTTTTTTAGTAGTTCATCTCTTTTAGAGAGAAGTAGGAGTAGGTGCTTCTACTTTCTTTATCTAGATTTCTTTCATTTTCTTTCAAGTTTTAAGCTTTTCACTTTAATCGTGTATTTGAATCTTTAATCTCCAAGTTTAATTTCAAGCTTTTTATAATCTATCTTATTCTACCTTTCTTGTTTTAATCTTGATTTTGATTCGGTTCAAAGTATGTAACTTGTTTCATCTTGGTGCTTATTT
Organism: Glebionis coronaria; assembly: GCA_025667525.1. NCBI lineage: Eukaryota > Viridiplantae > Streptophyta > Magnoliopsida > Asterales > Asteraceae > Glebionis > Glebionis coronaria. Next base: position 537,443,052 of record CM046881.1, on the reverse strand, counting down.
GATTAAAGTGCTCATCTTGTTGTTCTTATCACTTTCATACGATTGATAATCTCAACTTTTTGTGCTTCTTGCTTATTTCATGTTTAGCTTATTTTCTTTTAAGTGTTTTTAAAAGTTTAATATTTTTAAAGTTTATTTTATAAATCTTGCTTATTTAGTGTTTTGAAAGTTTTTCATTTGTTCTTATTTAGTTCTTTTTATTATTGATTTGGTTAAGTTTTGGTAAGTGCTTATTAGAAAATTTCTTATTTGGGTATTGCTTATTTGCCTTTTGTAACCCATCGTATTAATCTTAAGGGTTTTACTTGTTCCGATCGAGTTTCGTAATCGCATAAACCCAAGGATTTCTACTTGCGATTAGAAACTACGATCAAAGACTGCGATCTCATATTGCGATCGTTGGTTTAGATGAAAGTCACGATCATCCATTGCGATCCAGGCTACGATTGCAGACTGCGATCCCTGTTGCGATTTGTGGCTGTGATCCCAGTTGTGATCGTGTGTTACGATAAAAGTCACGATCGTAGGTTGCGATCGTGGATGCGATTGGTTGTTGCGATCCATACTACGATCCAGGGTGCGATCGGTGGTTACGATTGGTTGTCACAATCCAGGTCACGACCCCGTGTTGCTATCTAGATTGTGATCGGATCGTTTTACTTTGTTTTATTTTACTTAGTTGTTTTTCGAAGTATATTTCCTTCCCATCATTTTTGTCTAGTTTAATATTATATTGTCTTGTCTTATTTTATCTTTAAATTTACTTTTTTTAATTAGACTTAAACTTGTTTAATCCCTTTATATTTGTTATTTGTCTTAACTCATTTTAGTAGATATAGATAATCAAAAGCTCCCCCTCTAGTGACCAAAGACGACAATTCCACTCTAAACCGTGATCAATTCGACTAGACACCGAGAACGAACGAGTACACATATGCACAAAAAGTTGTCATATTATAGGGAAAAATTAAAATCTGAGATTTAATGTTATTTTAATGATTAGATTCATTAGGGCTTGTAACTAATTAATAGTTGAGTAATTAAATATGTTAGTTTAATTGAATTCGTAATTAAAAATTGGGCAGAATTTTAGGTCTATTGTTTTGATCATATCTAAAATTCTAGACACATTCATGATGCGATCCAAGTACCTCTGAAAATTTATTTGATTTGTCTTTGGAATACAAAAAACGAGGACTAAATTAGAGGTAGGCAAGTGGGTCAAAATAGGTTACAACAGTCAGAGGTCAAAACAGTTTTGAAATCAGTCGGGTTTAAATTAATGTTTTAAGATGGTTAGGATACTTAGGAGTACACTTGGACTTTAAAACGAATATGAGAGTTATTTTATACGTTACATAAGACATCTGAAAGAGTAAAAATCAATTGGGATAGTGGAAGATCCTCTGACCATAACAAACTTTTTATATGTTAAAAATCAGTGAAATCCGGATAGACAAAAGTATATATATGTATATCGAGGTGTTAACAGTAACTTCAAGGTTGGGGAAAAAGAGAGGAGTTAGATAACACATGTGAGGGAATAGGGTTGTCTTTACGGAAAGCATGGGTATGAATAGGTGGCAGTTTGGCTAATAGTATTGGGACTAAAAACGAGGACTGTTTTGGGTAAAAAGTAAACGGGATAGGTATCGAACTTAACTAAGTTAAGGACTTGTTAGAGAGGGGTAATGCGATGCTTAGAGAATATAAATGGGGTAAATATATGGGAGAAGGTTAGATATCCGTTATAGATTGATGAACCATTTTATTCATTAGTTCATGTCTTGATGATATGCAATTATTTGTTTAGCTTTTGCTAGTACACGTGATATTTGGAGAAGCTCAATCATGTGAGTTTCATATTCCCATTTTCTTTATCTTTTACTTCCAGATGGGATGGAAGAGACACTGTCGTTACTTGTTCTTTTAAATAAAATTTGTTGTGAATGTTTTATATGTTAGTCTGGACAATTATGTGTTTACTTATGCATTTAACTGCTATATGGAATACTTAATTTATTTAAGTATACTTGATATCAAGGAGGACAAGGCTGGGAATTGGGGACAAGACTGGGTCTTGGGTATGGTTATTAGGTTTATGGGCGCCTAATATGTCATGGAAGGAAGGAAGGATAGGAAAGGCTTGGAGCCTTTGGACGGAAAGGATAAGCGCTTAGTACTGAATAGTTATGCATGTTAGTAGTACACTCTCGAATTGTCTTATATGTTATTGAATTTCGTTATTTATGACGTGTTGGAGTCTAAACCTATGACTCTCACCAACATTATTTTTGACGTGTTTTAGTGTCTCTTTCAGGTAATAATGAGGTTAAGCATGAGAACATAAGTGGCTAGGACTGGAGACACGTAGGAAATGCATATAGAAGGAGATCCATGTTCCTTCTTAGTTTATTTTTGTCTTTTAATAAGTGATACTATGAACACTTATGTGTGAATGTTTGTTTGTTTGTCGTCTTTGGTAAGAGGTGGAACATTTACCTACTTACCCAGACTCGTGCATTGTTTGAGATATTGTCATGACATTTGTGTCACCTTTTTATGACATTTCTTTATTCATTTAGTTTTCTCTATAGACACTCCATGTTGTGATGCTATCCAATGTTCGTGCTCCATATTCCGCCTTGGTGGGGTGTGACAGAATAGTATCAGAGCCAATGGTTATTGAGAATTAGGTTGCTTAGCCTAGTAGCCTAGTCTATAGCTTAAGGGTCCCTACATATAGGTGTCATAGGAGTATGTGTGCATTTATATTAATTGAAGTGTTTATGGATAATTTTTATTTATTGCGATGTTTGTTAAGTTATGAACTATTATGGTTTATACTTAGCCACATATTGTTTTCCTTTTCGGGTTTTGACTAGTGCGGGTTGAACCACCATCGTCCACGCTAGTCATTGTTTTATTTTGCTTAGAAATGTACATTATAGTACATAATTTGGTACATGATAGTTTTTGCCTTTTGTTGTGTTATTCTATGTATCTGATGGGTAATATTTTCTTTTGATGTTTAAGTCATGACCCCTAAGAGACAAGTAGTGGTGCAAGCCACTGGAATTACGAGGATAGAATGCCATATACGTACAAACTATAGTAGTAAAATTCCATATGAGTGGGATCCATGTGAGGCGGTAGAATGCATGTCTAAGGTGAAGGTGAACAATATGTGGGTCTATAAGACTGTGCTAAAGATAACGACTAAGGAAGCGAATAAGGAAGTACTATTGAGGAATGTCAAGACTAAACCGGTTTTACCGGATAGTAAGAATAATGGAGGAGGAGAATCGGATACTGAATCCACGACATCCAACAACTATTTTTTTTATCTAGTTTAGACCGTTCTACTCTTATGGGAAACATGACTTAGTATTAATTTTGCTTTCATTTGGAATTTGTCTACGCTAGTTTAAGCTAGACTATGAATTTACGTGTTTTGACTATGTTATTTTAATAAATGAATTTCTGGACCCTTTGGGTTGTATGAGTGTGCTTAATTGGTAGATGTATGTGATATATGTTTTATTGATCCTAATAACCACCGTTAAAGCGTACACATGAAATGTCGTCAGTAATCCATGGGTTTGATTCGTTGATCGTATATGGTAGACTCTAGAAGTAATTTTAGTTTTGTATTGATCGAGAGCCTTGATGTAGTCATATGGAAGACTTGGTTGTGCCTACACGGCCAAGATTAGTAGTTATGGGAGAATAGTCAGAATGCCTTTAGGAATGGGGAAGAGTTAGAAGATCATGGGAAGAAGAACTAATGTAGATATATGGTCTCTAAGGAGTACCAAGGGAGAGGGATAGAGGTTGGTGTATGGTATGGATATTGGCACAAGCAACGCATCATGGAGAGTGATGGAAGGGGATATGATACTTCAAGGGTATTTATGAAGTTCGTAAGGTATGTAAGTTTTCTAAAATTTCCTAAGGTTTAGTAGGTTTACCTATTATTGTGAAGCAGAACCATGAATGGAGCCAGCAAGAGAATCGAGATGAGTTGTAGTTAGTTCCCTTCCAAGGAAATTGTTGATGGAATGATTTCAAAGGCAGGAGTTGTTAGAGATTGTAAGGAATGCTAGGTAAAGGCTGAGTTGCCTAGTAGTAGAGGTGATGTAAAAGCATTGAATGGCGTAATAAGAGGAAGTATAGATCTTATAGGATGTGCGTAGAAGCTCGTGAGTAGAACTAAGTAGAAGTTGTTGTATTGCCGCTTAGAGAGGGTGCAAGGAGGACGTAGTTGAAATAGTTAAGGATGTTATATGGACGCTTTGGGCTTACGATTATGCTTTTGGCTTCGCCAAAGCACTAGTGGTCTTCATGGAGTCAATGAACCAAGTGTGCATGACCGTATATAGACAAGTTGTCATCGGAAGTATCGGCGACATCCTGAATTTACCCAAAGTTAAGAAAGAAGGTGAGGCGAATTATGAGTTGGTTTTGGATATGTTAGGAAAAGGAGTTAGAAGTGAGATTTTCAAGTAAGAGTTTTAGGAAAATGGTTATTAGGAGAAGGTATTTTGAGAGGATGGGAGGATGGAGTTTAGATGGGACCAACGAAGTTAAAGCGAAGCAAGAGGAGGAAGCATTTTGGAGACTAAAAGAACTAGCATGGGTAATGAGCCGATCTTGGCATTATCGGAAGGACTTGACGAAATCCAAGAAGCACGACGATACATGGAGAAAGGATTAGGATGCGTGCGAGGAAGACAAAGAAAGGCGATTGCTTATACATTGCAGAAACTGAGGGATTTGAGGAACTAGATAAGACTTAGATAGTGGAGTTGGTTGGTAGATCTGCCTAGAATGCTAGAGTCATTTGGTGTACGAGACGTAGTGAATGATTTATACAAATCATGGACGTCCCCAACACACATTCAATCTTCTTTTTGGACATTAGGCATAGATGATGGATGGAGTTAGGAGACAAAGAAAGTTTGCAAAGGCCAAGTACCATATGCAAAAGGCAAGCATAGTTGATGAAACATGGAATAAGAGGGAGGAAGTAATGCTGAGACGATATTGAGCTATATGGATGACGTGTTAGGATGGTTTGGATGAAGGATGTAGGTTGCATGAGTTGATTTGTCTAAAGCAGAGGACGCCTCAACATTTATGTTGCGTGGCTTGGACAATCGTATGGAGAAAAGGAACGTAGACTATACTTCCTACATAGAAAGGAGTAGCTTAGAAAGGGTAGTGTAAGGACGAAGATGGTAGAAGGGATAAATAATTGAGTGAAGGAATGAGTACGATGAGGGTTGGGTGATAGTCGATAGACTGACTAATTCATCCCATGTTTCAGGAGGAATGAGAAGTCACGAAGTTGCGAAGTTGGAAGGATTACCTACTATAGAAACTAGAAGGGGGGGGGGGGGGGTTGAATAGTTTCTCTTTGGTTTATCTCCTAGTTAAAATTACTATCAATTAGGTGAGTGTCAAAACCATCTTTTACTTGAAAGCTAGTTTCATAATGATTAGATTCAATTCTAATGCATTAACAATAAGTAGTAAGTTTAATGATGATGAAGATAAGTAATGAGTAAGGAAAGAAACAACCTAGTAGGAAGACACCAAGATTTATAGTGGTTCGACAACGAGGCTCTATCCTCGTTCCTACTCTCCTCGAGTACACCTTACTCGATATTTCCACTATATTCACAAGCTCCCTTCTTAGCGGAGAAAACCTTACAACATCGCTTACATTATTTTTCGACACTAAGCTAAATGTCGAGACCTAATCTTAGATAGGAACAATCTACAAAACGTGGAGTTCTAATCTAAAGATAGAACCAATCTTCACAACGTCGCCCACTTCACCATTTTCCGACACAAGGCTAGATGTCGAGTTCTAATCCAAAGCTAGAACCAATCTTCAGGACTCTTCACTTTGAAGCTAAGTGAGAACTTCACACAACACAACTACACATCACTTTATAGTTTAGTGAGAACTCACAAGACACAACCACATCACTTTATAGTTTAGTGAGAACTAACACAACTTATTACAACTCAACTAAACATATCCAAGTACACACATGTAACTTGGATCTACACAACACAAATCCAAGCACACACATATGCAAAGGATTTACACAACTCTAATCCAAGTATTCACAAATAGCTTGGATGAACACATCTAGTCCAAGTATTCACAAATACATTGGGTCTACACAAGACACAATTAAACAAATGATGAACATGACTAGATCTTTAGGAGAGGATGATCTTCATCAAGGCTTCATCTTTAATTACATCACAAGTGTGTGAGTGATCTTCTCTTTGGACAAGGTAAAGAAGGAGATTAAGAGAATAATCATAAGTAAACATACTTAACACATTAAATGATCATTTACAAATGATTAGGGTTAGAAAGGAGAAAGAAGGCTGAAAGAGATGTCCAAAAAGGGTTATTGAAAATGCAGATTTGATCAACTATTTATAGAAGACAAATCCCAGCGGCTAGATGGGGGCGGTTCCTTAGCTACCTAGGCGGTTCCTTATCGATAGAGAACCGCGTAGTCACTTAAGGAACCGCGGAGTGTAGACTCTGCTCCTTTTTGTCTTTTAGTAGATTTGAAATATCTGAGGCTGTTTAAACCTTCAAAGGATATTCTTATGGCATTTGGAATATGCCATATTCAAATTTATATTTTCATTTTAATAAAACATTTTCTTAAAAATAAAGTTTATTAAAAATATTTTGTCACATTTGACAAAAATAAGTTTTAAGGCTAATCACTTTTATAATCACTAAGCATGATTAAGATATGTTAGTGTGATGATTATTACTTTGATGATAGTGTTTGTTAGATAATTCGTTTTATGATTATGTTTGACAATAAATGTCTTTGTAATTTTTCATGATCAAAACTAAGAAAGATTAATTATCACTAACAATGTTTTTAGGCATTGCTTTGCATTAACAATCTCCCCCTTTTGATTACGACAAACTATAAACTCATTTACATAAAATATAGGATTATTCGAATTATTAACGAGTTTATCACTATCATTTCTCCCCATTTTATACAAGCATAAAGGTTACCACAAGTCTTTGAAGAAGAAAAGAACCGTACTTTGCTAGTAGCTCCCACTTGGTTCTTACTCCCCTTGCTTGGGGCACCAAGTGAATGAGCTAAGATGACATGCTACACAAAGGTTAGCAGAAAGAAAAGAAACACCAATGTATATATGTGCACTACCTACTAACTAACTTGAGAGGGAGGAGGAAAAGAAATCTCAAATTAGAAGTAAGTATTTGCTAAGTATGTCCAAAGAGTATGTGTTGACAATATCAAAGTTTAATTGGTGGAATAAAGGAAGAAAAGAAACATCCAAACTAATAAAAAATGATTAAAATGTCAAGGGGTTAAAATTTATAATTTATGGAATCACCCATAATTAATTGTAAGTTTTAACCATGATCAACTCTTTAACAAATGTGTGAAAAAAGTTTAGCGGGAAATAGTTAACACACATAACATCCATATTACAAAAATATTAAAGAACATACAAGAGAAATATTCATACACACAATATAAATATTTAAAGAAAAAATATGGAAAATAAACCACAAAGCATAAACTACTCTAATAGTGATAATCTTCCAAGATTGCTTAAGTTTTATCGACTCAAGCAACTAAAGTAAAAAGTGTGCCTTAGTTGGAAAACAAAGACGACGAGGCATCACTCGAAGTTTTGTTCACGGGAACGAAAACTTTGAGTGGAGGTCGAGTGAGGAGGAATTCAAGGAAATTTAGCTTGTCATAAATATGAGTAAGTTCAATTTGTTGAAACCGAAAACAAGCACACGAGGAACCATGATGCAAAACAAATTCTTTAGATGGAAAAGGTCCATCAAAATTAGAGTTTGGTGGAGAGGGAGATAATGGATAAGAGACGTTTTAACATTGCCTAGTGAGATTAGGGAAAGAAGATAGGTCATTGAGTTGTGGAGAGTTGAAAGGTTTAGGTGGTGGTGGAAGAATTTCCTTTTCTCCGGTAATTTGATTTATAGAGTAAGTATCATTCCAATATTTAATCGGAGAGAAAGAAGAATTCTTGGAGGATTTGGGAGAAGAGGAATCATGAGGATTCTTGTTCTTCTTGATCCAAACGGGTCGAACCGAGATTTTCAGTTTCTTTGAAAGCTTAGAAGAAGCTTTAGGTTAAGAAGATTGTGACAAGGATATGTCAAGGTTTGGAATGGAAGAGTTAGGCATTATGAAGGATGAAGAGAAGAACTCCCAAAAGAGAAGAATTTAAAGAAAGTAGACAAGGAAAAGATTTGAAATGAAACAAAAGGTTTTAGGGAATGTTTAGCCAAAATGGGTAAACAAAGAATCTTAACCAAGACAGTGGTCAAAGAAGAAGGACCAAAAGTAAGTCAAAAGTGGCTTTGCCGTACGCGGTTCCATAAAGGAACCCGCGGTTCCATATCGATATGGAGCCGCCGACTAGCTAAGGAGTCGTGTCCAGTGGACGTTAAACCATGATTTTCAAAAGTTTTTAAGAAAAATAAGACTTTTTCAAAATTTTGCAAATCTTGGATTTTTACCTATTTTAGAATTAGAGTATGCTAGGGTGGCATAAAAGCAACATATTCACAAAGAATGTCTTGACAAAACTATGACAAACTATGACAAAATATTTAGATAACATTTTGATCCAATTTTAAGTCAAGTTTTTAGAGGTTATGATAGATTTAGGTTCAATTTTAAATAAATTGAAGTTGATAAATGTGACCCATAGGTTAAAACACAGAAAACTAAATCCATAGATCATCTTCATGAAAAACTCATGAAGGAAAGGAAATACAAGAAAGAAAATAACAAATAACTAATACAAAGTTAGCTTAAACCAGGTATTAATAGCATAGTCTTCTTTGGCTTGACCTTCTTTAAAGATTTTGTTTTGAAAATCATCATTCATCTCCTAGGATGAGGAGGAGGATTAGCAAATAGGTTCAACAAGAAGCTTTGCAACTTGATGTGAGCCCCAATCATCTCCAACCTAAGGATATCAATGAGGTGGAAGTTGTTTAATCAACAAGGACAATTGGTTCCATTGTGCATGAAAAAGTCAAACAAGTGTGGATCACCCAAGAACTGGGAAATGGGAACACCTACGAGTGGAGTGGTGGAGGGTGGAGGAGGTGGAGAAGGTATGATATCCAAGGGTGATATGGGTGAGATGGGTGAATTTGGTGGAGTTAAAGAAAGAGGCTAAAAAACAAAGGGAATTCTTTGATGAGGTTGAGGTTGAGGTTGAGTACTCCCATTCAAGGGAGGACTAGGAGTGAAGGGTGAGGAATACTCATTCATTCTTGATTGGAATGTGGAGGAGGTAGAACCATGTGAATTGTTAGTACCATGAGTTGAGTTGGTATTGCATGGAGCAAGGGCCGGTGAAGGTGATGAGGAAATGAGAATATGAGAAATCTCATTTTTGGGAGTGTGAAAATATGAAGAACCAAGATTAGGTAATTTAATCTTGATCTTAAGGTTTCTTTTGGAAGATGAATTTTTGGAAGAGTTGGATGTTCTAGTGGACACCATGAGTGTGTGTTTAGGTTTAGAGAAAAGTTGAAGGGATGAAGAACACAATCAACAAGAGAGGGTTTAAGAAGAGAAGGGAATGATCCAAACTAGTAATGGGTTAAAATCATTTTAGGTGAATAATGAAATTAGGTAACCTAGTTTTGGAAAGTGCAGTTTTTTGCAAAAAATTTATCGAAGTTTACACAGATTAAGAAAAACAGTGTAAAGCAAAGATTCTGTCGAAACAGTGGCTGGCGGTTCCTTATATATGGTCGTGGTTCGATATCGATAAAGAACCGCGGGGAAGATAAAGAATCGCCACTAGGGGGTTCGAAAAAGGTCACTTCCTGAAACATTTTCTAGCCTTGATTTTATACCAAGGTTTATCAAGCCAAAGTGAACTATAAATCAAAATCTAGGAAGCTAACTAACACATAAAATGCATAAAGCTATGTAAATCGAAAGATCAATTACATAGGCAATTAGGATAAAAATACTAAGTAATCCCAACACAAAGTATTAGTTAAAAAACATAACATCCTAGAGATAAAAAGAGAATAAGGAAATAATGTTCAACAATTCAAACATGTTTACAAACATGTCAACCATGATAAACCAATGCTTCATTTCCTCTTTCTGCCAAGTCCCTTGATCAATTTTGTTATGCTCTTGAACAATCCTCTTGACTCCACTAGATGATCATACAACTCACCTTGGGTTTTAAGTTTAGCTCGGTAGACATCCTCAAGTCCAAAGTTCTCCAGAAGTCCACTAGTGGCATAGTGAGGAGGAGGGATGATTTCGTCTAACCCGTCCATGAAAGTGTCCATGGATGGGTGGGAGTCACTCGAAGAGCCAACATGAGCACTAGTACCTACGCCACCACCATCACTCGGTGACATATCAAGGTCCTCATCATCGGACTCTTGTGGATCAGACTTTCTCGAACCTCGATCACTTCTAGATGTTCGTGGTTGTACGCTTTGAATAGGTAGCATAACACGTTCGACCGAACGAAAGCGAGAAATGTTGATGTCGGGATAGTCTTCACCAACCTTCTTAAGAAGGCGAGTAAGGAGCATGGCATAGAGAATATTTGTTTTGGGTTTGGAAAGATCATAAGTGATTCGTCGAGTGATATAGTATGCGAGATTGTACTTGGCGTTGGTAGCGATGCAACATAACATGTGCGCCATACACGCCGGAATATGATCCCGGTTTCCACCAAGACAAAACACATTCTCCCTAAGGATGTCGGCCCAACAGACCATACAATCATTAAGGTCGTTTAAGAGAACCTAATAGCGTTTTACCCGACGCTTGGTAGAGTGGAGGCTTCTTACAACATTTCTTCTACGCTCTTTACAAATGACATCAAGAATGAAGTCAAGGTCAGTCTCTTCATTTTCATCTGGAGCACAGTCGAAGGGTTCAAGGAGATAATCAAGTTTCCATTTATCCGTAAATCGACAAGTGCCCCTAAATGGAACACGAAGAGCTTGACCAAAGTCTTCAAGAGAGAGTTTAATGAGTCGACCTTCAAGGATGAACCTAACATATACTCTACCGTCATCATAAAAGAGAGAATATGTGCTAAAGAACTCCAAGAGAAAATCGGGATATATATCCTCCTTGATGTCCAACAAACAATCAAACCTGATTTGTCCGAACATCGAACGAGTATATATATAGCCCTCAATATCCTCTTGGACAACTCTACCCTCGTGAAAGCAACGGTTTTGGAGTGAGGAGTATGTGTTTGTAAGTTGAGGGGAAGCACACATTACGAATAGATTTGGTATATATTGTTTAGTGTGTTGGTGATCTTGTTGATATTCCGAAGGCATGATTAGTACCTAAATAAGCACAAAAATATTTTCCCAATCACTTATTTGTTACATAAAAACAAAAAAAAATCAAAAATATAAGAATGTCTTTCATCAATCTCTTGACAAACAAAGGATTAATCCTTATCATTCTCATGTTCACAATGTACCTAGTTCATCATTGACAATAACACATTGACCATGTAAGATCAACAATGAACTTGAACATTGGTTTTTCAAAACAAGGTTTTTAGGTAAGCATTTAACAATGCCATTACCAACTTGTTCATGGGTTCATATCAATTCCATCAATTAACCAAAATTACTTAGTCAAAAGTCGGATTGTTCTACAAGTGGGTATTAGTGAAATCTTAATGAATATGAACCTAAGGAATTATAACAAGATTATTATGTCAACTCTTATTCCTAGTAAGGTTCTAATTCAATGTCAATTTAAAAAATCCCCAATTATGAATGTATGAACCCTCGAACAAATTAGATGAAATTGAAGGAAATAACTAAAAGATAATTGATCTTGGATGAAGGATGAGTGAAACCCACAAATTAAAATCAATTAATCTTGAGTATTTGAAGGTTTTGGAAAATCAACAATGGTGGAAAGGGGAGAAACCCGTCGCTATGTTGGAGAAGAGAGAGAAGGAAAGTTTGAATAATGATTTTTAATTAAAACGGGCACTTTAGTCGCAAGCACTGGCCGCGGTTCCTTATCGATATGGAACCGCGTGTTTGAGCCGCGACAATAACAAACCGCCTACAGTGGCGAGATTTAATCAAGGAAAATGAAAGAATTTTTCAAAACCAAATTTTTATAAAATCCTTAAAAGATGTCTTAAGGCTTTAGGAAATCATTGGACCACCACAACACTAGGTAATAATGCCTTATTGTAGGATTACGAGTTGAATCGAGATAGGAAAAGACCGAAACGGACAAACGACTACTTGTTGCAAGGAAGCAAAGTGGAGAGAAGTCAAGAGGAGTGAAACAAGACCAAGAACATTGCTCAAGAGACAAATGACATTCTTCAAATCAAGGAGACTAAGAGCTTGGGTCATATATAGTGGTTTAAGACGTGCCTTTCCGGCGAAAGTTTAAACGGCTTTCGTAATGAACTAAACCAAGCAATTTTGATACATAGAATAAGATCAATTTCAAGAGTAGTCTTACTCTATTTCAAAATGTGAGCAAAGTATAGATTTACTTTCTCTCCCACATGATCGGATAATTATTGCTAGGATTTACAATTACAATATCCTTGGAATATTTCAACTCCAAATGTGTAAAATCCAACTACAACTTAGTGAAGTGGTTTGGTATCTCAAGGGATTCATCAATCATCCTAGAGATGAGCTTAATTGCACAAGTTACGCATAAAATTAGGCCTACTAACTGTAAGGGTGCAAACCATGGAAATCATGCTTGATACTTTAAGCTTCTACTAACTCACTCTACATCTCCATAGTGAGTCAAGTATCCAAGAAATGAAGGTTTGAGAGGGAAAAAGGGAAGAATCACAAACCACAAACAAATGTTAAGGCAAGGATGCCAAGAACAAGCATATAGTCAATTAATGATCAAAAGAATGATCAATAGGGTGTGTGGAAGAACGAAAACGTACCTTAGCCACAAATTGCATTTCAAGCTTTCAAGGAACTAATGCAAAGCCCAACATTTAGTAACGTGACTACTAAGTCTTCAAGGACTAGTATCACTCCCATACATCTTGATATCATCATTTAGTGATGTTGGAGATCAAAGAAGATGAGTTTTCTATAAGTGTAAGTAACTCAATCCATAATCAATAGAATGAATGATCTTCATGAATACCTACACATAACAAGATGCAAACTAGTAGATACATTTCAAGAGTAAATCTAAAATGCATAAATACTACTAATCTAAATGAGATGCAATATTACCAATTAAAAGGCCTATTTTCAATAAAAAAATAGTTTTGACCAAAGAAAAACTTTAGTACAACTTAACCTTCTAATTTGAGGATAAATGGATTGATCCAAGTTTTAAAGTACAATATACTTCAAAGATCTTGTGTCACCATCGCTCTGATACCAATTGTAGAAACTAGAAGGGGGGTTTAATAGTTTCTCTTTGATTTATCTCCTAATTAAAATTCCTTTCAATTAGGTGAGTGTCAAAACCATCTTTTACTTGAAATATAGTTGCATAATGATTAGGTTCAATTCTAATGCATTAACAATAAGTAGTAAGTGTAATGATGATGAAGGTAAGTAATGAGTAAGCAAAGAAACAACCTAGTAGGAAGACACCAAGATTTATAGTGGTTCGGCAACGAGGCTCTATCCTCATTCCTACTCCACTCCTCGAGTACACCTACTCAAGAATTCCTGTAGGAATGATACACACGACTTATAAGAACAAGAAATAGAGATGATGAAGAACAAGATTAAATCACAAAAGAAAGATTAGATTAAGAAGAATAAAAGAGAAAAACAAAGAGTTGTGATTTCCTAGTGAGAGAAAGTTATGAGGTTTCTCTCTCTACTAACAATCAAATGGAAAACACACACCACAAATGAGGTGCCTTAGGCCTTTTATAATATACGTCTAATGTATGGAAGGCCTTCCTCATTTGTGAGTTCGGGACTAATTCCCGTTACATACATAACATTATGCTAGAACTCTCAACACCGTTAAGTAGCATTTTCCACGAGCTTCGCAACGGTATATTATATGACCATCACTTTAAATACTTCTAACAGTCTCCCCCTAAGGGGTGGTCATGTAATATGTGACTTCACTTCTTTGGTGTTGTTGACTTTGAAGCTCTTTGTCTTGAGAGTTCCTTCATTGTTCCTTTCATGACTTGTGATCTTGGATCTTTGATCTTTGCCTTGACTTGATCTTTAAGCTTTGCCAACTTGTGTTCTTGTGTCTTTTCCTACATACTCGTAGTTTGCATAGTCTTGAAAGCTTGTTAACAATCTCCCTTGATAATCAGAGTAGCGGAAGTCTTTGTTTGAGATGTTATTGAGCTTTCTTCTTTTACATGAGCATGTGGTCGTGAATTACGACTTCTTTAAGTTACGCCACCGTTTGCATTCCTCCGGTTTCCCGTTATACAGTAAGAATACTGTACCTGTGATTAGGTAAGTTCAAAGAACTTCCTTGACAGGGTTTCCGGCTGTGGTAGCCGTTCTCAATACTTGAATTTATCGAAAGATAATTCATAGTAAAGAGTGAATCATACAGTTCCATTCTGCTGATTAAGTCGTCAATTCAATTTCCTGGAACAAGTTTGAATCAATTAAGAATCAAACCATCGTTTCTTTCCGGTTGACACAAGTTTGATTCATATAGAATCGCACAAGTTACCTACCGCAGTGTTGTTTGATGATGACACTGGAAGGATTTCCATTCGTCACTGTAAATACTGAAAAGTATTACTCTGAATGTTCTGGCAAGATCATAAAGTTATTGCGTATAGACCTGGAACGAGTTTGAATCAATTAAGAATCAAACCACTGTTGGTTTCCAGTTAGCATATGTTTAATTCAAACTAAATCGTACATATGACCTATCGCAGTGCTGTTTGAGGTTAACACTGGAAGGATTTCCGTTCATCACTGTGAATACTAGAGAGTATCACTCTGAATGTTCTAGCAATACCACAAGGATAGAGCGTAGGACTCTGTAAATTATCGCTTGTGTTCTAATGATGAACAACAATTGATATAAGGAATAAGTGTCCTAATGAGATTTTTGATGAATCTCGTTGGCTCTAGACTCTATAAGTGCACGTTTATTTGGTGATCGGAGGCTGGAGCAGACTGCCACATTTTCAATATCTACTATCTCGGAGTGAGAAAGTTGATAGAAATGAGTTGAACTCCGTGACAATAAAACAAACTTCTTTTGAGAGAAGCTTGAGTAGGCTGGGAAGGGTTGTGCTTTGCATCACTGGTCCATGATGCTTTGTCTTCATTACCAGAAATCATCAACGTGATTCTGATAGTAGATGTATTGACCCGGTTTCTGCCTAAGTTGTATGGAGGGTTTCTTTCTTTACACCCTTTATCCTTACATTTCATTTTCATTCTTCAACCCCTTCAATGCTTACCAAGACGTCATAACTAGCACCTTGTTGTGATTGTTCCAGTGCTAGCTTAAGTCATTAGTCGGCATTTTTCCCGTACACTCAACTACTCCATCTTTCCTAAGGACATCTAAACTCTAATGGATTGTCCCTAGGAAGATCCCTTCGGTTCTGGTTGGATCATAAGAAGAATACTAACCACCTTTTGACACCAATACCGTCGTGAATTAATGTGTTGAAGGGTAGAGATATCGTAACCAGAAAAACCTGTTGAAAAAGCAATCAAGGTGTTGATGAAATCAGAGTTTACACCTTGAAGGTTTTTTGTATCACCCAAAACGCTCCCCTACATATGTGCATCAAAAAAGCAAAGGTTTTTACACATATTAGGAGGAGAAAGCACTTATATCAAAGATCTTATCCAAGATAACACATTTTAATCACTATTCTCCCCCTCAAAAATTGCATGAAATTGAGATTTTTGTGAAACTAGTGATGAAACATGGAGAGAATAATGTGTCATGAAGCTTTGGAACAAATGTTTATGAAATCATTATACTCCCCCTCGAAGAGAGATTCTATTTAAATAGTGGAGTATATGAGCACCTTGTTTTGAAATACCTTGAAAAATTGTGCTCAAAAGTCCGAGAAAATTGAGTTCATGAGCTTAAAACTTTGAATGTTTTGATATAAGCTCATGCCGAGAAAAACGGATTTCTCGTTGTTGAGGATAAGTCAAACAATTTCCTTTCTTTGGGGACCGGGTTATAGTCTGCCATGTGACTATAAGCCATTATGAGAAGAAAAGTAGAAAAGACATGTTTTGAAAACATTTGAACTCTCATTCGAACTTTATGTACGTACCCGTGTCGTTATTGAGCAACATTTCTAAGTACTTCCATATTATCGCTGCTGAAAGACATGTCGAAGAAGAATATTTTTGGTATTTTTGAAAGATTTTCTCATTTTTTTATTTTGTTTTTATAGGTTTTATATTTTTGTATTTTGATTTTTTGATAGATATATACAAGATTACTGCGAATGTGCAAGACGTTCAAGTTCATCTGGAGTGAAACTACGCATACCAAGTCGACGAGCCAAGAATTCAAATCTTTCTTGAGAAAGAGCTTTGGTGAAGATGTCAGCTAGTTGGTAGTCCGTCTTGACAAAGAACAGTTCGATCGTTCCTTTTTCCACATGCTCCTTTATGAAATGGAATCGGACAGCTATGTGTTTGGTCTTGGAGTGTTGGACCGGGTTGCAGGATATGGCTATGGCTGATTGTAAATCACAATAAATAGGAACTTTATTAAAGTAAAAGCCATAATCCGTGAGTTGTGTTCTCATCCAAAGGACTTGAGCACTACACACGGATAGAGACACATATTCTGCTTCCGCGGTGGACAACGCCGTACAGTCTTGTTTTCTTGATGACCAGCTCACTAGCTTCTCGCCTAAGAATTGTGCTCCACCGGAAGTGCTCTTGAATGTATCATGACACCCTGCATGATCGGCATCTAAAAAACCAGTGAGATTAAAACCAGAATCCTTCGTATACCAGAGACCCATGTTAATGGTTCCCCGAAGATAACGAAATATCATTTTAACCTCCTCGAGATGCTTCTCGGTTGGCTTCGCCTGGTACCGAGCACATAAACAAGTAGCATGCACAATGTCTGGTCTGCTTAAGGTTAAGTACATAAGGGACCCGATCATGCTTTGGTATTTTGTAGCATCTACAAATGTCCCTTTCTTATCCAAATCAAGCTTGTGTTTAGTGTCCATTGGAGTACCAATAGGATCACAGTTTTCGATGCCAAATTTCGTTAGAATCTCAAGCACATACTTGGACTGATTTATGAAAATACCACGGGGGGATTGGTGAACTTGGAGACCAAGAAAGAACGTCATTTCCCCCATCATGGACATTTCGAATCAACTTTTCATAAGGTCGGAAAATAATATGGAATATTTTGGGTTAGTAGAACCAAATATAATGTAAAACCCGCATGCTTTTACCATGAATAGTAACCATTAGATCGTACGTCCTAGATTAAAACTTTCCTTTTAGGGTATGATCACATTCACGTGCTAGCATTTTAAGTATTACATACGTGCATGAACACGATAAGTATCGATTACGTACGAACACATGATAAATATTTAACAATAATTAATCACGAACGTAATTAAAACACGAACTAATATTAATTACGTATATGTATATATTTATTATGAACACAAATAAATATATTGAGTCACGATTGGAAACTAATTAAATTACGTAAACTACGTAACACGTAATCACGGACATTTAAACGAGTATAATTATTATGTATTGTTAATCTAACACGACAAGTAATTATATACGTAATAATTACGTTTAACACGGGTAAGGATGACTAAGAAACTTACGACATTAAAACATGTTTACGCATAATGTGTTCGTGGCGTGAAATATTAAAAGAAGGAAAGCATATTATTATTTGGGACTGTTTTTGACAAAATAGAAAAGAGAAGGACTTGGGCTCAAAGCCCAAGTGTATTTTGATGCGTGTGAATAAACAGACGGGGGAGGGGTTTTTGTTTTGCTTTAGTCGACACAGTAACACAAATAAAGAAACCCTAAAATCAATATTAAGCCGCAAGTTTGTCCTCTCTGTCCTCTCTTCTCTTTCGCGACTCACACAAAGAAAAAAAGGGGGAAACCATGGCGTCATGATCCAAGAAGAACAAGGATAGCATTCGTTTGTTTAATCCTAAACCCTAACACGAAGGAAAACAAGGTAAACCCTAATTCGATTTATTTTCTTTTCTTTTAATCCGAATTCTTGGGATTTTAAACATATTAAACAAGTATACTAGGGTGGGTTGTGTTTTGGGACGTTGTTGGCTCGTTTGGCACCCAAACCGAGAGTCAAGAGACTCTCGGTGACGAGTTTCAGCCACCAGCCGCAACCCTTATTAAGGGTGCTGGCTGTTTCGTTCTGTCGGGGGCAGACTCGAACAAGCAGGGGGAACCACTGGCTACGGCCAGTGGTGCTGTTGTTCAGACGGTGGGAACCGAGAGCTTATGCTCTCGGTGGGATAATAATAACAAGCAGGGGAAACATGTAACTGCCAGTGGGAAAAACTGGCAGTTAAGGGTGCGTTTGGCAGTGGGTTTAACAGGTTTAAGGGGGTGTTTGGCTACCAGTTTTAAAAGACATTAAGGGGGGGGGGGCGTTTGGCTCGGTTTATTTATAAACATAATACGAGTTTTACGTTTAAATTAATAAGACACGAGCTCGGTTTTCAACGCATTTTAATAAAATAATACATGGTTACGGGTTTTCCTTTTTGCAAGTAATTAGCCTTAACATGTATATTAATTTTCAAGGTAAATAAAATTAATAAAACAGGACTTATAATTACGAGATTATTTATTTACGAGTTTAATTAAATTAATTGACATGTTACTTAATTAATTTAATTATGACTTAGGTTATTATTATTATTTATAATCCATGGATTTTAACCTAAGTATTCATTATTTATATTGGACTATAAGTTAATTAATTTTTAACATGCCTTATAATTAATTAATTTACATAACTTAGGTTATTTTAATACTAAATATTAATACACGTTTTAACCTAAGTATTATTACCCTTTTATGTAATTAAATCAGGTCTATATTTAATTAAATGCTTTTAACCTATAGTTTATTTAAATTACATGATATAATTAATAAACTATATATTATAACCTCATGACTTAGAATATTAATCAGAAAACACTTTAGCTTATATTATTAGCTTAATAATCCAGCTTATTTCTATTTATGGAAACTTTCTATTTTTAGGAACTTATCTATTTTAAGCAGAAATTCTATTTATGGAAACTTTCTATTTTTAGAAACTTATCTATTTTAAGCAGTAATTCTATTTTGGAAACTTTCTTTTTTTTTGGTAACTTTCTATTTTAGGAAACCTGCTATTTTTGGAAAGTTACTTAATATTGCACCATGAGTATATAACACATGAAATACCAGTGATACTTAATCAGATTAATCAGAATATAAGATGAACACAGATTAAGGCTTAAAACAGTAAAGCATGACTTAAAACATATAAAATAAGCTAAGATAAGACATAAAACCCAGTACGTATTCAGTAGTTCGATACTTATACACGTGCGTATTCATGTAGCATTAGTGATCCAGAAGTAGGAGTCTCTCTTCCGTTCATTCACTGGACTTGAGGTACGGATTCCCGTCCTTTCAGTATGGACATTCTTTCCTTATTAGGATTTCCCCGTATGCAGCCAACTGTTTTCCCCAGTATTTGTTATATTGTTTTGAACTGCTTATGTTTAATTAGCATAATCTATAGCCATATACAAGCATGACCAGTTTCACCTAGTTATGGAGGTACCATAACCATAACATTGGAGGCACCAATGTTATGACTTCCCCACGGCGGAGTGATTGCTCGTGGCGTCCCTTTCAGTTTTGGCCATATTATTATATCATGTGGGGCGTATGGGTGCATCCTAGTTACATGTTTTATTCAGTATTTCATGGTGAATGTGGTGTGTGCCTTGCATCCTTCACAAGGAGTTGATCCCTCCTACCCAAACCAGTATATTAATTAGAGGCATCCCCTCTAATCAGCATGATGAGGTCACCCCTCCAAGTATTCATGCACGTGACCTTTTCATGACCTATATGGGCTATGGTATATATATGTTAAAACAGTTTTCATAAGATAAACATAAGGCTTTTCAAACTATAAAACTAGTTTTCTCAATACTTAACCAGTCTACTCAGAACTTAGTCTTCCGCTGTTATATGTTACATGCTTATCCTATTTCATGCTATATTGTATATCCGTGCACTGAGCGTTTTGCTCAGCCGTTACTTTCCTTTCCTTGTCCCAAAACGGCAGGTACCCAAGACTCGAGCATTTGGAGGACATGCATAGGATGGAAGCTGCCATAGACTTCTTCTCCTGTTTCCTTCATATATTTATGCTTGTTTAGTCTTTCATTCAGTTCATTTACTTTCTTATGTTTTGGGCTTATGTTTGGGAACCGATGTTTGATTCCGGTTTTCCCTTTGGTCATGTATGTTTTACTACATATTACCTTGCATGCTTTGATGACACGCCATAATTACGCGTGACATTCCATTTATCAAAATGGGGTGTTACAGTTATGGTATCAGAGCCAAGGCTTCGACCTGTAGGCTCTAAAACTCGACCTGTGACTAGTGGGTAGTCACCAGGAGCTTCCTAAGCCAACGATTGTTATTCCACGTATTGATGTTTCAGCGCGTTGTTGTTTTAACCATTATGTTTTCAGCACCTTTTTGTTTTAGCCATGACGTTTTCAGCACCTCGTTGTTTTCACCATGATGTTTTCATCAGTATCGTCTTACTAATATGGAATGAACAACCGTCATCCATACTTAGTTATGTGTCATTGTCTATGCATGATGTTCCTCGTGAACTGTGACGATGTGGACTGACCCCAGTAGTTCATAATTTTCACATAAAATTTTTTCTGTTAAGTTTTGACAATGACTTTTAATTATTATGTTTCATGCATTCATGCATTTATATCATATGTCATCTGTTGCAGGAATTTTGACTAAGTAATGGTTGGTACAGGACTGGCCCTATTTAGTCGCATGTGCTTTTATCGAAACTTTTAACTTTGGGACCGACCCATAGGCGTCCCCTCGCCATGTCTTTTGTTTTGGAACCGACCCATAGGCGTTCCCTCGCACATATAAAGGTTTTATAAACTACATTACGCATTCATGCACTGTTTTTCTTGCATAAAATTTTTCTCATGATTTAAATTGGCATAAAAAAATTTTCATGTCCCATCATAAGTTATTATGTTTTTATGTCAAGTATGCCTTCATACTGTCATGGTTAACTTCAGTTTCATGCTGATTATGTTATACACTTCTTCGTAATAGATGGTTTCATGTTTCCTCATGATAATTCCGTCTTCATGTTGATTATGTTTCACGCCTCTTTTGTTATTTACGTTGTCCTGCAAGACATTGTTAGATTTCTTGAATCAAGCTTTCATGATAGTCATGGTTGGTTTACATTGATCATGCTGTCAGGCAAATCATCGTTGAATTTTGTGTAACCACACTTTAGCGTTTCTCTATGCAACCAGAATGATGTCTATGCTAATACTGCCAGGTTATCATGATGGTTTTCCTAACCGTTTAACCGGTTTACTTTCCTTAAATCATGACAAATGATCGAGCCCATACCGAGCATTTCATGTGCATTCCATGTGTACCCCACGTACCGTATTTCATGTGTATTACATGTACCTTAATCCATGTGTATTTGATTGTTGTAGAAATACGTCTTTTAGGAAAAAGAACGTAAATAGGGTAAGCGTTAACGAGTGATTTAGGAAAACCACAAGTTATGACCCTTAATGGGGATCGTTCTCTCGAGGAGGCACGTGCGTTGTGTAATGAATGATTGATTAATGTTTTTGATTATTGACAAGAAAAGAGAAGAGAAAATGACGAAGACGAAAAAATAAAAATTAACAAAAACACTACTAGAAAGTTAAGACGTAGAAACGTAAAAAAACACAAAAATTAAAATTTTAACCTAAAAATTCCTAAAAATTACTAAAAATCCCCAATAAAATTCTAAGAGTTTACAAAAAATCCAAACTTGTTAAAACCTTTTAATTAGTTAAATAATGACTTTTTAATGCTAATTAAAGCCCTAAAAATCACTTTTAAATATTAAAAAGCTCCAAACAAGATTTTATAGTTTGTAAACCTCAAAATAGACCTAATTAAGCTAAAAACTATTTTTAAAAATTTTAAAACCAAATTAAACTATTTTTAAACTACTAAAAACTATTAAAAACTATTAAATCTTAAATTAATTC
This sequence comes from Glebionis coronaria, assembly GCA_025667525.1. Taxonomy (NCBI): domain Eukaryota; kingdom Viridiplantae; phylum Streptophyta; class Magnoliopsida; order Asterales; family Asteraceae; genus Glebionis; species Glebionis coronaria. The sequence goes on along the minus strand of CM046881.1, from coordinate 537,420,645 downwards.
TAGAAAATAAATGAAAAGCCTAAAAATTAATTGGAAAGTTACAAAGTTCCTAATTTAATGTCTATAACCTAGGAAAAATGAAAAAAAGTTAAAAATAAAACTTTGAATTTTTCTTAATAAAATAATATTAAAATAATTCAAAAAATAAAAAAGTTCTTAAATAAATTCTAAAAAATTCTCAAAAATCCTAAATATTCTAACTAAGAAGAAAATGCAAATTAAAGTTCCTAAAACCTTTTTATTAATTTTATATTAATTTTTAAATTTGTCTAAAAACCCTAAAATTAAATAAAATTAAAAATAAGACTTTTTGAAAACTTTTTGATATGTAAACCTCAAATAACTTAATTAAAACCTAAAAACTATTTTTTTGGATTTTTAAAATACTTTTTACTATTTTTAATTTACTTTCTAAAAATAAATCTAAAAATAATCCTAATAATTAATTAAATAAAGGGAAAAATAATATTTTAAAACAGAAAAGACCTAAAGCCTATAACTATCCTAGGAAAAATGAAATAAGCCAAAAACACTTAATGAATAAGCCAAAAATAAGCCAAAAGGCTACGGCTTTTTTAAGATAAGCCAAAACCATACCACCTTAAGTACTTAATGAATTGAAACAAGAATGTAAAAACTCATCTAGATCACTGGTAAACGCGTACACTCCCCCAACGAGGGGTCCCGTGTTCGAGTCCTGGCAGGGTGTAGTTTTTGATTTTTATTTTTTATTTTTTTTTTTTAAAAAACACAAACAGTAACACTATTTTAAGCACAAAAACACAAACACAAACCTAATTTATCAAGATTAAGCCAAATTATGAGCAAAAACGTGCCCAGTTGAGGCAAAGTTTCTGATGAACAAGTGCTTTTCTTCACATGTGAAAGTAGAACCAAGAGGGCTTGGATCTTGCTGATTTGTGGTGATTTTTGTGGAACAAAGGCACCCCTGTACTCTTTGGAGTATAGGGAGTCTAAAGCAAGCAGAAAACAACAACACTTAGCACAAAAATTTCACATAAAAGCACACAATGGCCATTTCAAGTTACTGATAAAGCAAGAAGCAGGTCTGGTGGTTTTCTTTACCTAAGACTTGCACCAAGATGAATTTTAACTGCTCATATCTTGCATACAAGTGTATTAATCAACACTCAAGCAATCATAAACCCTCAATCAACCTTAGCTCTAGCAATTATCAAGATCCAAGCACAAAATTTGCATGAAAACAAGCAGAAAATGAACTAAGCAGTTTTTAGCTATCCTTTTTCTTTTTTATTATGCAAATGTGTTTTAAACTTGTACCAAACTGCAACCCAAGCTACACTCTACCTATTTTTACCTAATGACTATCTATAACTAGTTTATACTCCACAAAATTGTCTCAAAATCTTGTTAATACACAAATCCAAACACTCCTTTAAAAATCTGTTATGCAAATTCTCAAACCAATTCAATTCAAAACTCTGCCAAACTGGATTAAATACTTCCTAGCATGCATAATATAACCTAAGAACTCTAATCAAACAGCTTAAACTAACAATCAACACCTTTCATGCAATTTTCACACAAATCACATGATAAATGGAAAAATGAAAAAGGTAAAAGATTTTTACCTTGAGGGACTTACATCCAAGTCCCTCAGTGACAGCTTGGTCACCTCCTATAGGCTGGGGCCTATGCTGGGCCTTTAACAGCAACAAACTCCAACAATTAAACCTGCAAAAAGAAAATCAAACACAAGAACACAACTTTCTGATTTTTATAGACTTTCTTAAAACTTTATAAAACTTTTCCACAAACCTTTAACAAGTTTTAAAAACAAGTTGAATATTCAGAAACTCAAGAACTTTTGGTCCACTTTCACTTCTCAAAAGTTCTTAAAATTTCTGAAAAATCTCAACCCTTTTTAAAACTTTTTGAAAAACTTAAACACACAAAATCTTTCACAATTTTAAAATGGAACTCAGTTTTAGCTTTTAACACAACACACAACTTTTAACAAACATAAAAAGGAATTACTCTTGATTTAACAAACACCAAACTTTTATTTTATTAAAAAGGGATTACAAGTGAAAAAGCTTAAAAACTGGAACAAAGAATACAACTAGAAAGACTATTCTAGAATCTAAAAACCCTAAACATTGAATTGCCAAAAGAGCCCTTGAAGTCTTGGCTGAAATTTGGGTCAAAAGGTGCCCATGTGAAATGCCAGCTTGCTTTGTTGATCTGAGTCGTTGGTTTTAGCTTGGGGACCAAGGAGAATCATCTCTCACGTTCAAATGGTCGGTTTTGGGTATTGGGGGAAAAGGACTTGTGCAGGGGAGGTACGGGGTGGGTCCCATAGGACATGTGAGTATGTCTAGTGAGGTGGGAAAGGGTGAGGTGGAGGTGAATTAGGGTTCTGGATCAAATTAGCTCATAACCCTTCGATTAGAGTGTAATTGGAACTGGGCGGGATTTTAGGGTTCTAGGTAATTAGGGGAAAGGTTTAATCCATTTTGGGGTTAAACAGATTTAAAAAATTGTTTTAGTGGGAAAATGTTTGACCAGGGGGGGAAGGGTTTGACCTAAATAAAACCGGGTTTTATTTAATTAAGGAAATGGGCTGGTGAGTAGAAATGTTGGTGCCAGTCCAACTATCACTAACATCCGTCAAATACTTTTCATAGCCAGTCCATAAACAATTTCAAAACAAGTCCAAATGGTAACTTTATGGACTTAAAGGTTAACTTTGGCATTTTGATCATTTCCCAAGGGCATATCTTGACATGTCTTCAAACTTTAGGGACCATACTTGTACAATTGACATTTGGAGAGTCAATTGTAACAAGTTCTTCAAAGATGAGGGGCCATTCTTGCCAATTCTTCAAACTTGAGGGGTCTTTTTTGCAAATTTCCAAACTTGGGCTTGGTTCATTGTGCGTCTTCGTTTCCCGTGTTCGTTTTTTATTGATTCTTGTGATCTTTTGCCATTTCCTCAATATCCGTACCTAAAAATACACAAGTAACAAACACGAGCATATATTTGGCATATTTGATGATATTTAATTGATTTTAAGCCCGATTTGGACGATGAGACCATGTATAAAAGCAGTCTCATCACTCCCCCATACTAAACCATTGCCGTGCCCTCACGCAATGCTAGAATAAAGTATCATAGCATCTCCAAAATTCAATTTTATTCACTTTTATTGAAAGATAAACTAACTACACTACACTATTACTGCTACTTGTGTTTTAGACATAATGTATGATTTTCATCGCAAAATGGGACGTTTAGGTTCATAGAATAAGAACACGTGAATGCTTCGTTAGAAATAATTTCATCGTCCTCGATTTTCACCTTAATTCCATGCTAAGCGTGCAACGAGATCATTGTCATTATAAGTTAGTAATGCTAACACTACTCATATGCCCTAATCACGTACTTATCCTCCCATTATTCCTAAGTTGTATCTCTTATATTTTATTTTGTCTTAATGATCACGAGGATACATTGTTGACTTATGCGATGATAGAGATTTAGGTCTAAAAAAAAGAGTCCTAACGGTGTAACTAAGACCATCAAATCAATAACCCCTCCTAATAGACAACGATGTTAAAAAATTAAGTTGACAAGAAGAATCGATAAACACGGTTTTATAACGGTTTTGAACATGAGACTTATTACCAAGACTTTTATACGCCCCCTAACGGAAGGGCCTTGTTATCTTTGGTTTACCTCCATCTTTTATTCAACTTCGCCATGAAGCTTTTATTATGACTTCGGTCTTGCCTTGCCTTTTATTATCCGCCTCATCGGTGGTTTTATTAGCCAAAGACGTATATCCTCACGCTAAAGCGAATTTTGGATCTTTAAAGCTTCGAAGATTAAGGCTTGATTCACTTTCAATTTTTCATAGATTTTTCGGCCTTGTGGGGCTTCAAATTTTTGCTAGATTTAGGTGAGCACTTGAAATCTTATTATTAGGTGAAGCTTTCGATTATTCTGGTTGCCAATACTTCAAAACCGTGACGCTGGCGATACCTTAATGTCTTCCCAATTTTATTACACGGAAGCTACTAGAAAAGACTAGAAACCCAACAATCCTAACTAAACCGCTAAGTCAATATTTATTAAGCAAAAAATATTTACAAGCGAAGGGAGAATAAGCAAATAACGAGAACACATGAGTTTTTGAAAGAATACGAGTACTCTACGTTTAGCATAGTAACTTATAATTAACTCTATCATTTCTCGTCCTCATTTAAGAGACTTAGCCTAATGTGTAGTTAAGGAATCAAAGCTAAGTGCTCAACACGCACGGTCGAGTCAAAAATTACTCTTATTCTCGCCATCGGAAAATCTACATTCGTGTCTTCAAACACTTATGAAACATGAGAAAAATTTTAAAATTTGGCCATTTTTAGCCTTATTTTGCAACAAAATGATAAACTTTGGAAAGCGTGAAGGTTTGGCAAGGCAAGTATCTATTCACCCCCCCCCCCCCATACTAAAGTTAGACATTGTCCTCAATGTTTCGAGTCTAGGGGTGGAAACACCCCCATACTAGAGACGTAGTCGAATGCATAATCTAGTATGGAAAGGGTGTAACCAATAAGTAATAGCCGTTTATGAAGTGTGCTATAAACCTAAGGTTAGAACATAAAAGGATATATCATATGGATATTGGGAAAGGCCTCCAAAGCAAACGATCGAGTGCTCCCATAAAACGAACACGAGAGGCTCCAATCGTGAAGATTATGATCTAAAAACCACAATGCACAAACAACCACGGAACAAAGGTTGGAAGGGCACAAATCCCCTCACATTAAACTAATTAGAAAGCAATAATATGTACATGGATAAGCATGGGTCTCCCCCACGAGGCACCTTGTTTTTTATAACCGAGTCATAAGCTCGACTCGAATCCCCATAAATGTTATCATTTAGGGATAATCATGGTGTGGTCAATTTTTAGTGGGGCTTACATGATAAACAAGGCCCAAAAGTACGTGGAGTACTTTAAAAATCCGATAAACGTATACCGGGGTCAAAGATAGCGTCCTCGTTTTCGGATGAAAGACGAAACAATGCTTCTTCAACACAAACTAAAACCCAAATGGGGTAGAAGAAAATAAGAGAGAAGAAATAGAAGGGTGGGACAATGGGTAAGTCAAAACATTGAGCTACTCGAGGTAGACTCGCACCAATCAAATGAAAAGATTTTCCATTTATTGCATCGGTGGAAGACCGAGATTTCCCTATATAAGCAATTCCAGGATCAAATATCTCGTCCTCGTTTAAGAAAGGGGAGGGAACATATGGGGCTTCCCCCACACTAAGTCCACACAAAGCATCGTCAAAAGGAGAAGACGAGCTTGTAGTACTCAATACACGCGGTGATGACGGAGTTAGAGTTGTAGAAAAATCTTTTAAATTCAAGTTAAAATCTTTTCCTTTTTCATCTTTAACACTCTCCTTGTGAAAACCCGATTTAATTATGTCAAAAATATTTGGTGTATCTAAAGCAATGTTAGTCACACTAAAAATTCTCACATTTTGAAATCTTTTTGGCTTAGGTGGTGGTAAGTTTTCAAATCTTTTGTCAACAAAGAAAACCTCCCCATCGGGATCAAAGTATTCATCATCCGAAGAATCACTCGAGATTGGAATCATAGGCTTAACACTCTTAACCTCCACCGGCGGAGGGGACGGAACTTCATTTTTCTCAACAACTCCTAAAACTCTATTGGAAATCTTTTTGCAAATGCTTTTGATGGGATTGACATTGTATAAAGATGTGATAGAATACACATGAGAAAGAGTGGAGTTTTGGGTTGCATTAATGACGAGTTCTTCCTCATTGAAACGAAGAGTGATTTTTCTTGCATGCACATCGATAAGTGCTCTCGAGGTATCCAAAAAAGATCGACCTAAAATTAACGGAACTTTAGGATCGATGGGAATATCAACAACAATAAAGTCTACAGGATAGTAGAACTTTCCAACTTTTACAAAGACGTCCTCGGCAACTCCACAAGCTAGAATCGTAGAATGATCGGCCATTTCGACTGACATTCTTGAAGGAGTGAGATTGGGAAGATTGAGCGATTTAAAAATCTCAAGAGGCATCAAATTAATACTAGCACCAAGATCGGCCAAGGCGTAGCATTCTTCCATGTCTTGGATAGCACATGGGATTAAAAACTTTCCAGGATCACCGACTTTTTGAGGTATGCGGCTTAGAAAAACCGAAGAACAACTAGACGATTTTTGCAATTTCTCTTTGTTATTCAAAATACTTTTGAAGTTCGCGGCAAATCGAGGCATCATGACTAAGGCGTCGGCAAAACTTATATTAAAATGCAAGTCACGAAACATTTTCATAAAGAGTTCAAATTGATAATTATTTCGTTCTTGTGCCTTTTCCTTGTCTCGTCTTGATGGGTAGGGTAAAGGTGGTGTGGGTTGGGGCAAATTAGGCATAGGCAACGGCCTTGGAATCTCGGGTTCCATGATTGGTGTAGGTTCAACCGTAGGTGTGGTTTGAGCGGTACTTCGTGGGATTGTAATTTGCTCCTTTTCAACCACAACCTCGGGTTCTTTCTCTTTTTCCTTCTCCATAGAAGTACTTGGACGAGAGATGGGTTCTTTGAAAGTTTTACCAATACGAGTAGTAATAACCTTCAATTCTCCTTTCGGGTTCACGATGGTATCACTAGGAAGACCACCCGAAGAAGAGGGCTTACACATGATAGCTTCAAACATTTTAGCCATACGGTCTTCAAACTTAGATTGCCTAGCATCCGCTTTTAACAATTCTTGCTTAATCTCATGTTGTCCTTGCTCCATTTTTTGTTGATTTTTGTTGGAGTCGTGTGACATTTCCTTCCATTTTATTAGCATGAGTTTTAAGTTCATTAGCAAGTTCGTTTTTAAGCTCGTTTTTCAACTCGGACCTTAAGCTAACCATTTCACGTTGCATGTTGTCAAACTTAGCATCATTAGCCTTAGCATAATTCAAAAATTCTCCTTGAAGATTTTTGGTGTGATCGTTTTGAAAACCTTGAGTTGGTGTTTGAAAATCACGGTTTTGGTTTTGATTAGAAACTTGCCCATTTCCACTTTGACAATTACCCTTGTTATAGTTACGTTGATTTCCTTGGTAACCACCACTTTGATTGATTCGATAGTTATTAGCATTTTGATTTTGTGGAGCTTGATTTTGGCGGGAACCTTGACCGATTTGGTTATAAGTTCCCGTGGCTACAAAAGCATTCGAAGTGTTACCATCCGCGGTAATGCACTCGGAAAAATCATGAGCTCCACCACACGAAATACAACTCTTAGCAATCGCTTTAATCGAAGCGGAATTTGAAGCTTCTTGAGCTTTCCAATGAGACATAAGAGTCGAAAACCTATCGAAAAACCGATTTTCTTCATTTGCCTCATCTTGCAAGGCATTAATGAAACGAGATGATGACGAGCCCAAATTGGCAACACTCGGTGTGATACGAGGGCTATAGACCTTAGACCTATTTTCTATGATTTTCAAAGCCTCATTGGTCGTTTTGCACAAAAAATTACCACCCGCAGCGGCATTTAAGTAATCTCGTTCATGATCATTAAGCCCATTATAAAAAGTGTCAATTTGATGCAATTCGGAAAAATCATGGTGTGGACATTCATGTAACATTTCTTTAAACCTTTCCCAAGCCATTGAAAAACTTTCATTAGGTCTTTGTGTAAAACGTGAAATCTCGTTTTTCAAATGTGTTGTCTTAGATGGTGGAAAAAATTGATTCACAAATTTAGACACGAGATCGGCCCATGTCAAAATCGAATTCGGTGGTTCTTTCTCAAGCCATATCTTGGCGGGTCCATCTAACGATTAAGGAAACAACATCATCTTAATGGCATCGTGTGGTACATCCTTAAACTTGCTTGTCGCGGTGAGACGATTAAATTGCCTAATGTGATAATGTGGGTTGTCTTTTTCGTGACCGCGAAACTTGTTTGCTTGAAGTATAGACATTAAACCCGTCTTGATCTCAAAGTTCTCCGCAAGGATGGCGGGAATCACAATGGCCTCTCCAAAACCCTCGGTGGGTGCTTGAAGCAACTCCATCATCGTACGATTAGCCATGATAGCTTCTTGTTCTACAATAGGTTCCTCACTTGGAGACTCCTCACTAGAATGAGTTTTAGTAGGAGTTTTGTTCTTTCGTCTACGTGCACGTTTTGCTTGATTACGAGTGAGCATAAACGTCACGTACAACGTGGAGACGAGCAAAGAAGATTCTTTTTGGTATTTTGTGTTTTTCAATTTTTTTGTGGTTTTTGATTGTATTAACCTTTTTGGAAATTGGTGAAATGTATTAAGTAGAAAAAAAGTCCACAAATCTCCTCCTTAATCAAATCTCTTGATTAACGAAGCCTCAAGGAATGAAAACGATCACGTGGAGTGAACGCCTTCGATGACTTTAGAACGATGGTGGAACACCAAATCGTTCAAGAGGGTTTAATCAATAGAAACCAAGAAAATATATATGATATGTAGTAATACTTTGGGCGGCAAAACCCTCGATTCACTCTCAAAATCAAATACGCACAAGCAAGCGGAGGAAACGAGGCGGCGCAAAGCACTTAAGAGCCTTTTTCCTTTAGGTCGTGAAATACAACCGCCTTATACCCACCTTATAGTTTGTATTATCAAAATCAAGCTTCACGAAAGTATTTATCTATTTTTGCCTTTTTCTTTGGTTTGAGATTCGAATACAATGATCGAGTGATGAAATCCCGAATCAAGGTTGTGATTGCTCACGTATTTGGAGTACTTGTGTATTTATTGTTCTACGTATACTATATAGTAATAATATTCACACAAAAACCGAAAAACGATAATACGTATTAGTAGAGTGCTACTAATATAATTACTATTATGGCTAATATAAAAAACAACAATGGTTCAATCAAAACACAACACGCCTCCCCGGCAGCGGCGCCAAAAATGATAGTTGTAGAAATACGTCTTTTAGGAAAAAGAACGTAAATAGGGTAAGCGTTAACGAGTGATTTAGGAAAACCACAAGTTATGACCCTTAATGGGGATCGTTCTCTCGAGGAGGCACGTGCGTTGTGTAATGAATGATTGATTAACGTTTTTGATTATTGACAAGAAAAGAGAAGAGAAAATGACGAAGACGAAAAAATAAAAATTAACAAAAACACTACAAGAAAGTTAAGACGTAGAAACGTAAAAAAACACAAAAATTAAAATTTTAACCTAAAAATACCTAAAAATTACTAAAAATCCCCAATAAAATTATAAGAGTTTACAAAAAATCCAAACTTGTTAAAACCTTTTAATTAATTAAATAATGACTTTTTAATGCTAATTAAAGCCCTAAAAATCACTTTTAAATATTAAAAAGCTCCAAACAAGATTTTATAGTTTGTAAACCTCAAAATAGACCTAATTAAGCTAAAAACTATTTTTAAAAATTTTAAAACCAAATTAAACTATTTTTAAACTACTAAAAACTATTAAAATCTATTAAATCTTAAATTAATTCTAGAAAATAAATGAAAAGCCTAAAAATTAATTGGAAAGTTACAAAGTTCCTAATTTAATGTCTATAACCTAGGAAAAATGAAAAAAAGTTAAAAATAAAACTTTGAATTTTTCTTAATAAAATAATATTAAAATAATCCAAAAAATAAAAAAGTTCTTAAATAAATTCTAAAAAATCCTAAATATTCTAACTAAGAAGAAAATGCAAATTAATGTTCCTAAAACCTTTTTATTAATTTTATATTAATTTTTAAAGTTGTCTAAAAACCCTAAAATTAAATAAAATTAAAAATAAGACTTTTTGAAAACTTTTTGATATGTAAACCTCAAATAACTTAATTAAAACCTAAAAACTATTTTTTTGGATTTTTAAAATACTTTTTACTATTTTTAATTTACTTTCTAAAAATAAATCTAAAAATAATCCTAAGAATTAGTTAAATAAAGGGAAAAATAATATTTTAAAACAGAAAAGACCTAAAGCCTATAACTATCCTAGGAAAAATGAAATAAGCCAAAAACACTTAATGAATAAGCCAAAAATAAGCCAAAAGGCTACGGCTTTTTTAAGATAAGCCAAAACCAAACCACCTTAAGTACTTAATGAATTGAAACAAGAATGTAAAAACTCATCTAGATCACTGGTAAACGCGTACACTCCCCCAACGAGGGGTCCCGTGTTCGAGTCCAGGCAGGGTGTAGTTTTTGATTTTTATTTTTTTTATTTTTTTTTTTTAAAACACAAACAGTAACACTATTTTAAGCACAAAAACACAAACACAAACCTAATTTATCAAGATTAAGCCAAATTATGAGCAAAAACGTGCCCAGTTGAGGCAAAGTTTCTGATGAACAAGTGCTTTTCTTCACTTGTGAAAGTAGAACCAAGAGGGTTTGGATCTTGCTGATTTGTGGTGATTTTTGTGGAACAAAGGCACCCCTATACTCTTTGGAGTATAGGGAGTCTAAAGCAAGCAGAAAACAACAACACTTAGCACAAAAATTTCACACAAAAGCACACAATGGCCATTTCAAGTTACTGATAAAGCAAGAAGCAGGTCTGGTGGTTTTCTTTACCTAAGACTTGCACCAAGATGAATTTTAACTGCTCATATCTTGCATACAAGTGTATTAATCAACACTCAAGCAATCATAAACCCTCAATCAAACTTAGCTCTAGCAATTATCAAGATCCAAGCACAAAATTTGCATGAAAACAAGCAGAAAATGAACTAAGCAGTTTTTAGCTATCCTTTTTCTTTTTTATTATGCAAATGTGTTTTAAACTTGTACCAAACTGCAACCCAAGCTACACTCTACCTATTTTTACCTAATGACTATCTATAACTAGTTTATACTCCACAAATTTGTCTCAAAATCTTGTTAAAACACAAAGCCAAACACTCCTTTAAAAATCTGTTATGCAAATTCTCAAACCAATTCAATTCAAAACTCTGCCAAACTGGATTAAATACTTCCTAGCATGCATAATATAACCTAAGAACTCTAATCAAACAGCTTAAACTAACAATCAACACCTTTTATGCAATTTTCACACAAATCACATGATAAATGGAAAAATGAAAAAGGTAAAAGATTTTTACCTTGAGGGACTTACATCCAAGTCCCTCAGTGACAGCTTGGTCACCTCCTATAGGTTGGGGCCTATGCTGGGCCGTTAACAGCAACAAACTCCAACAATTAAACCTGCAAAAAGAAAATCAAACACAAGAACACAACTTTCTGATTTTTATAGACTTTCTTAAAACTTTATAAAACTTTTCCACAAACCTTTAACAAGTTTTAAAAACAAGTTGAATATTCAGAAACTCAAGAACTTTTGGTCCACTTTCACTTCTCAAAAGTTCTTAAAATTTCTGAAAAATCTCAACCCTTTTTAAAACTTTTTGAAAAACTTAAACACACAAAATCTTTCACAATTTTAAAATGGAACTCAGTTTTAGCTTTTAACACAACACACAACTTTTAACAAACATAAAAAGGAATTACTCTTGATTTAACAAACACCAAACTTTTATTTTATTAAAAATGGATTACAAGTGAAAAAGCTTAAAAACTGGAACAAAGAATACAACTAGAAAGACTATTCTAGAATTTAAAAATCCTAAACATTGAATTGCCAAAAGAGCCCTTGAAGTCTTGGCTGAAATTTGGGTCAAAAGGTGCCCATGTGAAATGCCAGCTTGCTTTGTTGATCTGAGTCGTTGGTTTTAGCTTGGGGACCAAGGAGAATCATCTCTCACGTTCAAATGGTCGGTTTTGGGTATTGGGGGAAAAGGACTTGTGAAGGGGAGGTACGGGGTGGGTCCCATAGGACATGTGAGTATGTCTAGTGAGGTGGGAAAGGGTGAGGTGGAGGTGAATTAGGGTTCTGGATCAAATTAGCTCATAACCCTTCGATTAGAGTGTAATTGGAACTGGGCGGGATTTTAGGGTTCTAGGTAATTAGGGGAAAGGTTTAATCCATTTTGGGGTTAAACAGATTTAAAAAATTGTTTTAGTGGGAAAATGTTTGACCAGGGGGGTAAGGGTTTGACCTAAATAAAACCGGGTTTTATTTAATTAAGGAAATGGGCTGGTGGGTAGAAATGTTGGTGCCAGTCCAACTATCACTAACATCCGTCAAATACTTTTCATAGCCAGTCCATAAACAATTTCAAAACAAGTCCAAATGGTAACTTTATGGACTTAAAGGTTAACTTTGACATTTTGATCATTTCCCAAGGGCATGTCTTGACATGTCTTCAAACTTTAGGGACCATACTTGTACAATTGACATTTAGAGAGTCAATTGTAACAAGTTCTTCAAAGATTAGGGGCCATTCTTGCCAATTCTTCAAACTTGAGGGGTCTTTTTGCAAATTTCCAAACTTGGGCTTGGTTCATTGTGCGTCTTCGTTTCCCGTGTTCGTTTTTGATTGATTCTTGTGATCTTTTGCCATTTCCTCAATATCCGTACCTAAAAATACACAAGTAACAAACACGAGCATATATTTGGCATATTTGATGATATTTAATTGATTTTAAGCCCGATTTGGACGATGAGACCATGTATAAAAGCAGTCTCATCAGTATTCCACTTGCAATACTTCACGAGTATTCGCGAGTCGATTCTAAATCATCTCAGGCGTATGTTCACTTGCTGATATTCTACAAGATTGTTGATGCCGCTCATAGCTTGGAGATGTTACAGAAGGTTGATGCTGCTGATGTTGGGAGACGCTACGAGATGCTGATGCTGATGCTGTTCACAACCTGGATATTCTAAAAGACGAAGACAAAGGCGTCGGAGCAAAGCAATTGGACGAGAAGATGCTTCATCATCAGACAATTCCCATCAATCATTGTCCCAAATTCATAGTTACATGTCACACGTCGTTCGGCTTTCATTTCAGCCATATGAGTGCAAACCAGTACCAGCCGGCCACTCAGCTAAATAGTTACATGAGTCACGGTCATGAGAATGACCGTCACGGAACCGACAGACAAGATGATAGTAACCACTACTATGACAGCAACTATCCTAGAAATTGTAACCGAGGCTCCGGCCACGGACGTGATCAGACATACAAATGATCAGTAGTCCAACCGATCCGCCAATTCTGGCATATTAACCTAATATTTGTAGTTCTAATTGTTTCACATCTCGAGACACATGTCAAGACATCAGTCAAGACACATGTCTCACGTATACTTTCTGAGGACACATGTCAAGATACCAGTCAAGACATATGTCACGCTTACATTTCTCAAGACACGAGTCAAGACACATGACTCACGTCTAATTATGGAACATTTCTAAAAAATTCAGGGTACCCTCCAAGGGTATATCTATGTTGTTGTGCCATGTATTAATCAGGCCACAAGAATTTCAATACCATTATCGGCGCATCAGTGAGAACTGTCACGTTGCCGATGTCACTTTCATTTCTTTCACCATAGTTCACATATTCATAACCATGAAGGACGCCTTTCGTATTCCCACGCATACGAAGGTTTTCCTTCAGCTTAATGATAAGATCCAAGCTGCTAACGCATTTCCTCAGACAGACACGAGATGAATTTTATCCTAATTATGTACTATGAACACCACACCATGCTATGATTCATAATTATGTACAGTAATGTTCAGGCTCCTGAATACATTCAGCTTGATTTTCCATCGGGAAAATCTGTACAAACTATCTATGCTTTTCAAGCACGTGCCTTGTTAGCCATATTGCTAAAATTTTCTAGCTGTCAGTAACACACGACTACTAAGGTCCTTTTACGCATAACCAACGGATTATTCCAAAATTGTTCCTTACACTCCAGAAGAACCTTCAAGGAGAAGGATGGTACCATGAGATTATGTGTCGACTACCGTCGACTTAAACAAATCACTATTCATGACCGTTATTCTCCTCCACATATTGACAACAGGTCCAATCAACCGTATGGTGTTAATCACTTTTCCAAGATCGAACTCACGATCATGCTGCCAACAGTGACGAGTGAAAAAGCAGGACATGTCCATGATTGCTATTCGTACACGACTCGGTCATGCTAGATTTATGATTTTGAATTAGTCTCATCAATGCTCCAACCGCATTATGGACTTAATAAATTGAGTTTCCATGAACTCCTAAACAAATTCATCAGCGTTTTCATTGAAGATAACCTGATTTTCTCTAAGCCTAGAGAAGAACAGGAAGACCATATCTGCACTATGTTGCAAATTCTATGACAAGAGAAATTCTACCCTGGAAATTTTTTTTTTTTCCAATATCAATTCTGTTTGATTACAGTGACACACTGAATCACATGGGTTTCTATGGTTAATCTTACCATGACTCAGCTTATGCGTAAAGGAGAGAACCCTACACTACATTAGGTGTTCTAGAAAATTATACGCTAGGAGAAGTCTAGATTCAGAGACTCAGAGTTTCGCAAACTCCTAGGTATCAAGTTCTACGAATCAAGATACAGTTATGTTCATATCTAGGTACCTGACATACCAACAGGTTAAGATAGGACAACAACAAACTGGGATGTTTTCATCATATGAAATTGTGAATCGAAAAGGGACAAGATCTCCATGGATTTTAGTTACCAGATTTCAGCAAACTCAGAAGAAGCATGATGCTATCTGGGTTATTGTCAACAGTTTGATCAAGTCTTCAGAATCCTTACATCCGTACGGATTTCAGAACCAACAGATTGAACGAACATGTTCCAGCCAAGGCTCATCCGATCACTTGGCAATCCCTCAGCTATCGGGTCAGACAAAGATTCGTAATTGTACTCCTAACTTACTTCGCGTCTTCATTCTAATTCCACGACTTGCTTTCGCGCTCACGTTCATGACACTATTCACGTTTATGATCGTATTTTGGCTTACGATTTTACGTTCATTTCTTTTCTCATTCTGGGAAGTTTGCAAGAACTTGTGAGACCAGACCCAAGTTTAGTATAACTCTCCATCATCAGATAGACGTTTCACGTCATATTCCACGTCTCACCTTGTAGCGTTTGGCGTTACCGCCATTATATTCTATGATCACGATATGTCTCACATGTCATGTTCATTCCACGTTCCTCATATCATGATCAAGATATGTTACACGTATCATGGATCACGATATGTTTACTCATACTACACTCGCCATATCTCCACGTAGCACGTTCAAAAGTTTTCACGTATCACGTTCAAAATTTTTCACGTACTACGTTTCTTTATGTCTCGCACATCGTTTCTAATTATCAATTAAGTCAGATTGTCTGGCATCGTAACGTTTCAGTTACCCTTGCACGTTAACTCTTATTTTCCTCGATCGAATTTAGGGGATCTACCTTCTGTTGATAACCAAGAATTTCTTCGTATTCCAAGTCAAGGTCAGGAGGACCAAGATTTATCATTAGTGTCAGGATCTTCTGAAGGAACCGTTCCAAGAGGGAGGCCACTTGGAAACGGACAAGTTCATCCGGACTTCTTATCCATTTTTCCCTTATCGATTAGATATGTCCTTTCAGTCACGTCACGTTCCATGTCTTTTCAAGACATGTCACGTTCCACGTTCCCTTCTACCATGCCACCTTCATTTCCGTTATTTTGCATAACTTTCCAGTTTGATTCGGGTATGTTTCGTTTCCAGTTACTTTATCTATAATTCGGGGACGAATTATTCTTTTTAGGGGGGAAGAATTGTAAAACCCGCATGCTTTTACCATGAATAGTAACCATTAGATCGTACGTCCTAGATTAAAACTTTCCTTTTATGGTATGATCACATTCACGTGCTAGCATTTTAAGTATTACATACGTGCATGAACACGATAAGTATCGATTACGTACGAACACATGATAAATATTTAACAATAATTAATCACGAACGTAATTAAAACACGAACTAATATTAATTACGTATATGTATATATTTATTATGAACACAAATAAATACATTGAGTCACGATTGGAAACTAATTAAATTACGTAAACTACGTAACACGTAATCACGGACATTTAAGCGAGTATAATTATTATGTATTGTTAATCTAACACGACAAGTAATTATATACGTAATAATTACATTTAAAACGGGTAAGGATGACTAAGAAACTTACGACATTAAAACATGTTTACGCATAATGTGTTCGTGGCGTGAAATATTAAAAGAAAGAAAGCATATTATTATTTGGGACTGTTTTTGACAAAATAGAAAAGAGAAGGACTTGGGCTCAAAGCCCAAGTGTATTTTGATGCGTGTGAATAAACAGACGGGGGAGGGGTTTTTTTTTTGCTTTAGTCGACACAGTAACACAAATAAAGAAACCCTAAAATCAATATTAAGCCGCCAGTTTGTCCTCTCTGTCCTCTCTTCTCTTTCGCGACTCACACAAAGAAAAAAAGGGGGAAACCATGGCATCATGATCCAAGAAGAACAAGGATAGCATTCGTTTGTTTAGTCCTAAACCCTAACACGAAGGAAAATAAGGTAAACCCTAATTCGATTTGTTTTCTTTTCTTTTAATCCGAATTCTTGGGATTTTAAACATATTAAACAAGTATACTAGGGTGGGTTGTGTTTTGGGACGTTGTTGGCTCGTTTGGCACCCAAACCGAGAGTCAAGAGACTCTCGGTGATGAGTTTCAGCCACCAGCCGCAACCCTTATTAAGGGTGATGGCTGTTTCGTTCTGTCGGGGGCAGACTCGAACAAGCAGGGGGAACCACTGGCTACGACCAGTGGTGCTGTTGTTCAGACGGTGGGAACCGAGAGCTTATGCTCTCGGTGGGATAATAATAACAAGCAGGGGAAACATGTAACTGCCAATGGGAAAAACTGGCAATTAAGGGCGCGTTTGGCAGTGGGTTTAACATGTTTAAGGGGGTGTTTGGCTACCAGTTTTAAAAGACATTAAGGGGGGCCGTTTGGCTCGGTTTATTTATAAACATAATACGAGTTTTACGTTTAAATTAATAAGACACGAGCCCGGTTTTCAACGCATTTTAATAAAATAATACATGGTTACGGGTTTTCCTTTTTGCAAGTAATTAGCCTTAACATGTATATTAATTTTCAAGGTAAATAA
This sequence comes from Glebionis coronaria, assembly GCA_025667525.1. NCBI lineage: Eukaryota > Viridiplantae > Streptophyta > Magnoliopsida > Asterales > Asteraceae > Glebionis > Glebionis coronaria. The sequence goes on along the minus strand of CM046881.1, from coordinate 537,403,496 downwards.
AATTAATAAAACAAGACTTATAATTACGAGATTATTTATTTACGAGTTTAATTAAATTAATTGACATGTTACTTAATTAATTTAATTATGACTTAGGTTATTATTATTATTTATAATCCATGGATTTTAACCTAAGTATTTATTATTTATATTGGACTATAAGTTAATTAATTAATTATTTAACATGCCTTATAATTAATTAATTTACATAACTTAGGTTATTTTAATACTAAATATTAATACACGTTTTAACCTAAGTATTATTACCCTTTTATGTAATTAAATCAGGTCTATATTTAATTAAATGCTTTTAACCTATAGTTTATTTAAATTACATGATATAATTGATAAACTATATATTAAAACCTCATGACTTAGAATATTAATCAGAAAACACTTTAGCTTATATTATTAGCTTAATAATCCAGCTTATTTCTATTTATGGAAACTTTCTATTTTTAGGAACTTATCTATTTTAAACAGAAATTCTATTTATGGAAACTTTCTATTTCTAGAAACTTATCTATTTTAAGCAGTAATTCTATTTTGGAAACTTTCTTTTTTTTTGGTAACTTTCTATTTTAGGAAACCTGCTATTTTTGGAAAGTTACTTAATATTGCACCATGAGTATATAACACATGAAATACCAGTGATACTTAATCAGATTAATCAGAATATAAGATGAACACAGATTAAGGCTTAAAACAGTAAAGCATGACTTAAAACATATAAAATAAGCTAAGATAAGACATAAAACCCAGTACGTATTCAGTAGTTCGATACTTATACACGTGCGTATTCATGTAGCATTAGTGATCCAGAAGTAGGAGTCTCTCTTCCGTTCATTCACTGGACTTGAGGTACGGATTCTCGTCCTTTCAGTATGGACATTCTTTCCTTATTAGGATTTCCCCGTATGCAGCCAACTGTTTTCCCCAGTATTTGTTTTATTGTTTTGAACTGCTTATGTTTAATTAGCATAATCTATAGCCATATACAAGCATGACCAGTTTCACCTAGTTATAGAGGTACCATAACCATAACATTGGAGGCACCAATGTTATGACTTCCCCACGGCGGAGTGATTGCTCGTGGCGTCCCTTTCAGTTTTGGCCATATTATTATATCATGTGGGGCGTATGGGTGCATCCTAGTTACATGTTTTATTCAGTATTTCATGGTGAATGTGGTGTGTGCCTTGCATCCTTCACAAGGAGTTGATCCCTCCTACCCAAACCAGTATATTAATTAGAGGCATCCCCTCTAATCAGCATGATGAGGTCACCCCTCCAAGTATTCATGCACGTGACCTTTTCATGACCTATATGGGCTATGGTATATATATGTTAAAACAGTTTTCATAAGATAAACATAAGGCTTTTCAAACTATAAAACCAGTTTTCTCAATACTTAACCAGTCTACTCAGAACTTAGTCTTCCGCTGTTATATGTTACATGCTTATCCTATTTCATGCTATATTGTATATCCGTGCACTGAGCGTTTTGCTCAGCCGTTACTTTCCTTTCCTTGTCCCAAAACGGCAGGTACCCAAGACTCGAGCATTTGGAGGACATGCATAGGATGGAAGCTGCCATAGACTTCTTCTCCTGTTTCCTTCATATATTTATGCTTGTTTAGTCTTTCATTCAGTTCATTTACTTTCTTATGTTTTGGGCTTATGTTTGGGAACTGATGTTTGATTCCGGTTTTCCCTTTGGTCATGTATGTTTTACTACATATTACCTTGCATGCTTTGATGTCACGCCATAATTACGCGTGACATTCCATTTATCAAAATGGGGTGTTACATATAATATCATCTACATAGACCTGAGCCACCAAGATGTCATTGTCGTAGTGCTTGATAAACAATGTTGGATCAATGGTTCCTTTGCTGAAGTGATTTTGTAGAAGAAATGATGATAATTCGTCGTACCATGCCCTGGGTGCTTGTTTCAAACCATAAATTTCCTTTTTCAACTTGTAGACATGGCTTGGATGTTCGGTATTGATGAAACCTTCAGGTTGACATACATACAGATCTTCTTTTAACGGCCCATGCAAGAAAGCCGTCTTCACGTCCATTTGATACACAGTGCATGATTTGTGTGTCGCGTATGCCAAGAAAATCCTAATAGCTTCCATTCGAGCAACCGGGGCGAAGGATTCTGCGAAATCAATTCCCTCATGTTGTTTATAACCTCTCACGACTAACCTAGTCTTGTTCCTAATGACCGTTTGCTCATCATCCATCTTGTTTTTGAATAACCATTTCAGAGTAAGGGGGTCGATATTGTCCGGTCGAGGTACTAACTCCCATACATCAAGTCGGATGAACTGATTGAGTTCTTCTTGCATAGACTCAATCCATGATGCATCGGTCATTGCTTCTTTCACACTTGCTGGTTCCATTGTGCTGACTGATAGTGCATAGATACACATATCACCGTCGGTACGCAGTTGATTTCGTGTTGAGGCTGGTCGTGAGAGATTGCCATTCACTTGAACCAAAGGATGATTCTTAGTCCATTTGTGTTCATGTGGAAGTGTATGAGAAACTTGATGCGAGCTCGACGGATCCACATCTGTTGATGAGGGCTGAGTAGAACTTGTGGAAGTTGCAAATGGATTAAAAAACTCGTGTTCGTTGAGCATCGCGTTGTTTGCATTTTCAACAACTATTTCATTCTGAAGATGAACATGATTAGTAATTTTCTGAGAATGTTGTTGAGTTGCATCAGCATTCAGAGAAGTGGGTGGAAAATTTGGAGACAATATGGTTGAGGTTGGCGTAGATGGTGCAGAAGTAGATGTCGTTGGTGTAGATGCAATCGGAGGTTCTTGAACTACCGTAGCAGGTGCAGCCGGGGCATTTTGAGGAACACCAAATGACGAAGGACCCTCCATATATTCATCATAAATTGGCCCAAATAAAACTTCCATGTCACGTTCCGAAGGTTGTAATGATGAGATTGCTGACGGTGCAAATTGAAGCGCGAGTCCTGAACTTACGTGTCCAGAAGTCTGACCTTGAAGCTCGGGATGTGAACTTCTATGCTGAAAGGCTATACCCGAGAGTTCTTCAAAGGTAACATTCATAATCTCCATTACCTTTCTGGTCCTTCGATTATAAACCCTGTAAGCACAAGCAATTGAAGAATAACCAATGAAAAAGCCAATATCACCTTTAGGTTCAAGTTTACCGATATCTTCACGATCATTCTTGGGATAACATAATGCACTGAAGACATGTAAAAATGAGATATCCGGTTTTCTTCCATTAATGATCTCATAAGGTGTTTTTTTGAAACGGGTGTGAATTATGGAGCGGTTTTGAGTATAACATGCAGTTGCTATAGCGTCAGCCCAAAGAAATAACGGTGCACTAGAGGATAGAAGCATCATTCGAGCAGCTTCAACTAACGTACGATTCCTCCATTCCACAACTCCTTTTTGCTCTGGAGTTTTACAGCCGAAGTTTGATGAGAAATCCCAAGTTCGTCAAAATAAGCTTTCAATTTCTGATTGGTGAATTCTGTGCCGTTATCCGTTCTCACAATAATGACAGGGGCTTGTAGTAGTACTGATGTTTTCTTCAGGAAATTAATAATTACATCAGGGGGTTCATCTTTCGAAGCAAGAAAATGAACCCATGTGTAACGAGAATAGTCATCCACAATGACAAGGACATACCGCTTTCCATTAATGCTTTTGATTCTCATTGGGCCACACAAATCCATATGTAGGAGATGTAACCTATTCGTTGATTTGGGAACAGGTTTGGGTTTGTGAGGCTTCTTCTTACTTTTACCTTGCTCACATGAAGGACAAAGATGGTCTTTTGTATATTTGAACTTTGGAAGACCGGTAACGAGATCATCTTTCGCGAGTTGGGTGATGGCATCAAAATTGAGATGAGATAACCTTTGAGGCCATAACCATGACTTTGTTGATGTGGCTCGAGCCATGAGACAAATTGGAGAAGCAGCAGACATTTGAAAAAGATCAATGGTGTAAAGGTTGGTGGTACGATTTCCTTTCAACAAATCAATTCCTTCAAGATCTCTTACAAAACATGTATGACTTCTAAAAGCGACCTCCAATTCTGAATCACAAAATTGCCCAACCGAGAAAAAATTATGTCCCAAGCCATCAACAAAAGAGACTCTGGTGATGATTATATTTCCTCAATGAAGATCACCATAGCCTAGAATTGCCGCAACATGATCATTTCTAAATCGAACAGTTCCCATGAAACGCCATACAAAGTTTTTGAGAAGGCTTCGATTCCCAGTCATATGTTTGGAACAACCCGAGTCTACGCACCAGAGACAAATTTCAACAGCCTACCAATGATAAGAGAAGAAAATATTTTGGCAACCGATGAAATAGGTTCCTGTAGGGTTAGATGATAATTAAGACGTATCACATACCGACGTTTCACTGTCAGTATGAGATTTACTAGTGTCGATAATTTTGCCACTACAGTCAAAATTTCTACCAGTAGGCAACCATTTAGAGGTGAATCTAGGGCTACTAGGCTTAGCAAGACTTTCTGTGGGCCTTACATGCGTACTTTTTGGAACATACACCTTAGCCTTAGGAGTGTGTTGTTGTTCACTGACTGACAGCTTGTCAATTCGAGTGTAACCACCATAATTCAAACCATTCATAGTCAAACCACAAGCATCATAACTAAAAGTAAAGAAACATTTATTACATTTAGCACAAATAACTTCAGATTTTTCTGTGGAAACCTTGGTTTCTGGATCTTTGAAGCTACTAGGAATGCATCATGTTCATATGATTAAATAATCAAAGCGGAATTAGAACATAACACATTAACAAGGTGTTTAGGCACAAAACACATGAATTAAAACAAATGGATTGTTAACTATATTAATAATTAACAACCACTAGACGTGTATACATTGAATCCCACGTCTAGTGCACACACGCTTTTAGGTTTACATTGTGAATATGAATTGATGAATAAAACCTAAGACCCTTGGTTCCTTTTATAGTGTAAGGATTAGGGTTTACAAGAGATAATAACAAATAAACAAGTAAATCTTCTATTTAAATAAACTTATGCAGAATATATCTTGCATGTTTATCTAAATAGAAGCTTCCATAAGCTTCTTGTCTACCTTTCTATCAACTCTTAAATTGCATGTGACAATGCTTGGATTGCACACGACAACTCTTGAGCCAACAACGCTTAGTTTGTTCTTGTCAACGCTTGAATTGCTCTTGACAACGCTTAGACAATATCTTCATGTTTTCTTCGTTTTTGAGTTTCTGCCACATCAACTTTTTGACCCAACAATCTTCCCCTAGTTGATGGTGGCAAAACTCTATGTGTATCTCTTGTAAGTTGTACATGATCTTCAAATTGCTTCCCCTCAAGTGTAGGATGTATATCTTCCCCTTTTTGTCACATCAACAGGAAAGTAAACAATGTATGCAATCTTTAAAGATTCTCCAAATGTAGGCTCTATGTAATGATCTTGAAGAAAAACAAATATAATATTTTTGATGTAGAAGTAGAATAACCCAACCTTATGTTCCATGTCTTGTACTATCCACGTGATGAAGAACTTATAGAAGAGATATAAGTAGACCTCGATCCCTTGTCAATATTCTCATCCTTTGTGAGACATTGAGCACGATAATGTAACTCCTTCAAGTGTTATGACAAGTCTTCGTCACCAACCATATAAGTATGAACAAGTTATCTTTAAAGTCAGTGGCTAGAAGTGCATGACTTTAAGATATGATAGAACATAAACTCGCGAAAATCTTCTTCAATCATCAAACTTACCATAAGAATTCTTCCTCTTAAGCTAACACTTCTTCATGACGATTTTAATGGAATCACATCTTTATACCATATGTAAAAGTATTTTGATGGATAACTCTTTCACAAGGCTATCCCGATTACATAGTTTAAAATATCCATCAAATTCCCACGAATAGTTGCTAACTCGTTTTAAGATCATTAATTCCTTTTAAAAATATCCGAGCCATAAATATCAACATGATATTCTAAATTAAAACGGAGATTCCATGTACCTTCGTGTGTAAATACCACCTTTTTGTGTGCTCAAAACGTATCAATTTTCTCAAACAACAGCTATTCCTTTTGTTGTCCAATATCTTTCACTGTCCAAGATATCAACACTGTGTGTTGTCCAATATCAGACAACACTTGTCAGCGTTTGAAAATGTATATATCGGACAACAAGTGTCAGCGCTTCCCAATAGCGCTTAACTTATTCCTGTCAGCGCCAACTTTGTACCTGTCAGCGCCTGGCCATCAGCGTCTCATCCATGCCTTGTCAGCGTCACACCAACATCTATCAGCGTCACACCAACATCTATCAGCGTCTAAATAACTCCCATCAGCGGCTAATTGATCTAGGGTTTTATAAAGCCTAAATCATTATTTCATGTGAAAATCCATAAACTGCAGTGAACTTCGACAGCGAATAACTTCTTCATAAATGCTCAGATCAAAGATCCCTATGGTGAGATCCTAGCCATAAGTGTCAAGAACCTACAGATCAAATTTCACGATGATCCAACGGTTAACGAAGGAGAAATCGCGTTTTTACTATTACTGTTCACAGAAAACAGCATATGACCCCTGCTGACTTTGACGCTTAATAACATTTTTTTGGGGATAGATCTCGACAATCCCTCCGTTGGATGTCTAGATATAAGTGTGTAGAACACACACACAAAATTTCGTGGCGATCCAACGGTTCAATAAAAAATTTATGCCCTTCTGAATGCTGCTGCGCACACAAAAACGTCCAGAAAAACCCTAGACGGATTTTTCTTCTTTTCACCATACACGAACACCTTGTTGGTCCTAGCATCAGGAGCCACGAGGCTCTGATACCAATTGTGGAAACCTTGGTTTCCGGATCTTTGAAGCTACTAGGAATGCATCATGTTCATATGATTAAATAATCAAAGCGGAATTAGAACATAACACATTAACAAGGTGTTTAGGCACACAACACATGAATTAAAACAAATGGATTATTAACTATATTAATAATTAACAACCACTAGACGTGTATACATTGAATCCTACATCTAGTGCACACACGCTTTTAGGTTTACATTGTGAATATGAATTGATGAATAAAACCTAAGACCCTTGGTTCCTTTTATAGTGTAAGGATTAGGGTTTACAAGAGATAATAACAAATAAACAAGTAAATCTTCTATTTAAATAAACTTATGCAGAATATATCTTGCATGTTTATCTAAATAGAAGCTTCCATAAGCTTCTTGTCTACGTTTCTATCAACTCTTAAATTGCATGTGACAATGCTTGGATTACACACGACAACTCTTGAGCCAACAACGCTTAGTTTGTTCTTGTCAACGCTTGAATTGCTCTTGACAATGCTTAGACAATATCTTCATGTTTTCTTCATTTTTGAGTTTCTGCCACATCATCTTTTTGACCCAACATTTTCATTCCGAATAGCAAGCTTAAAGTCATTACATTCAGATGAATTAGGTTTCTGATTATGATTAAAAAGCGGTAAATTCCTAGGGTGTTCTTCTACTTCCACATTATTGATCTTGGGGCGACTACTTCTAGAGGCAAAAGGGACCCTATCATTCCTTGTATTACTCGTAGGTTGTGGCCTTCTGCTCTTAGTGTAGTTGTTTATTCCTGTAGAAGAAGACACACGTCTATTAGAATTAGCACTTTTTAAATCAATAACTTGTGGTTGAGTTATAGTGATCGGTTTTGTCCTAACGCTTGCTTTACGTTGTTTGCTAGGCACAGAGTGACAACTAACACGAAACATTCCTGGGGCAATCACAACAGTTTTTGTTCCAGCAACCTTGGGAAAAGGTGTCACAGCAATACGAGTGGGTCCCGAGGTTGCTGGTTTCTGGATCATCGTATCAACAATCGAGCTAGGTTCAGAAGTCTTATCTTTTAACAAGGCCTTTAACTTACAGTTCTCACAGATTTTATCAATAAGTTTCAGATAGACAAACTTACTTTGTTCGACAGCCCGCTTATATGAAACAACAACAGATTCTAAATCTGCAATCTTAGCCTTAAGCTTCTGAACATTACCATCACTAGCACTCTCTAACCCTGAATAGGCCAAATTCGTTTCGGTAACCCCTCCTAACTGAGCCTGCAACCGTGTGATAGTTTGATGCATTTCATTGTAAGATTTTTCATACGAAATCTTGTCATAATTGCATTCATCACATTTTTTGACAAATTTATTCCAAAGATCGGTGAATTCTTTATTTTTTAATGACATAAGATTCCATTTTCTCTTTCATAAGATCAAGCTCAGTTTGAAGGTTTTCATTATTCAGCACAGAGGTACCTAACTCAACTGGGCTACTATCAACACAATCACTTGCTTTAGAGAGGCGGTCAAGATCGTTTTCCAAAACTTTGATTTTATCAAGAGATTCATCACCTTCTTTTGCCAAAAATTTAAAGTCTTCAACAAAGTTGGAAAATTCTTTTAGAAAAGCGTTTTCCAAATTTCCTAACCGTACATCAACTTGATTAATAATCGAATTAATATCGTTTTGAAGAATTTTCTGAACCTCAATCTGAACAGGTGATGTAAAATTTCCACGGGTGATTTTGGAATTAACAACACGTTTAAGAATGACAAAGTTATCTTTAAGCTCGTTTAGAAATCGGCATGTGATACTCAGTTTAGGAGGGTCATCAGACAACTCCTCACTTGGTAGCAAAAGCATTTCAGTACTCGTTTTAGACCGAACAAAAACAGTTGGAGGATTAACTTTCGGATAATAAACGGGTGTCACTTCTCTATCAAGCTTTTTCATTCTTAAACGAGTCTCTACTACAAGATCAATAGTTTCCTCAGAATCATGCACACTAGGAGGATCATGCTCATCAGATAAGAGCACACTACCATTATATAAGGTTTCATTAGTGGCCTGAACTTGCTTAAGATATCCAGGGTTAGGGGGAAGAGGACAACCTAAAGCCAATTTGTATCGAGTGTAATTTATCTCATTCACTTTTGGTGCGAGCATATTTATTGTCTACATAGTTTGGCCGCATTTTACTAAGAGGTTGTCTAATTCTCTAATCCTATCCTGAGCTTTGAAAATATCCTCAAGAAGCCCATCTTCACGAATTTTGAAATCATGTTTCAGCTTCTTTCGTTCTTCTTTTAAATCCAAAATAGTAGATTTTTCAGTTGAAAGCTGTTTATTAAGAGAAGTGATTTCATCATTCAATTCACTTATCTTTTTAGCACTACTTAAGTGTAAGGCATTTAATTTCTTAGTTGTGCATTTTTCTTGATAAACAGATGTAGCATGAGCTTGTTCAAGTTCTTTAATTTTAGCCTGATGAATTTCAAAACTTTTCTCCCGTTCCTTATATCCCGCTAGCTCAGTGGTCAATTTGGCATTAGTTTTAAACTTATTATTAACCACCGTAGCATGGTCAACATCCTTAGCAAGCTTATCAAATAGAGATTTATAATACGCATGTTCCGCATCAAGAAGGTTTGTAGGTTGGGCAACTTGATCCACACTAAGGTCCACACTGGGCTCATTCGAACTAATATTACTATTATTCGTTTGATCCCCGTGTGTCTCAATGTAGGGCTCAAGCATCTCAGTATACTCCTCCTCCTGATTAGACGTACTATATATATCATTATCATCAAAACGTGGATGTACCTCAGAGGGACCGTCTGAATCATAAACGAGAGCTCTGTCAACATGCATTCCTGATGTAGATGCTTGCTGTAAGTTTGCCATCAAGATGTAGTTGGCATTCACCTCTTCTTCCTCGTCATATTCTGCAGCAGAAACCATCAGATCAAATTCCTCAGCTTGAAGTGGAATCGCTGCCTAATCTTTTTGTGCTATGAGAAGTCGAGTCTGAAGATAAGAAGCATCCCTCTTCTTTTTGGCTGTGCAATCTCGAGCATAATGACCAAATCCCCTACAGTTGTAGCACTGGATCTGACGATTGTTGTTTCCATTTCCCGTACCAGTATTCTCAGCCCTTGCAGCCACAATGTTTCCCATCTGATTACCAACCGTTGGCACAACTATTAACCCATTCTGATTACCCACATTTGGAACATTCGGATTCTGACCACGGATTTGTCCATACTGATTTGTTGCGTTCCCAACATTTTGAGCATATTGTAACCCCGTGTTTCCAGCAGCTACCAATTGGCGATCTAGATTCGCATTCATGAAAGGTTGAGCAATCTGCCTATTTATAGTGTACGAGGAGATTCTCTGATTATTGTTGGTGGGGTTAATGGTAAATTTGAATGCCTTTGCGAGAAGTGCAAGACCAGTATTAATCGCATGGGTAGGATCGGTGATGTCATCAAAACAGGAAATGGGTTGTTGCAAGTAGTTTACAGCAGCAGGAGGTTGATATCCATAAGAGGTGAGTTGTTGTTGTTGTTGTTGTTGTGGCAGGAAGTTACTTGATGAGGGTTAATGGTAGGGTACCATGGGATATGACATAGATGATGGAGAGTTTGCCATAAAAGCCAATGGATCTTGTGTCTTGGCACGTCTTTCTGCCCTAACTTCATTAGCTTCATCTTGATTCATTTTAAAATAGTAATATACTTGAGTGTAGTCCACGACATGAAGATCCTTGGTTTGATTGACAAGAGTGACATATCGTGACCATTCAGAAGGAAGATTATCAAGAAATTTGATGTTGGCAGCAATTTGTTCAGGTTCATGTTTGTTCTTCTAAGATGATTCATGAGGGTTGAAAACCGATGATAATAAGGTTCAATTTGTTTCCCTTCAGTAGACGTAAATTTCTCACATTCACGAAGCAACTTAGTTTCCTTTTCTTGTAAACCGATTTCACTGCCCTTCATCATTTTCTGAATCCTAAGCCACATCTCGTGTGTGGTTTCACAACTATCGACAGCAGCATAAACATCTTCAGAAGTCCCATAAGAATGACTTGAATTGCTTGATCATCAGCGGCGAGTTGTTTGGATTCAGCTTCAGTTAATTCTTCATCTGTTTGCTTATGACTAGAGTCAGCCACTGGGTTAGCATTCGTAGGGTCCCCATGCACAATAATTGTTCTTCTAACATACGGACCCATTTGAATCGAGTTGACAATCAACTTTCCCAAAGGTTTACATTTTTCATAACGAAGGAGACGACTAGCCCATGTAGTGTAGTTCTCCTTGGTAAGCATGGGTGGACGATTCTCAATACCCGCAGCATAAATATCTTGTTGAGACGTCATCGTAGAAGTCGTGTGAAAAACAGGATCTCAATTTGAAGAAAGCGTGTGATGTTGTTGAAATTCCGAAACTTCCGATTTTTTCTCAGTCCGACAATAAATTCCTCAGTCCGACAAAACGGTAAGCTGAAAAAATTGAGTATCGCCAAATTTTGAAATTGAGTACGTGATAGCCAAAAACTAGTAGGGAAAAATTTTTATTTTACTAGACCTAAAAATTTTAACTCTTTTTTTTCGTGTAAACTATGCTCCGAGACAAGTCTAGATGGTGGCTAAGTCTAAAAAATACTTGAACAAGATTTAACAAAACAGATCGAAGACCCTGATCGTACTCAAGTGATCGTACTCAGATCGTACCCAACGATCGTACTCCTTGATCGCACCCAACGATCGTACTCCTTGATCGCACCCAACGATCGTACTCCTTGATCGCACCCAACGATCGTAATCCTTGATCGCACCCAACGACCGTACTCCTTGAGCGCACCCAGCGATCGTACTCTTTGATCGCACTTTGTGATCGCAGTTGTGATCGTAGGATGTGATCGTGACTTTGGATCGCAAGTAGAAACCCCCAGGGTTTATGCGATCGCAACAATCAGATCGTACTAAGGAAACAAAGTTACCACTTTTCTCGGATAGAACAAGAACACCAGAAGTTCGTGAATCGAAGCCTAAAAATGGATCAAACACCCAAAAATTTTGAGTTTTTAACCAAAGCCATGAACTTAAATCACTACTACAACTACTTAGGAGAAATATGAATCACGAAACACAAGAAAGACACGGACAACACCCAATAGCAATCCACGAATCCCTTGGCGAATGATACCACTTGTAGGAATGATACACACGACTTATAAGAACAAGAAATAGAGATGATGAAGAACTAGATTAAACCAAAAAAGAAAGATTAGATTAAGAAGAATAAAAGAGAAAAACAAAGAGTTGTGATTTCCTAGTGAGAGAAAGTTATGAGGTTTCTCTCTCTACTAAAAATCAAATGGAAAACACACACCACAAATGAGGTGCCTTAGGCCTTTTATACTATACGTCTAATGTATGGAAGGCCTTCCTCATTTGTGAGTTCGGGACTAATTCCCGTTACATACATAACATTATGCTAGAACTCTCAACACCGTTAAGTAGCATTTTCCACGAGCTTCGCAACGGTATATTATATAGCCATCACTTTAAAATACTTCTAACAATTCCACTATATCCACAAGCTCCCTTCTTGGCGGAGAAAACCTTACAACGTCGCTTACATTATTTTCCGACACTAAGCTAAATGTCGAGACCTAATCTTAGCTAGGACCAATCTACACAACGTCGCCCACTTCACCATTTTACTACACAAGGCTAGATGTCGAGTTCTAATCTAAAGATAGAACCAATCTTCACAACATTGCCCACTTCACCATTTTCCGACATAAGGCTAGATGTCGAGTTCTAATCCAAAGTTAGAGCCAATATTCACGACTCTTCACTTTGAAGCTAAGTGAGAACTTCACACAACACAACTACACATCACTTTATAGTTTAGTGAGAACTCACAAGACACAACCACATCACTTTATAGTTTAGTGAGAACTAACACAACTTATTACAACTCAACTAAACATATCCAAGTACACACATGTAACTTGGATCTACACAACACAAATCCAAGCACACACATATGTAAAGGATTTACACAACTCTAATCCAAGTATTCACAAATAGCTTGGATGAACACAACTATTCCAAGTATTCACAAATACATTGGATCTACAAAAGACACAATTAAACAAATGATGAACATGACTAGATCTTTAGGAGAGGATGATCTTTATCAAGGCTTCATCTTTAATCACATCACAAGTGTGTGAGTGATCTTCTCTTTAGACAAGGTAAAGAAGGAGATCAAGAGGATAATCATAAGTAAACATACTTAACACATTAAGTGATCATTTACAAATGATTAGGATTAGAAAGGAGAAAGAAGGCTGAAAGAGATGTCCAAAAAGGGTTATTGAAAATGTAGATTTGATCCACTATTTATAAAATACAAATCCCAACGGTTAGCTGAGGGCGGTTCCTTAGCTACCTAGGAGGTTCCTTATCGATGGAGAACCGCGTAGGCACTTAAGGAACCGCGGATTGTAGATTCCGCTCCTTTATGTCTTTTAGTGGATTTGAAATATCTGAGTCTGTTTAAACCTTTAAAGGATATTCTTATGGCATTTGGAATATGCCATATTCAAATTTACATTTTCATTTAAATAAAACATTTTCTTAAAAATAAAGTTTATAAAAAATATTTTGTCACATTTGACAAAAGTAAGTTTTAAGGCTAATCACTTTTATGATCACTAAGCATGATTAAGATATGTTAGTGTGATGATTATTACCTTGATGATAGTGTTTGTTAGATAATTTGTTTTATGATTGTTTTTTGATAATAAATGTCTTTGTAATTTGTCGTGATCAAAACTAAGAAAGATTAATTAGCACTAACAATGTTTTTAGGCATTGCTTTGCATTAACACGTACGAATGCGATAGAATAAGAGGTTTTGTGTAAAACTTAACCTAATAGGTATGAAATGCCTTATGAAGGATTATGGCAAGGGAAGAAACAATGGGTAGACTAATGGTTGGTATGAGCATACTATAGGGGTAACTGGGAAACACGCCTAGAACATTGGCGTGAGGGTTGGAGATAGTTAGGGAACGTATTTTAATCGGAAGAGTTCTTCTACAAGAGAGACTCACCAGTGAGAGGGGCGTATTCCACATTGATGAGAATGTAAGGAATAGAAGAGGATCGCCTAAATTATAGGCTGAAGACGAGATGGAAGATGGTAAGGAATTTAAGATTTGGAGAGACAAGCGAAAAGTAGTAGGGAGGAAGAGTGGCTTGAAGAAGCAAGAAAATTTCAAGATAGTGGAGTGTTATTGAAGGGAAAAACCGTTAGAGTTAAATGTTAGTAATTATGAATAATGGAAAGTTCACCTAGAGAAGGGAGTAGTACCTGTTAGTAGGAAGGATGGTTAGCTATTTCGTGTCGTGTATGAACAAACGGAGATGTGGTTGTTGATGCCTTAAGTAGAAGGGAGAGGATACAACCAAGGAGAGTGAGAGCAATGAGTATGATTATTCAGTCGACTCTTATGGATAGGATCCGGGCAGCACAAATAGAAGCTACTAAGGAAGAGAACTGGGAGAAGAGAATCTACATAGTATGGACCTGTACATGGAGGAAAGAGGAGATGGTTGTAAGTACTATTTGAATAGAATCCGGGTTCCAATATTTGGTGATACAAGGGAGGTTATATTGGAGGAAGCTCATGCGTCGAAGTATTCAATACACCCAGGAGCTGATAAGATGTATCAGGGCATGAGAGATATGTATTGGTGGCCAGGAATGAAGAAGGATGTAGCTTTGCACGTCAGTGAGTGTCTGACTTATGCCAAGGTAAAAGCTGAGCATCAAAGACCATCAGGATTACTACAACAACCAGAAATTCCTAAATGGAAGTGGGAGAATATTGCCATGGATTTCATTACAACACTGCCAAGGTATAATAGTGGTAATGACATGATCTAGGTAATAGTGGACAGACTGACTAAGTATGCACATTTGTGGCAATGAGAGAGGGTGACAAGATGGAGAAGTTTGCAAAGAAATACATGGAACATGTGGTGGAAAAACAGGGAGTGCTGGTGTCGATCATATCAGATAGAGATAGTAGGTTTACGTCTAGGATTTGGGGGTTATTGCAAAAGGCGTTGAGAACAAGGATGGATATGAGTACGGCCTATCATCCGCAGACGAATGGACAAAGTGAGAGTGCCATACAAACGCTAGAGGATATGTTAAGGGCGCGTGTGATAGATTTTGGAGGAAGTTCGGAGACTCACTTAGCGTTGGCAGAATTTTCCTACAATAATTGTTATTATACTAGTATAGAGTGTGCGCCTTTCGAATCACTTTATGGTAGGAAATGTAGATCACCATTACTTTGGGCGGAGGTTCGAAGTAGTCAGCTAATTAGACCGGAGATGGTTCAAGAAACTCTGGATGTGATAACAGTGCTTAAGGAGAAGTTGAAGACGGATAGAGATCGACAGAAGAGCTATGCGGATTAGAGGCGTAAGCCATTGGAGTTTGAGGTGGGAGACAAGGTGATGCTAAAGGTTTAGCCAAGAAAAGGGTGATGCGGTTTGGAAAGAAAGGGAAGTTAGCACCAAGGTTCGTGGGTCCACTCGAAATCATCGAAAGGATTGGACAAGTGGCATATAGGTTGAGGTTACCGGAAGAGTTGAGCAATGTGCATAATGTATTTCATGTATCGAACTTGAGAAAGTGCTTAGCAAGAACCGACTTGCAAGTACCATTGGGAGATATTAGCATAGAT
Organism: Glebionis coronaria; assembly: GCA_025667525.1. Taxonomy (NCBI): domain Eukaryota; kingdom Viridiplantae; phylum Streptophyta; class Magnoliopsida; order Asterales; family Asteraceae; genus Glebionis; species Glebionis coronaria. The sequence goes on along the minus strand of CM046881.1, from coordinate 537,387,801 downwards.
GCAAGCCTTCGCTTTGTTAAAGAGCCAGTGGAGATCGTGGATCGTAAGGTTAAGACACTTAAGAGAAGTAAAATACCTTTAGTTAAAGTTAGATGGAATTCAAAATGTGGACCAGATTTCACGTGGGAGCGGGAGGAATTTATGAGGAACAACTATCCTCATCTATTTGTTAACGACGATCCAAAGGAGTAAATCTTGAGGACGAGATTTCTATTAGGAGGGAGTTATGTGAGAACCACGGTTTTGAGGTTCGTCACTTAGACTTATTTATTAGGTCATTTTATATGTGACTATGTGTCTTATATGCTTACATGTTATTTTGTATGAATGAGATAGGAAAGGACATCGTTTATGGGTACGGAATACTCATAAGTAAATCGATGGGATGATATTTCATGATCATGAGCTCACAATATAGTGAATATCAAATGAAATGGAATCATTTTGGTAATTTATGTATACGTATAAGTATTATAGTAAATCTTATTTTTACGATTTCGGGTTTAGCATTTTGAGGACCCGGATAAGGTATTTAGTCACGGGAATATTTTTTGGGATGGTTTTAAGTCATTTAGGACTTAAATATATAGTTTATTTCATATTTCAAGAGTTTTTATAAATCTGTGTATTTTTACGGTATACGCGTAAAACTGACTAGTTTTACGGTTTTGAGGTTCGGGAGGTCTTAAAGGCTGTAATAAATTAGAAAATTTAAGGAAACATTAGTAGTATAATATTTAGTAATAATAAAAGAAAAAGACTACATATATAAGTCGGCATAGGGCCGGATTTTAAAAAGAAAAGGTAAAGGAAAAGAAAGATGGGCTTGGTTTGGACTAGGATTGGTACACAATATATATATAAAGTCTTTTAATAAAAAAACAAACATAATTCACTCTCCTGGAACATAATAATTCGTGGCACACAAAATATTTTTAGGGTTCTTCATCAAAAATTTAGGTTTTCACAAATCTAAGGTAAACCATGTAAACCTTTTTCATTTAATTTGTTTTTAATCATGTGTACATAAAATTATGATGCATTTAGGGTTAGAGAAAAATTAAAATCTGAGATTTAATGTTATTTTAATAATTAGATTAAGTAGGGTTTGTAACTAATTAAGAATTGGGTAATGAATTAGGTTAGTTTAATTAAATTCGTAATTAAAAATTAGGCAGAATTTTAGGTCTATTGTTTTGATTATATCTAAAGTTTTAGACACATTCATGATGCGATCCAAGTACCTCTAAAAAGATATTTGAGTTGGATTTTGAATGCAAGAATCGAGGACTAAATTATACGTAGGGAAGTGGGTCAAAAACAGGTTACAACAGTCAGAGGTCAAAACAGTTTTGAAATCAGTCGGGTTTAAAATAATGTTTTAAGATGGAAAGGATACTTAGGAGTACAATTGGACTTTCAAATGAATATGAGAATTATTTTATATGTTATATAAGACATCTGAAAGAGGGAAAATCAATTGGGATAGTCGAAGACCCTCTGATCATAACAAACTTTTTATATGTTCAAAATCAGTAAAATCCGGATAAACAAAAGTATATATATATATATATATATATATATATATATATATATATATATATATATATATATATATATATATATATATATATATATATATATATATATGTATATCTGGGCCTTAACAGTAGCATTAAGGTTGGGGAAAAAGATAGGAGTTAGCTACTACATGTGCGGACATAGGGTTTTCTTTACAGAAAGAATGGGTATCGATAGGTTGGCGTTTGACTAATAGTTAGGGGACTAAAACCGTGACTGTTTTGGGTCAAAAGTAAATGGGATAGGTATCGAACTTAACTAAGTTAAGGACTTGTGAGATAGGGGTAATGGAATGCTTAGAGCATATAAATAGGGTAAATATATGGGAGAATGTTAGATGTCCATTATATATTGATGAACCATTTTAGTCATTGGTTCATGTCTTGATGATATGCAATTATTTGTTTAGCTTTTGCTAATACGCGGGATATTTGGAGAAGCTCAATCAGGTGAGTTTCATAGTCCCATTTTCTTTATCTTTTACTTTCAGATGGGATGGCAGAGACACTGTCGTTACTTGTTCTTTTAAATGAAATTTTTTGTGAATTTTTATAATGTTAGTCTGGACAATTATGTGTTTACTTATGCATTTAACTGCTATGTGGAATACTTAGTTTATTTAAGTATACTTGATATCAAGGAGGACAAGGCTGGGACTTGAGGAAAATACTGAGTCTTGGGGGTGGTTATTAGGTGTATGAGCGCCTAATATGCCATGGAAGGAAGGAAAGATAGGAAAGGCTTGGAGCCTTTGGACAGAAAAGATAAGCGCTCAGTACTGAATAGTTATGCATGTTAGTAGTACACTGTCCAATTGTCTTAAATGTTATTGAATGTCGTTATTCACAGCTGAATTTATTGAAATGTTATATAGTTTAGCGTAGGAGTCTAAACCTATGACTCGCACCAACATTATTGTTAACGTCTTTTAGTGTCTCTTTCAGGTAATAATAAGGTTAAGCTTGAGAACATAAGTGGCTAGGACTGAAGACGTGTAGGAAATGCATATAGAAGGATATCCATGTTCCTTATTAGTTTATTTTTGTCTTTTAATAAGTGATACTATGAACACCTATGTGTGAATGTTTGTTTGTTTGTCATCTTTGGTAAGAGGTGGGACATTTACCTACTTACCTAGACTCCTGCATTTTTTGAGATATTGTCATGACATTTCTGTCACCTTTTTATGACATTTTTTTATTTATTTAGTTTTCTCTATAGACATGCCATGTTGTGATGATATCCATAGTTCGCGCCCTATATTTGGCCATGGTGGGGTGTGACACCTAACAGAGTCTACAAAGTTATCAAAGCTCTTTATGGTCTTCATCAAGCTCCTAGGGCCTGGTATGCAACTTTGTTCAATTTTCTTTTGGAATATGGCTACAGGAGATAGACCATTGATAAGACTCTTTTTATCAAGAAGAATTTCAAGTCCATCATCTTCGTACAAGTATATGTGGATGAAATTATTTTTGGTTCAACCAAGAAGTCATGGTGTGAAGAGTTTGAAGCTTCGATGAAAGGAAGGTTTCAGATGAGTTCTATAGGAGAACTTACTTTCTTTTTAGGACTAAAAGTCAAACAAAGGAAATATGGAATATTTATCAGTCAAGATAAATATGTTGTTGAAATCTTGAAGAAATTTTCAAGTATGGATACAAGAAGTACAAGTACACCTTTTGAAGCCAAAAAGTCTTTGTCAAAAGATGAACATGGTATAGATGTGGATCTTCATTTATATACGTCCATGATTGAGTCACTTATGTATCTTACTGCTTCTAGGCCAGATATTATGTTTATTATATGTGCTTGTTCAAGGTTTCAAGTCAATCTAAAGGTTTCACGTCTACATGCTGTGAAAAGAATCTTCAAATATCTCAAAGGACGGCCTAACTTAGGTTTATGGTATCCTAAAGATTCTACTTTTGATTTGGAAGCTTACTCAGATAGTGATTATGCTGGAGCTACTCATGATAGGAAATCCATAACAAGAGGTTGTAAATTCCTAGGAAGAAGATTTATTTCTTGGTAGTGTAAAAAGCAAAATATTGTTGCTACTTCTACAACTTAAGCTGAATATGTGGTTGCTGCTCATTGTTGTGGACAACTACTTTGCATTCAGAATCAGATGTTAGATTATGGTTTCAATTTTATGAATACCAAAATCTACATTGATAATGAAAGTACTATATGCATTGTCAAAAATCCAGTATTTCACTCCAAAACCAAGCATATTGAAATAAGACATCACTTCATTAGAGATGCTTATGACAAAAAACTTATTCAGGTTTTGAAGATCCATATAGATAACAATGTAGCTAATTTATTGACCAGTGCGTTTGAAACAAAGTGGTTTGAGTTCTTGGTAACACATATTCGTATGCTCAACCAATAATTACTGCATATGTTAAGGGGAGGATATAACTATACAATTCTTATGTTTATTATATTCTATAATGTTTGCAGTTGTTTGTGATGTGATTACAGGTTACTAGATCAAGGTAAAAGAGGATACAATGATAGTGGAGTGCATGTACCAATAATTATGTTTGAGGTACCGTTATGGAAACCAAGTACCGCTAGGCATAATTGAAGTACCACGTATGTTTCATGTACTGCTATTGGCCGTTGTACCGTTGGAGGGTCTCTTTTGTAAAATTGGCGGTTTCTTCGTGCTTGAATTTGCTTCCCATATATAAACCCACCCCAATTACATAATTGATTAACCTAATCTTTTATTTTTACACCTCGATTCTATAACTCTAATTCTTATCTTTGGTCATTAAAAATGATATTGGTTGCTCTAAAAGTGATCTCTAAACACAACCAAGTTGCTAAGTTGATTCTAAACACTGATTTCCAAGGTTTTCATGAGATACTTGACTTTCTTTTTAGAAGTCGCATGCAATATGCACTTATTGTTAGTCCTATTGTTTCAATTCCTATTGTTGAGAAATTTTGGAGGATTTCCTCTACTATTACTCGTCATAATCAACCTTGCATTAGAGCTAGGGTTAATTTTAGGAATATTTTTGTCACAAAAGTTCTTTTAAGAGCATCACTGAGACTAAATGATGCTAATGGCATTAGTATGTTACTTGATTCAGAAATTCATGATGGTCTTGCAGCCATGGGATATGAGGGTAGTAGGGAAATACTTACTTTCTTTAAGGGATTGTTTTCACCTCAGTAGAGATTTCTTTTTCATACTATTATTCATTGTTTAAGTTCAAAGAGTACTTCTTTTAACCAAATTCCTACTTCTTTGGCATCAGCTGGCATTTTTTGGAAACTAATAGAATTTTCAACTTTTCAAAATTGATTTTTGAAGGAATGAATAGGAACTTAGATGCCTTTAAGAAATTTTGAATGTATCCTAGATTTATTCAGACTACAATAAGTGACCAAGTCCCTAATTTACCCGCATCATCAAAAACATGGGATGTCCCTGCTTTTACCAAAATGACCTTTTCTTTCTTGTCTAAGAAAGGTAATACCTTTACAGGGACTGTAACACCATTATTTGCTCATATGTTAGCAAATGAGGCTAACACAGAGGGTGAGGATCCTAGCTCTGCTAGTGAACCTCAGCAAACTCCTTCTCAACAAAGCCCCCCAACCCTTTGGAGAAGTACACACTTCTTCATCTAATCATGAGGATGACTAACCAATCTCTGATGAGATGATCCATACACCTACTGCTTCACAAGATGCTAGTGGTTCACCACCAGCCAGGGCAACAAAGGTATTGGATATTGCAAATTTGACTGCTTTGTGTACTAGTTTATCTAAACGGGTCAAAGATTTGCAAGATGCTAAGATTTTGCAAGATGAAAGGATTGAGGAGCTGAATGCCAAGCTCAAAAAGCTAAGGAGGAGAGAAATCCTTGGATCAGGAATCATAGGTCTCTTCATAAGGCTCAATTGAAGGAGAAAAAACAAAAATTAAGAGCCTTCAGGAAAAAGCAACTGAAAGCATCCAAACAGTGGAGGAAATTAGAGGAAGAAGGACCTTCTTCTGATATTCCAGCTTATTTTAGGGAAAGCATAAATTTTGAGGAAAGATAGTTTGATGCTGAATTTGATGATGGATTTGAATATTTTGTGAATGACACCAACATGGAAGATCAGCCACACAATCCATTATTAGTTGAAGAATATGTGGTTACAACAAATGTGCCATTTCCACAACAGAATGTTGAAGCAATGAAAGAAGCAACAAACCAACCATAACAACAATCACCACCACCACAACAACAGGTTATTCTAGAAGCAAATTGGGAAAGGTTCTATGAGAAGCTTGAAGAGATTGATCAAACTTTTCCAGTTATTATAAATCAACAACAAAAAAATACACAATCACTTCCAAAGGATAAAACAAAGAAGAGTGATGGGTATGATAAAACTGAAGAGTTGGAGATTGAGAAGACAACTTCTAAGGAGAACAAGGTATTCGAAAATACCTTGGTGGTTGATGATAAAGAAGTGTCTAACACTATTGAGGTAAGTACTGTTGACCCAAGTACTGTCAAGCCTAGTGCAAGTACCGCTGCAGGTGTAAGTACTGTTGGTCAAAGATCTTCACTACCAACTTCTGAAGAAAGGTCTACTCCATATTTTGGAGAGGATGAGACTTTAACAAATCTTTTGCTTAGTCTTAAGGAGAAAAGTTCAGCGTAAAAAGCTAAACAAGCAGAGGTTGAAAGAAAGGCACAAGAAGATGTTGTGAAAGCTCAAATAACTTCAACAACAGAGCCATAATAACAACAGGTTCAGGAGCCACAAGTACAAAAAAATCAACCAGTGTAACAACCAAAAATTGCCAGTAATGTCCAAGATAAAGGCAAGAAGGTACAAACTTCAAAGCCTGCTACTAAAGGTATTGTTGTACCAGGTAAACAACCCAATGAGAGTGAAGATAAAAGACCTCTCAGGTTCTCAAGGAAAAAAGCAAAGATTGACCCTATGGACAAAGGCAAGAAGAAATTACAATCTGAATCAGAAGAAGAAGATAGTGATTCAGATACTGCTAAAGATGCCTTGAAGAAATTTCATAAAATGGAACATGATTAAGAAATGGCTTGGAGATTACAAGCTAGACTTCATGAAGAAAAACAACAAGAAGAACTTGCAGCTAAACAAGCATTGCTTGAAGCACAAAAAATACAGCAAGACTGGAATATTGAAGGATATGACAGAATACAAGCTGAATTAAAAGCAAGTGAACTTCTAGTTGAATCTATGATAGCTGAAGAAAGAGAGGCTTATGATGAAGATGAGAAGTCAAGATTTATTGATGATTTAGTCAAAGAACAACAAAGGTTCTTATAGAAAAGATGAGATAGGAAATAATCAAGCCTCCAACAACCAATCAACTAAGGAACCAGATGATGGCTTATCTAAAGAAAGTTAAGCATTTCACTCATCCTCGGCTAGTCAGGAAACTTTTTTGATGAAATTAAGGTTCTCTATGAAGAACACAAGAGGAGCAAACTCAAATTTTTTGATATTGGATCTGAAGCGGACAAAAGAGCTATTGAAGAAGCTAAGAAACATTTTCAACAACAAAGACCGTTTGGAAGTACCCCTAGACTTGATACAATAGGAAGTTCTCCATCAATTAAGACTACTTATGCTAGGAAGAATAAGAGAGAAAAGGATACTCCAAAGGAAGCTAAAACTCAAGTGTTGGATGAGGGAAATAATGCTCAAAGTATTGAAAAGACTGAAAATGTACAGGCGGTACATACACAATCAATGGTACATGGAGAAATGGTACATACAGAGGAACTTTTGGAGGAAGATATTGTACAAACAGATCAAGAAGAGGGAATCTCCAGAGGTACTAAAAGAGAGAAATCAACTAAAAGGAAGAACCTAGCAAAGAAAAAAGGGAAAGTCTACAACTGATGATGAAAGTGATAGTGATGAGAGCTGTAGAAAGAACTTGAAGGTAGTTGGATTTGTAGATCAATGCATGGATACAGAGATCTTAGGAAAGAAATATTTCATTACAAGATGGACATGTGCTATTAATCAAGGACTTGAAGCTCATGGGATAACCAGAACAGATGGAACATTCAGGATGTTTAGGTTATTGAAAGAAATCCTTCATATACTTAATAGACAAGACATTCAGGATCTGTACAGGTATGTCCAAGGAGTAAGTGAAGGAAGAGAACAAGTCTCACTATTGCTTCATGAGCTAAAATTTATGTATGAGCCACATACTGCTGATCAAGAGTTATTGAAAGAATTGGAAGACAAGGTTCCTACATACTTGAGATACTTTAGATCTTGTGGAGTGCACACATTGGATGTAGATGATGTTACCTATTATATGCTTCAAGAGAAGAGATGTCCTTTTGGAAGGAGGTTGCTAGAAAGGATGTTGGATCTTCAACTAGAAGTTTCAGAAGGATCCACCAGTGCTTTGGAGTTGATAAGGATGACAAAGCAGCACATTAAGAATTTCGAGTGAGAGGAGGAAGTTGAAAAGGAACTTTAAGTGTTTGACTTTCAGTTACACTTCACAAATGGTTATCGTTCACCATGTTTAACCCACATAAGAACTGGCAAGTACATAAACAAACGGTTTATGATAAAGACTTCTCAAATCCGTTGATAGCTGGTAGTTTGATAAAAACTACATGGTCATTAACTCACCATGCTTAATTGCAAAGAGTTGACCAGTCCTAGGGAAAACGGTTCTAGGTAAAGACTCTATCAAATCCATTATATGGTTGACAGTTTACCAAAAATTGTAGGGTTATCAGTACACTTATTCTTGATGAATAAAGTATTGGCTACTCCATAGTGTACGGGTAACTTAGTAAAGAATAAATCAAATCCGTTGATAACTGAGGATTTGCTAAATATCATGATGCCAATACAGATTGGTATGTTGTTAACCGTTTTATTTCATGTGAGAAGATACAAGCAAGAATGTTGATTCATATATAATATTGGTGACATGTTCAAGGAGATTCATTCTTATCAATGAGATTGTACAGAAGGTTTTGTCATCATCAAATAGGAGAAGATGATCCATGATCTTGAGCCAAACAGGTTTTATGTCAAGATGACAAGGTCTAAAAAATGAAGACAATATAGTTGCTATAAAAAATGTTCAAGACACAGAAGATCATACTTTGAAGACAAAGATGAAGCTCATAAATAATTGTAGTTCATTATATCAGAAGAAGATCTGCAACAGTGTTTGGATACATTCAGTTGGTACAAAGATCAAAATTACCAAGTTTAATCCAAATTTAAATTGAATTTTGAAGACATGTATTCTTATACATTCTGAAAGTTTATGGACTTATATTTAATAGTCGTGTGTTATAATCAAACTCGAGATTACAGGATTGCACACAATACGTATAGAGTTAATTTATTTAATAAATATATTTATATGTTTATTAAATTAAATTGAGCTAAAACTTTAAACGAACATTAAGTATTAAGAGTTAAGGTTTAACGGTCGTTATGAAATAAAATGGAAGAGGAAAGAAAGTCTGGAACACCCCTTAAGTGGGTGTCCAAAAATCGGCTATAAACAAGAGCGGGGGAAGGAATTTTTCATTATTTTTTTTACTTGGGCTACAATGCTTTAGGCCTATATAAACAAAACCCTACCCTCATAATTCTTTACACCACAAATCTTTTCTTCTCTCCCTCTCTCCTTGTGATCGCTGGCCAAACACACCCTTTAGGGTTCTTTTGTTTTCGATTTTGCTATTTAGTCAAGTCCCAGCCCCTCTCTAGGGTTGTTGGGTTGATTATTCCATTAGACGTTGTAGCTCGGTTTACACGTACTAGTATTACGGTTAACTCGTCGTAATACGTGTGTACAAGAACGTAATATAGTGTTACTTTAAACTAAATCTTGGTAATTCAACATAAACCCTAATTTGGTGAATTCGTTCTTGTTCGTGGGAATTGCTTACCTAAAGGTATGTAACCCTAATTCGATTAATTATAATTGTGTTAGTTATGATCTTGTTAAATTGCTTCCGCTATATGTGCTTTGATCTTGTTTAGGGTTTCAATAATTGTTATGAACTTTATAAACCTTCATTGGCATCGAGAGCCGTTTTAACATGTTATAATTATCGAAAAATCTAAAAGTTATAACTAATAATTGTTTTGAGTTAAAACTACATGTTTTTTTGGTTTTCTAAAAAATTTAGGGTTTTGTTTCTTAATATTCGGTTTGGCCGAATGTTTTTATAAAAAAAAATAAAAATTTTGAAACCTTAAATTACATGTTGTTTGTTTTAGATTAAAAAATTGCATGATTATTTGTTATGTCATGTAGTTTTGTTGGTTACGATCCGTAGAGATTTAATTCTTATGATTTGTGGGTGGATCCATGATGAACATGCATGTTTTTTCATGGATCGTAAAATCGAATGTGCTACATATTTTATTTTGTTTCAATAAATCTATAATTAGGGAAGACCTTTTATGAACATAAAAACCCTAGATTTTCAATTTATTGAATAAAATCATTTGCTTGTGGCTATTCAATTTATTTATTGCACATATAATTGTTATTATGTGTTTATGATTTAGTTTTTTTGTACCTTTATGTTTTCATGCGTTTTTTATATGTATGTTGTAAACAAGGGTAATTTTTTTAAGAAAAATAATATGGACTAAATCATATTAAAATTAAGATTTGTTTTGAGACCTAAATTACATAGAATTACGTTGATTGGTGATTTACAATAATAATTTAACGGCCTACTCAATTTTGACAAACTATAAAGTGGGTATAACGCGTTCCTGGTCACGTACCCGGCTAAGGAAGGAGGTTATTCCATTGTCGCTGACCAAACCGGCTCGCCTGTGCGTCAAAATTGGAATTACCTACGATTATTATTTGTGTTACACATTAAGGTTGATTTACCGCAAATCACACCCGAGACACATTGAATAAGGTCATTGCTTTGTGCATATCCGAGTTCTAGCAAAAGTACGTTGTGAATAGTTGTGGGTAAATTTTTTTATTGGTTTTCACCAATACCTCAACATAATATATGTAGAAATTTAGCCTTGTGAAAAAGTTTACTAAAATGTTTTATTAAACTTATGATATGGAGATTTATGCATGCTTCTCCATACATTGATTTTAACATCAAATTTATACCCTTAAAATTTAGGTTGAATGCCATCTAATTGACGGACACTTAAAGTTACAATGTCGTCATATGAGATTTGGATGATGTTGTAATGGAGAAAAAACTTTTCATAGAATGAGAATTCACGTGATAAGTTTTACGTTCTTTAGATTAGACGACTTAATTAAGTTACTCCGTGAGATCTGGAAACTTAAGGTATTCAGAGGGGATGAAACATGTTTACAATGCAAAACTTTCTTTTGGCAATGTAATTCCCTAAAATATCTAGAAATTGGAAATTTTTTGCCAATAAATTGTTCGAAAAGTTACTATATTGAATACGTTCATTAATAGCAGATCAACTGATGTAATGAATTGATGTCAATATAGGTTCTAGTTTCAAGGAAAATACTTTGGTTAATTTACCGAGGTAGTTTTATTTTCTTAAAAGTATTTATCGAAAATACTAATAATTAGAACTTATTTCTTTAGAAATGGCTCAACCCGACAATAACGCTTTAAGTTTCTCGTTCAAAACGTTTTTTATCATCCAGAACTTACTAGCTAAAACTTCAATGATTGGTATCGGTTACCAAGAATTGTCTTGAGAGTAGCGGGTACTATTGATTACTTGTCCACGCCGTTTCCGGCTAGCCTTGCTGAAGGAGCTTCTGAAGCCGAAAGGCTTGCTCACAACACTAAAGTTAAGAAGCACTCTGATGTGGCTTGCTTAATGCTTAGGAAAATGTCACCTTATCTTTAAAAGAAGTTTTATCTATTTCTTCCTATGCGCATGCTTGATGAACTCAAGGCAATGTTTGAGAAGCCCCAAGCTATGGAGATCTACGACTTAGTAGATGCTTTGCATAGCTGTAAGCAGACCCATAGAAAGTCCGTAAGTGCACACTATATGGAAACGAGAGGTTATATGGAACAGCTCATTGCACTTGGGAAACCCTATGACCATGATATGGCGATTAACTTGATCAATAGGTCCCTTAACAAGGACTTTAATTACTTTGTTAGGAACTATAATATGAATTGCACGGGGAAGACAGTTAATGATTTGCATGCAATGCTCATTGAATACGAAAATGGGTTAAAGGACAAGGCATCTACCTCTACTCCTCCTGTACTAACCATACAAAAGGGTAGAGTGAGTAAGCCAAAACCGTAAGCGGACAAGAAGAAGAGGCAAAGGCAAACGTGATAAAAGCAAGCAAGTTGCAAATTATCAAAAACCTAAGCAGAACTTTTCCAAGAAGAATCAATCCCAAAAGGATTATACTTGTCACTATTGCAAGGGAAGTGGTCATTGGAAGAGAAACTGCCCTCTTCACGTTGATGAGTTGCGAGAAATAAAGAAGAAGGCCGAGCAAAGCGCTGCAGCTTCAGGTACTTTATTTATGATTTAAATACTTAATTTGACATAAAAATTAAATTCATGGGTATATGATACGGGATGTGGTATTAAAATTTGTAATACGCTGCAGGGATTTAAGTTGGAAAGGAAGTTGTCCTATGGGGAACAATATCTACAAGTGGGCAATGGTGCACAAGCAGCTGTTGAAGCTATAAGAAAGTTTAATTTAGTTTTACCTTCCGGTTTAATACTGATTTTAAACGATTGTCGTTATGCACCTTCAATTGTTAGGGGTGTTATTTCCTTTTCTTGTTTGTTGAATCTTGGATTTATTCACACTATTGATAATAATGGAATTTCTATTTTCAAAGATGGTATTTTCTATTTTAATGCAATTGCTGTGAATGGTGTGTTTGAAATTGACATGCATGATAATGATTCCAAGTATAATAATAATTCTGTCTTTAGCATGAAAAAGAAGAGAAAGTTAGACAAGAACTCTTCTTATCTTTGGCATTGTAGTCTTGCCCATATTGGGAAGACTCGCATACAAAATCTTCAACGTGAAGGTCTTTTGGAAAATATCAATGATGAATCATTTGATAAATGTGAGTCTTGTATCTCTGGGAAGATGACCAAGAAACCTTTTGATACTAATGTTGAAAGGGCTACCAGTCTACTTGGTTTAATACACACTGATGTGTGTGGACCACTTAGACATATGTCAATGAAATGTGCTAGCTACTTCTTAACATTTACGGATGATTATAGCCGTTATGGTTATGTTTATTTACTTAAACATAAACATGAGGTATTTGAAACATTCAAAGTGTTTAAAGCGGAAGTAGAATTGCAATTAGGAAAGAAGATTAAAGCTCTTCTTTCTGATAGAGGTGGTGAATATTTAAGTCAAGAGTTTAAAGATTATCTAAGTGAGAACGGAATTGTTCAGAATCTTACTTCTCCCTATACTCCACAACAAAATGGTGTATCCGAAAGGAGAAATCATACACTATTAGATATGGTGCGATCTATGTTTAATCCTACAACTTTTCCATTATCCTTTTGGGACTATGCCTTAGAATCTGTTGTTCGCATTTTAAATATGGTTTCGACGAAGAAGGTTGATAAGACATCATATGAACTATGACATGGAAAAAAGCTATTTTTATCTTATTTAAAGGTATGGGGTTACGAGGAGTATGTGAAACGTGACTCGGGTGATAAACTCCAACAACGATCTGTGAAATGTATCTTTATAGGATACCCTAAGGAAACTATGGGTTACTACTTTTATTATCCACCTGAAAACAAAGTAATTGTTGCTAGGTATGGAGACTTCCTTGAAAGTGATATTGTAAATCAAGAATTCAGTGGGAGAAATTATGATTTTGAAGGGATTCATATAGATACATTACCTTCTGATGAAAATACTAGCGAAATAATTCATGTAGAACCAGAAAGTCTGGGAGTTCCACCGGAAATAATTCCTCTACGTAGGTCTGAAAGGACTATACGTGCGCCAAGAAAACTATGTCTTAACATAGAGGATGATGATGATGAAGTAGGGGATCTTGGTAAACCTGCTAATTATAAATCCGCCATACTTGATCCTGAAAAGGATAAGTGGATGGTTGCAATGAATGAGGAAATGAAATCCATGAGAATTAATAAAGTTTGGATTCTTGTAGATCAACCACCAAATGCTAAAGTAGTGAAACATAAGTGGATATACACGAAGAAAACTGACATGGATGGTGAAGTACAATCCTATAAAGCTCGTTTAGTAGCAGACTTAAGAGCTATTAGGATTCTCATAGCTATAGTAGCATACTATGACTATGAGATATGGAAAATGGATGGTAAAACTGTCTTCTTGAACGGTCGCTTAGATGAGGATATCTATATGCAGCAACCTGAAGGGTATGTTGATCCTAAGTATCCAAAATGCGTGTACAAACTTCAAAGATCTATTTATGGTTTGAAGCAAGCATCACGTCAATGGAACAAATGGTTTGATGTATAAATCAAAACGTTTGAATTTATTCAAAATCGTGATGAGCCATATGTATATCGCAAAGCTAGTGGGAGTGATGTAGTATTCCTAATTTTATATGTTGATGGCATATTAATCATGGGAAGTAACATTCCAAAATGTAAAGAAGTTAAAGATTATCTTGGTAAATGTTTTTCTATGAAGGATTAAGGAGAAGCTGCATACATTATGGGAATTAAAATCTATTAAGATAATAGTAGACGGTTAATTAGTCTTAGTCAAGATGCTTATATTGACAAAATATTGAAGAAATATAATATGCACACTTGATAGTAGTAAAAACACGTCTCTTGTTTAGGAAAACAAAAAGAACGTATATGAGCGGTAAGTATCGAGTGATGATTTTAGGAAAAATCAACACTAATGACCCTCAATCACTTAAAAGAGATGAAAGATTCGTTTCCCAAGGAGGTATGGTGTTGTGAATTAACTTGTATTTCTTTGAGATTAATATTGATGAGATGGAATGACGGTTTCTTGGAAATTATACTATGACGTAAAAAACGAAAACGTAAAACCGTAGAAAAATCACTAAAATTAAAAATTATTAAAACCAAAAACAAAATCAAGAAAAAGATTAAAAAGACTAAAACAAGTCTAAAATAATATAAATAAAGACAAAAATCCAATAAAGATATTTTAAAACCTTTTATTAATTAAATAATTAATTTTAAATGCTAATTAAAGCCCTAAAATTAAATTTAACTAATTCAAAAGTCTAAAATATGATTTTATTGAATAATTACTCAACTTATATTATTATAAGACTAAAAAGTAATTTTCTAAAAATTAAAACCTATAAAAATTATTTTTAAAACCCTAAAAATGATTAAAAATGATTAAAACCTAATTAAACTTAAAATAATTATAAAAATAAATCTAAAAGTTATAAAAATAATCTAAAAATGGAAATAGTCCTAATCAATGACAAAGAACCTAGAAAAAATGAAAAAAGAAAGAAAAATAAAATTTTGAAAATTAATTAATAAAATAATATTAAAACACTGTCTTGCGCCGCAGTGCTTGGGTCTTGCGGCGCAACGTGTGAAACGAGATACCCAAGATCAGCAGAACCTTCAGTTGCGCCGCAATGTTTCTGTCTTGCGCCGCAACTTGTGAAACGGGAAAACCAAAATCTGCAGCTCCTTGTGTTGCGCCGCAACACTTTGGTCTTGCGCCGCAACTTGTGTGACGTGCCAGTTGAATTCTGAACACTAGCAGGTTATGCTAAGTTCTTGACCAAGAGGACTTGGCAATGTGCTTTGTTTGGTGATTATTTGGACAATTGGGCACCCTTGAGCTTATTGAAGCTCAAGGAGTCAAGTAACACACAAATAACAACAAGAATCAAAGATCAACAATCAAAGATCATGCACAAAGTTCATCACAAATCAAGCAAATTAGCAATATGCAGATTTTTAACACCCTTTTTACCTTTTAAACTCAACAAATTTACTCCAAACTTGTGCCAAACTATATTACCATCTTACTAACATCTAACTTAACCTTAATCAAGTTGTCTAACACCTTTTAGCAACACAAATCAAATATTGTACCCTGCTTAAACCTGTTGCCAAACACCCTTTAAACTTTTTGAAAACCAATTTTTCCAAATCAAAACCTTATGAAACCTAACCAAATTGTTATCAAAGCTTCATAACATGTATATAACATAACATAAACACAAATCAAGTAACTTAAACACACTAAATCAATCAATCAATCAAATCAAGTAACAAGCACTTCTATGAACTTTTTCAAGGTAAAAGGAAGATACCTTAGGTTCTTACATCCAAGAACCTAGAGGATGAAAATCCTCCTCCAATCCAACCCGGGTTGGAGCTGAACTAAATCAACAAGCCTTCAACCTATTTGAACACAAAACAAACAAACAAAATGGATAAAACAAGATATATCAATATTTTGTTTTTATTCTCTTTTTTTTATAACTCTTCCAAAACCTTTTTAATCTTCTTAAAATGTTTCTATAACACTTAAATCACCAACACACATGAACTCCTAACAACAAAAACCTTTTGAGAAGATTTTACCAAAATCTCTCAAAATCTCAAAACCTTAAACAACTTTGAAAATCAAAGTTGCTTAACCATAAAACAAAGTGGAACTCAGAATCAATCTCCTCACAACACACAAACTTTTAAAAACAATAAAAAAGGAATTACACTTGAATATTTCAAAAACCAAACTTTTTATTTTTTTAAAAAGGAATTACATGTGAGAGACTAGAAACTGGAACAAGGGCTTCACACAAGTTGTGAGCTCCTTTTATAGAGTCTATAGAACATCCTAGAAGCATAAAAAACTAAAACCCTAATCATAAGAAAATCCCAAATGTGCCCTTGAATGATTTTGAGTGCATTTTGTCCTCTCATTTGATCTTGAACGTTTATTTTGCTTTGGGAGGAAGCAAATAATCTTGGCCATTGATTTAAGCCACGTCATGAGCTTGGAGGCTAAGGAATGATGTGATTGGTGGATTGGGGAATTGGGGGTTTGGTGCACATGAGTGGGATGCAGGTTTTTAGGAGTGGGAAGGGTTTTGGAGTGTGTAAATTAAGTGTGTGCAAGTTTAATTGAGTTTTACCCAAGTAAATGTGAGGGTAAAATCTGGGGTGGTAAGAAGGTGAATAGTGCTTCCTTTGATCCGAATTTGGGGGTGGAGATGGTGTTAGGCGCATTTTTATTTGAAAGTTCCAGCTTTGGCAACTTTGGTCCTTGGTTTTTGGTTTCTTTGGCCTTTAAAGATTTCCAGCCTTAAAATCTCCTTTCCTTTGTTAATATCTTCCATCAATTGACACTTTTGGCACAAACTTTCTCCAAAATGTTTCCAAGGACTATTCTTGCTATTTTGAGTATTTCAAGGGCTGAACTTGGACAAAGTTGATCTTCAAAGGTCTTCAATGTCTCTTAAACTTCATGAGGGACCATAATTGGCAATTTGAATTTGTTGAGGGACTAAACTTGCCATTTCTTCAAAGTTGAAGGACCTTTTTGTAATTTTGACAAACTTAAGGGACCAAACTTGTAATTATTAATATACAAGGGTTTTAAGTGTCATTTCTTCAAAGAATAAGGATCAATCTTGTTTTGTCTTCAAGTCTTCAAGGGTATTTGATGAAAATTCCATGATTAGGGCTCGGTTCTTTGTACGGCTTCGTTTCTCGTGTTCGTTTTTCCTTGTATCTTGTGATCTTTTGTCTTTTTCACGATATCCATACCTAAAATACACAAGTAAACAAACACAAGCATATATATGGTATTTTATGACATTTTAGTGCATTTAAAGCCCGAAAAGAACGATGAGATCATGTATAAATGCCATCTCATCACTCCCCCATACTAAGCCATTGCCGTGCCCTCACGCAATGCTAGAATAAAGTATCTAAGCATCACCAAAGTTCAATTTTATTAACCTTTATTGAAGAGTAAAAGACTTGCAACATACTACGAGATTGTGTAAAGACATAATGTATGATTTTCATCACCAAAATGTGACTTTTAGGGTCAAAGAATAGAAACAAGTTAATGTCCCTTAGAGTAAATTTCGTCATCCTTGATTGTCATACATTCCATGCTAAGTGCAAAAACAAGATCATTGTTGGTACAAGTCACAATGCTAACACTACTCATACGTTCAAATTGTGTAATACTTTTTCTCCCCGCAATCCTAGTTATTATAAAAGGAAATGGGTTACTAGCATTTTTTATCTATTTGTCATGGATCACAAGTGATTCATATTGACTTATTTGAGTAGTTATTAGTCCGAAAGCAAAGTAGCACGATTTGATTAATAGTTAACCGAAGGACAAAATCTTTTAAAACGGCTTCTCGTGTATCTCCTTAAGTTCATATCTTGGCATAACTCGTTTCACGATTTGAGACCTTTCTCGGACCGATATTTGGCATGTACTTCATACTTCAAATCTTGGGAAGACGTTCTTGAAATTATGGTCTTCTCTTCATATAATTGGAATTTCTTCACTTGACGTTTTTTGAGAGATTCTTCATATAGGACCACGACTTCATCATTTTTCTTCAATCTTTACTTTGGATTTTGATATACAACGATCCGCCTCCTTTTCGGACTTGGATATATTTATCCTCATACCTTGTTAGGGTCTTTTTGGATAGACTTTCTCCATTCTTTAGGGGAGTAATAGCTTCTCGTCGTGTGTCTCGATCCTTCATATTGATTTTGGAACAATGATACTTCACATCATCTTTGGATCTTTAGCAAAAATAGAGCTCCTCATGCCTTGTTAGGGCCTTTTTGGATGATCGCCAATCTTCGCGTCCCGTTTCAATAAGTTATGCCTTGGCTATGAACTCTATTCAACCCCGAGCAACTTTTAAACGATCTTGCGCTAGAGGCTAAGTAACCTTTCAAACCGTACGACCTTACTTATTGCAATTATGTTTTATTCCTAATGCATTGATCTTATGGGAAGAAAAAGCCACAATTAAAAACATATGAGTTTTTGAAAGAACACTTTCATGTTCTACGTTTAGCATGATCACTTGTCTAACTCTATCATTTCTCGTTCTTCACTATTTAAAGACCTCTAATTAAAGAGACTCGTGAATACTTAGCCATGCAAGTCAAAATTAAGCCAAATTTGGATTAGCTTTCATTAAGACTATATCAAATCAAAGTTTTGGGTTTTTAAGCCACCTATAGGATCTTGCACTTTCTTGGACTTTTTCAAGTTTAGAGAATGCATTTTAAAGTTCCCTTGATAAGTGACTTTCTAGAATCAATTATAGGAACTTGCGAAAAGTTCTTGTTCTTAACCCGAATGAATTAAGACTTTCGCGTTTTAAAGCTCCCTATATAAAAGTCTAGCAAAACTTGAATTGAGCGGGTTAAGGAATGTAAATGGCTCCAAATGCCCATCAAGTCAAAAATTAACTCTTATTCTACCCATCGGAAAATATACATTCGTGTCTTAAAAACACTTATGAAAACTACGAAAAATTTTAAAATTTGGCCATTTTTAGCCTTATTAGCAAAACAAAACATTGAAAGATGGAACACGTGAGGGCGTAGCAAAGCAAGTACCTATTCACCCCCCCATACTAAAAGTAAACATTGTCCTCAATGTTTCGAGTCTAAAGGTGGAGCACCCCCATACTAGAGACGAAGAATCGAATGCTTAGGATCTAGCATGGAAAGGGTGATCAACAATATATCTAAAGCCGTTTATTAATTATGCTAAAAGATAATTGTTAGAACAATAAAGGATATGTCATGGAATCGTGAAAAACTTCTTCAAACGAACGATGGAGGCTCACGTAAACGAACACGAGAGTCTTCAATCGTAGACGATGATGATGATCTAGATAACACAATCACAAACAACCACGAGACAACGAGTTGGAAGGGTACAAGTCCCCTTATTAGTGAACATAAAGCATAAAGATAAGCATGGGATCTCCCCCACGAGGCACCTCGTTTTTGATTACCGAGTCATGAGCTCGACTCGATCCCCTCAAAATGTGAACATTTAGGGATATCATGGTGTGGTCAATTTTTTTGGCGGGGCTTACATGATAAACAAGGCCCAAAAAGCAACCGGTATAAAGGACTAAGTCCTTAAGTGATGCAAAATACCGGGGTCGAAGATGGCGTTCTCGTTTTCATGGAAAAAACAATTTAACACCACTTGAACATGTGCCATAAACTCAAAGAGTTTGAAGAAAATAGAAGAGAAGTAGAAGGGTGGGACCATTGGTAAGACAAACGTTTGAGCTACTCGAGGTAGACTCGCACCAAGCAAATAGATATAGTTTCCATTTATTGCATCGGTGGAAGACCGAGATTTCCCTTTACATGAAATTCCGGGATCGAATATCTCGTCCTCGGTGGACAAGGATGAGGGAACATAAGGGGCTTCCCCCATACTAGGACCACACAAAACATCGTCAAAAGGAGTAGACGAGTTTGTAGTACTCAAATCACGCGGTGATGACGGAGTTAGATTTGTAGAAAAATCAATTAAATCACATTTAAGATCTTTTTCTTTCTTATCTTTTAAACTCTCCTTATGAAAACCCTTTTTAATTATGTCGAAAATATTCGGTGTTTCTAAGATGATGTTAGTTACACTAAAAATTCTCACATTTTGAAACCGTTTTTGTTTTGGTGGTGGCAAGTTCTCAAAACGTTTATCGATGAAGAAAACCTCCCCATCGGGGCCAACATATTCATCATCCGAAAGATCTTCCGTAGAAACCGGCAACTTATCAATACTTTTCAAGAATGAATGTTCGAGATGAGGCGAAGAATTTTTCGATTCAAGTATTGATGGTTTCTTCTTTGTAGGCTTTGCACTCATAACCTCCACCGGCGGAGGAAATGGTAAATTGTTTTTGGAGACATTCCCTAAAACTCTTGGTGAAAATTCTTTGCAATCGACATTGGTCGAGTCACCATGGTTTAAAGTTGCAATAGAATATACATGAGAAAGATTGGAGTTTTGTGTTGCATTGATGACAAGTTCTTCTTCATTGAAACGAAGGGTGATTTTTCGAGCATGAACATCGATAAGTGCTCTTGATGTATCCAAAAATGAACGACCCAAAATGAGAGGAACTTTTCGATCGATGGGAATGTCTACAACGATAAAGTCAACGGGATAGTAAAACTTTCCGACTTTAACGAAAACGTCCTCGGCTACTCCACATGCCATGATCGTAGAATGATCGGCCATCTCGATGGACATGTTCGAAGGAGTAAGAGCCGGAAGAGAAAGCGATTTGAAAATCTCGAGAGGCATTAAATTAATACTAGCACCAAGATCGGCCAAGGCGTAGCATTCCTCCAAATCTTGTATAGCACATGGAATCAAAAATTTACCGGGATCACCGACTTTTTGTGGTATGCGGCTTAGAAAAACCGATGAACAACTAGACGATTGTTGTAACTTCTCTTTGTTGTTAAGCATACTTTTGAAGTTTGCGGCGAATCGAGGCATCATGATTAAAGCATCGGCAAAACTTATGTTAAAATGCAAATCACGAAACATTTTCATGAATAGCTCAAATTGATAATTGTTCCTTTCTTGTGCTTTCTCTTTGTTTCGTCTTGAAGGGTAGGGTAAAGGTGGTGTGGGTAAGTCATTAGGCAACGGCCTTGGAATCTCGGGTTCCATAATTGGTATTGGTTCAACCGTAGGTGTGGTATGAGCGGTACTTCGTGGGATTGTAATGTGCTCCTTTTCGACCATCACCTCGGGTTCTTTCTCGATTTCCTTCTCCGTAGAAGTACTTGGATGAGAGATTGGTTCCTTGAAAGTTTTACCACTTCGAGTAGCAACAACCTTCAATTCTCCCTTCGGGTTTGCAATGGTATCACTAGGAAGACCACCCGAAGAAGAGGGCTTACACATGATTGCTTCGAACATCTTAGCCATTCGGTCCTCAAATTTTGATTGCCTAGCATCCGCTTTCAATAACTCTTGCTTAATCTCATGTTGTCCTAATTCCATCTTTTGTTGGTTTTGTTGAAGACGTTGGACATTTCCTTCCATTTTATTTGCATGAGTTTTAAGTTCATTAGCAAGTTCATTTTTAAGCTCGTTTTTCAACTCGGACCTTAAGCTAATCATCTCACGTTGCATATTATCAAATTTAGCATCATTTGCTTTAGCATAATCTAAAAATTCTCCTTGCAAATTTTTCGTGTGAGCATTTTGAAAACCTTGTGTAGTATTTTGAAAATCACGGTTTTGGTTTTGATTAGAGATTTGTCCATTCCCACTTTGATAATTCCCTTTGTTGTAATTGCGTGTGTTGCCTTGGTAATTACCTTGGTTGTTGTTTCGATAATTGTTAACATTTTGATTTGGTGGAGCTTGATTTTGGCGGGAACCTTGGCCGTTTTGGTTGTAAGTTCCCGTTGCTACATAAGCACTCGAAGTGTTACCATCCGCGGTAATGCACTCGGATAAATCATGAGCTCCTCCACACGATAAACAACTCTTAGCAACCGCTTTAACCGAAGCGGAATTGGAAGCTTCTTGAGCCTTCCAATGGGACATTAGATTAGCAAATCTATCAAAAAACCGATTTTCCTCATTAGCTTCATCATGTAAGGCATTAATACCACGAGACGATTGTGATGACGATGACGAACCCATATTGGCAACACTCGGTGTGTTACGAGGGCTATAAACCTTAGATCGATTTTCAATGATTTGTAAAGCCTCATTTGTCGTCTTGCACAAAAAATTACCACCCGCGGCGGCATTCAAATAATCTCGTTCATGATCATTAAGCCCATTATAAAAAGTATCAATTTGATGCAATTCCGAAAAATCATGATGAGGACATTCATGTAACATCTCCTTAAATCGTTCCCATGCCATAGAAAAACTTTCATTGTTTCGTTGCACAAATCGTGAAATCTCATTTTTTAAGTGTGTTGTTTTCGATGGTGGAAAAAACTTGTTCACAAACTTAGAAACGAGATCGGCCCATGTCAAAATCGAATTTGGCGGTTCTTTCTCGAGCCAAATTTTTGCGGGTCCATCCAACGAATATGGAAACAACATCATCTTAATGGCGTCATGCGGAACATCTTTGAATTTGCTAGTGGCGGTGAGACGGTTGAAATTCCTAATGTGGTAATGCGGGTTGTCTTTCTCGTGACCTCGAAATTTGTTCGCTTGTAGCATTGACATTAAACCCGTCTTAATCTCGAAATTCTCCGCAAGGATGGCGGGAATAACAATGGCCTCTCCAAAACCCTCGGTGGGTGCTTGTAGCAACTCCATCATAGTACGATTAGCCATTACGACTTCTTGTTCTATAATAGGTTCAACAATTGGAGGTTCTTCAACAATCAACGATTGATTGGCTTGCTTTTGAAGTCGTTTATGAGCTCGTTTTGCTTGATTACGAGTGATCATAAACTTCACGAAGAATGGGAGGTGAACAAAGAAGATTCTTTTTGGTCGTTTTGTGGATTTTTAATTTTTTTTTTTTTTTTGTTTTTGTTGATATTTAATTTTTTTGGTTTTTGGTGTATCTTCGTAGACAACAATCTACAAAATCTCTCCTCGAATCAAACTCTTGATTAAAGAAGCCTCAAAGGAATGAAAACGATCACGTGGAGTGAACGCCTTCGAATGACTTTAGAACTTTGGTGAAAACCAAATTGTTCACGAGGGTTTAATCACAAAGAAAACCAAGCAAATATAGTATACGTATTAATACTTTGGGCGGCAAAACCCTCGATTAGCCTTCAATCTCAAAATACTCACAAGCAAGCGGGGAAACGAGGCGGCGCGAAGCACTTAAGAGCCTTTTTCCTTAGGGTATATTTTATAATACCCGCCTTATACCCACCTTATAGTTCGTATTTTTCAAAATCGAGCTTCTCGAAAGTATTTATCTATTTTTGCCTTTTCTTTTTGTTTGAGATTCGAATACAATGATCGAGTGATGAAATCCCGAATCAAGGTTGTGTTTTCACACTTTTGGAGATATTGTATATTGATTGTGATACTTAATACAATATATTAATAATATTCACAAAGAAAAACCGAGAAAACCGATAATACGTGTTAAGGGAGTTCCACTTAACACAAATACTATTATGGATAATATCAAAAACAAAATTTTCCAAATTAAATCACGACACACCTCCCCGGCAGCGGCGCCAAAATTGGTTGGTAGTAAATTACACCCCTTTCTTTGCCTTAGGAAAAACAAAGAGAAGAAACGTAAAGTAGCGGTAAGTATCGAGTGATGATTTTAGGAAAAATCAACACTAATGACCCTCAATCACTTAAAAGAGATGAAAGATTCGTTTCCCAAGGAGGTATGGTGTTGTGAATTAACTTGTATTTCTTTGAGATTAATATTGATGAGATGGAATGACGGTTTCTTGGAAATTATACTATGACGTAAAAAACGAAAACGTAAAACCGTAGAAAAATCACTAAAATTAAAAATTATTAAAACCAAAAACAAAATCAAGAAAAAGATTAAAAAGACTAAAACAAGTCTAAAATAATATAAATAAAGACAAAAATCCAATAAAGATATTTTAAAACCTTTTATTAATTAAATAATTAATTTTAAATGCTAATTAAAGCCCTAAAATTAAATTTAACTAATTCAAAAGTCTAAAATATGATTTTATTGAATAATTACTCAACTTATATTATTATAAGACTAAAAAGTAATTTTCTAAAAATTAAAACCTATAAAAATTATTTTTAAAACCCTAAAAATGATTAAAAATGATTAAAACCTAATTAAACTTAATATAATTATAAAAATAAATCTAAAAGTTATAAAAATAATCTAAAAATGGAAATAGTCCTAATCAATGACAAAGAACCTAGAAAAAATGAAAAAAGAAAGAAAAATAAAATTTTGAAAATTAATTAATAAAATAATATTAAAACACTGTCTTGCGCCGCAGTGCTTGGGTCTTGCGGCGCAACGTGTGAAACGAGATACCCAAGATCAGCAGAACCTTCAGTTGCGCCGCAATGTTTCTGTCTTGCGCCGCAACTTGTGAAACGGGAAAACCAAAATCTGCAGCTCCTTGTGTTGCGCCGCAACACTTTGGTCTTGCGCCGCAACTTGTGTGACGTGCCAGTTGAATTCTGAACACTAGCAGGTTATGCTAAGTTCTTGACCAAGAGGACTTGGCAATGTGCTTTGTTTGGTGATTATTTGGACAATTGGGCACCCTTGAGCTTATTGAAGCTCAAGGAGTCAAGTAACACACAAATAACAACAAGAATCAAAGATCAACAATCAAAGATCATGCACAAAGTTCATCACAAATCAAGCAAATTAGCAATATGCAGATTTTTAACACCCTTTTTACCTTTTAAACTCAACAAATTTACTCCAAACTTGTGCCAAACTATATTACCATCTTACTAACATCTAACTTAACCTTAATCAAGTTGTCTAACACCTTTTAGCAACACAAATCAAATATTGTACCCTGCTTAAACCTGTTGCCAAACACCCTTTAAACTTTTTGAAAACCAATTTTTCCAAATCAAAACCTTATGAAACCTAACCAAATTGTTATCAAAGCTTCATAACATGTATATAACATAACATAAACACAAATCAAGTAACTTAAACACACTAAATCAATCAATCAATCAAATCAAGTAACAAGCACTTCTATGAACTTTTTCAAGGTAAAAGGAAGATACCTTAGGTTCTTACATCCAAGAACCTAGAGGATGAAAATCCTCCTCCAATCCAACCCGGGTTGGAGCTGAACTAAATCAACAAGCCTTCAACCTATTTGAACACAAAACAAACAAACAAAATGGATAAAACAAGATATATCAATATTTTGTTTTTATTCTCTTTTTTTTATAACTCTTCCAAAACCTTTTTAATCTTCTTAAAATGTTTCTATAACACTTAAATCACCAACACACATGAACTCCTAACAACAAAAACCTTTTGAGAAGATTTTACCAAAATCTCTCAAAATCTCAAAACCTTAAACAACTTTGAAAATCAAAGTTGCTTAACCATAAAACAAAGTGGAACTCAGAATCAATCTCCTCACAACACACAAACTTTTAAAAACAATAAAAAAGGAATTACACTTGAATATTTCAAAAACCAAACTTTTTATTTTTTTAAAAAGGAATTACATGTGAGAGACTAGAAACTGGAACAAGGGCTTCACACAAGTTGTGAGCTCCTTTTATAGAGTCTATAGAACATCCTAGAAGCATAAAAAACTAAAACCCTAATCATAAGAAAATCCCAAATGTGCCCTTGAATGATTTTGAGTGCATTTTGTCCTCTCATTTGATCTTGAACGTTTATTTTGCTTTGGGAGGAAGCAAATAATCTTGGCCATTGATTTAAGCCACGTCATGAGCTTGGAGGCTAAGGAATGATGTGATTGGTGGATTGGGGAATTGGGGGTTTGGTGCACATGAGTGGGATGCAGGTTTTTAGGAGTGGGAAGGGTTTTGGAGTGTGTGAATTAAGTGTGTGCAAGTTTAATTGAGTTTTACCCAAGTAAATGTGAGGGTAAAATCTGGGGTGGTAAGAAGGTGAATAGTGCTTCCTTTGATCCGAATTTGGGGGTGGAGATGGTGTTAGGCGCATTTTTATTTGAAAGTTCCAGCTTTGGCAACTTTGGTCCTTGGTTTTTGGTTTCTTTGGCCTTTAAAGATTTCCAGCCTTAAAATCTCCTTTCCTTTGTTAATATCTTCCATCAATTGACACTTTTGGCACAAACTTTCTCCAAAATGTTTCCAAGGACTATTCTTGCTATTTTGAGTATTTCAAGGGCTGAACTTGGACAAAGTTGATCTTCAAAGGTCTTCAATGTCTCTTAAACTTCATGAGGGACCATAATTGGCAATTTGAATTTGTTGAGGGACTAAACTTGCCATTTCTTCAAAGTTGAAGGACCTTTTTGTAATTTTGACAAACTTAAGGGACCAAACTTGTAATTATTAATATACAAGGGTTTTAAGTGTCATTTCTTCAAAGAATAAGGATCAATCTTGTTTTGTCTTCAAGTCTTCAAGGGTATTTGATGAAAATTCCATGATTAGGGCTCGGTTCTTTGTACGGCTTCGTTTCTCGTGTTCGTTTTTCCTTGTATCTTGTGATCTTTTGTCTTTTTCACGATATCCATACCTAAAATACACAAGTAAACAAACACAAGCATATATATGGTATTTTATGACATTTTAGTGCATTTAAAGCCCGAAAAGAACGATGAGATCATGTATAAATGCCATCTCATCAACACTTCCAAGAAAAGTTTTCAACCTATGGAAGTTAAGCATAATCTAAGTCATGAGATGGATGCATATACTCCTGAAGAGGAGGCTTACATGAGAAAGGTGCCTTATGCTTCGGCTGTAGGATCTATTATGTATGTTGTAAGATGCACAAGGCCTGATGTGGCGTTTGCTCAGAACTTGGTCTGTCGTTACCAACAGAATCCAAGGAATCTCCACTGGACTGCTGTGAAACATATTCTAATGTATTTGAGGAGTACGAAAGATAAGTTTCTTTTTATTTGAAGGGAAACCAGACACAAAACTGAATGTAAAAAGTTTCTGTGATGCGTCCTGGCAATGTGATAAAGACGATACGAAGTCTCATACAGGTTACGTGTTTGTTATCAATGGATGAGCAGTTGACTGGAAGAGCAAGAAGAAGACAACAATTGTAATGCATGCGACTCAATCTAAGGACATGGTTGCTTCGGAAGCTGCAATGGAAGCTGTTTGGGTTAGGAAGTTTATTGGAGATCTTGGAGTGATGCCTTCAATAAAAGAACCTATTGATATGTATTGTGACAATTCTGTTGCAATCATATTCTCCAATGATTCTGGAGTCATGAAGAATAAAGGCGCCAGACACTTTAAACGTAGATATCACTACGTCCGAGAACACGTTGAAGCTCGTGAAACAAATAATTAAAAGTTCGCACATATGATAACGTAGTTGATCCTTTAACTAAGGCGTTGCCAAGAGGAAAGGTTATTGAACATGCCAAAAGCATTGGGCTTCAATTAGCTAGTGATTTCATACAATAAATCTATGATTAGTATTTGGATAAAGGATGTTGAGACATTATTATTTAATTAAATAAAGTTTGAGTTATGTTTATTCTTGTTATTTAATTTTGTATCCTATTTTACATGTTTTAATCCATAAATATTATTTCGTATTCTAAATGTCCATTGTCGATTAATAATATGGGAGTATTATTAAATTAAGACAAATCAAAATTGCGATAGAGTATACTTGAAAGTATATTGATCGATTTTGGATGATATTCGATGAATCGAATATTGGACTTATCCCAACTATATGATTATACTTTATGGATCTTTGTCATTAAGTATATCATAAATAGTTATCCCCAGACCAGAGATACCAGAAAAATGTTATGGATCTAGTGCATCTCTGTGAAATAATCTAACGCTAAACGTAACTGGTAGCTATAAAGGTTATTTTCAGAAGTGTTGCAATATTCATGGGTTTTGCTTGTAGTCAATATGAAATTTATTTCCTCTAATTTGTTTGGAGTTTTAATACAGTTGGGCCCCTCGTGGGATTAGTAAGATATTTGTGTGGCCGCACCCAAATGTGTTTTGGTTATCTTGCTGAATCTGTGAACGAGAAACATAATGATTAATGAATGGAATGACTAAGATCTATATCCTTATTAACGTTGTATTAGAAATAAAAAGATAATAATAATGATGAATCATTAAAAGGTTTTTCCAGGATACCTTACTCGAGTCATACTAGAGGCATCGGTGTGTATCTAGGTGCTAACCGATGTGATCACACTATTTGAAATATGTCCAAGTGGGAGCTGAAAGTTTATGGACTTATATTTAATATTCGTGTGTTAGGATCGAACTCGAGATTACGGGATTTCCCACAATACGTATAGAGTTAATTTATTTAATAAATATATTTATATGTTTATTAGATTAAATCGAGCTATAACTTTGAACGAACGTCAAGTATTAAGAGTTAAGGTTTAACGATCGTTATGGAATAAAATGGAAGAGGAAAGAAAAGTCCGGAACACCCCTTAAGTGGGTGTCCGAAAGTCGGCTAGAAACAAGAGGGGGAGAAGGAATTTTTCCTTAAATTTTGTTTACTTGGGCTACAACATTTTAGGCCTATATAAACAAACCCCTACCCTCATAATTCTTTACACCATAAATATTTTCTTCTCTCCCTCTCTCCTTGCGATCGCTGGCCAAACAAACCCTTTAGGGTTCTTTGGTTTTCGATTTTGCTATTTAGTCAAGTCCTAGCTCCTCTATAGGGCTGTTGGGTTGATTATTCCATTAGATGTTGTAGCTCGGTTTACACGTACTAGTATTACGGTTAACTCGTCGTAATACGTGTGTACAAGAACGTAAAAAAAGGTTTACTTTAAACTATATCTTGGCAATTCAACGTAAACCCCAATTTGGTGAATTCGTTCTTGTTCGTGGGAATTGCTTAGCAAAAGGTATGTAACCCTAATTCGATTAATTATAATTTTTTTAATTATGATCTTTTTAAATCGCTTCTGCTATATGTGCTTTGATCTTGTTTATGGTTTTAATAATTGTTATGAACTTTATAAACCTTCACATTCAACACACAGAAAAACAAGAAGACAACAAGTTATCATTCTTGTTTAGGGGAGCATTGTTAGAAATTATTTGTAAAAGTACCAAATACCGTTAGTTATGTACTAAGTACCGTTAGTTATAGAAAGTACTGTTAGTGTTAGCGCGATACATACTAAGTATTGTTAAGCTAAATGTAAGTATTGCTAGTATAGATAAGGAGTGAAATATCTTTAGTAAAGATATGTTCTAAGTATATTAAGAGTATATCGTATGTGATATACTTATCTAAATAGAATATACTAGGTTTCCTTGCACTATAAAAGGAACATAGGTGCACTGAGTTTATTGTACCTTTTCCACAGTCGATTAATAAGAGTCGAATAGTTAGAGTATAAAGTTGTTCTTTTTTGCTTTCATAAGTTAGATTTCGCATAACTTATTAGAGTTTAGTAAGAGTCTCTCAAGTGCTCTAGTTTGTTTGCAAGCTATTATGCAATCCTTAACAGGATCTCGATCTATTCAAAAGGATCAACATGATTATACAATATGCTTTAAAAGTTGGATTACTTAATATTTTTATGTAATAGGGTCGCTTCATCGGTTTCAAGGGTCGTTTCCAATTTGTCTTCGAACATCTTTTATTGACTGCGGCTTTCGGTTGAACCCGATGGTTTGGTTTAGTTTTCAAAACTATACACACCATCATTTTAAGGAAACAACATATGTACGCTTTTATAGATATATGCTTTTAATTATTTTATAATGTGAATACGTAATTGTATTTCTAACTAATGCGGTGTATTAAATATTATTAATTAGTACTGTATTAATTATTTCTAACTAATGTGGTATATTAATTATTATTAATTAATTAGTATTAATAATTATGTATTAATGATTTTTAATGTTAGCATTAAATTATGTTTATATGTTTTAATTGTTAATTTCTAATTATCTTTGTATAGTTGTACATTATGCATCAATGCATGTAACTTGAAATTTCAAGTATTCTAAAATTAGAATGCTAATATGCTTTATATGTTGTATAAATTAATATATCATAGGTAATAATCAATACACTTGAAATTAAAAAAAGTTAATACTAATTAATACATAATAATTAATACACCCCATTACTTAAAATAAAACAATATATTCACATTTTCAATAATTAAAAATCTTTTAAAACCAACAACATGGATGGCCACCAATCCGACTAGCAAATAAAAGCCATCGAAATGAAATGATTAAAACCTATAAAAAGAAGTAAACCGGGTTTAATCAACGTCATTTTCTTTTTGTTATTCTCCCTACCTGCCACCGCATTACGCAAATACCAATCACAAATAAACGATACACATGATCCATATCTACCCATAACTTTAGCTTCCCTTCAAAAACTCTATATATACACATTGTAACACACTCACCCACCTTCACTGACACACGTCCCGTAAACCACCATGGACTCCCTTATAAGACCACTTCTTTACTTCGCACTAATACTCATATTCGTATTTTCTTTCTCAAGTTTTGGTGAGGCAGTACCAGTTACTCGGATTGGAAACGGCTACCGTCTTATGTCCGTTGGTAAGACCACTGACGGTGCACTCGTCGGTCAAATTAAAGTCAACGGGAAGAATGATGTTTATGGGCCTGGTATCTCTCTTTTGAAATTTTATGTCAAGTAAGTGTACTGTGTTGTCACTATTTACTACGAGTACTAAGAGCATTAGCAATAGTAAAAGTTATTGAAATCTTTTTACTACTTCAAAAAGTCCTTTTTAGAGTTTTTTGCATTAGGGTGAAAGCTTTTTAGAAGGCTTTTGTGTATGACTTTATAAACATAAATTTATTTTTAAAAGTCTTAGTGATTAAATGATTATACATTTAATGCAATAAATGCACTAAGTTTTTATGACTTTAGTGTCATTGTAGATGCGAGCATCCACAATGCAAGAGTTTTATAAAGACTTTTTATTATTTAGAAAAATCAGTAGTATCATTTTACGCATTGAAGGATAAGCTTTTAAGATGACTTTTTTAAAATTACTTTTAAAACTCCAAGTCTTTTAGAAGAAAAACAAAAAGCTTTTACCTTTAAATGACTTATGCATTAATGATAAAGTAACAAAAAATTAACTAATAAAATTTTACATAAATGCTTCAAATCTTAATAACTTTATAGAATTATGGATGCTAAGTATTATCTTCGATCATTTATTTTCAAATTAAATGTTGTGAAATCAATGCATTGAAAATCGTATATAAACTTAATAGCCTTAAATGTTGTATACGTATTTGTTTTGAATTTTTATAGCCCTTTGGTAGCCATATGAAAGTTATCTTAAAAGCATTTTCAATGTTGTATACGTATCTGTTTTGAATTTTTATAGCCTTTTGGTAGCCATATGAAAGTTATCTTAAAAGCATTTTACTTATTATTTACGTTTTATTTTGTTTAGGGTAAAAGATATATAAAATGTCATCTTACTTATTAATTTGTGTCGACTTTAAACACTTATTATTTAATCTCATGATTTTACCATTTTACTTGTTTGTATTGTAATAATATTACCATTATTACCAGTTACATTTACACATTAGTAAATTAATTATTAAAAAAATCTAAAATCTGTTATTATATCCTACGTGGATGTTAGAGAAAAGGTTTGACCCATCCATGGGGAAAAAATTATTCGATTTTTAAGAAAAAAGTTGTAATACGCGAAAACGCGAGAACCGGTACGGTTCTCGCGTTTTCGCGTGAAAACGCGCGTTGTCCTCTAAGCGCGAGACGTGAAAACGCGAGCTGGGTATGCTTGGTGCGTTTTCGTGTCGCCTTTTCCCTATGGCACGAGATTTTTTTCCCTCGTACCCTGTGCTCTTAAAAACAAAAATAACAAACTTCAGCTCAATAAGATGGTACTGTTAATTCACTTTGTACCATCAGGAAATGTTCCCTCAACCTAAACATAATTCAATAAGATGATATTGTTAAATTGTGTAATTTGTCAAATACTGAGAACACTCACTTTAAATTTTATTTGCTAAGTTCAATAGAATCACAAAGATACTATTGAACCCCTCAATCTTATGGTTTTTTGTTATAAACCAGTATTTTAACCATCTAAACTTTATTTTTTATTTAAATCGAAAATATTCAGCATATTGTTGTTTTAGATCTGGAAAATACAGTAGGTATATTAGTGATTCAAAAGGGTAATATAGTCATTTCAGGCTTATATTGGTATAGTCGAAAAAAATTTGAAAGTAAAATGATAATGTCACGAGATTAATTAGTAAGTGTTTAAAGTCGGCACATTTTAATAAGTACGAAGGTATTATATAACTTTTACCCAAAATAGAAAAATTAGACGTGGCCATATTGTACGTAATAAATAATGACGTGGAAATTACCGTACCACGCTGTCGGTAACAAGTTATCAAATTGATAACTTCGAAACGATTTTGAAAGTAGAATGGTAAAGTCGCGAGATTAAATAGTAATTGTTTAAAGTCGACACAAATTAATAAGTAACATGATATTTTATAACTTTTACCCTTTTGTTTAAATGATTGTTAAATTTAGTTTTATTTTGTGATTAACATGAGGTATCATATAGAGTATATTTTTCGAAGCATATAGGTACATAATCGATTTTTAAAAAAGTGATTGTTTGTGTATTAATCGAAAGCAAACCGAATCGAATTGACATATCGAGTTGAACCGATAAACCGAACCGAATTGAACAAAACCAACTCGGATCAACTTTGGTTCGTTTTTTGGTTTGGTATATATATGTCAATTTTGCTCGGTTCGGTTTCGGATTAAAAGAAGAAAAATACGCCTAAACTATATATTCGGTTCGGTTCAGTTTCGATTTTACTAGGTTTGGATTTTAGTTCGTGTTTTTCTCAAATTTAGTTTTCGGTTCGATTCTTTTCTCCAATTTTAAACCAATGCTCGATCCTAAACCAAACTACTCGGTCCGAATAAACTGATTTGAATAGCCAGATCCTAAAGAAGACTGGACGAGTTTGAATAATTTTGGTAACAAAAAAGTTAAAAAAAGTTAATGGTTAATTGTGAAAAATTTGAATTATTATTATATTTCTACTATATAATAAAAATTAAATGTGTACTTTATGCATGACAAGTAGGGCAGAGTATGACAGACCTAAAACTGATTCGGACCGGAAAACCGGATTGGACTGGACCGAACCGGACCGGACCGTACAAATTGGTCCGGGGTTTTGGACAAATTCGGTCCTCGGTCCGGTCGGTTCGGTCCGGTCTTACAAAAAATCTTATCAATTTCCTCTTATAGAACCGGACCGGACCGAGGACCGAACCGGACCGGACCGGACTATTTCGGTCTGGGGTTTCAGACCATTTATGTCCTCGGTCCGGTCCGATCTGACCGGTCCAGTCTGTTCCTAAACTGATGCTCAACCCTGATGACAAGTATTAGATGTTCACAGAGTTTTGTCGTCTTAATCTTACAAGATTAAAACAACGTTCGTACGGCTTTAAAAACGGAAATTAGGATTATAAGCCAAAGTTAATGTTTAAGTTATATAAATTCGGGTTTTGTTAACAGCAGCTGAATGAGTTATTTTTAAGATCACTATAATTGATATTAAACATTTAATTAAGATAAAACTTTCCATTTTTAAGTAACATAATTAATAATTCAACATTTAATTATGATAAATCTTATATGTTTAACTATATTTTCTATAATTGTGATACTTAAATGTATATGAATATAGAAATAATGAGTTTATTAAATGTAATTTTATACATATAACAAAAAAAATAACATAATTAATGAGGGTTATGTTTCTCTAATAATTAAATAATTCTAATAACAATGATTAATGGAGTTATATTCTTAAGAGTATTTTCAATGGGTAAACCAAACAATAAGTTTTTATTATTCTATAAAGTATTTTGAAGAGGTTTTCATGCATTAAACTAAAAGGTTTTCATAAAGCTTTTTCAAAAGATTTTGTGTTTACAAAGTTTTAGTTATAAAATGAAGAATGCATTCAATACAAAAAGTTATAAAATAATTTATACTTTAGAGATGCTCTAATTAGCTGAGTCTAAACCTACAACCCCTATGCATCAAGTTTTAAATAGTTGATACATTGAATACACTAGTTTTTTATAATGTGCATTCATTGCATAACCCATTTAATGACTACTAGTTTTTACAATAGTTTGGATAATTAAGTCTTTATAAATTCTTGAAAAACATTTGTAAAATGGATGTAGTAGTATGAAAAATAACTCTCTTGCCAATTTTCAAGACACATAAACTTTTGTTTTTTACTCCCTACTATTCTATATTATAAATGCTTTTCGAAAACACCCCTTTTTGTATACAAAACTACATATGATCCCTGGAATCTTTTTTACAGTAGCTTTTTTCAATTATAGTTGCTCGAGTGACGTATACTTTTTATGATGCTTTTCAGGCATGAAACCAATGAGCGTTTGAGAGTGCACATAACCGACGCGAAACAACAACGTTGGGAAGTACCTTACGACCTTCTACCGCGACAACAACCTACCCCAACGTTGTCAAACCTAACCAAAATCCAAACAACAGAATTCGCAGGCAACGAGTTAGTATTTACATACACAGCCAACCCATTTTCGTTCTCCATAAAACGCAAGTCCAACGGAGAAATTCTATTCAATACCATGCCCGAAAAATCCTCACCATATAATTCGCTAGTGTTCAAAGACCAATACCTTGAAATCTCGACATCCTTACCACAAGATGCATCATTGTATGGTTTAGGAGAAAACACACAGCCACATGGGATAAAGTTACAGCCTAATGATCCATACACATTGTGGGTTACTGATCAAGCCGCAACAAATTTAAATATGGACTTATATGGGTCGCATCCGTTTTACATGGATTTGAGAAATGTTGGTGGTGAGGCCAAAGCACATGGAGTTTTATTGCTGAATAGTAATGGTATGGATGTGGCGTATAGAGGGACTTCGCTAACGTATAAGGTGATTGGTGGTGTTTTCGACTTTTACTTCTTTTCAGGGCCGTCCCCTCTTGATGTGGTCGATCAGTATACACAACTTATTGGCCGACCCGCTCCTATGCCCTATTGGTCACTCGGTGAGTACTATTTTGTTGCATAAATATCGATTAACCGTTCCTTTATTCAACATCGTGATGTACTCATATAGACAATGTGCGTCTATGTCGGTTTGGAAAATTCCTATTGATATATCCAGGAATTTTCCAAACAGACATAAGTATCTAAGTAACATTTGGATGACTATCGAAGATATATTCTCTTCTAAATATAAAACTTAGTGTTCAATCAAATATTTTCTCTTCAACACAACAAAATCTGTCAAGATCTTGTTTTTGAATGCTATAATTTGCCCTGTAGGTCACCAATTTAATGAAATTTAAGCATATATAAAAATAGAAACATGTTATATATCAATAGTCCCAAATATCTATTTTGCAAGCCAATATTCATAGTAACTTCTTATATTGTACTTCGATATGTAGGATTTCACCAAAGCAGATATGGTTACCAAAACCTATCAGTAGTTGAAGATGTTGTCGAAAACTACAAAAAGGCGGAAATTCCACTCGATGTCATTTGGAACGACGCTGATCACATGGACGGATACAAAGTTTTCACTCTTAACCAAAAAAGTTATCCTCGTCCGAAACTAATCAACTTTTTAGACAAAATACATTCTCGTGGCATGAAGTACGTTGTCATTATTGACCCTGCAATCGCCGTAAATTCCGCTTATGGTACTTACCAACGAGGGCTTGCCAGCGATGTATTCATTAAATATGAAGGAAAGCCGTATCTGGCCCAAGTGTGGCCTGGGGTGGTTAACTTTCCAGATTTTCTTAATCCAAAGACTGTGTCTTGGTGGGCTGATGAAATCAAGAGGTTTCATGAGCTCGTGCCAGTTGACGGGCTATGGATCGACATGAATGAGGCATCAAATTTTTGTTCGGGCTTATGCACTCTTCCTAAAGGGAAGCAGTGCCCAAGTATTAACGGGCCAATTTGGATTTGTTGCTTAGATTGCAAGAACATAACTAAAACGATATGGGACGAACCACCTTACAAAATTAACGCGTCTGGAACACGTGTCCCTATTGGGTACAAAACTATACCCACTAGCGCAGTTCATTATAATGGGGTCCGTGAGTATGATGCCCATAGCATATACGGGTTTTCTCAAACAATCGCAACACATAAAGCCCTACAAGGTCTTCAAGGCAAACGCCCTTTTATTCTGACCCGGTCCACTTTTGTTGGATCTGGTCATTACTCGGCGCATTGGACCGGAGACAACAATGGAACTTGGGATGATCTCAAGTATTCGATTTCTAACATGTTAAATTTTGGTATATTTGGTATACCAATGATGGGGTCGGACATAGGCGGGTTTTATACTGCCTCATCCGTTGGACCAGAGGAGCTATGCAACCGTTGGATTGAGTTGGGTGCATTTTACCCTTTTTCAAGAGACCATTCGGGCTTCTCTAGCCATGAACTATACCTATGGAAATCTGTTGCTGAATCTGCGAGAAATGCTTTAGGCATGCGATACAAGCTTCTTCCATACTTGTACACATTAACCTACGAAGCACACATCACAGGGGCACCCATTGCACGCCCGGTCTTTTTCTCCTTCCCAAACATCACAAAGCTTTACGGTCTAAGCACTCAGTTTTTACTCGGAAGTAGCTTAATGGTGTCACCAGTTCTTGAAGAAAATCAAACAAAAATTAGTGTCATGTTCCCTCCTGGAACTTGGTATAATTTGTTTGATATGAGTCGAGCTATTGTAGCAAAAGAAACCGAGTCTTTCTCCGTGGATGCTCCGTTGCACGTGATCAACGTCCATCTATATCAAAACACAATTCTTCCGATGCAAAGGGGAGGAATGGTATCAAAAGAAGCGAGAATTACACCGTTTACGCTGATTGTAACTTTTCCCATGGGAGCCACAGAGGGTGAGGCCAAGGGGAAACTGTATCTTGATAACGACGAGCTTCCCGAGATGAAGTTAGGAAATGGCCAGTCGAGCTATATTGAGTTTAGTGCGAATGTTGCAAATGGAGTTATGAAGGTGTGGTCTAATGTTATGGAGAGTAAGTTTGCTCTTGAGAAAGGGTTGGTTATTGAGAAAATCACGGTTCTGGGGTTAAGCGGGGTTCATGAAGGGTTTGCGGTCGAGGTGGAGGACAATGTAGGCAGTTTTGATGTGTCGAACGTGGAAATGGTTGAAAGTGATCATATGGTCTTGAATGAACTGCAAGGTAAAGAAAACAAGAAGAGCAAGATGGTTGAGGTTAAAGGGTTGCAGATACCAATTGGTAAAAAATTCTCGATGTCGTGGAAATTAAAATAGGACTTAACTAATGTTTAAGGGGTCGATTAGTCGATGTAATAATCGTGAAGATAACAATTGATTTCAAGGTTGGCTATTTCAGTACAATAAAAACATGTTTCAAGCCAAGAAGCTTGATATCTAGTTATCTCATATTTCTGTCTTGTTTTCATTGCTATCTAATATCCTCAATTTCTCATGTCATGAGTAGTATCATGTTTACCTTGTATTCCGCACTATATAGTTATTCGTATCAGTTTAATCATTGGACTTGATCAATATGTTTTATTTGTAGCTTTTACGTTATCATTTACTCTACAACATTATATAAGTCGATGTAACTTGATGGAAAATATTGTTTGTGTCCGGCGTGAGGTGGGTGGTCTATAACTGCCCTCGCCACAATTATACACCTTGTTCATCATCTCGAGCATGGAATATTCGAAGAGGAAATACAAAATGAAGACGTATACCGTTATAGGCAGCTTTTAATAGAGAGTTGGAGCTTATGATGATGCTAAATGAGTTTGATCCGGCTAAGCCAAGATTGAGGCCTGATTGAGGTTGAAAGCTTAAGATAGATTAGGTAATTCAAAGGCCTCGAGAGAGGATTTTTTGTTATTCAAGGGGCCACAATTGAGGTCCAGAGCCTGTACAGAATTTCC
This sequence comes from Glebionis coronaria, assembly GCA_025667525.1. Taxonomy (NCBI): domain Eukaryota; kingdom Viridiplantae; phylum Streptophyta; class Magnoliopsida; order Asterales; family Asteraceae; genus Glebionis; species Glebionis coronaria. The sequence continues at coordinate 537,349,460 of CM046881.1, read as the reverse complement.
TTTGGCAGATTTTTCGGTCGCTCATGACATAATTTGAAAAAAAAGGTCGCTTTTGAAAGCCGGTGATGATATACTATTGCGCTTATGCGCTTATTGTTTTGAAACTATGATAAGTGGATGGATTGTGGAGGGTGAAAACGACCAGTATCTTGGCGGGGCAGCACGACGTCGCGTTTGCAGCCATGACGGGTCAAATACCCTTATATCCCATAACACTCGCAGTTCTGAGCCAAGATCTCCCTGGTTAAATAATTTTAATAGGTGTTGTACGATACCAACAACAAACCCGAAGTTCGATAACGCGGAACCGCTAGATCGCGAGTTGTATCGAGTACAAGTAGCGAACCCGAGAGACTACAAAGAACCGACAAGTATTGCACACGGTATACCCTCAACTACCTCTTTATTAATAACCCTAATAAAGACTACATTGAGGAAGAAGAATACAATGAACTAGGATCCCCCTCATCCCTATTTATAGAGATGAGGGGTAGACACCGTCTTAAGTTAAATAGGAAACTTCCTATAAACCAACTTAAGGAGGTTAACCTAAAAACTTCCTAATACTAGTCTATTCCTAATCTATATTACAAAGTACACTTAAGTCCCTAAACTATATTTAAGTTTACTACTAATATTCCAACAATTTCCACCTTAGGAGTAACACTTAAACATAACCGATACTCAACACCTTTTATCGGTGTTGGAACCTCGGACCCGGGACCACCTTGTTAACCAGGCATTGTACTTCTGTAGTTTTCCTAGATTAGCTTCCATAGACTCTTTCACGTTCTTCTTCTCAGCAACATTACCCTCTGCACCCTCTTGACTAGGTACTCCGGTTACCGTAATGTTTGCCCCCACCTTTATACCAAGGTGTACCTCTTCCTGCTCATTTACCAAGCAGCTCGTGTTTGTCTTTTCTTCAGGTTGTTTGTCCGCTAACCGTCTTTGAGCCACTGCAGCATGATCGTTACTAACCTGAAAAACCTCAGCTTCACGACCCTCTTGAGCTCCATGCAGTTCCACCTCAAACCGTATTTGAGCCACTGCAACATGATCGTTACTATCCTAAAAAACCTCAGCTTCAGGATCCCCCTGAGCTCCCTGCAGTTCCACCTCAAACCAAACACGTTTATAAACATGTACTCCATGGACTCCTGTTAACACCAGGACCAAGTTGTTTGAACCCAACTTGTTTTGAACCTCCATGCTTATGTACATGAAATCCATCGAATTTCTCGATGTTAAACCTAGTTATAGAACTAGCCATTTTTTCTTTATCCCTTTGTTGTTTGCTAAACCTTGTGAATCACCTCACAATCACAAACCGACAAAGTCCCACGAGTCGTGTGCAATATACCCGTTGTTGCTAAACCCTTTTCTTGTAGATCGAATTTATTAGAAACCCTCTAAACCCTCGATCACGAACAAGCAACCCGATCGTAAACTTGAATACCCAAGCGAACCACGATCAAACTTGAACCACAAGAAAGTACCCTTCTTGCAAATCGAATTTATTAGAAAACCTCTAAACCCTCGATCAGAACAAGCAACCTTGACCGCCAACTTAAAACCCAAGCGAACCACGATCGAAACTTGAACCATAAGAAGTAAACCCGCAACAACGAACCTTGAGTTTAATCGTCGTTTTTTTTTTTGTAAATCCACAAAAACAATGAAGACGATAACCAAAGACGAATCGTTACAATTCGAAATCTTCGAAACCCAAATTAAATACTATGTCACTTTTGTAGTATCTAGTTTAACATGAGACTGAATATTAATATTAATAATATTCTAATTTGCATCAACTTCCTTGATGACAAAAACACTCACGTTACTTTAAGAACTCCTTTTCCAACTTTGTAGTAATTTGATAAAACTTTACGTGGATAACTAAATATAGAACCCACGTTACTACTTTTCTCTCATCAATTGTCATTGACAATCGTCCACTTATCCTTGGTCGATCGTTAATCGCTACTCCAAAAGCCACGTGAACATGCAAAAATTAGACTTTTGCAAAAACCCTCACGTCACATTTAATGATCGATTCTAATACTGAAATTGAACCTTGATACTTTGATGAGCCGAAACCTCGCTCTAGCCCTCGAACTTCGATGATCAAAATAACCACAGCTCTGATACCACTTGTTGTACGATACCGACAACAAACCCGAAGTTCGATAACGCGGAACCGCTAGATCGCGAGTTGTATCGAGTACAAGTAGCGAACCCGAGAGACTACAAAGAACCGACAAGTATTGCACACGGTATACCCTCAACTACCTCTTTATTAATAACCCTAATAAAGACTACATTGAGGAAGAAGAATACAATGAACTAGGATCCCCCCTCATCCCTATTTATAGAGATGAGGGGTAGACACCGTCTTAAGTTAAATAGGAAACTTCCTATAAACCAACTTAAGGAGGTTAACCTAAAAACTTCCTAATACTAGTCTATTCCTAATCTATATTACAAAGTACACTTAAGTCCCTAAACTATATTTAAGTTTACTACTAATATTCCAACAATAGGAGATGACGATACTTTTCAATATAGTATGTGTGGTTTACGGAAACCCGTATCTTGGCTTTGCAGTCACACTGAGAGTGTGATTGCAGCCATACCGGATGTGTGATCCAGCTACTGTATTCGTAAGTATGAGCCTCACTATTTTATTGTTATACATACCCGCATTCAGGACGACTATCGAAAGCCTTTTATGGAATCAACGGCAAGTTTGTTCTTTCCCCTTGCGTTGTATTGCCTACCTTTATGGATGCAATTGTGACAAAACAAATTTTAACACTACCCGGATAATGGTGCAGGAATCACTTGCGTGTAGTGGGTGACATATTTGGGACTTCTATTATTGGGGCTACTTTTTCAGGTACATTATTATATATCTATGGCGATTTCCTCTCAACTGTTATACACTTAACGGGTTCTGGTCTACTTCTTATCACATAGCAGAAGGAGAGATAAGAGAAATAGGAAGACAGGTTTTCAATACTCATATTTTTCTATTCCAGATAAAAGTTTGATGGAAATATGACAATTTAGGTATGTAGCACTTATTATGGAGTTTGGGCAGCTAACCAATTAAAACATTTACTCGATGATTGCATCCTTATTTTCTGTAGGTAAGAGTGTGTTGGTTCTTATGCGAAGGGGTCAAGGCGTTCGTTTTGAGGTTAGCTTTCAGCTTTTTCAAATATTTGAAGTCTGAATTATGAGCATTTTATTAATTCAAAATCATAAGCATTATGCATGCATGTTAGTTGATTTGCATTGTTTGTTATTAGCTGGTGTTTGTACCCTCAATTGTATGGTTGTTGAAGCACAACGTATGTTATATGTGAACTTTAGGTTAATGCCGGTTTTGAATCAGTTACATTCGTTGGTTAACCGATGGTTGTATCCTTAAATTAATTGTATGTTTGTTGACTTATAATGTATGTATTGTGTAAACTTTACGTGATACGGTAGTGTAATGCCTGTTTTGAAGTATAGTGTGTGCTTCTAAGGCCTTCTTTCATATGGTAGAATGCATCTTAGACTCTTAAAATTAGGTGTATAAAAAGTATAAACTTTACTGATATTTGAACTATTGGAATAAAGTTACTAGGAGTGGTCTTAGGTTGGATATGTTTGGTTTTTAGAATCCTGGTGTCAAGTGTTTAGCCATATCAACTCACTGAAACACGAAATGTCCCTTTTGGGAATCCATTGTTTTGGCCATGTGGATTGTTTTAAATTTCAACATATATTTCAAGAATCCTAGCTGTCACCCATTTGTTCCTCATCTGAATCCCTTAAAGACTGGCAACTGTGGTTTTGAATATTATTATGAAGCGGCAGAAAACATTTGACACCACACAGGGTCAACCTGCTGGTATTCACGCATGTTTGTTTTTTAAGACTGTTACAAAAGATGTGATGTGTGCCAATTGTTTGTCATGCGGATTAGTGTCCTGTAACCTTGCCCCATCAAACGCACTAGTTCCGGAAAGCTTAAAGAGGGGGAAAAGAGAAACAATTTGGAGTGACCCAAATATTATTGTGTACCATTGAATTGTTCATGTTTATATATGATCATAGTGTTTATTTGAAAGAACTACCAATAATGGGCCGGACTGATGGTGATCAGTGTTATCTGTAGTTCAATCCCAGATTTCCCCACCTTAAAGCGTGTAGTTGTAATTTACTTATAAATTTATGAAATTATGACTTGCACAAATGATTTATGTATTCAATTCTATGACCATTTTCTTTCGGTATTTCTTATTTTAATCTGGTTGCATTCTAAGTTTACACGCCTCTACTTCATAGATTTGCATTTTAAGTTTACACGCCTCTACTTCATAGATTTTATAATGGACCCTTGCCCACAACTAGGCTTGGGCCATTACCGATGGTTCTTTAAGTAGGTATAAATATAATGCCGATGGTTCTTTAAGTAGGTACAAGGCTCGTCTCGTGACTAATGGACGTAGCCAACAGTTTGGTGTTGATTGTGATGAGACATTTAGCCCAGTTGTTAAACCGACTACTATTCGTACTGTTCTAAGTCTTGCATTATCTCGGAATTGGCCCATTCATCAGCTAGATCTTAAGAATGCATTTCTCAACGGTGATCTCTTTGAGACAGTTTATATGCATCAGCCTCCAGGGTTTGTGGACTCCAGGTTTCCAAATCATGTTTTTCAGTTGCACAGGTCGTTATATAGATTAAAACAAGCACCTCGTGCTTGGTTCCAACGGTTTGCTACGGGCTGGTTTTTCGTCGAGTCGTTGTGACTCGTCATTGTTTATATATAGGCATGGTTCTGAGGTTGCATATTTGATGATATATGTTGATGATATTATACTGACAACTTCCTCTACAGCTTTACTTCAACGTATTATTGCTTCTCTTCATACAGAGTTTGAGATGACAGCTTTGGGGGCACTAAGTTATTTTTTGGGGATTTCTGTTACACGCGATTCCAAAGGCATGTTTCTCTCTCAGAAGAAATATGATTTGGAGCTTTTGGAGAGGGCTCATATGGCTACATGTAACTATACTCACACTCCGGTTGACACGGAATCCAAGCTTAGTTCATATGGGGATCCTGTTTCTGATCCTACCTTATATCGTAGTCTTGCTGGTGGTTTACAATACTTGACATTTACTCGGCCATATATATCTTATGCAGTGCAGCAGGTGTGTCTACATATGCATGATCCTAGAGAGCCTCATTTTGCAGCTCTTAAGCGAGTTCTACGTTATGTTTGTGGTACGATGGACTTTGGTCTTCAACTTTATGCCTCACCTACTGGTTCTCTCGTTGCTTATTCAGATGTTGATTGGGCTGGTTGTCCAACTACTAGACGTTCTACTTCTGGTTATTATGTTTTTTTGGGAGACAATCTCCTCTCGTGGTCTTCTAAATGGCAACACACTCTCTCTAGATCGAGTGCTGAAGCAGAGTACATAGGCGTTTCTAATGCTGTTGCTGAAACAACATGGCTTCGTAATCTTCTTCGTGAGGTTCATATGCCATTATTATCTGCCAATCTTGTCTATTGAGACAACGTTAGTGCTATTTAATTGACAGCTAATCCGGTTCAACATCAAAGGACTAAACATATTGAGATCGATACTTATTTTGTTCATGATATGGTTACTCGAGGACATGTCCGTGTGCTTCATGTGCCCTCACGTTATCAATATGCTGACATTTTCACCAAGGGTTTACCGACTGCGTTATTTGAAGAGTTTCGTGCCAGTTTGAGTTTTCGATCATCTCCCGCTAAAACTGCGGGGGAGTGTTAGACGGATATATTAAAGCCTTTGGGCTTTGTGTTTAGTTAATCGGCTTAGCCCATAATATGTTTACATCTAGAATAATCTACAGGGATTATATATTGTACAAGTTTTGTAAATCAATAAAAGGCAATTATAATTCCATTAGATTTTAGTTCATGTTTATATTTAGTTGGATAATTTTCAAATTATTTTACTCGAAAATAAACTCTTGGGATTTTTTAGTAAAATTTGTTCACTATGGTTTAGAAATAATTAGCAGATGCTATAAAAACAAAGCCCTTCAGCGGATGTTTCACTTTGACTCATTCTTTCGTCCAAAAACATCACTTTTCTTTTCCTTTGTTTCAGACACCACCGGGAGTACGCGTACCTAAATCAAGACTCATTGTTACACCATTCAGAAAATCGCCACGATGTATGTGTGCCTGCTACTTTAGACAGTTCAGGTGAAAGGATGTTCTGTGAGATTAATTTTTTTTTGGTAACCATGGTTTCCGACTCATTGGTAGATTCGTTTGTTTATTATTATGTGAATTTGTTTTTTCTTCTTATCAAGGCTTAAGTTATATACTCGTATTCAAGTATTGGGCACACCTTCAATAGTCCGAATCATGTCGCTGTCTATACGTTAGCAGTTTCTACTTCTAGAAACCTATGCACAGGCGTCCCTTGGAATGTGCCCACAGAAAATATTAAAGACACTCAGCCAAGCACACATGTGTAAAGAAAACAAATGCCTTCCTGTTTGGGCAATCCTGTCATGAGTAACGGTGTTCCACTTGGAGTCTTTGATTATGTAATTCCACACCAGACTCGCTCAGATGATGGTAATATGTTTAACACAACTTTTCTCTACTTCTATCATTTCATTTTTTTAGAACGGTACCTCAATCTCACTGAAATCCGACCCCTGGGTCATACCATCCATAACGGGCAGGCCCCAGGATCCGAACCACTAGGGGAAACCCCTAGAACTCACGGCTTCGCACTAAGGAGGAAAATCATGAATTTTTGTCTCTTGCAAGACTTGAACCCATGACCAAACCCCCTCCCCAAGCTCAAGAAGGAACTCAGGTGGCCAACTACTCTAGAGCAGTTGGTTACTTCTATCATTGCATTCATCCCATACCGTTATTTATGCATCGTTTCTGTCATTTATTCACAGATGGGACACCAATCAGTAAGCCAAGCTGCTTGGAAGTCCGCCAATCATCCTCCTCACATAGTAGCGGTCGAAAGAGGGGTTCATAAGAGACGAGTTCAGAGATGCCCCTTATTGCAACATGTAGCATATATCAGCGAGAAGGGATGTGTAGGCGCCTTTTGAATGTTGTTGAACACGTACCCTTTCTTCTTTAGTCACTATTACTAGCACTATAAAAAGGATCATGAGTAGATATAATACATATTAATAATACAGTCATTTGTAGCAGTATGACGAGATCGTGGCTGATATATAATGTGCTTCTATAATCGACATGTCCTACCAATATTTTGTTTTAAAAAATAGTTAGTACCAAGAACACTAATAAGAAACATCATTTACATCTGTAATAGGGCGTGTTTTAAAAGGTGGCCCAACATTGTTTGGTGTGAATGCTTCAGCAGGGTTGTAATTTCATAATGGCCATCTGCATCAAAGAAGCTCAACTGGTCCTTTATTACTGCAAATAAAGCGAACGCAGCCGAGAAAGAGGTATGGTCCAAAAATCTCTCGGTGTGTTGGTGTTTACTTAGTCCCAACCAGGGTATAGATAATAAATCCTAGCTACGTACCAAAACTATGGTTACCGGATATCACTTGGAATCGTGTAATCACTTTCCAAAGTAAATTATTCGACCCTAATGCCTGGGTATCACGAATAGCTACATGGGATAAGATCAAATGCAGTTAGTGATTTAGGCACAAATCTCTAACCTTTTGTTGTTATGTGTTTCTTGTTTCTGTCACTCTTCATACAAGTTATGATCACCTATTTATAGGTGGAGTACTCAACCCTAGTCAATGGTATTAAGAGGAATTAACAGCCAATTAATTTCCTCTTAATGTGCTCCATAATACCAGGAAAGTGGTTACAAGACCAATTAAACGTGGTCATTAACTCCACTTGAATTGGTCAAAATACCGTTACAAGCATACTTGTTCTGCTCCAGCATTAGTCCATTCTTTAGTCCCACTGAAGCGTCAACAAACCTTGAAATGTGTTCCTGCTGAAGCCTTCAGTACTGAAGAAGACTAGCTGATGAGTAAAAACTAAAGACATGTCTTCAGTGGAGTTACTCCCTGATGAATACCTTCAGTGCAGAGTTACACTCTCTGAAGATCATCAGCGATGCTGAACAAACTTTAACCACAATATGAGTCAGGGTGTTCAGGGACTTATAGGTGTACACTCCGTACCTCCTTCCCCATTCACCAGTATGAACTAGCCCACAATTGAACTATATTTCCAACAATCCTCCCCAATATAGTACAATTCCTTTTGCATGAAAATTAACATTAACAAAACCAGTGCATAAATGAAAATATCTTAAGGATTGAATTTCCATCATAGTACATCACTTCAAACATTCGAGAATCAGGGTGTTCTAAGAATTGAACCCTTCAACTACTTTGAATACCTGAAGATAAAATACACACAAGTTTTCAAATTCATAACAACTCCTGACACTACTAGCCATGTGTCCATATCCAAATTCATAAATGTTGTAAGATCCAAGTCCATGCTCCCTGAGGTGGCAAAATCTCAACATTTACATAGGTGGTTCCTCTTTAGTTCATGCTCTTGCTTCATCACTTTTTCAAAGACATTAACCATTGAGAAGTATATAACTTCATCCTCCTTCAACAAATACAAGCACATGCTTGGGATGATATACATGTGCTTCAGTCCCCTGAATGTTCAGCTTTCCACATTGAACTCAGCTCACAAGTTTCCTCAGGAGGGAGTTGGGTGTCTTAGCATTTAGTGACTAGAGTGGAATTTTAAACCCATCACTTCAGCAGACTTTATAACCAAGTCTCTATCCAATCCCTTCGTCAAGTGATCAACTAAATTTTGTTAAGACCTCGCAAACTCTATTGAAATCACCTCATTCATGATTAGTTCATGAATCATGCTATGTCTAACACCTAGGTGTCTAACTTACCATTGTACATTTGGCTATATGCCTTAGCCAATGTAGCTGCACTATCACAACGGATAGAAATGGGTGCCATAGGTTTGACCCACAATGGAATCTCAAGAAGCAAGTTTTTCAACCATTCAGCTTCTTTACCAGCAGCTGCTAGAGCTACAAACTCAGATTCCATGGTACAACTAGTAATGCAAGTTTGTTTCTTGGATGCCCAAGAAATTGCACCACCACCAAGTAGGAATACCCAGCCACTAGTGGATGAATTATCCTCAGTATTGCTGATCCAACTTGCATCAATGTAACCTTCCAACACTGAAGGATATCCAGTATAAGAAAAACAATAATCCATTGTTCCTTTCAAATACTTTAGTACCCTCTGAGTTGCTTGCCAATGCTGAGTACTAGGATTATCAGTTTACCCACAGCAAGTGCAATGTCAGGCCTAGTACAAGTCATGACATACATCAAGCAACCAATCACCCTAGAATACTCAAGTTGGGAGATAGCCTGACCATTGTTAGGCATCAGTTTCTCACTTGTATCCATTGGTGTACTCACTGGAGTACAATTAAAGTGATTAAATTTCTTTAGTACCTTCTCAATATAATGAGACTGAGAAATTTCAATACCATCACTTTCATGTTTGATCCTTATGCCAAGGATAACATCAGCCTCCCCCATGTCTTTCATGGAGAACTTTGATGACAAAAAACCCTTCTCTGATCAACCTTGGCTTGGTCAGTTCCAAAGATTAGCATGTCATCAACATATAGGCAAATGATGACTCCTTTACCAGATTCATCAAATTTTCTATATACACATTTGTCAGCTTGGTTAAGTGAATAACCATTAGACAAAACCACTTCATCAAACTTCTGGTGCCATTGCTTAGGTGCCTACTTTAGTCCATACAAGGACTTGATCAGTTTACACACCTTGTGCTCATTACCAGGCATGATGAAGCCCTAAGGTTGGTTCATTATAAACCTCCTCATCCAAGTCACCATTTAAGAATGCTGTCTTCACATCCATCCGATGAATAATCAGATTTTGAATACTTGCTAGAGCAATCAGCATTCTTATGGTACTGTTACGTGCTACTGGAGCATAAGTATCAAATAGCCTATCCCTGACTTTTGTTTAAAGCCTTGAATGACTAACCTTGCCTTGAACTTTTCTACAGTTCCATCTACCTTCATTTTCCTTTCAAAAATCCATTTGTTACCAAGTGAATTGCAACCTAGAGGTAGATCAACCAACACCCAAGTGTTGTTGCCCATGATGGAATCCATCTCATCATTTATTGCTTCTTTCCAGAAAGCAACATCCTGGAACTTTATTGCTTCATAAAATGTTTTGGGATCATCCTCAACATTGAAGCAATAGGATTATTGGTCTGAGACCTCATCCCTCGTACCTTCAACCAAGTATAGTTGAAACTCAGGCCCAAAATTCCTTGGAGTCCGATGCCTTGTGCTTCTTCTAAGCTCAGGCTCAGGTTGCTGAATCACAACCTCATCAGTGACCCTTTCAGGTTCCACTAAAGCACCAATGTCCTCAGCTCCAGCAGGAGTCCTAAGGCTTGGTCTAGGGACTGATGAGAACCTTGTTTCATCAAAGTTAGCATCCATTGATTCAATGAGTGAGCTTATAGAAACTGAGTCATTATGTTCAATAACATAGAACCTATAAGCCTTGGAATGCTCATCATATCCAACAAAGATGCATTCAATGCCTCTTTCACTCAAGGTTTTCACCTTTGGATCAGGGAGTCTTACAACAGCCCTACATCCCCAAACCTTGAGGTAGTTCAAGTTTGGTTTTCTTTTAGTCCAGAGTTCATAAGGGGTAATCTTGTTCCTTTTGTTGGGAACCCTATTTAATAAAGAGCAAGTTCCCCAGAACCCTTGACTTAGCCTTGAATAGGACAACATGGAGTTAACCATCTCCTTTAGAACACTAGTTTTCCTTTCAGATATACCATTTTACTGAGGGGTATAGGGAGCAGTCGTTTCATGGATAATACCAACAGACTGAAAATACTGAGCATCCGTGTACTCACCTCTCCTATCAGTCCTTAATCTTTTGATTTGGACTCCTTGTTGTAATTCAACTTCAGTTTTAAATACTTTAAATTTATCTAATGCTTCATCCTTAGTATGTAATAAATAAACATAACAAAACCTTGAAGCATTATCAATAAATGTTACCAAGTATTTCTTATTCCCTAATGAGGGAGTAGCATGCAAATCACATAAATCAGTATGGATTAGCTCCAAAACTTTAGTTTCACGTTTTACATCTTGAAATGGTTTCTTAGTTATTTTGTTCAGCATGCAAGTCTGACACTTTTCAGTGTCCATGTCAAATACTGGGATTAACCCATCCTTAGACATTTCTTGCATCCTCTTAAAGTGGACATGGCCCAGTCTAGCATGCTATAGTGAAGAATCCTTAAGCTTACTGGTGGATACTAAGGCTGAACAAATATTTGCACTACTAGCACTAACTGAGTTAATACTGCTGGTTGTTTCAATATTAAGCCTGAACATTTGATTGCTCAAATAACTAAAACCAATAAACACACCATGTTTGGATAAAGCAAGTTTATTAGATTCAATCACTTGTTTATAACCACAATTATTCAACACACTACTAGAAACCAAATTCTTCCTAATATTAGAAACATGCAAAATATTATACAAGCTAACAATCTTTCCAGAACTAAACATAAGATCTACACAACCACGTCCATGCACTTAGACTGTTGACTCATTTCCCATATGAAGAATAGATCCATCATTCAGTGACTCATAAGTCTTGAACCAGCATCTATCTTTACACACATGAACAGTTGCTCCAGAATCAACCCACCATGCAACATCATCATCCTGCACAAAATAAGCTTTAGATACATATATAACATAATAAATCTGGAGAGATTCATTAAACATATTTTGACCTTTCAGTGTTGTGTTGTTAGAACCAATCACTGAACCATTTGTGCCTGATCCACTAGCTTTGCTGCCAATACCAACACCTTTTCAATCCCTTTTGAAGTGTCCAGGTTTCTCACACTTCCAACAAGCCACTGATGAATTCTTGTTAGGATTTGCCTTGGTGTTATCCTGATGCTTACGTTTGACCTTGTTGTCAATGTACCTGATGGAGTGGTTATGCTCCACCATATTAACAACTGATGAACCAGCAACATTGTTGCTCTTTTGCTTGTCATTATCTTGTACCCTGAGGGACTCCTCAATGCGCAAATGACTACCCAACTCAACAAGAGTTAAATCCTCATTCTTATGTTTCAAGGTGTGCTTGAAATCTTTCCAAGAAGGATGGAGTTTATCTATGACACAAGAGACCTGAATGGTCTCATCCATGTACATATGATGTTGTGTAAATCTACCAAGTAGACCAAGAAGTTCATTGTATTGTTCCATGACTTGTCTTGAATCAGTCATTTTCTAATTTGTGAAATCACTCACAAGGAACTTTTTACTTGATGCATCCTCAGCCATATATTTGGCTTCCAAGGAATCCCATAATTCTTTACCAGATTCAGAATTTTGGTAAATATCAAACAAGGAATCAGACATACCATTGGGAATAATACCACGACACACATAGTTATCATTCTCCCATTTGCTCCTTTTCCTTATGTTCTCTAAAGTAGCATCATCACCACCATCAGGAATGGGAGTTGTCAACACATACACCACACTCATGGTAGAACGGAGAAAGTGCATCTTCTTCTACCATCTCCTGAAATCCACCCCTTCAAACTTATCCAGCTTGGAGAAGTTAGCCAACATATGCTTCATAACAGCCGCCATTGATTATCACAAAATAATTTACTTTGATTGTTGGAGTTTACTTCGTCCCAACCAGGGTATAGATAATCAATCCTAGCTACGTACCAAGACTATGCTTACCGGATATCACTTGGAATCGTGTAATCACTTTCCAAAGTAAATTATTCGACCCTAATGCCTGGGTATCACGAATACCTACTTGGGATAAGACCAAATGCAGTTTAGTTATTTTGGCACAAATATCTAACCCTTTTGTTGTTATGTGTTTCTTGTTTCTATCACTCTTCATGCCAGTTATGATCACCTATTTATAGGTGGAGTACTCAACCCTAGTCAATAGTATTAAGAGGAATTAACGGCCAATTAATTTCCTCTTAATGTGCTCCATAATACCAGGAAAGTGGTTACAAGACCAATTAAACGTGGTCATTAACTCCACTTGAATTGGTCAAAAGACCGTTACAAGCATACTTGTTCAGCTCTAGCATTCGTCCATTCTTCAGTCCTACTGAAGCGTCAGCAAACCCTGAAGGGTGTTCCTGCTAAAGCCTTCAGTACTGAAGAAGACAATCTGATGAATAAATACTGAAGACATGTCTTCAGTGGAGTTACTCCCTGATGAATACCTTCAGTCCAGAGTTACACTCTCTAAAGATTGATACAATGGTTTCATAGGTTCAGATTATGTCTCTCGGTATCTTCTCGAATTGATCACAGCTCAAAGTGGAATAGTTGTTCTTGGTGACAAATAGGAGGTTTAGTTTACTATTCTACTAAAAGGTAAATGCGTGAAGTAACTAAAAGTAAACTAGAAGCAGTTAATCAATAAAAATAAAACTTGTATTAAAATTTAAATAAAACAGTAACAGTAAATACCCTCAAAATTGCTTGATTTGGCATATTTAACAAAAATGCTTCATTCGGAATGTAAGCTTGATCCGGAATAAGAGCTTAATGTGGAATAAATATCCTTCATGCGGAATGTTAGGTTCATGCGAAATAATGTGACTGGTCCGGAATAAAAGATATTCCGAACGAAGGACTTGGAATAGTAAAAGTTCCGAATGAAAGGCACTGATCCGGAATGTTTGAATGTTCCGAACGAAGGACTTGATCCGGAATGTTTGAATATTCCGAACGAAGGACTTGATCCGGAATATAAAATATTCCGGATGAAAGGTATTGATGCGGAATACTAGGTTGATCCGGAATATTAGATATTCCGGATGAAGGAGTTTGGTTCGGAATACTGGGAATGATGAAGAACAGTAGGTAACCGAAAAACAGGGGAAAACGATTTTTGACAAAATCAAACCAAATAAATCAAAAGGTTTAAACCAAACTAACCAATAATCATCTACTAACCATAAAGATCAAATCCCAACAATAAAAACACAAATTCAACTAACTTTTGAAGATCAAAATCAACCAAATAAGAACTTTAAAACTTTGAATCAAAGAACAAGATGAACAAGATGAAATGGAAAGATTATATTGATGATTAGGGTTTAAACAATCAAAGGAAAAGATTAAAACTACAAGATTTGTGAAACAAGAGTAAAAATCACCAACACCTTAGTGGTGTTGGTTTCTACCTACGAACAAAAGAAGAGAAAAGAAGAAAAACTAAAAACTGGCTAAATTGTGTGAGGGGATCTCTTTATATAGGTCTTCCATTTGGTTGGTGAGTGGGCTTTCTCCCCTTCTTCTTGTCTTCTCGTCTTTTCAGAAAAGTTGACGTTTTCGATTCTGATTCGGGATTTGTCGGAGATTAAATTCAACTCGTCTTTTAATTTCTTCGTTTAATAGACTTGAGTTTCTTCGACATATGTAAATCTTCCATCTTTGGTCCTTTTCTTCGATAAATCTTCAAATAGGCCCATTTGACTTCAAATCTTTTGCATCTCTTGAACAATAGACTTCGTCTTGAGTCTTTTTCCTCGATAAAACCCGTGCAATCCCATGTTTTCTCCAATATCCATCCGGTTGACTCTAAAAACACAATAAACACAAAAACCACGCATAATTCCAAACAAATGATATTAAACACGCGTTTTGGTCTCGTTTTAGCAAGAAATAAGTGGTAAAAGGATGGGTGTTTTCACACCTATCAAATCTCATACACTTTACATTTTTCTCATTGTCAATCAACCTTGGCCTTATTAACATACTAAACAAAAATTAAAGTACTAAGAGAAATTAAAATCTTTAAAGTAAACAAAAGGATAGAAAACCATTTTCACTTGAAAATAGCTATATGGAAATAACTTGCAAAGAGATCAAGGACTTACATTAGGGCTTCGGTGCTGCAAAGATTTATCACCCTCAAGTTTCACGTTCCCCAAACTAAGCTTAAAAACGAGATCATTGTTATTATAAGTTAGCAAATCAAACACTTACACACATGGCTTAATTATATGCTTAAACTCCCTTATTCCTAGGTGTATCTCTTATATTTTATTTTTGTCTTAGAATGATCATGAAGATGCATTTTTGGACTTATTGCGATAGTTTATTTAGGCTGAAAGCAAAGTAGGACGATTTGATCAATAGTTAGCTAAAGGAAAAAATCTCTTAAAACTGCTTCTCGGGATATCAAAAAGTTCATATCTTGGCATAACTCGCTTCACGATTTGAGACCTTTCTCGGGCCGATATTTGGCATGTACTTCATACTTCATATCTTGAGAGACGTTCTTGAGATAATGGTCTTCTCTTCGTGAATAGAGTTCTTCACTTGGGGTATTTTTAAGGGATACTCCAACTTTGTTGACCACGACTTCATGATTATTTCTTTAATCTCTAATTGGGATTTTGAGATACGACGATCCGCCTCCTTTTCGGACTTGGATCTATTTATCCTCATACCTTGTTAGGGTCTTTTCGGATAGACTTCTCCATGACCTTTATGGGAGTTGATTTCTTTTCGTCGTGAGTCTTGATCCTTCATATTGATTCTGGGAATAATGCTTTTCACATCACCTTGGATCTTTAGCAATAAGATTGAATCCTCATGCCTTGTTAGGGCCTTTTCGGACTCGCCAATCTTCGCGCCCCGCTTCATAAGTTATGCCTTGGCTATGAAATCTTATCAGCAACTTTTAAACGATCTTGGGCTAGAAGCTAAGTAACTTTTCAAATCGTACGACCTTACTTATTGCAGATAAATTATTAGCAAGTGATGGGAGAATAGGCAGATAATCACACCAAGTGTGCTTGTGCAAGAATACCGACTTATAATTGACTCTATCATTTCTCGTTCTCCACAATTTAAAATCTCAAATAATGAGACTCGTGGATGCTTAGCCTAATAAACCAATTAAGTTCTACATGGTTAAGGATACTAGCTAGAATAAACTTGGATAAGTCTATTCGGGGTGAGTCAAAATAATCGCAACGGGCCTAATATGTCAAAGACTTCAAAACTAACTATACCACTTTATTAATATTTTTGACTTTATTGCGGGATATATACATATGAAAGCAACGATAAAAATTTAAAAATTATGACTAATTGGCCAAAGTTAATTAAAAAATTGAAAAATGTTGAAAAATAAGATTTTCCGGTTAAATGAAGGCATTTTCATGGAAAAGTCCACTTAAAACTTCGATAGAAGTCCCCCTACACTTAATATAAACATTGTCCTTAATGTTTAAGCATGTGGGAAAAGTCTCCCCTACACGTATGACATTGTGCACGTTGGTTAAATCAAGTTAAGGAAGAGACGACTAAAGTGATCAATTTCAAATGTGAGTATGAAGAAAATTGAATCACGATAGTTGAGAGATAGAACCGGATTTCGGATAACACGGGAGCACGGTTCTTCAAAGGTTCCAAAAGTGCATTCATCCCTGTAATCACATCACCACACAAACACAAATAACCTATAGAGGTCCCCCTACACTTAGGAGGTTAAACGGAAAAGGATAGATACTCGGGCTGCCTCCCGAGGAGAGCTTGTTTTTGATAACCGAGTCACGAGCCTGACTCGACCGAAAATTAGTTCATGGGAAACGTGGTGAGGGATGGAATCATCTCATGAGAGATGTCCTCACCAAAGTACAACTTCACTCGTTGGCCATTCACCTTAAAATTAGGTCCATTAGGTTGAGCGAGCTCGAGAGTACCATATGGAAAAATTTGGGCAATGGTGAATGGGCTGGACCAACGAGATTTCAGCTTGCCCGAAAAGATTTTCAACCGAGAGTTAAAGAGTAAAACTTTGTTTCCAACTTGGAACTCTCGGTTTTTAATCTTAGAGTCGTGAATGAGCTTAGTTCTTTCCTTATAGATCAAAGAATTTTCATAAGCCTCATTCCGGAGTTCATTCAGCTCATTGTGTTGGATCTTGCATAGGTCACCGGCTTTGTTGATATCAAAATTAGCCCACTTCAAGGCCCAGTAAGCCTTGTGCTCCAACTCAATGAGGAGGTGGCATGTTTTCCCGTACACGAGACGATATGGTGTACAACCAATCGGAGTCTTGTATGCGGTACGAAAAGCCCACCGAGCATCATCAAGTTTATCGGCCCATGAGGCACGATGCTCTCCCACGGTTCGTTCAAGAATTCGCTTTAATCCTCGGTTAGAGATTTCAGCCTGGCCATTAGTTTGTGGGTGGTATGCGGTGGAAAGACGATGATTTACACCATACTTAGCCATGAATCTTGCAAATTGATCATTGCAAAAATGAGTCCCGCGATCACTAATAATGGTACGAGGCACACCGAATCTAGCGAACAGCGATTTCAAAAAGTTACAAACCTCCCTTGCGTCATTAGTGGGTAAAGCTTTGGCTTCAACCCATTTAGAAACGTAGTCAACGGCTACAAGGATGTATTTGCTTCCTTTAGATGAAGGGAATGGCCCCATATAGTCGATACCCCAAACGTCAAAGATTTCACATTCTTGTATGAAATTTTGAGGCATCTCATCTTTATGTGTGATCTTGCCTTGTTTTTGGCAAGCATCACAACGTTTAACCATCTCGTGAGCATCACGATAAATGGTGGGCCAAAAAAATCCCGAGTCAAACACTTTTTTTGGGATCAAAGTGACCATCGGTGGGTCCTTTGTGGCAAGCGTCAAGGATTTCTAAAGCTGCCGGTCCATCAACACATCGGCGAATAATCAAATCAGCACATTGTTTGAATAGATACGGGTCATCCCAAAAGTAAGTCTTAATGTCTTTGAAGAACTTTTTCTTTTGTTGGGATGTTAACCCGTCAACGAGAATTCCACCCGCCAAGTAGTTTGCAATGTCCGCAAACCACGGGGTTTCATCAGAAGTCGAGTTGATAGACATTAAGGTCTCCAAGGGAAAAGAGTCATTGATCTCTTTGTTCGAATGATCCCCTTGATAAGGATCCTCAAGTCTACTGAGATGATCCGCGGCTAGGTTTTCAGCTCCCTTCTTATCACGAATTTTGATTTTAAATTCTTGAAGTAGCAAAACCCAGCGAAGAAGTCTTGGTTTGGAATCTTGTTTAGTTAACAAGTACTTCAACGCGGAATGATCGGTATAAACGATTGTGGTAGAAAGGACAAGATAGGGGCGGAACTTTTCAAAAGCATAGACAACAGCTAAGAGCTCTTTTTCGGTTGTCGTATAATGCAATTGAGCCCCAGTCATTGTCTTGCTAGTGTAATGGATCGGTTGGAAGTGTTTGTTCACTCTTTGGCCCAACACCGCTCCAATAGCAAAGTCGCTAGCATCGCACATCAACTCGAAAGGCAGCTCCCAATTAGGGGTAACCAAGACCGGTGCCTTAGTTAGCTTATCCTTAAGAAGGTTGAAGGCTTCGATACACTCATTGGAAAAGATAAAAGGAGTATCTTTTTCCAAGAGGTGGGTCATCGGGCGAGCGATTTTAGAAAAATCTTTGATAAAGCGACGGTAGAAGCCCGCATGACCGAGGAAACTTCTCACACCCTTCACGGTTGAAGGTGGAGGCAACTTAGCAATAACATCGACTTTAGCACGGTCCACTTCAAGACCGGCTTTGGAGATCTTGTGTCCTAGCACGATGCCCTCTTTTACCATGAAATGGCATTTTTCCCAATTAAGAACAAGGCGAGTGTCTTTACACCGCTTAAGCATACGTTCTAAATTGGCAAGGCAAGCAGAGAAAGAATCGCCATAAACCGAGAAATCATCCATGAATACTTCCATAGTTTCTTCAACCATGTCATGGAAGATAGCCATCATACACCTTTGGAACGTCCCAGGAGCATTGCATAAACCGAAAGGCTTGCGTTTGTAAGCAAATGTTCCGTAGGGACAAGTGAATGTGGTCTTTTCTTGGTCCTTGGGATCGATGGGAATTTGAAAATACCCGGAGAAACCGTCTAAAAAGCAGTAATAGTCATTACCCGCTAGACGTTCGAGAATTTGATCCATGAAAGGAAGAGGAAAGTGATCTTTTCTCGTGGCATCATTGAGTTTGCGATAGTCGATACAAACTCTCCACCCAGTAACGAGACGAGTGGGAATCAAATCGTTGTGTTAATTGGGAACAACGGTTATTCCGCCCTTCTTGGGCACACAATGGACGGGACTTACCCATGGCAAATCCGAAATAGGGTAAATCAATCCGGAATCTAGAAGTTTGATAACCTCTTGTTTGATGACATCATGAATGCGAGGATTAACCCTTCTTTGGCTTTGGATCGCGGGATTAAATTCATCTTCCATGAGAATCTTGTGAGTACAAAAGTTTGGATCAATTCCGCGGATATCGGAAATTTTCCAAGCAATTGCCTTCTTATGATCTTTAAGCACGGCGATGAGGCGAGATTTCTCTTCTTCTTTCAAGTCCTTCGCGATAATGACGGGCGACTTCTTCTTTTCTTCAAGAAACACGTACTCGAGATGGGGCGGCAACTCCTTAAGTTCTAAGTCCGGAGGATTTTCGATGGGAGGCGTATTTAAAGTAGGTGCATCGATAGCAATATCCTTGGGAGATGGAGGAGGAATATTGTCTTCTTTAAGAAGGTTCTCAATGAGGCGAATATCTGCATCCCAATCGGTGGGAGAATCATCATTTTCTAAGTTCGCATCTCCCATGGTGGCTTCCAAATCTTTCCAAAGGAAATCACTTTCTCCAAATAGAGATAGTGATGAATCAATAGAGGAAACGGTCTCAACATTGGGAAGAGAGGTAGGAATACTTTTACAAGCATCTTTGAAGTGTTCTTCACAAGCCTCATCAAGAACGTCAATACAATTAACACTCTCGTATGAATAAGGCTGTTTAGAAAGCTTTCCCATGTTGAAGACGATTTTATCGTCACCCACTCTCATGATAAACTCACCCGCTTCAACATCGATGAGAGTGCGACCGGTCCTCAAGAATGGATGGCCAACGATCAATGGCACACGAGGGTCCATGTCGTAATCAACGACAACGAAATCGGCAGGGAAAGTGAATTTGTCGACTCCTACAAAAACGTCTTCGGCTATCCCCACTGGATAAGGAACCGTACGGTTAGCTAATTCCAAAGTCATTTTGGTGGGGACTAGCTCAGGGAGAGATAATTGCTTCCATACACTTAAAGGCATTAAGTTAATACTGGCACCTAGATCGGCTAGGGCCATGCAATTCTCTACTCCTGGGAAGTTGAAAGGGATTAAAAAACGACCCGGATCACCAAGCTTGGTTGGCAATTTCCTTAAGAGCACTGCAGAGCAATTCTCATTAAGTTGGGTGTTAGCAATATCAAGAAGCTTCTCCTTGTCGCTAAGAATATCTTTGAACATTTTCGCGTATTTAGGCATGTGAGCGAGAACCTCAGCGAAGGAGATGTTGAAATTCAATTGTTTAAACATTTTGAGGAAGTTCGAAAACTGAATATCGTCCTTGCTTTTGAGCTTCTCTTTCCTCAACCTTGAGGGATAAGGTATATCGGAAGAAGAGGAAGTCTTTGGGAGAATAGGATCACTCACATCCTTGGGTGGAGGAGGGGTAGAAGTAAGAGGTGGAGAAATTGGGGAAATAGAAGGATGAGAAATAGGAGCAGGTGACTCGTTTTCCTTAGTCACAATCACCGGTGGAGGTATAGGAAGCTCGGGTTCCTTGATACCTTTGCCACTGCGAGTGGTGATTTCTTTCATCTCCCCTCTTGGATTCGCAACGGTGTTACTCGGAAGAGTACCCGAAGAAGAGGATTGATTACCTTGGAAGAAACCAGCCATCATGTTCCTTAAGTCATTCGTTTGACTTGCCAAAGTGTTTCACATATCAGCTCGAAGATCGTTCCCTTGTTTCACCATGTCTGCTTTCAAGTTGAGCACTTCCCGCTAGAGATTTTCCACGATCACATCATTGGTCCTCATGTAGGTTTCAACATCTTGGTGTAATGCGGTGGGTTGGTTGGGAGGAGGAGCATGGTAGGCGGGTGGTTGATAAGCAGGTTGTTGGTAAACTTGGTTGTTTCTTTGAGGTGGATATGGTTGTCTTTGAGGTGGTTGGTATGGTGCACGAGGTTGTTGTTGAGGAGGGAGATTGAGGTTTTGTTGTTGGTTTGGGTTGTTAGGAGGAAAACCGGGCGGGGAAAGAAAGTTGTTCGAGCGGTAGCTAAGCAAGTTGCGGTCTCCTTGAGGACGAGCTTGATAAGCGGCCGGAGGATAGGTACCGTATGCTGCATTAACATTCTCAGAAGGATAGTCCTGGGTGGTGGTACAAGTGGTGTAAGAGTGAGGACCCCCGCATATTTCACATGGTTGGCTGACAGCATTCACTTGAGCGTTTTAGCGTTGATGCTGTTGGTGTTGCTAGCGGTTTGGGTAGCAAGCGATTCAAGAAGCGTAGTAATTTTGTCAAGTCTCTTGTCGTTGTCACTAGTACTAGCACTAGCGGCATTGGTCCGAACACTCTTGGTTTGCACTCTAGACTTATTCTCGATAATATCCCAAGCGGCATTAGAAGTCTTAACCCAAATATTACCCCCCCCCCCCCCCCCCCCCGAGGCACTATTTAGTGAATCTTGGTCATTCATGCTTAAACCATTGTAAAAAGTATTAATTTGGTGCACTTTGGTAAAACCATGTTGTGGGCACTTTCTTAAAAGATCTTTAAAACGGTCCCAAGATTCACTAAAAGACTCATCGTACTTTTATTCAAAATTAATAATTTCATTGCGCAAAGCGGTAGTACGAGAGGGTGGGAAAAAGTAGTTTATGAACTTGGTCTCTAAATCCGTCCACGTAAGAATACTTTGTGGCGGTTCCTTTGCAAGCCAATGCCAGGCTTGTCCCTCTAAGGAGAAAGGAAAAAGTTGTAAACGGATTACCTCTTGTGGAACACCATTGAATTTGACCGTATTTGTGAGTTGCAAGAACCTTTTGATGTGGTCATGTGGATCATCAATGGTACGCCCCAAGAATGGTTGAGCAGAGACCATCTGGATAAAACCGGATTTGAGCTCAAAGTTGTTGGCTGACAGCATTCACTTGAGCGTTTTTAGCGTTGATGCTGTTGGTGTTGCTAGCGGTTTGGGTAGCAAGCGATTCCATAAGCGAAGTAAGTTTGTCAATTCTCTTGTCGTTGTCACTAGTGCTAGCACTAGCGGCATTGGTCCTAACACTCTTGTTTTGCACTCTAGACTTATTCTCAATAATATCCCAAGCGGCATTAGAAGACTTAACCAAAATATTACCCCCCGAGGCACTATTTAGTGAATCTTGGTCATTCATGCTTAAACCATTGTAAAAATTATTAATTTGGTGCACTTTGGTAAAACCATGTTAAGGGCACTTTCTTAAAAGGTCTTTAAAACGGTCCCAAGATCCACTAAAAGTCTCATCGTACTTTTTTTCAAAATTAATAATTTCATTCCGCAAAGCGGTAGTACGAGAGGGTGGGAAAAAGTAGTTTATGAATTTGGTCTCTAAGTCCGTCCATGTAAGAATACTTTGTGGCGGTTCCTTTGCAAGCCAATGCCGGGCTTGTCCCTCTAAGGAGAAAGGAAAAAGTTGTAAGCGGATTACCTCTTGTGGAACCCCATTGAATTTGACCGTATTCGTGAGTTGAAGAAACCTTTTGATGTGGTCATGAGGATCATCAATGGTACGCCCCAAGAATGGTTGAGCAGAGACCATTTAAATGAAACCGGATTTGAGCTCAAAGTTGTTGGCTGAAATCGCGGGTATGACAATTGGATCATTGTTGCCATCTACATGTGCTTGCAAAAGTTCAATCATCGGGCGATTGTCCGGTAGAGGCTCATTGTTGTTGTTATTATTGTTGTTTTGAGGTGGATTGTTATTGTTGTTGTGTACACCGGCCATATCTAAGTCTTCGAGAGGCTCGAGCTCTTGATAAGACGTTGATCGGGTGCGCATACACCTGCAAAAGAACTAACAAAGAAAACAAGAAATATTTTTGGTTTTTTCTGTTTTTTAATTTTTAGGATTTTTGAAAATTTTATATTTTTTTAGGGTTTTTGAATTTTTTTATGAAAAAGTAACGTTCACGGTGAACGGATCCCAAAATCCAAGTTCTCACAAAAAACTGGTAATCTTAACGAGAAGAGCCGGCAGCGGCACCATTTGATACAATGGTTTTCATAGGTTCAGATTATGTCTCTCGGTATCTTCTCGAATTGATCACAGCTCAAAGTGGAATAGTTGTTCTTGGTGACAAATAGGAGGTTTGGTTTTCTATTCTACTAAAAGGTAAATGCGTAAAGTAACTAAAAGTAAACTAGAAGCAGTTAATCAATAAAAATAAAACTTGAATTAAAATTTAAATAAAACAGTAACAGTAAATACCCTCAAAATTGCTTGATTCGGAATATCTAACAAAAATGCTTCATTCGGAATGTAAGCTTGATCCGGAATAAGAGCTTGATGCGGAATAAATATCCTTCATGCGGAATGTTAGGTTCATGCGGAATAATGTGACTGGTCCGGAATAAAAGATATTCCGAACGAAGGACTTGGAATATTAAAAGTTCCGAATGAAAGGCACTGATCCGGAATGTTTGAATGTTCCGAACGAAGGACTTGATCCGGAATGTTTGAATATTCCGAACGAAGGACTTGATCCGGAATATAAAATATTCCGGATGAAAGGTACTGATGCGGAATACTAGGTTGATCCGGAATATTGGATATTCCGGATGAAGGAGTTTGGTTCGGAATACTGGGAATGATGAAGAACAGTAGGTAACCGAAAAACAGGGGAAAAACGATTTTTGACAAAATCAAACCAAATAAATCAAAAGGTTTAAACCAAACTAACCAATAATCATCTACTAACCATAAAGATCAAATCCCAACAATAAAAACACAAAATCAACTAACTTTTGAAGATCAAAATCAACCAAATAAGAACTTTAAAACTTTGAATCAAAGAACAAGATGAAATGGAAAGATTTTATTGATGATTAAGGTTTAAACAATCAAAGGAAAAGATTAAAACTACAAGATTTATGAAACAAGAGTAAAAATCACCAACACCTTAGTGGTGTTGGTTTCTACCTACGAACAAAAGAAGAGAAAAGAAGAAAAACTAAAAACTGGCTAAATTGTGTGAGGGGATCTCTTTATATAGGTCTTCCATTTGGTTGGTGAGTGGGCTTTCTCCCCTTCTTCTTGTCTTCTCGTCTTTTTAGAAAAGTTGACGTTTTCGATTCTGATTCGGGATTTGTCGGCGATTAAATTCAACTCGTCTTTTAATTTCTTCGTTTAATAGACTTGAGTTTCTTCGACATATGTAAATCTTCCATCTTTGGTCCTTTTCTTCGATAAATCTTCAAATAGGCCGATTTGACTTCAAATCTTTTGCATCTCTTGGACAATAGACTTCGTCTTGAGTCTTTTTCCTCGATAAAACCCATATAATCCCATGTTTTCTCCAATATCCATCCGGTTCACTCTGAAAACACAATAAACACAAAAACCACGCATAATTCCAAACAAATGATATTAAACACGCGTTTTGGTCTCGTTTTAGCAAGAAACAAGTGGTAAAAGGATGGGTGTTTTCACACCTATCAAAGATCATCAACGATGTTGAACAAACTTTGTTAGCCTCAAAATATTGAGTCAAACAAGAATGTTCGGTCATAGGTTTATATTGTAATATTTATTAGAACGTTGTAATAGTTAGTTAAAATAGTCGTGACATTACGGGCTTAAGCATTTATTCAGGCCCGGCCCAAAACAATATAGTCCATTAGAGAGCCCGCATGTGGGTGGACTATATAGTCGTGAAGTTTCCCTTATCCGGATAAGAGGTCAGCAAAGCATATTCCGGATAAGATCTCCCATACATATTCCGAATAGTAGGTCAAAAAATATTCCGGATAAGTAATCTTCGTGTTTTTCCGGATAACACGCAGAAAGACAACATTCCGGATAAGCACGTTTTACAAGTATTCCGGATAAGCAAAAGTTTGTGATTCCGGATAAGGCATTTTTTGTGATATTCCGGATAAGAAGAACCAAGTTGGATTCTGGATAACAAGTTTTTCTTCCACATTCCGGATAATCAGTGGGAATATAGATTCCGGATAAGATCCACAATTTTGTATTCCGGATAAGCTAAGAATCATCGATTCCGGATAAGGGAAACTTCACGGATTCCGGATAAGGGAAACTTCACGGATTCCGGATAAGGTAAACTTCACATATTCTAAATAACAGTTTTCTTCATATTCTGGATAACGTAGCCATCAAGCATTCTGGATAACGTAGCCATCAAGCATTTCGGATAAGGCTAGAAAAACAGATTCCGCATAAGCTAAAGGATCATTTATTCCGGATAAGCTCAAGTACAAGGATTCCGGATAAGATTGTTTGCTATTCCAGATAAGATAAAGGATAGTTATTCCGAATTGTTATAAAATTTTCAAAAACGTGATTTTGAAATTTTTTAACAAATCGTGTGATTTTTCTCCTACGATTTTTTGGTTTCTTACAAAGACATTGTTTAGGGCTTTCACACCATTTCTTAAAGTTTCAACCACAATCTACTCACAACAACATCTACTTAAGATCCGAAGTCACTTCGTCAACCAAGACACCTTCATCATCGAAAAGAGCAATGAGTGTTCAGTTGTAACAACTCTTGAGATGGAACAATTACAACAACGGACACACTTCTTGAGAGATAAATGCATGGAAAGTTTGAGCATACTTAAATGATCGTTTGAGAGCCTTTCAAAAGTTCTGCTAGACTTAGGTGAATCCACTGGCACGTTCATAAGAGCTTTCACACAAAACATGGAGAAACTTGCGGCACAACTCACCAAAGAACGAGTTTTTGGGAGTGAATGCAAGATCACCTTGATTGAACTCAAGACGACATTTGAAAAGAATTTTGATTCATAATTTCACATGTCGTCGAGTACACAGGGATGCTTCATGAGACATCATAAAACTACTCAAACATTCAAAGACCTGATACCAAGTAACATCAAATCCATTAAACCTATGTTCACAGAATAATAATTCATGAACAAGAGATAGATAAAAGGTTCAAGGAACATTGTGGTTCAGTATCGGGTCATGTGAATGAAAGCTGCACATCACGGAACACAAAGCATTGTACGCAGGATGATCATACCATACATGGGAAAGAAAGCAGCAGCATTGGCACACAAGACATCAGTTCTGAGAATGTCATCAGCAATACAACTTCCTATTATAATGGTCCTGTCTTCGACTCTGACCCAATGGAAGAGGTACACAATGATGAATATAATGTGTTTGCTAATGATAATACGCATGAGCATTGTGACCAAACTCAAACCCTTATTGACACATGTATGACGGAGAAGGTTGATAGCAATACCATACCAGATTCCTCAGACATATGCAATAATGAATCTGACGATGATCAACATGCAAATGAGTATGATGATGAGAAGCGTATTGCGCTTGCTAATTTAATTGCTACTTTACAAAAAGATGTCAAAGAAACTAGAAAGAGTCAAAAGCAGTTAAAGAAGGCAAACGCTACGCTCACTCAAAATTTTGAAGAATGCAAAGCTGCTCTAATTAAATCTAGTGAGACCATTGATAGCTATCGAGCTCAGCTTCTTCAAAAGACCAGTGAGGTTGAGGGATACAAAGGGTGTTTAATTAATGTTAAAAAGAACGATTTTCAAGAAAAATATAACGAAAATCTTAAGCTTCTTAAACAAGAGAAACGTAATTTTAACACCTCTTTGAGTACTGAACGTCACAAAATGTATCTTGCTACCACTAAAGTCAATGAGCTAACTCAAGTAAAAGGTTTTATTCAAGAGGATAAAACTAAACTTATGAATGAAAAGAAAGCAGTGGTTGAAAAAATGGAAAAGGATTTCAAAACTAAACAAGCGAAGGACATCGATAAAATGGTGGACATTGAAACTCAACTTGATTTTTACAAGAAAATTGTTTACAAAACTAATCAATCAATTCAAAGCATGAGAATGTTGGCACCTCGTTTGTTTTTCAAGGATAGACCTAGTTTTGCAAATCCTAAGTACCTTGAGCATGCTCATTCTGAGAATCAGCACCTATATCTTGATGAGTCCCAATGGAACGATCTTGATTTCCTTGTTGTTAGGCCTGACAGTGAAGACACAACCGATTTGGAAGAAGAGAGTAGACCAAAAGTTAATAAAGTATTCGTTAAACCATATAATTATGCTTATGAAAACAGTCTTTATGGTCTTTTCACACCGCAAACAAAGAAAACTCGTTAGCAAATATTTTTCGAATGTGAACAAATAAGAATGAAATGGAGACAAGATTTTGCCACTAAGAAAATTAATGTTTCAAACTTTATTGACTATTTGCCATATAAAGCTTCTATAAGAATTAGTAAGCAAGCATTAAGTAATTTCAAAAAGGTTGTTGATGATGACTGGAAAAAACGTGAACTTTCGAAAGGAGACAAAGAAATTCCTCACGATATAACTGTGCTTGTGAAAAATATTTTGATTCCACTTGTGGAAAGAACGCAAAAACATATTTTGGAATTTGAAACACTAATTAAGAAAGAAATGTTTGATGATTTGAAATATGTGGAATCTCTTGAACAAGAAGTGCACGACCATCAACCTGAAAGAGACGAGTTTTCTACAGCTTATGATCTACTCTTACATGAATGTCTCTCAAAAGATATTATGTGTGCTTATGTTACATCCTGTGCTGATATTGATGAATATTCTGATGTTGCATGCAAATATCTTGATCAAGTTAAAGAATGTGAACGTCTTGAAACAGAGCTTTCGAATCACACAGATAATGTTGATCAAAAGGCTTTTGCGTTGATTCAACACCGATGTGAATTCCTTCAAAAACACTGTCATACTCTGGAACTTGCTTTGCAAGACAAAGTCGGAAAAGGTCCAGATGATAAGTAAAACTTTCCGCCTTGTGTCGAGAAATGAACGAAAAGAGTATCAAAATTACAGACTTGAAAGCTCGGTTACAAGAAAAGGACATAGTGATAGAAGAGTTGAAGAAAATTGTTGCCAAAATGGGTGGGAAAACTGTGGAACCTAAAGTTGTGAAACCTGTTGTTCGACAACCCAATGCCTACAAGGATCCAAAGCCGTCTATATTAGGAAAACCGACTCCGTTCTTCAATTCTTCTCATATGAAATCTAGGTTAACCCCTAAGACTGATGTGCAACCAAGTGTTCCAAAACCATCCATATCACCCTATGTTTCTCCAATTAGAAAGCACAATGTTGCTATATCTAACTATGTGAATGCACCTAGCACTTCTAGGACTCCTTCAAAATGTATGACATTCTTGTCCACAAAGGAATCTATAGGTTTAAATGACTTAGTTCATACCAACAACCTAGAGGATGCTAAGCAAAAAGGGAAGATTCAGAAAGACAAACCCAAGTATTCAAAACCTAGTTCACCAAATCCCGCTAGAGTTCAACACACTCCTAATGGTAGTCAACCAAAACCTAGGATCCCTTTCTAGCAACCTAGGAAATGTCAACCATCCATGAGTACTCGTGTATCGAACACTACGCCTGATCGATTTGGAAAACCAAGGAATACAATTACTTTCATGAATCCTAAATTCCCTGTATGTCCCACCTGCAAAAAGGGCATTCACAATGGAAATCATGACCATTGCATTTTGCAATACCTTTATGGGGTCAAATCTCGTTCCTTTGAACGAAGATCGAATACAGAGTCCCATAAGATAACAAGGAGATACAAACCCGTTGCAAAGAAAAGCACTAACAACAAAACTTAAACGTGGATTAAAAAAGAACATAGTTTCTCTCCAAAGAAGTCTTCCGCTGTGCAAGAGAAAACTACTCCTAAATCTAGTCTTCAGTGGAAACCAACGGGTAGGATCTTTAAAGAAGTTGGTCTTAAGTGGATTCCCACAGAGAAGAGTGTTGAAACCTGCTCCAGCACTAATGCGGGTGTTCTGAATATAGACAATGAATTTGTTACTCCTAACACTAGTATTTCTGCAAAATCTTCTTCTGTCATTGCAGGTACAACAGCGGACTCTGAACCCACTTCTCCTTCTTCAAAGGGTTCCAATTCTGTACATTCTATATCATCTTCTTCTGTTGTACAAAAATCTATTTTTGATTATTTTCAAAAAATTTAAGAAAACACAAAAATAAAATAAAATGTAAATAACATTAGAAAAACAAAATAAAAATGATTTTTTTTTTAAAAATACCAAAAATATTCTTCTCGACATGTCTTTCAGTATCAATAATATGAACGTACCTAGAAATGTCGCTCAATAACAACACGGGTGTGTACATAAAGCTCGAATGAAAGTTGTAAATATTTTTCAAAACATGTCATTGCTATCTTTTCTAATGGAAATTGTCTATTTTGGACAATATTTCCAACAACGGGTAGAGCAATCTATCTTGGGTTGAGCTTGTCACAAAACATTCAACGTTTTGAGCTCAACAAAATGGCTTGTAATCACTTTCAGATTGCAACCTGGATCTAAATTCACGGGGGAGTGTACGCTTTCGTGCCCTTACCCTTAGCAAAAGAAGTTAAATCTTCTTACACTTGAGCAGGTTCATCAAGACTTCAAAGTCTATGAACTCAAGTTTATGCTTTAGAAAAACCTTTTCGCCAAAAAGAATTGATTTTTCAAAAAGCGTTGAACACAATTTTTTCAAGAATTTTTCAATGATATTCAAAATCTTTCAAAAATTGGGTGTTCAACAACTCCTATCCTCAAGATTTTAATGTGGATCATATCCTCGTAATGACAATTCCATTGGGTGAATTTTTGAGGGGGAGTGTTCCAAAATTAATGCTAAGTTTGACACATCTTTCTCCCGAAAGTTTTCAAGACTATTTTTCACAATATATTTTAATCAAATTTGGTATCTCTAATATCAATCAATTTTATATATTAGAGATAGGGGGAGAAAATATGATTAAAATGTGATCTAAAGACTCAAGCACTCATGGTTACGATCAAATACTCACAACATCTTTAATTCACGACGTTATTGGTGTCAAAAGGGTGGTTAGGTTTAAGTCCTATGATCCAACCAGAACCGGAGGGATCTTCCCAGGGACAATCCAATATATTATTAGAAGTCCTTAGGAAAGATGGAGTAGAATGTGAACGAAGCTGAATGCCTAATAAGTACTGATGATAGCACTGGAACAATCACAACAAGGTGCTATTAATGATGTCTTGGTAAGCATTGAAGGGGTTGAAGAATGAAAAATAAATGTAAGGATAAAGGGTGTAAATAAATTAGCCCTCTATACAACTTAGGCAGAAACCGGGTCAACACATCATGAAGACAACGCATCATGGACCCAGTGATGTATTGCACAACCCATCCCCAGCTAACTCAGGCTTCTCTTAAAAGAAGTTTGGTTTATTGTCACGGAGATCAACACGATTTCTATTGACTTTCTCACTCCGAGATAGTTGATACTGAATAGTGGCATCTTCTCCTGCCTCCGACTACTAAAAGTGCATAAATCGAGTCTAGAGCCAAGAGATCAATCAAATCTCGTTAGGACACACGGATGACGATCAAGAGAGTCCTATGCTATATCCTTGCGATATTGCTAGAACACTCAGAGTGATACTACCTAGTATTCACAATGATGAGTGAAAATCCTTCCAGTGTTAACATCAAACAGCACTACGGTAGGTCATCTGTAAGATTCTTTATGATATGAACACATGTAAAACTAAAAAGCAACAGTGGTTTGTTTCTGAATTGATTCAAACTCGTTTTAGGTTTCTTTCGCAATATCTTTATGTTCTTGCCAGAATATTCAGAGTGATATTTATTAATATTCACAGTGACGAATGGAAATCCTTCTAGCGGCAACATCAAAAGCGCTACGGTAGGTAACTTGCAAGATTCTTATGAATCAAGCTTGTGTCAACTGGAAATCAACAATGGTAAGATTCTTTACGAATCACACCTGTTCCAGGAATTTGAATTGACGACCTTAATCAAGCGGATATCTATCCAATTGATTCACTCTTTATGTTCGCAGTCTTGCTTTGAGATGGTCGAGGAAAGAGAACGGCTAATACAACCGCGAAATCCTGTCAAGGAGATTCAGTATTGAATCTACCTAATCACAGGTACGATATTTAATATCGTGTAACGGTCTTCACCGACCGGAGGTAAAACGCTACTAATTTAGGACGAATGTCAAAGCCATTCAGTCCGTGTCTATGTTTTGTCTCAAGAAGGTGACGTTACGGTGTACTCAGCAAAGTCAAAGATTCAAAACCACATACTCATGCCCAAATACTTTCAACAATCAAGAAAGATAAAGACTTCCGCAACTCTGATGATTAATGACCTCTCTTCAAAGGAGATTGTTAGCAAGCTTTCAAGATTGTGCAAAGTATGAGTATGAGGATAAAGACACAAGATCGCAAGATGGCAAAGACAAGTCAAGAATGATTTGAAGATCTCAAGATAAAAGACAAAATCGAAAGACAACGAAAAAGGCTCAAAGAACACAACATTAAGGAACAACACTACTATTACACGTTCAAGACTCATTTATGACGAAATTCATAAATCTCCATTGGACTCCAAATATCAAAGAGGAATGACCTCACATTGGGGGAGATTGTTAGCCTCAAAATATTGAGTCAAACAAGAATGTTCGGTCATAGGTTTATATTGTAATATTTATTAGAACGTTGTAATAGTTAGTTAAAATAGTCTGACATTACGGGCTTGATGGTTAGCTTAAAAGGCCTCTCTCAAGGTACTAAGCATTTATTCAGGCCCGACCCAAAATAATATTGTCCATTAGAGAGCCCGCATGTGGGTGGACTATATAAGTACACTCCTAGCATGTTAGGAGGGTGGATGATCTCATAATTTCTCTTAATCTAATTTCACAAGTTAATCATCTCTCTCTCTCTACTTTCTCTCACTACTTTCTCACTCTAAAATTCATATCTTTTCCATCTCATTTCTTTAATCTATCATCATATTATTAGGGACAACAAACTTTAACCACAATATGAGTCAGGGTGTTTAGGGACTTATGGGTGTACACTCCGTACCTCCTTCCCCATTCACCAGTATGAACTAGCCCACAATTGAACTATATTTCCAACACGGTGTTCTCAACTCATATACAGGTATTGATGCATGTTGGAAAACATAATCCATTAATCTTTGTTAAAGGGCTAATTAGGTTTATTTGTATCACGCCCTATTATAACACCGATTTATATGTATATATATATGTGTACAAATTATGTAATCAAATCAACCCTTTCACTTTTAATACCATATTATTATTTAGTGTTCAACCCCATCTTCTTTGTTATTTTATTATGATGATATGATGATGAACATGATGTTTTTTTGATCATTCGATCATGAAGATAAGGAGGTTCAAGACGTGTAGAACAATGCATCTTTATACTTTATGTGAATCGTGATTAAGATTAAGTTCGCGAACTCTAAAAGCATGAATATGTTCATAATCATGTAGCTGAGTTGAAGTACTTGAGTCTAAATTCTTGGCTACGTAATCTTGAAACTCCTGAAAAAGAATGGAGTAGAATATATTCATGTTTACAACACCATATGTTCAATTTTATAATTTGTAAATAATGATGAAATCCCTACTTTAGGAATGAAAAGATCTTATCATATATCTTTTTAAAATGTGTGCCTTTGCATCGCCAAGGCATGAGGAGTGACCTTCACGTTACAAAATGTACTTTGATGTTGGCTTTAGACATGGGTTGGACAAGACGTGAAAAGACCAGCAAAAACGCAAGGGTGTCGAGTTTTTGAAAGGTTTTAGGAATTTTTATAATATTTTTTTAATTATAATTTTATTAATAATTATAATTATAATATTTAGGATTTTGGCTTATATTTACTAAAAATTTAAATTTAGACTTGAATTTATTAATTCTTAACTCATATAATTATAAGAATATGATATAGATCTATAAATAATTAAATGTATATTTTTCGTCTAATAAGTCACGTCTTAAAAACACCGTGCCTTTAAACTTTACGCAAAAACTTGAAGCTTGGCCATTTCACGCTATCTATAACATTCACACCAACCACTTAAGACCATTGCCCGATCAGGAAGCATGGAGCACATTTCACGCTATCTCGAGATGGGTTAAAATCTGACCAAGACCTTCACCCACACCCTTCACACACGATCTTTACACACGACCTTAACAATGCCAATTGAACCTTACAGCACACGGTTTCAACCATGTAACTAAATCGAGTGGTCGCATAGTGATGTGTACAATCCGTTGGAAAAATTAACCACCCTACGTCAAACCAAACAGGCCTTTTCTTAAACCCCGACACCTCAAGCCTAACCATTGATCACTTGACCCCGACCCTCTTGGAAATAATGATTATAAGACGGACGGGGGTAATAAGTCTTATTTCAAATATTACTCTCCATGTCGTGCTT
Source organism: Glebionis coronaria (assembly GCA_025667525.1). Lineage (NCBI taxonomy): Eukaryota > Viridiplantae > Streptophyta > Magnoliopsida > Asterales > Asteraceae > Glebionis > Glebionis coronaria. The sequence goes on along the minus strand of CM046881.1, from coordinate 537,315,760 downwards.
ATTAGACAATAAAATAGGCCCAAGCCCGGTTTGTGGGTTTAGGGTATTTAGGGTTTTACCACTATATATAATGGATGAATAATACATAATATGCATGGGGTTTTCACAGTCTAACAGGATATCAGGCCATACCCCGGTCCTCAAACCCTAACACTTTCACTTTCAATCAAACAATACACCACCGATCTAAAAAGAAAAACAGCCGCCATACATTCAACAAAAAAAAAAAAATCCCGTTTGCAATTTTTCTTTATTCTTTTCATTGTTTGCTTTATGTTTGCAGTGTCATTGTTCAAGTAATAAGATTATCGTTATCTTTTTATTCAAGTTTACCTTGAATTGAAGATGAAAAAAAAAATTGCTCATGCTAGTCGGTCAGAAAGGAATCCAATGCAGGTTGTTTAGAAGAAAAAGATGTCACAAGATGGATCAAGTATTTTATTAACATTACTCTCGTTGTGCTTTAAAGATCCCAACGCTAATGATGTTACGGTAGTCTAGTCTTAAAGTTTATTATTATTTTTTTTAATACTAGTTTTTTAATTGTTTAGTTGTTAGTCGAATCTAGGGTATCAAGCCCCGAGACGACTTTTGTTTTTCGGCCGATAGATATAGGTTGAGTCTGTCGCCAATAGATATACCTTGAGTCCGCCGTATTTTGGCCGATAAATATAGGTTGAGTCTGCCGTGTTTTGCATATAGATATACCTTGAGTCCGCCGTGTTTCGGCCGATAGATATAGGTTGAGTCTGTCATCGTTGACAGATAGATATACCCTTTTGCTTATTTGTTAGTTTTTCAGTGATTACTACTATGCTTTTGAAGATCCGCTATCCGCTCCTAAAGATCCGCTATCCGCTGCTCCTAAAGATCCGCTATCCGCTGCTCCTAAAGATCCGCTGCTACGATATGTTTTTATTATATTTTGTTTTTCTTTTCTAGTTTACTTCTCCAATCCGAGCTTTCGCGATTTCGCCGCTCGGACTGCGGGGAGTATTAGACAATAAAATAGGCCCAAGCCCGGTTTGTGGGTTTAGGGTATTTAGGGTTTTACCACTATATATAGTGGATGAAAGTCCCGTCCCGTTTGGAGAATGACCCCTTATGGCACGGCTTAGTCAGTTATTCTCGCAGTTCAGATAAGATTCGGACCGCCACTTCTCTGAAAACATGGTTCTTGCCCCCCCTCTTTCCTCCCCCCTTTGAGCTCGTCCATTCGTTGGGTGATCCCTTGCTCTCACGTTCGAGTGTTTGCTCGTCGTTTAGGCCGGTGAGTGAGATTTCTGCTTATTGCAGTCACCTCCGGGCTTCTTCGCACCTGGATAGTACTAGGACCCTTGTGCCCCGGCCCTTGATATAATATGCATAAGGTTTTCATAGTCGACAATAAAATAGGCCCAAGCCCGATTTGTGAGTTTAGGGTATTTAGAGTTTTACCACTATATATAGTGGATGAATAATACATAATATGCATGGGGTTTTCACAGCCTAACAGTGCTAACATTGGATTATTACACTGGTTTCTTGATGCTACTATATGCTTTACGACATAGAACAGTTCCACGAGTCACAAAATGCAGACTAATTATGGATGGAAGTTCTAATGATGTAATATATCATCGTCGACCAAAAGGGTTTGAAATAACTAAAGGGACCCATTTTGGCATCATAATTCCATTAACTAAACACTAATTTGCCACTCACAAACTTTCACTCACCAGTTGAAGCCACGGCGAGATCGATCTATAATGAAATTGCTTAGTATAGTAGTACTCATAAACGAAAAGATTCCATCACATACATCTTTTGATAACATGGATCCGGAACATCAATTATTGTGCTATACACGATGGATACTTTTTTTAGAATAATATTAATGGATATCTACATTACAATCTTTTTAGATAGCATCCTTCCTGTCTATAAATATGTGTATCTCCAACATTTTACTTAGGACAAACACACAATCATCAAGTGTGCTCCACTCTTTTGCTTAACTTAAGAATCATATTGTTGTCACTCAAAGTTAACAAACAAGAAATTATATTACAATGGAGGGCAAACTAGGATGTTTTGCAAGATTTTTCCTTACATCGAAGCCGTATATTGCCATGATTTGTTTGCAATTCGGATATGCTGGGATGAATATATTAACTAAAGTGTCGCTTAATGGTGGCATGTCTCACTATGTCCTTGTTGTTTATCGCCATGCGTTCGCAACTGTTGCTATTGCTCCTTTCGCCATCATTCTTGAAAGGTATTAATAATTCATACAGTATATAATTAATCAGAGACAAAGGGAATAGTTCCTTTCTAATATCATGATCTTCTAAAGTATTTGTGTTTTGTGATTGTAGGAATAAAAGGCCAAAGATCACATTTTCACTCTTCATGCAAATGTTTGTCTTGGGACTTCTTGGGTATGCTTAATTCCTAGAACTTTATTAAGAATCAATATATAAGCTAAAGCTAAGATACAAAACTAATACTTTATGTTTTCATGTATCCTTAGGCCTGTGATCGATCAAAACTTCTACTACGCAGGGTTAAAGTTTACTTCACCAACTTTTTCATGTGCTATGAGCAACATGCTCCCAGCTATGACTTTCGTTATGGCTGTCCTCTGCAGGTATGTCATTAACAATCTATATGTCGCACAAGTTCTAAAAAGATATTCATCGCTTTAATAAAGATGTCAATTTAATAACTCCAATCATTTTGGTAAATTAGAATGGAGAAACTGGACCTAAAGAAAGTTAGAAGCCAAGCAAAAGTGATTGGAACCGTACTGACAGTAGCAGGAGCTATGTTAATGACACTTTACAAGGGAAACGTAGTCGAGTTGGTTTGGACTAAGCATGTGCATCCACACTATGCCGATACAACATCTACCTCGACTGAGTCAGCTGACAAAGAATGGGTCTTTGGGTCCATTCTTCTCATTATTGCTACCTTTGCATGGGCTTCATTTTTCATCGTTCAGGTAATATATATGTAGTATGATTACTAGTTGTACTCTCATGCCAAGTACTATTTTATACTTATGGTCTCATTGGTTTTGCAGAATGTGACAATGAGGATATACAAAGCACCTCTTTCTCTCACTTGTTTGGTGTGCTTTATCGGAACTTTACAGTCCATTGCTGTTACTTTTGTAATGGAACACAAGCCTAATGTTTGGGCTATTGGCTGGGACATGAACCTTCTTGCTGCTGCCTATGCTGTAAGCATATTTCTATCTTGCTACTTATTCCTTCTTTTTAATATCTCTTCTGACTTGTTGACTTATTAATTAATAGGGAATTGTGTCATCAAGCATTGCATATTATGTGCAAGGTCTAGTAATGGAAAAGAGAGGGCCAGTGTTCGTAACTGCTTTTAGTCCTCTAATGATGATCATTGTTGCAATCATGGGTTCATTTATCCTAGCTGAAAAGATTTACATGGGAGGGTAATTAATTCAATTCTGAGTCTTTACTAGTACTTCTTATCTACCCGAAACCATGTATGTAGTTTTTAATCAACATAACCTTTTTTTCAGTGTGATGGGTGCGATACTCATAGTCTTGGGACTATACTCGGTTTTATGGGGAAAATACAAGGAATACAAGGAGAAGGAGTTATCTGAGATCCTCGACCCCGTAAAGCCTACTTCTGGCAACAACAATAACATCATGATGGTGATTGATGGTGCTGAGGATGTCGAGATGCAAAGGAACGAGGCATATAGACCATATGTGACAACAATCGCGATTAGTTCATCTATGCCAACACCACCAATGATAGCTGTTGAGGCACCCAAAGTATAAATGAATTAATTTAGAGAGTGTTGTGGCTCGGCTTTTAATAGTAATTAGAGTCTGCATGTGTTTTGTTAACGAGTTTTTTAAGCCCGCGATTTGTTGCGTGGTATTTGAAATCGAGTATCGATGTGAGATAGACATTTAGTTTGAATACAACCATTATAAAGAAAAGTTTAGGGTTGTCATTCTATTACAAAATTCTATTACATATACACTTATGAGAACATGAAGGAGATGCCTACAACCTTAAAATTAAATTGAATGACTTTAGGAACAGAAATTCAGGTTAAAAGTTTAATCATTTAAGTCCTTAAGTACATTATCTAGACAAATTCGGCGAAGGGATGCTCCTTTAGCTTTGTTCGCTTCTTTCGTTGCCATTTCTTCCTTTCCCTGGAATCGTATAATGAAACATGAATCAAAACATTTGGCTTTACTTCATGTTTTCAACCGGGTATAGTATAATAGGCAATGGATGTACAAAGAGTAAGAAATGAGCAAGCTCCGATAGTGATGGCTACAAAGATCTCAATGATCGAATCTCATAATCGATTACATCTCTACATGACTTTGTTCTTGTAACTGGTTATGTAAGTAATAATGTACCTTTATGACGAAATTAATGTGACGATCAAACTGGGTAGTTACAGTAACAGGTCTAAACGGGAACTTTCCTAGGTATGGGGTAAACACACATTAGGCTCTCTTGAATTTACCAGAAAATCTAACCTTCCTAGCTTAAATTAATCCGCGTTTTATGTAAGTAATAATGTGACGAAATCAACCTGTATCACTTGCTGGAATATGGTGTATAAAACTCAAAACAGTTTAAGTTCACCATCATGCAGAGTTGAAAGTGTCGGAAAGAATTACAACCTTATCACATGAAAATGGAAAGAGTTTAATTTTTTTTTTTTTTTGCCATTTATTAATTGTTGTAGGTCACTTTTAGAAACTTGACTAGTTATAATACCCGTGCGCGCACGGGTTTTTTCTATTTTTTTTAAATATTATTATATATTAAAAACAATCTGATGTGTTTTACTAAACTTGACATTCAAAATGAGCAGAAAAGAAATACAGTAGTAATAAGCGTATGAACTTCATATTAACATGCTTAAGTACATTATTCAGAAAGTTACTTCAAGAGTATGTATCTTACTCTGTATGTGATTAAGTAGAACAACACAATGTACATAATTAACTCTTCTATTTCTTGTATAAATTACTTGCCTATATCTATTATTGTAGCAACCTTTACCCCAACCTTTACGACATCGTCATACAGCAGTTCACCTCCATCTTCGCTTTTTAATTCAGCCTGTATCACTCCAATCCTGTTTTGACCTGTAATGGGTCAACCTGATTTGACTTGTTCGAGCCAAACCTGTTTGATCCATCACCAAAGTACTGTATATTATATAGATGCAAAACATACAACTTTTATGACAATAACTCAATACAAATATATATTGGTATTTGATTCTTGATTTTTTCCGTGTTGTCTTGTTGCCTGAATGGAACAGATTAAGCGCAAGTCATCATAACACATATAACCAATGTTTTAAAACCCGGGTCTTAGATCGACCCGGTCGAGTCGCCGGGTCCGGGTCAACCCGGGTCGACCCGGGTCAACCCGATTTTCTAAAAAAAAATATTTTTTTTATATTTTTAATAATTAACAAAATTATACTTATAAAAACCATAAAAACTTTTGTATATTGAAATATATAAATTGTTTACCAACCAATATAATATGAAAAAATAAAATTTCTTCGCAAATACGTAAAATTAAATTTTTTTTTCAAAAAATCCCGAAAAATTCGAAACCCGGCCGTGTTTTGAGAACCGGGTTGACCCGGGTCACCCCAAACCCGCCGGGTCAAGCCGGGTTTCAAAAATATGAAACCCGGGTCAATATGGCCCGTTTTTTTGGCCGGAACCGGTTCAACCGCCGGTTGACCCGGCCGGGTCGACCCGGGTCTGAAAACATTGCATATAACAGCAAAAGCAATACTGAAGTTAGATATTAAAGCGAAAGCCATATCAAACACCATGCTCAAAACAAACACCAACTTACCTTTATCGCCTCATTTCAGCCAGCTGTCGCATCTCTCATCTTGAGTAACTGTATCATAATTATAACCATGTGCTTCTTTTTTGTCCATATCAGTTTCAAAGACAGGCGAAAGAGCATAAGATATGCAGTATGCATGAAATATCAGTGTTGTTGTAGTAGCATAATTCATATACATCATATTTTTATAGCAGCCTAATGCAAACACACCTTATTGTTGTTGTAGACTAATCTAATCACATGTTAACAGAGGCACTTGCCCGATTGTAAATCACTTTATTTCTACATATGCTTGTTCCAGATACCCCTCATGTATACATACGTTAACAATCAATCTTAGTAACACGAAGATGATTAAATTTTCAGTTAGTTAGTTACCTAAACTTCTAATGAGGAGATGAGTTTAAGAAAAGGCATAGCAACATAATATCCTCCAACCATACACGATTGAAGCAAGTTACTAAATTTAGAGATAATTACCAATGTAAGCTAATTAAATTTACAAATAGTTAAAAAGGTATGTGAATGCATTAATTAAAACTTAACTTTTTCAATTTGAACTCTTATTATTTTTGAAGCTTTTAGTAGATTTTTGCTTTTATATTATGGTAAGGCAGTAAACGTACCTGCATGTTACATGTCAAGTATTTGAGTCAAGTAATTCCCATGTGTTTTGAACAAAAAGCATCAGACCGAAGCTTCAACATCATGGTCTTCTTTAATAACACCATCAACAATTTCTGGTTTTAAATTACATTTTGCATCTTTTTTTTCATATCGTTTCCTGATCAAAATATTGCAGATATCTCTTTCTTGAGTCAGTCAAATTCGAATCCTTGCTTTTGCCCCATATTATTAAATATCCTTATAACAATGACTGCTGCTCCAATAACCCCGAAAAACATTATATTCCAAACACAATTTTAAAATTGGTTAAACTAAAGATGCCACGATTACAGTGGGCAACCTGACCCGACCTATTTTGACACACACAATAGATTACCCGTGTGACCCATTACTCAACCAATGTGACTCTTGCTATTAAGATCCTTAGTATAGACAAATATATGTGCTAGTGGTCTAATTCAAAGTTATCATTACCCTTCCAAAAGTGTTTGTCATATAGGTGGTACTAAAAAAATAAGGTTCAAACTTAACTAAAAATTGTCATATATGTGATACACCCACTGATCCAAATATAGGTAGTGTTTGTCATTAACTTTTTTTTGAACCCATGCTTAATCTCAATCGCTATCATTCTACTAATTTATTTCTTACCATTAATTGAATCCGAGTAAAAAAACATTATAAACCAAACTAATGGTAGCATTCCTCCGTTGAGTAGCCTAGTGGTTGGAAACCCATTCGTCCTCACAAAATATCTGAGGTTCAATCCTCACCAGGTACGCATCTATGGGGTGGCCAGGAAGATGATCACATGAATTACCTTGGATTACCTTGGCCGGCTCGAAGAAAAGGACCGAGCTCTTCAAGAGCACAAATCTGAGATTGACTCCACTACTAACTCCTGGATACCAGTCCATCACTCGGTCATCATATGCAACAAATTAAACATCCCTTTTATCAAATATCTTCGCACTGACACAAAGGAGCTTCCCGAGTGACCTATGTTGCAGAAAGAGGAGCCATGGGCCCTGCAAATGATTTCTGATAATGTCAATAATTTTATAAGGAGAACAATAAAAAAGAAGTTTCTTAAAAGCTGTATAGAACCATATCATGGTTTACATTGAACATTTTTTCATAAGCTGTTGTTCTTGATAACCCATCAATTGCATATTTAAAACTCAGACTATTTGGACTAAATCTAACTTTTAGCATCATGTTATGATATTCCATGAACAAACATTTCAATGAAGCAAAAATGATCTTTTTATCTCATTTTGTTGTTGCTATTGCTTCTATCAATTCCTCTTCAACCTTCACTTGTTAATTGCAAATCAGTCACCAACTATTCCAGACATTCATGTCAAATAGGTCACTAAAAATATGGTGGTATGAATTAAGACTAACCATCCTAAAATAACATGCATCACATTTAACATCACAATGTAAAATATAAGTGCCTCTTTTAAATTAATATCTTATGTAACATGTTAGTGTTCATGGAAATTGTAAATATTTGGATGACTTTAGCCCTGATCATGGATGCATACTCTTAATAAACATGAATCCAAAATCTAGGTATCAGTTTTAATAAATATGAATCCAAAAAGCTATATCAATTGGTCTAATCATGCTCCGTAAGTAAATCAAAAAACAAAAGGACAAATGGTATAAAAAGGTACTCATCTAATGATAAAATTCAATTAAAGGTACTCAATTTTTTTTTCTCAATTTAAGGTACCGATCTTTTTTCTTGTTGCAATGTTGGGACAATTAACAAATTTAAGGTTATATATTAATGAACGTTTACTTTATTATTGCATCGTTAGTCCTCTATATTAACGACACTTTGTAATAAACTCAAAAATCATTTTTTTACAGTTTTAGACCATTTTCTACTTTTTTGGTCCGATTTTTATCATTTTCGTTCGGATTTTAACGCTTTGGTTCGTTTTTTGTCGTTTTCGTTTATTTTACCGTTTTCGACCTTTTTAGCGTGTTTGATATCGTTTTCGACGGATTTTTTTACAATTTTCGTCCTTTTCTAGCCTTTATCGCCTACTTTTAAGGAAAGAAAAAAAGAAAACAAAAGGTCATAAATGGTAAAAGGAGTCAAAAACGGTAAAAAACGGACGAACACAATTAAAAGCCGGAAAATGGACACAAACGTGAGAAGGGCTCGAAAAAGTACAACACGGATGAAACGGTAAATAAAGACGGATGTTGTAAAACTGGAACGAAAAGATTAAAAAAACGAACGAAAACGGTAAAATTCAAACGAACTTTGAGTTTTAGACGGTAAAACCGTCTAAAACTGTAAAAAAACGAATTTTGATTTTATTATAAAGTGTCATTAATAAATAGGACTAACAATGCAATAATAAAGTAAACGATCGTAAATATATAACCTTTTAATTTGTTAATTTCCCAATATTGCAACAAGAAAAAAGATTGATACCTTAAATTAAGAAAAAAAAAGTTGAGTACCTTTAATTGAGTTTTGATATAAGATGAGTACCTTTATGAAGTTACACTTGGGTATAATGTGACATTTTCAAAAGTTCAACCAAAACAACACCTTTTAATTAACAACAATTTTTGTAATTGATAAATAATCAAACTGACAAAAACCTTCAATCAAAACTAAATTTAAATTAATATGAATTAAGGTTTTTAATTGATAAATTGAACTGGCCTCCTTTGTGACTTTGTAGATGGCAGTCATTTGTGTTGTTATCATCAACCTCCTTTATGGTTCGATTAAATCCAGATTCATGTTCAGACGATGGTGTTTGATGTTGTGGTGGTTTGTTGACTTTCTTTGTTTTGAGATAAAAGAATTGAAAAGACGATTTACAACCCCCTAAAGTAATATAACTTATAATTTTAACCTTAAAGTTTTAAACATTACAACCCGCTTTTTATGTAAAAAAATTTCTTTATATTTTTGACACGTTTAGTTTTAACTCGAATCTTAACTTTCAATAAATATAAGTACGAAAATTAGACAATTGTTACTAAATTAAGGAACACAAATACTTTTTAAAAGAATAAATAAAATAATTATTTCCTACTAAGGAAATAATCTTTTGAAAAAGTCCCTACTTTGGATTTTCCTTTACAAAGAAAAAAATATTGTTTGTGTGGAATTTAGTAAGCTTGATGGCAAACAATATTTGTTGACTTAAAAAGACGCACGACGCAACTTCACACTCCCATGTTTACAACAAAGTTATGTGTCGGTTTAGGACTAAAAAATTTACATAAGGTCGTCCCACTTAACTTTAATTTTTGCATTGCAATTTGCAAAACACAAATTAAAAATAGTCAAACATCCAATTTCAAGCAGGAAGTGTCAAATATCATTATTTTTTAATGAAATCTGGCTTGGCTTAAATTAACCTAAAGAAGATGCACACAAACCTAGGGTTGTGCAGAACTACAGTTTGAAGCGCTGATATAGCGTCTGTTTTTTATACAATTTTATGATGAAGAATATTGGTTTATTGAGAAATCAAAAAGCTGATGTGAGCTTATGAACTTAAATGATCTCTAAGCTGAAGAAAGTGAACTTTTCGAAGTCTCAGTAAGCCAAGCTGCTTGGAAGTCCTCCAATCAACCTCCTCACATAGCACTAGTCGAAAGAGGGATTCATAAGACAGGAGTTCAGAGATGCCCCTTATTTCAACACATAACATATATCAGCGAGAAGGGATGTGTAGGCACCTTTTGAATGTTGTTGAACAGGTACCCTTTCTTTTTTTAGTCACTATTGCTAGCATTTTACAAAAAGGATCATGAGTAGATATAATACATATTAATAATAATTTGTAGCAGTATGACAATATCGTGGCTGATATATAATGTGCTTCTATAATCCACATGTTCAACCCATATTTTGTTTTAAAAAATAATTAGTACCATGAACACTAATAAGAAACATCACTTACATGTGTAATACACTACAACAGTTGACCCGATCCCCAGCGAAATTTGGACGATTTCCCTACCGACATGTTGATGGGGATACTCTTCTCCAGCGACATGTCGCTGGGGACATGTCGATGGGTACACTCGATGAGAAAAGTTTCCCCAGTGACAATTACCAGCGACAAGTGAGACCCGCAGACATTTCCTGAAAAAATATAGTGCCACGGTGGTATGTGTTTCCCTAGCGACATGTCGCTGGGGAAAATCCTTATTAAATCAACAAAAATTAAGTTAATTTTAATATGCTTAGCTAATTACAGATTTTCCCCAGCGACATGTCGCTGGGGAATATCTCCTTACGTTTGACTTGTCAACGCTTTTGGTTTAACTTGTCAATATTTTTTTTAGTTTTCCCCAGCGACTTGTCGCTGGAGAAACGTCCGATAGGTTGGACTTGTCAATGCTTTTTGCCCGGTTTTGTTGTTGATTATAACTAGTTTCCCCAACGACATGTCGCTGGGGAAATCTCTGCAAATTTTGTTTATAAAACTCCTGCACAGCAGGCGTTTTCCTGATTTTTTCTAGAAAAATCTACCAAAACCTGTACCAAAAAACCTATATTTTACTCACCAAAACACACATACAAAGTAAAGTTGGAATACAAATCAACACAAACGCGGAATAAGTTTAAACTTGCACCAAAATATAATATAACGTTCTAATTTAGTTAAGGATACTAGGATACTAGGGATAAGTCCGGATAGTTAAGGATACTAACGAAACAAGCGTTCTAATTTAGGATAATAGGGAAACAAGTCAAGATGAACATAAGGAAATAATGTACCATACTAATAAACGCATATATAACACGACTAGCTCGCGCCATCGCGACCATCCTCACCACCCTCCCGGTCCTCACCATCATCACAGGGCGACTCCCGCTCCCGCTGGCACCACCACTCTCATATCTCGCAAAATGATCGTGTAAAACCCGCATGCTTTTACCATGCATAGTACCCTTAGGATCGTACGTACTAGTTAAAACTTTCATAATATAGCATGATTACGATTACGTGTTAGGAGTTTACGTATTACGTACGTGTTAGAACACGATAAGTATTTTATATGCACGATCACGTAATAATTATTTAACAATAATTAATCACGAACATGCGATCATGAAATCATGAACGTAATTAAAACACGAACTATTATTAATTACGTATATATATTTATTACGAGCGTAATTAAATATATTAGATCACGGTATTTACGTAGCGAGAACATTTAGAACACGAACATAAATAATCACAAACGAGTAACTAAATTACGAGACACGGAAAAAAGGTACGGGAACCCCATGTGGGGGTCCCTACCCGCGGCCAAACAAGGGCAATGGGCCAAGCCCATTGTCAAATTTACTAAAAGGGTTAATATTGTTTTTACACTACACAAAAACACTTTACAGAAGATTTCAAGAAAAACCTAAAACCCTCTCTTCCCTTGTTCTTTGTGCCGCCACCCATAAATCACCATACAAGGTGATTTGTTGATCTTTGATCTTGAAGAATTGGTGATTGATCGTGCTTGTTCTTCGTTTTCTTGATCCACGAATTCGGTAAAACCTTTTTAAACCTTTTATTTTAATTTAATCTTTTATTAATTATGAACATGTGATGTTTTTATAAAAAACATATTAATTAATCATATATCTAACATGTTTTGGTGATTAATTAAATCAAAGGGTCGTTTTAAGGGGTGTTTTGCTTTGGCCGCCGGCTTCACCGAGCCCAAATGGGGTCTCGGCTTGCCAAGTCGACCACCACCAAGACCATATGGTCTTGGTCGGTGCGTGTGGGTCCCACGGCAGCAAGGGGTACCCCGAGTTGGTTCGGGGTACGGTGTCGATTCATGTCCGGTTCATGTTTTCTAGCCTAGATCCGGTTCATGGTTTATGTTAGTTTTTTTATGTTATGAACTTATGTTAAAATTAAATTAATAAAAGATGTGATTAATTTAATAACATGACTTAGATTATTTAATTATTAATGAACATGAAATTATTTTAACCTAAGTATTTATATATTTAAGACTTGTGATTAATTAATTATTTTAAAACCATGGATATAATTAATTAATTAACATGACTTAGGTTATATTATTAATATATAATAATACATATTTTAACCTAAGTATTTATCATATTTAATTAAAAACATGTTATACTTTAATTAAATATTAAAACCTATAGTTTAATTAAATTACATGAAATAATTATTAAACTATACAATATACCATATGACTTAGAAAATAATCATGAAAAACACTTAGGCTTATATACTTAGCTTATTTAACCAACTTATTTCTAATTATGGAAACTTTCTATTTTTAGAAACTTAATTAAATAAGGCAGCTAATCTATTTATGGAAATCAGCTATTTTTAGAAACTTATTTATTTAAGGCAGCTAATCTATTTATGGAAACTTATTTAATTAAGGCAGATAATCTATTTATGGAAACTTTCTATTTTTAGAAACTTATCTATTTTAAGCAGTAAATCTATTTTTGGAAACTTTCTTTTTTGGAAACTTTCTATTTTTGGAAACTTCCTACTTTCTATTTTTAGAAACTTTCTATTTTTGGAAACTTTCTATTTTTGGAAACTTTCTATTTTAAGAAACCTGCTATTTTTGGAAAGTTACTTATTATTACACAGTAAGTATAATAACATATGAAATACCAGAAATACTTAATCAGATTAAATAGAATATAAGATTTGATACAGTTTAAGGCTTTAGAACAGTAAAACATAGTAAGAACACATAAAATAAGCTAAGACATGACATAAAACCAGCTATGTATTTAGTAAGCAGATACTTATTTCATGTACGTATTTATGTAGCACTAGTGATTCGGAAGTAGGATTCTCGCTGTTCGTCTTTCTCGTTCACTGGACATAAGGTAAGGATTCCCGTCCTTTCAGTATGGACATTTTTTCCTTATTAGGATTCCCCGTATGCAGCCAACTGTTTTCCCGTAGTATAAGTTATGAGTTTGATTGCTTATGTTTAATTAAGATTACCTATAGCCATATACATGCATGACTAGTTTCACCTAGTTATGGAGGTACCATAACCATAAAATTAGAGGCACTGATGTTATGACTTCACCACGGCGGAGTGATTGCTTGTGGCGTCCCTTCAGCTTTTGGCCATTTATTTATATTTATCATGTGGGGCGTATGGGTGCATCCTAGTTACATGTTTTTATTCAGGATTACATGGTGAATGTGGTGTGTGCCTTGCATCCTTCACAAGGAGCTGATCCCTCCTACCCAAAAACTAGTATACTAAATTAGAGGCAACCCCTCTAATTTGCATGATGAGGTCACCCCTCCAATTATTCATGCACGGTGGATTTTCATGACCTATATTGGCTAATGGTAAAATATGACAAACAGTTTTTATAAGATAAACATAAGACTTTCAAACTATAAATCAGTGTTATTAAGACTTAACCAGGTTACTCGTGACTTAGTTTCTTCCGCTGTTATTATGTTATATGCTTATCCTATTCATGCTTTATTGTACATCCGTGCACTTAGCGTATTTGCTCAGCCGTTTTCCTTTTCTATGTTCCCAAAACGGCAGGTACTCAGGGACGCTCGTAGACACTAAGAGTACGTGCATATGGACTGGAAGCTGTCTAGCCTTCTTTACATTATGCATTTTCTTTCTTTTGATACTTATGCTTTGGACATTGTTTAGTCCTTTTCCTTTACTATACTATGTTTGTGTGTGATGAGCTTTACTTTTGGACTACCGATGTTTGATTCCGGTATTTTCCTTTTTATGGTCAAGTAATGTTTAGACATTTTACCTTGTATGCTTTGATGACACGCTATAATTACTGTGATATTTCCATTTCCAAAATGGGGTGTTACAATTATGGTATCAGAGCCAAGGCTTCGACCTGTAGGCTCTCAAATATGACCTGTGATTAGTGGGTAGTCACTACGGTCTTCCTAGAACTGACAGTTGTTTTCATGCATTCATCATTTTTAAGCATACATATACATGTCATTGTTGCAGGGGTTTTGACTAAGTAATGGTTGGTACAGGACTGGCCCTATATAGTCGCATGTGTTTTATCGAAACTTTTAGATTTGGGACCGACCCATAGGCATCCCCTCGCTATGTCTTTTGTTTTTGGTGAACTGACCAGAGGCGTTCACTCTCGAGCATACAAAAGTTTTCATAAAACTGCATCATGCATTCATACACAAAATTTTCTTGCATAAAATTTTTCTCGTGAAATTTTAGTATAAATTTTTTTCATGTATATATTTATATTTTATGTTTTGAACTGTTTAATCATATGTTTTATGTTATACTGTCAGATGGTTCTCACACGCGAACAGGAGCAGCTCAATGTTGCAATTCAGGCTGCCATGCAAGCCTTGCTTCCTCAACTGAGGAATGACATCCGGGCTGAAGTTCAAGTTGCCAACAATCAGCAGCACAATCAGCCACCTCCTCCTCCTCCTCCAGTGACATTAGCAGTATGGCTGGAGAGATTCAATAAGCTCCGCCCTCGAGCTTTTGAGAAGACAGATAGCCCCAGCGATGCTGAAAGCTGGTTGGCTCACATCGAGAAGATTTTCAACGGTATGGGCTGTGACCCCGCATACAAGGCGAGGTTGGCATGCTATCGGTTCGAAGGCGATGTACTCAACTGGTGGTTAGCATTGATGCAATCTGAAGGTGGTGATAAGTGGGTTGCTGGTTTGTCTTGGGCTCAGTTCAAGGACAGGGTGATGGAGCAGTTCTTTCCCAAGGCTGAGCAGGACAAGCTCAAGAGAGAGTACCATGGGATCCGACAGAGAGCTGGGGAGAATAGCAACGAGTTTATGCAGCGCTTTCTTCGCTTGGCTGGTTTCCTTGGTGCGGCAGCAGGTACTCCTGAAGAGCAGGCACATCACTTCAGATGGGCTCTTCGCACATCGGTCGCAAACAATCTGGTGTGTGCTACGTTCAACACTGTAGCACAAGTGGCCGATGCAGCACGAAAACTGGAGATGCTGCAGGAGAGGGATGAGTTCGGGGAAGCTGAAAGACCCGACAAGAGGTAAACATTCGTATTCAAGCGGTGACCAATCCGTATACTTTCCATATGTCAATAATTCATCTCTTTAACTATATCTTCCAGGCAGAAAACTGGGGACCGGTCTCAGCCGGCTACTCAGCAGCAGCCTCATCAGCCCAAGGGAAACGGTCAGACTAACGACCGTTCTGCTACGGATAGGCGTGGCGGTAATGACAATTACCGTAACAACGTCGGGCACTCCAACAACAGCAGGTCCTAATACTTACGAATTTCTTATGTTTTATGTTATAACTCATATTCTGACACTTTAGCAAACTTCTACCAGGAACCATGGAAACGGTAGGGACCAGAACCAGAGAGGTTCGCAGCCTAGCCGTCCAGCTATCACTGGTATTCAATCTTACGATTATCCGCTTTGTCCTTTGTACCCAATTACCATGTCTTATGAAAATGTTTTATCAAGTCCTCAGCCAGCCAGAGCACCTGCTGGAGGATACACTCATCCTCTTTGCTCTACTTGCCACCGTAGGCACCCGGGACCATGTCGCCGTAATACTGATGCGTGCTTCAAGTGTGGTCTTCCTGGCCATATTATGAAGGATTGCCGTAAGGGCGAGATGGAGGGTACATCGGGACATGCTGATACCAAGCCGCCTCCTACTGTCGGGCGTGTCTACACGACATCTCGAGACCAGGCCAACAAGTCTACAGGTACCATCACTGGAATCTTGTATATGTATGGTCGCGCTGCACGTGTTCTTTTCGATACGGGTTCCACTCACTCGGTTATTTCTACTGCTTATGCTAAGAACATTAGGATGCCTCCCTTGCCACTAGAAAATAGGCTTACTATTTCCACGCCTTTGAGGGACTCTGTATTAATCACCCATGTATACAAGAGTCTTCCTCTAGAATTTGATGATAAGGTTCGACCTGTCGACGCACTTCTGCTGGACATGAATGACTTCGACATGATTTTGGGCATGGATTGGCTATCCAAGTATCATGCTACCATAGACTGCCATTCATATCGAGTTATCTTCGGTGATGTCAATGCACCAGAGTACATTCATAACGGGTTCATACCCGGACGGTCTATACAAGTCATATCCACCCTGCAAGCGCGTGCACTACTGTCACATGGCTGCGAGGGTTATCTAGCTACGGTTCACGACATGGATGCTGAATCTCCATCGATTCAGGATCAACAAATAGTGTCGGAATTCCAAGACGTGTTTCCAGCAGAACTTCCGGGCATACCACCTGCACGAGAAGTGGAATTTAGTATTGAGCTGGTTCCGGGAGCTGAACCAATCTCTAAGGCTCCTTATCGCATGGCTCCCATAGAGCTGAAGGAGCTGAAGGATCAACTGCAGGAACTTCTTGAACGAGGTTTCATTCGACCGAGCGCATCTCCATGGGGCGCACCGGTTTTGTTTGTTAAGAAGAAGGACGGCAGTATGCGTCTTTGCATAGACTATCGCGAGCTCAACAAGATTACCATTCGGAATAGGTATCCACTGCCACGCATTGACGATCTGTTTGACCAACTCCAAGGGGCCAAACACTTCTCCAAGATTGATCTTAGGTCAGGCTATCATCAGCTACGAGTCAAGGAGCAGGATATAGCTAAGACTGCCTTTCGTACTCGTTATGGCCACTACGAGTTTGTAGTTATGCCATTTGGCCTAACAAATGCTCTAGCAGTGTTCATGGATCTGATGAACAGAATCTTCCATGAATTTCTAGACAAATTCGTCATTGTTTTCATCGATGACATCCTAATTTTCTCAATGTCCAAGGAGGAACACGAAGACCATCTTCGTACAGTACTACAGATTCTTCGCCAGAAGCAGCTGTATGATAAATTCTCCAAGTGTGAGTTCTGGTTAGACAAGGTAGCATTCTTAGGTCACATTGTATCAGCAGAAGGAATCACTATGGATCCAGCGAAGGTTGAGGCCATTACTAAGTGGCCAAGGCCGACATTAGCGACGGAAGTCCGTAGTTTCTTAGGCTTAGCTGGCTATTACCGTAGGTTCATGGAGAACTTTTCCCGCCTAGCACTACCATTGACCAAACTGATGCGGAAAGGGGAGAAATTCTTCTGGACTAAAGATCGAGAGAAGAGCTTTGAAGACCTGAAGCAGAAGCTAGTATCTGCACCTATTCTTACTCTACCATCTGGTACGGGTGGATTTCAAATCTACAGCGATGCATCGGGGAAGGGAATTGGCTGTGTTCTCATGCAGCATTGGAAAGTGATCGCGTACGCTTCACGACAGCTTAAGCCTTATGAAGAAAATTACCCCACGCACGATCTGGAACTTGCTGCAGTCGTGTTTGCATTGAAGATATGGAGACACTACTTATATGGAGAATCATGTGACATTTTCACGAACCACAAGAGCTTGAAGTATATCTTCACTCAGCGTGAATTGAACATGAGGCATAGGAGATGGTTAGAGCTGTTGAAAGATTATGACATTAATCTACAATATCATCCCGGAAAGGCAAATGTAGTAGCAGATGCTCTTAGAAGGAAGTCCAGAATGATCAACGACATTAAAATCGAAGAGGAAGTCATCAGAGACTTGGAGCGACTAGACATCAAGATCATGGTACGTGGACAGCACGGTTACTGGGCTAATCTTAGAGTAGAACCCGAGTTACTATCTAAGATCAAGGAAGCTCAGAAGGATGACGGCGAAATCTGGGCGATAGTACAGAATTTGGAGAAGCAGACAGAATTCAGAGTAGATGCAGATGGTATCGTATGGTAGGGCACTAGACTTTGTGTTCCTGATGACCAAGAACTCCGGGAAGCTTTGTTAGCTGAAGCTCATAGCTCCCCATTCTCGATACATCCTGGTTCGACTAAGATGTACCATGACATCAAGCAGTACTTTTGGTGGAGTGGTATGAAACAGGATGTGGCCACTTACGTCTCCAAATGTCTTACCTGCCAACAGGTTAAGATCGAGCATCAGCGATCTGGCGGTCTCCTTCAACCGTTAGATATTCCAGAGTGGAAGTGGGACAAAAATACCATGGATTTTGTTACCGGTCTTCCGCCTACCAAAAGGAAGCACGATGCAATTTGGGTTATCGTTGATCGACTTACCAAATCAGCTCATTTCTTACCGATCTGCAAGGAAGATCCGGTCAGTAAACTCGCAGATACGTATAGACGAGAGATCATGAGACTCCACGGTGCACCATCCAGCATCGTCTCAGACAGAGATCCTCGTTTCACTTCGCGCTTTTGGAAAAGTCTGCAGAAAGCTTGGGGTACACAACTGAAGCTTAGCACGGCTTTTCATCCTCAAACGGACGGACAGTCGGAGCGAACCATTCAGACGTTGGAGGATATGTTGAGGTCATGTGCGTTAGAATGGACGGGTGATTGGGACGAATACATCTGTTTGGTGGAGTTTGCATACAACAACAGCTGGCACGCAAGTATCAAATGTGCTCCATTTGAGATGTTGTATGGCAGAAAGTGTCGCGCCCCAATCTGCTGGGATCAGGTTGGCGAGCGAACACTCGAAGGACCGGAAATCATAGAGATGACAAATGAGAAGATCGCAGTAGCTAAGCAGAAGATTCAGGAGGCACGATCACGTCAGAAGAGTTACGCCGATAAGCATCGTAGGGATTTTCACTTTAACGTAGGAGATCACGTCTTCCTTAAGGTTTCGCCGGCACGTGGTGTTAGACGCTTCGGGATTAAAGGGAAGCTCAGTCCTCGTTTCATCGGACCGTTTGATATCATTGAACGAGTCGGTGAAGTATCTTACCGATTGGCGTTACCTCCGCAGCTTTCGCATGTGCACAATGTGTTTCATGTGTCCTTACTCAGAGGGTACCAGTATCATCCCCTTCACATGGTTCAGTATCCACTAGAACAGATACGTGAAGATCTCACTTTTATAGAAGAACCCGAACGAGTTCTTGACAAACAAGAACGAGTCATGAGGAAGAAGACGATTCCATTCGTCAAAATTCTATGGAGGGATCATACCGAGCGGGAAGCCACTTGGGAAACCGAGGAGTCTATCCGGGCTTCTTACCCTCATTTCATATTTTGAATTCGGGTATGTTCTTCTTTTCAGTTTACTTTATCTATAATTCGGGGACGAATTATTCTTTTTAGGGGGGAAGAGTTGTAAAACCCGCATGCTTTTACCATGCATAGTACCCTTAGGATCGTACGTACTAGTTAAAACTTTCCTAATATAGCATGATTACGATTACGTGTTAGGAGTTTACGTATTACGTACGTGTTAGAACACGATAAGTATTTTATATGCACGATCACGTAATAATTATTTAACAATAATTAATCACGAACATGCGATCATGAAATCATGAACGTAATTAAAACACGAACTATTATTAATTCCGTATATATATTTATTACGAGCGTAATTAAATATATTAGATCACGGTATTTACGTAGCGAGAACATTTAAAACACGAACATAAATAATCAAAAACGAGTAACTAAATAACGAGACACGGAAAAAAGGTACGGGAACCCCATGTGGGGGTCCCTACCCGCGGCCAAACAAGGGCAATGGGCCAAGCCCATTGTCAAATTTACTAAAAGGGTTAATATTGTTTTTACACTAAACAAAAACACTTTACAGAAGATTTCAAGAAAAACCTAAAACCCTCTCTTCCCTTGTTCTTTGTGCCGCCACCCATAAATCACCATACAAGGTGATTTGTTGATCTTTGATCTTGAAGAATTGGTGATTGATCGTGTTTGTTCTTCGTTCTCTTGATCCACGAATTCGGTAAAACCTTTTTAAACCTTTTCTTTTAATTTAATCTTTTTAATAATTATGAACATGTGATGTTTTTATAAAAACATATTAATTAATCACAGATCTAACATGTTTTGGTGATTAATTAAATCAAATGGTCGTTTTAAGGGGTGTTTTGCTTTGGCCGCCGGCTTCACCGAGCCCAAATGGGGTCTCGGCTTGCCAAGCCGACCACCACCAAGACCATATGGTCTTGGTTGGTGCGTGTGGGTCCCACAGAAGCAAGGGGTACCCCGAGTTGGTTCGGGGTACGGTGTCGATTCATGTCCGGTTCATGTTTTCTAGCCTAGATCCGGTTCATGGTTTATGTTAGTTTTTTTATGTTATGAACTTATGTTAAAATTAAATTAATAAAAGATGTGATTAATTTAATAACATGACTTAGGTTATTTAATTATTAATGAACATGAAATTATTTTAACCTAAGTATTTATATATTTAAGACTTGTGATTAATTAATTATTTTAAAACCATGGATATAATTAATTAATTAACATGACTTAGGTTATATTATTAATATATAATATTACATATTTTAACCTAAGTATTTAACATATTTAATTAAAAACATGTTATACTTTAATTAAATATTATAACCTATAGTTTAATTAAATTACATGAAATAATTATTAAACTATACAATATACCATATGACTTAGAAAATAATCATGAAAAACACTTAGGCTTAT
This sequence comes from Glebionis coronaria, assembly GCA_025667525.1. Classification (NCBI taxonomy): domain Eukaryota; kingdom Viridiplantae; phylum Streptophyta; class Magnoliopsida; order Asterales; family Asteraceae; genus Glebionis; species Glebionis coronaria. The sequence goes on along the minus strand of CM046881.1, from coordinate 537,294,695 downwards.
ATACTTAACTTATTTAACCAGCTTATTTCTAATTATGGAAACTTTCTATTTTTAGAAACTTAATTAAATAAGGCAGCTAATCTATTTATGGAAACCAGCTATTTTTAGAAACTTATTTATTTAAGGCAGCTAATCTATTTATGGAAACTTATTTAATTAAGGCAGCTAATCTATTTATGGAAACTTCATATTTTTAGAAACTTATCTATTTTAAGCAGTAAATCTATTTTTGGAAACTTTCTATTTTTGGAATCTTTCTATTTTTGGAAACTTTCTATTTTTGGTAACTTTCTATTTTTGGAAACTTTCTATTTTTGGAAACTTTCTATTTTTGGAAACTTTCTATTTTTGGAAACTTTCTATTTAGGAAACCTGCTATTTTTGGAAAGTTACTTATTATTACACAGTAAGTGTAAAACCCACATGCTTTTACCATGAATAGTGCCCTTAAGATCGTACGTCCTAGATTAAAACTTACCCTATTTAGTATTGATCACATTCATGTGCTAATAATCAAGCAAGTGCATACGTGTATGACATGATAAGTATCGATTACGTACAAACTCATGATAAACAGTTAATAGATATTTCACGTGAACATAATTAAATCATGATCACCATTTTAAAACACGAACTAAAATAATTACGTAAGTACTTAATTACGAGTGTAAATAATACGATAAACTACATGATAAAATAAATAGAAACACTTTAAACACGAACACGTTTAACCACGAACGAACACGAAACATCGGGACACTAGAAAAGGTACGGGTACCCCATGTGGGGCCCCATACCTACGGCACACCAACCAAGGTGGGCTTAGCCCATTAACTTTTTACATGAAAGGGGGGTTATGGTAAAATTCATTTCATTTTTCACATTTCAAGGAAATAAGCATTTAACCTAAAAAAAGTTTCTCTCCTCCTCCTTGGTCTCTCTTTGTGCCGCCACCCCTAAGACCACCAAAGGTGGTTGTTGATTGATCTTGATCACAAAAATCATTGCTATAAACCGTGTTTGTTCATCCTCTTTCAAGCTACGTATTGGTATATCATTCTAAACCTTTCTTTTTAATTCTTTAAAATCTTTGATTATTTTCATGAACATGTTATTAATATTCTTATTAAAACATGATAATTAAACATTGATCTAACATGTTTTGGGGTAAATTAAAATCAAAGGTTGTTATAAGAGGGGGTTTGTTTTTGGCCGCCTAGTATAACCAACCCGAGGGGGGTTCGGTTTGCTTTTTGCCGCCACCACCAAGACCATTTTGGTCTTGGTTGGTGCATGTGGGACCCACGACAGCAAGGGGACACAAGTACCCCGAGTTGGCTCGGGGTACGGTGTCGAGTTCATGCCCGATTCATGGTTCGTTGGTTAAATCATGATTTATGCTACATGTTAATTTTATGAATTATGAACTTAGGATATAAATTAATTAATAAACATGAGATATTAATTAAACCATGACTTAGGTTATTTTTAATTATTAATTTAGCATGATATTAATTTAACCTAAGTATTTTATGTTATAAGTTATAATTAATTAATTATTTAAAACATGCCTATAATTAATTAATTTAGACATGACTTAGGTTATGTTATTAATACATAATAATACACATTTTAACCTAAGTAATTTATTCCATTTTAATTAAAACATGTTATACTTTAATTAAAATGCTTAACCTATAGTTTAATTAAATACATGAAATAATAATTAAACTATACACTATATCATATGACTTAAGAAATAAGCTTATAAACACTTAGACTTATATGTTAGCTTATGTAACCAGCTTAATTCTAATTATGGAAACTTCTATTTATAGAAACTTAATTAAATAAGGCAACTAATCTATTAATGGAAACCTTCTATATATGGAAATCTATCTATTTCAGGCAGCTAATCTAATCATGGAAACCTTCTATGTATGGAAACTTATTTAATTAAGGCAGCTGATCTATTTTTGGAAACTTTCTATTTTTAGAAACTAATCTATTTTAAGCAGTAAATTCTATTTTTGGAAACTTTCTATTTTTGGAAACTTTCTATTTTTGGAAACTTTCTATTTTTGGAAACTTTCTATTTTTGGAAACTTTCTATCTTTGGTAACTTTCTATTTTTGGAAACTTTCTATTTTTGGAAACTTTCTATTTTTTTGAAACTTTCTATTTTTGGAAACCTGCTATTTTTGGAAAGTTACTTATTATTACACAGTAAGTATAATAATACATGAAATACCAGTAATACTTAATCAGATTAATCAGAATACAAGATAAACACAGTTTAAGGCTTTAAACAGTAAACCATGACCTAAAACATACAAAGTAAGCTAAGATGAGACATAAAACCCAGTACGTAATCAGTAATTCGATACTTATACACGTGTGTATTCATGTAGCGTTAGTGATCCAGAAGTAGGAGTCTTTCTTCCGTTCATTCACTGGACTTGAGGTACGGATTCCCGTCCTTTCAGTATGGACATTCTTTCCTTATTAGGATTTCCCCGTATGCAGCCAACTGTTTTCCCCAGTATTTGTTTTATTGTTTTGAACTGCTTATGTTTAATTAGCATAATCTATAGCCATATACAAGCATGACCAGTTTCACCTAGTTATGGAGGTACCATAACCATAACATTGGAGGCACCAATGTTATGACTTCCCCACGGCGGAGTGATTGCTCGTGGCGTCCCTTTCAGTTTTGGCCATATTATTATATCATGTGGGGCGTATGGGTGCATCCTAGTTACATGTTTTATTCAGTATTTCATGGTGAATGTGGTGTGTGCCTTGCATCCTTCACAAGGAGTTGATCCCTCCTACCCAGACCAGTATATTAATTAGAGGCATCCCCTCTAATCAGCATGATGAGGTCACCCCTCCAAGTATTCATGCACGTGACCTTTTCATGACCTATATGGGCTATGGTATATTTATGTTAAAACAGTTTTCATAAGATAAACATAAGGCTTTTCAAACTATAAAACCAGTTTTTCTTAATACTTAACCAGTTTACTCAGAACTTAGTCTTCCGCTGTTATATGTTACATGCTTATCCTATTTCATGCTATATTGTACATCCGTGCACTGAGCGTCTTGCTCAGCCGTTTTCCTTTTCATGTTCCCTAAACGGCAGGTACTCAGGGACGCTCGTAGATCTCAAACGTACGTGCATATGGACTGGAAGCTTTACTGTCTTTCTTTACTTTATGCATTTCCTTTACTTTAATACAGCTTGCAATGGACATTGTTTCGTCCTTTCCTTTTACAGTATTTATGTTTGTGTGTGAAGAGCTCTACTTTGGGGTTACCGATGTTTGATTCCGGTATTTCCCTTTTATGGTCAATTAATGCTTAGACATTTATCCTTGTATGCTTTGATGACACGCCATGATTATGCGTAAGATTCTATTTCCAAAATGGGGTGTTACAATTATGGTATCAGAGACAAGGCTTCGACCTATAGGCTCTCAAATATGACCTGTGATTAGTGGGTAGTCACTACGGTCTTCCTAGAACTGACAGTTGTTTTCAAGCATTTATCATTTTAAGCATACATATACATGTCATTGTTACAGGGTTTTTGACTAAGTAATGGTTGGTACAGGACTGGCCCTATTTAGTCGCATGTGTTTTATCGAAACTTTTAGATTTGGGACCGACCCATAGGCGTCCCCTCGATATGTCTTTTGTTTTGAGTGAACTGACCAGAGGCGTTCACTCTCGAGCATCAAAAGTTTTCATAAAGCTGCATCATGCATTCATACAAAAAATTTTTTGCATAAAATTTTTCTCGTGAAATTTTTGGTATAAATTTTTTTTTTCATGTATATATATAATTTATATTTTATGTTTCGAACTGTTAATCATATGTTTTATGTTATACTGTTAGATGGTTCTCACACGCGAGCAAGAGCAGCTCAATGCTGCAATTCAGGCTGCCATGCAAGCCTTGCTTCCTCAACTGAGGAATGACATCCGTGCTGAACTCCAAGCTGCCAACAATCAGCAGCAGCAGAATCAGGCACCTCCTCCTCCTCCTCCAGTGACACTAGCAGTGTGGCTGGAAAGATTCAACAAGCTCCGTCCTAGAGCTTTTGAAAAGACTGATAGCCCCAGCGATGCTGAAAGCTGGTTGACTCATATCGAGAAGATTTTCAATGCTATGAACTGTGACCCCGCATACAAGGCGAGATTGGCATGCTACCGGTTTGAAGGCGATGTACTCAGCTGGTGGCTAGCCTTGACGCAATCGGAAGGAGGTGATGATTGGGTCGCTGGTTTGACATGGGCCCAATTCAAGGAGAGAGTGATGGAGCAGTTCTTTCCCAAGGCAGAGCAGGACAAGCTCAAGCGAGAGTACCATGGGATACGTCAGAGAGCGGGCGAGAATAGCAACGAATTCATGCAGCGCTTTCTTCGCTTAGTTGGTTTCCTGGGAGCAGCAACTGGTACTCCTGAGGACCAGGCACACCACTTAGGGTGGGCACTTCGCACCTCGGTCGCGAACAATCTAGTGTGTGCTACGTTCAATACAGTAGCACAAGTGGCCGACGCAACAAGGAAGCTAGAGATGTTGCAGGAACGAGATGAGTTCGGGGAAGCTGAAAGACCCGACAAGAGGTAAACGTTTCGTATTCTAACGATAACCAAACCGCATCCTATCATTATATGTTCAATAATCATCTCTAAACTGTATCTTCTAGGCAGAAAACTGGGGACCGGTCTCAGCCGGCTACTCAGCAGCAGCCTCATCAGCCCAAAGGAAACGGTCACACTAACGACCGTTCTGTTGTGGAAAGGCGTAGCGGTAATGATAATTACCGTAACAACGCTGGACACTCCAACAACAGCAGGTCCTACTATTTACGCATCTTCTTATGATTTCATGTTATATCTTTCATGCTGACACTATATTAACCTCTACCAGGAACCACGGTAACGGGAAGGACCAGAACCACAGGGGTTCGCAGCCTAACCGTTCAGCTAACACTGGTGAACATCTTATGATGCATATGTCTTATACTTGTGCATATACTTTATTTTAACACATTTTGTCATCAGCAGGCCCTCAGCAAGCAAGGACTCCTGCTGGAGGATTCACTCATCCTCTTTGCAGTACTTGCCATCGCAGACACCCTGGCCCATGTCGTCGTGATTCCGACGCGTGCTACAAGTGCGGCCTCCCTGGCCATCGTATGAGAGATTGCCGTAAGGTTGAAATGGAGGGTACCTCGGGTCATGCTGATAGTAAGCCGCCTCCTACCACTGGGCGTGTCTACACGACATCTCACGATCAGGCAAACAAATCTACAGGTACCATTATTGGAATTTTGTATATGTACCGCCAAGCTGCATGTGTTCTTTTCGACACGGGTGCCACTCACTCAGTTATTTCCACTACATATGCTAAGAACATCAAGACACTTCCATTTCCATTAGAAAATAGGCTTACCATTTCCACGCCTTTAAGGGACTCTGTATTAATAACTCATGTATACAAGAGTCTTCCTCTAGAGTTTGACGATAAAGTTCGTGCAGTAGATGCACTTCCCCTAGACATGATTGAGTTCGATATGATTCTCGGCATGGACTGGCTATCCAAGCACCATGCTACCATAGACTGCCACTCATATCGGGTGATCTTCGGCGACATTAATGCACCAGAGTAAATTCATAACGGGTTCATACCCGGACGGTCTGTACAAGTCATATCTACCTTGCAAGCACGTGCATTACTGTCACATGGCTGTGAGGGTTATCTAGCTACGGTTCACGACATGGATGCTGAATCCCCATCGATTCAGGATCAACCAGTAGTTTCGGAATTTCAAGACGTCTTCCCAGCTGAACTCCCCGGCATACCACCTGCACGAGAAGTGGAGTTCAACATCGACCTCGTTCCAGGAGCGGAACCTATCTCTAAGGCTCCGTATTGTATGGCTCCCATAGAGCTAAAAGAACTGAAGGACCAACTGCATGAACTTCTTGAGCGAGGGTTCATTAGACCAAGCGCATCTCCATGGGGCGCACCAGTCTTGTTCGTTAAGAAGAAGGACGACAGCATGCGACTTTGCATAGACTACGGTGAACTTAATAAGATTACCATCCGCAATAGATATCCACTGCCACGTATAGATGATCTGTTTGACCAACTTCAAGGAGCCAAACACTTCTCAAAGATCGATCTAATGTCGGGCTACCATCAGCTAAGGGTTAAAGAGCATGATATTGCCAAGACTGCTTTTCGTACCCGCTATGGCCATTATGAGTTTGTAGTCATGCCATTCGGCCTGACTAATGCTCCAGCAGTATTCATGGATCTGATGAACAGAATCTTCCATGAATTCCTTGATAAGTTTGTCATTGTATTCATCGATGACATCCTGATTTTCTCAAAGTCCACGGAGGAACACGAAGACCATCTCCGTACGGTACTACAGATTCTTCGTCAGAAGCAGCTGTATGCGAAATTCTCCAAGTGTGAGTTCTGGTTAAACAAAGTGGCATTCTTAGGTCACATTGTATCAGCAGAAGGGATCACTATGGACCCAGCGAAGGTTGAGGCTATCACTAAATGGCCAAGACCAACGTCAGCGACAGAAGTCCGCAGTTTCTTTGGCTTAGCTGGATATTATCGCAGATTCGTGGAGAACTTTTCCCGTTTGGCACTACCTCTCACCAAACTGATGCGAAAAGGAGAGAAATTCGTCTGGACGGAAGAACGAGAGAAGAGCTTCGAAGACCTAAAGAAGAAGTTAGTATCTGCACCTATTCTTACTCTCCCATCTAGTACAGGTGGATTTCAGATCTACAGCGATGCATCGGGGAAGGGACTGGGCTGTGTTCTCATGCAACATGGGAAAGTGATCGCGTATGCTTCACGGCAGCTTAAGCCCTATGAAGAAAACTACCCTACGCATGACCTGGAACTTGCTGCAGTGGTGTTCGCATTGAAAATATGGAGGCACTACTTATACGGAGAATCATGCGACATTTTCACGGATCACAAGAGCTTGAAGTATATCTTCACTCAACATGAATTGAACATGAGACAAAGGAGATGGTTGGAACTGTTGAAGGATTATGATATTAACCTACATTATCATCCCGGAAAGGCTAATGTAGTAGCAGATGCACTCAGCAGAAAGTCCGGAATGATCAACGGCATTGAAATCAAGGAACAAAACATAAGAGACTTGGAGCGGCTAGACATCGAAATCATGGTACGTGGGCAGCACGGATACTGGGCGAATCTTAGAGTATAACCCGAGTTACTATCTAGGATCAAGGAAGAGCAGAAGGATGATGGAGAAATTTGGGCGATAATTCAGAATTTGGAGAAACAGACAGAATTCAGAATGGACGCTGACGGTATCGTTTGGCAGGGCACGAGACTTTGTGTTCCTGACAATCAAGAACTCCGGGAAGCATTGTTAGCTGAAGCTCACAACTCCCCATTTTATATACATCCTGGGTCGACAAAAATGTACCATGACATTAGACAGCACTTTTGGTGGAGTGGTATGAAACAGGATGTAGCCACTTATGTCTCCAAATGTCTTACCTGCCAGCAGGTTAAGATTGAGCATCAGCGATTGGGCGGTCTCCTTCAACCGTTGGATATTCCAGAGTGGAAGTGGGACAAAATCACCATGGATTTTGTTACCGGTCTTCCGCCTACCAAGAAGAAGCACGATGCTATTTGGGTCATTGTTGATCGACTCACCAAATCAGCTCATTTCTTACCGATACGCAAGGAAGATCCGGTAAGTAAACTCGCAGATACTTACAGAAGGGAGATCATGAGACTCCACGGTACTCCCTCCAGCATCGTCTCAGACAGAGATCCTCGTTTCACGTCGCGATTCTGGAAAGGTCTGCAAAAAGCTTGGGGTACACAACTTTAGCTGAGTACGGCCTTTCATCCTCAAACGGACGGACAGTCGGAGCGAACAATTCAGACATTGGAAGATATGTTAAGGTCGTGTGCGTTGGAATGGACAGGTGATTGGGACGATTACATCTGTTTGGTCGAGTTTGCATACAATAACAGCTGGCACGCAAGTATCAAATGTGCTCCTTTCGAAATGTTGTATGGCAGGAAGTGTCACGCTCCAATCTGCTGGGATCAAGTGGGAGAGCGAACACTCGAAGGACCAGAAAATTATAGAAATGACCAATGAGAAGATCGAAGTAGCTAAGCAGAAGCTACAGGAAGCACGGTCACGTCAGAAGAGTTACGCTGATAAGCATCGTAGGGACATACATTTTAATGTGGGAGACCACGTCTTCCTCAAGGTTTCGCCGATGCGTGGTGTTAAACGCTTCGGGATCAAAGGGAAACTCAGTCCTCGTTTCATCAGACCGTTTGATATCATTGAACGAATCGGTGAAGTATCTTACCGATTGGCGTTACCTCCTCAGCTTTCGCACGTGCATAACGTGTTCCATGTGTCCTTACTCAGAGGGTACAAGTATCATCCCCTTCACATGGTTCAGTATCCACTGGAACAGATACGTGAAGATCTCACTTTTATAGAGGAACCCGAACGAGTCCTCGACAGGCAAGAACGAGTCATGAGAAGGAAGACGATTCCATTCGTCAAAATCCTTTGGAGGGACCATACCGAGCGGGAAGCCACTTGGGAAACAGAGGAGTCTATCCGGGCTTCTTACCCTCACTTCATATTTTGAGTTCGGGTATGTTACTTCTTTCCAGTTTACTTTATCTATTATTCGGGGACGAATTATTCTTTTTAGGGGGGAAGAATTGTAAAACCCGCATGCTTTTACCATGAATAGTGCCCTTAAGATCGTACGTCCTAGATTAAAACTTACCCTATTTAGTATTGATCACATTCATGTGCTAATAATCAAGCAAGTGCATACGTGTATGACATGATAAGTATCGATTACGTACAAACTCATGATAAACAGTTAATAGATATTTCACGTGAACATAATTAAATCATGATCACCATTTTAAAACAGGAACTAAAATAATTACGTAAGTAATTAATTACGAGTGTAAATAATACGATAAACTACATGATAAAATAAACAGAAACACTTTAAACACGAACACGTTTAACCACGAACGAACACGAAACATCAGGACACGAGAAAAGGTACGGGTACCCCATGTGGGGCCCCATACCCACGTCACACCAACCAAGGTGGGCTTAGCCCATTGACTTTTTACATGAAAGGGGGGGTTATGGTAAAATTCATTTCATTTTTCACATTTCAAGGAAATAAGCATTTAACCTAAAAAAAGTTTTCTCTCCTCCTCCTTGGTCTCTCTTTGTGCCGCCACCCCTAAGACCACCAAAGGTGGTTGTTGATTGATCTCGATCACAAAAATCATTGCTATAAACCGTGTTTGTTCATCCTCTTTCAAGCTACGTATTGGTATATCATTCTAAACCTTTCTTTTTAATTCTTTTAATTCTTTGATTATTTTCATGAACATGTTATTAATATTCTTATTAAAACATGATAATTAAACATTGATCTAACATGTTTTGGGGTAAATTAAAATCAAAGGTTGTTATAAGAGGGGGTTTGTTTTTGGCCGCCTAGTATAACCAACCCGAGGGGGGTTCGGTTTGCTTTTTGCCGCCACCACCAAGACCATTTTGGTCTTGGTTGGTGCATGTGGGACCCACGGCAGCAAGGGGACACAAGTACCCCGAGTTGGCTCGGGGTACGGTGTCGAGTTCATGCCCGATTCATGGTTCGTTGGTTAAATCATGATTTATGCTACATGTTAATTTTATGAATTATGAACTTAGGATATAAATTAATTAATAAACATGAGATATTAATTAAACCATGACTTAGGTTATTTTTAATTATTAATTTAGCATGATATTAATTTAACCTAAGTATTTTATGTTATAAGTTATAATTAATTAATTATTTAAAACATGCCTATAATTAATTAATTTAGACATGACTTAGGTTATGTTATTAATACATAATAATACACATTTTAACCTAAGTAATTTATTCCATTTTAATTAAAACATGTTATACTTTAATTAAAATGCTTAACCTATAGTTTAATTAAATACATGAAATAATAATTAAACTATACACTATATCATATGACTTAAGAAATAAGCTTATAAACACTTAGACTTATATGTTAGCTTATGTAACCAGCTTAATTCTAATTATGGAAACTTCTATTTATAGAAACTTAATTAAATAAGGCAACTAATCTATTAATGGAAACCTTCTATATATGGAAATCTATCTATTTCAGGCAGCTAATCTAATCATGGAAACCTTCTATGTATGGAAACTTATTTAATTAAGGCAGCTGATCTATTTTTGGAAACTTTCTATTTTTAGAAACTAATCTATTTTAAGCAGTAAATTCTATTTTTGGAAACTTTCTATTTTTGGAAACTTTCTATTTTTGGAAACTTTCTATTTTTGGAAACTTTCTATTTTTGGAAACTTTCTATCTTTGGTAACTTTCTATTTTTGGAAACTTTCTATTTTTGGAAACTTTCTATTTTTTTGAAACTTTCTATTTTTGGAAACCTGCTATTTTTGGAAAGTTACTTATTATTACACAGTAAGTATAATAATACATGAAATACCAGTAATACTTAATCAGATTAATCAGAATACAAGATAAACACAGTTTAAGGCTTTAAACAGTAAACCATGACCTAAAACATACAAAGTAAGCTAAGATGAGACATAAAACCCAGTACGTAATCAGTAATTCGATACTTATACACGTGTGTATTCATGTAGCGTTAGTGATCCAGAAGTAGGAGTCTTTCTTCCGTTCATTCACTGGACTTGAGGTACGGATTCCCGTCCTTTCAGTATGGACATTCTTTCCTTATTAGGATTTCCCCGTATGCAGCCAACTGTTTTCCCCAGTATTTGTTTTATTGTTTTGAACTGCTTATGTTTAATTAGCATAATCTATAGCCATATACAAGCATGACCAGTTTCACCTAGTTATGGAGGTACCATAACCATAACATTGGAGGCACCAATGTTATGACTTCCCCACAGCGGAGTGATTGCTCGTGGCGTCCCTTTCAGTTTTGGCCATATTATTATATCATGTGGGGCGTATGGGTGCATCCTAGTTACATGTTTTATTCAGTATTTCATGGTGAATGTGGTGTGTGCCTTGCATCCTTCACAAGGAGTTGATCCCTCCTACCCAGACCAGTATATTAATTAGAGGCATCCCCTCTAATCAGCATGATGAGGTCACCCCTCCAAGTATTCATGCACGTGACCTTTTCATGACCTATATGGGCTATGGTATATTTATGTTAAAACAGTTTTCATAAGATAAACATAAGGCTTTTCAAACTATAAAACCAGTTTTTCTTAATACTTAACCAGTTTACTCAGAACTTAGTCGTCCGCTGTTATATGTTACATGCTTATCCTATTTCATGCTATATTGTACATCCGTGCACTGAGCGTCTTGCTCAGCCGTTTTCCTTTTCATGTTCCCTAAACGGCAGGTACTCAGGGACGCTCGTAGATCTCAAACGTACGTGCATATGGACTGGAAGCTTTACTGTCTTTCTTTACTTTATGCATTTCCTTTACTTTAATACAGCTTGCAATGGACATTGTTTCGTCCTTTCCTTTTACAGTATTTATGTTTGTGTGTGATGAGCTCTACTTTGGGGTTACCGATGTTTGATTCCGGTATTTCCCTTTTATGGTCAATTAATGCTTAGACATTTATCCTTGTATGCTTTGATGACACGCCATGATTATGCGTAAGATTCCATTTCCAAAATGGGGTGTTACAGTAAGTATAATAACACATGAAATACCAGAAATACTTAATCAGATTAAACAGAATATAAGATTTGATACAGTTTAAGGCTTTAAAACAGTAAAACATAGTAAGAGCACATAAAATAAGCTAAGACATGACATAAAACCAGCTATGTATTTAGTAAGCAGATACTTATTTCATGTACGTATTTATGTAGCACTAGTGATTCAGAAGTAGGATTCTCGCTGTTCGTCTTTCTCGTTCACTGGACATAAGGTACGGATTCCCGTCCTTTCAGTATGGACATTCTTTCCTTATTAGGATTCCCCGTATGCAGCCAACTGTTTTCCCGAAGTATAAGTTATGAGTTTGATTGCTTTTTAATTAAGATTACCTATAGCCATATACATGCATGACCAGTTTCACCTAGTTATGGAGGTACCATAACCATAACATTAGAGGCACTGATGTTATGACTTCACCACGGCGGAGTGATTGCTCGTGGCGTCCCTTCAGCTTTTGGCCATTTATTTATATTTATCATGTGGGGCGTATGGGTGCATCCTAGTTACATGTTTTTATTCAGGATTACATGGTGAATGTGGTGTGTGCCTTGCATCCTTCACAAGGAGCTGATCCCTCCTACCCAAAAACTAGTATACTAAATTAGAGGCAGCCCCTCTAATTTGCATGATGAGGTCACCCCTCCAATTATTCATGCACGGTGGATTTTCATGACCTATATTGGCTAATGGTAAAATATGACAAACAGTTTTTATAAGATAAACATATGACTTTCAAACTATAAATCAGTTTTATTAAGACTTAACCAGGTTACTCGGGACTTAGTTTCTTCCGCTGTTATTATGTTATATGCTTATCTTATTCATGCTTTATTGTACATCCGTGCACTGAGCGTATTTGCTCAGCCGTTTTCCTTTTCTATGTTCCCAAAACGGCAGGTACTCAGGGACGCTCGTAGACACTAAGAGTACGTGCATATGGACTGGAAGCTGTCTAGCCTTCTTTACATTATGCATTTTCTTTCTTTTGATACTTATGCTTTGGACATTGTTTAGTCCTTTTCCTTTACTATACTATGTTTGTGTGTGATGAGCTTTACTTTTGGACTACCGATGTTTGATTCTGGTATTTTCCTTTTTATGGTCCAGTAATGTTTAGACATTTTACCTTGTATGCTTTGATGACACGCCATAATTACTATGATATTTCCATTTCCAAAATGGGGTGTTACAGATCGTCATACTTGTCGTCGCCTCTTAGCAGGGTCATCATGAAATCAACATCCCGACGAGTGTCAGGGGGTGCCGAAAAGCTCGGCCTAGAACGGACGTATCCCGGCAATACCTGACCCACGCCAGGATGGTGGCCACGAAAATTTCCTCCTCGTACCATTGTGTTGATTTCTGAAGTGGTCACCCGTCGCCTCGCGCTCCCTCATCCTATCCTGTGTAGTGACAATAACACAAGTTAGTAAATATATTAGTCGGGTTGCTAGATTATTAATCAATGATTCATTAAAGTGTGTCTTGAAAGAATACTTACATACATCTGGAGAGCGTCCGGATCTACGAATACACCGTTTGTATCAGTGTGCAAACGATAGAATATATCGATCTCTGAAGGTTCCTGTTGGGTTTTTGACGCCCTTTTCTGTACATACACACGCATATAAGATCAATCTAATTAAAAACGGCAAATCTTAACACACCAAAATGTATAATCAGATATATATGTGTGTAAAATCAATAATAATAATAAAAAAGAAAAAAAAACAATAATAATAATAATAATTACCATGAGTTGTTGAGTGCGAGGGATCGACCGAGATCCATGCCGGGAGGGTAGTGTTCACTTGGCCCGATTTTGGCTGTTTGTTTAGGATCGCTTCTTCTGGACAGGGTCAATCCAAAACGTGATTTGTTTCTCCCACTCGTCAACTTTGTAGTCGTCGGGTCTGTCCCGACTAATCCGAGCCACATCGTATTCTCCAGTTTCGGGGTCTTTTTTACAGTATTGTCACTTCAGAGTGGCCTTGTTGGTGTTGTATGTCTTTTGAAATTAGGCAGTAATGGTATCATAAATGAGCGTCCACCGCTCGGATCTCCTGTGCGGCTCGAGGTTATATTTTTGCTGCAATCAAATACAACACATTGAAAATAGTGTTAGAAATATAATTTATATATTTATTTAAATTTGTTTATTTATTTATATGATATAAATAAATAAACAAATTTAAATAAATATACACAATACAACACATTGAAAAGAGAGTTATAAATATAAATTATATATTTATTTAAATTTGTTTATTTATTTATATGATATAAATAAATAAACGAATTTAAATAAATATACACAATACAACACATTGAAAACAGAGTTAGAAATATAATTGATGTATTTATTTAACTTTGTTTATTTATTTATATGATATATATAAATAAATGAATTTAAATAAATATACACAATTAAATAAATGAACACGATAATTAAATAAAAATAAAATGATAACTTACCCCAAGAGCGGCCATGGTCGCCGCCTTGTCCCTGACGGGGACCTTGTTCCACGAAGGGTAATACAAAGTTATAACGAGCACCCCGAGCAAGTTTCCCCAACGAGCGGCGTAGGGGCCGGCAGGTTCAACTGTGTTATCTTTAGTGTCTACGAAGGCGATCTCGACTGGTCGGTTCTTATTCGTGGCCACTGCATCCAGTAATTTCAGGTTCCGGGTCTTGTCCCAGGTGTCCCTGCCAGCTTTCTTCCCGCACAAATTGGGCTTTTGCTTTCCTTCTTCTACAAAACCAAGTAAGTGATAAAGACATAAAAGTTCAAGGCAAACAAGTTCAATATGTGTATCAAATTTATGCTTGTATTACAATAATCCAAAAATTCTTACCTCGGTTAACGAAGCAACCCCCGCAACCGAATAATGGAGGACGTGGACGTGAAGGATCCTCGCCACCACCGTTCCCGCCATGTCCCCGTGCAACATCAGCCATCTATACAGGTACAATTAGCAAAACATGTAGAAATTCATGAACAAAATAATACAAGCATGCACAAATCCGAATATCAAAATAAATTTACACATTTAAACAATCCACAACAATTTCATTCATTCATTCAAATATATAAGTGTATTTTGCAAGTTACAACAAAAAGTTAATCTTCTTCATCACTAGAATAAAATTTCTCAACACCATCATCATCTTTGATGAGGTCTTCAACATTAGAATCTACTAAATCATGAGGAAGGGGGTCTTCATCATCAGTAATATCATTGTCTTCACCAGGAACATCATCGATATTGTTGGTAATAAAATTAGCTAAGTCACTGGGACGCTGACAAGAGGAAATTGGACTCTGACAAGAGTAAAAGGAGGGCTGACAGATGAGCACTCACAAGACATATTTGAGCGCTGACAAGTAGAGGTTCCACCACTGATAGAAATACTTAGTCTACACGTTTTGTATTTGAAGTAAAGATATGTTCAATATTGTATTTTCTATAATTATCTTTACCTAGAATAGTTGATAGGTAGACCTTTATACACGACTCCTTGTATTATAAAAGGAGGTCGTAGGGTTCATATTTGATATCAGTTTTATATAAGTCTTTACAAGTTTCACAACTTTCATTGTACGCAAGTTCTTAATATCAATCAAAGTGAAAGTTTGGGTTACATTGTTTTGTTTTATTCTTTACTCTAAGTGTTAATTCCGCATAACACTTAGATTGTTTCAATACACAAAATTTCTCTAAGTTTTAATCTTGATTGAATCTCGTTTAACACAAAGCTAATCGATCTAAGTTTGGGATCAACAAGCGGTATCAGAGCTTGTTGAGGAACTTTGATCTAAAAGAACAGTAAACCCTAAAAACCCTAAATCACCAGAAACCCTAAACCAAACAAGATGTCTACCACAGAATCTTCATCCCCATCAAATCACAACCTCAAAATCCCTTTGCTCGACCCGGACAACTTTGAACAATAGAAGTTCAATTTTGAACAGTATCTTCAAGTCAGTGACTATGCTCTTTAGGAAGTCATTGATATGGCAATCATTTCGATAAAGCAGCTAAGATTCGGACTGCTATTGTAGCACGAGTTACTGCTGGACAAACTGGTGATGCTCTTAATGAAAGACCTGAAGACGGAAGAGCTGTCTCAGGGGCTAAGATTGCCTTGAGAAAGAATGATATGAAGACCTTGAAAAATCTTAAACTTTCCTTGGGTCCAAAGAATCAGCACAAGTACAGAATCTATGAATCTGCTACAGATCTTTGGGCAGCCCTTCAAGTTACCTATAGTGGTAATGAAGATACAACCAAAGAAAGGTAGAAGAAACTGTTGAGTGAATATGCTGTGTTTAAATCTCATCCCAATGAGAAGCTAAGTGAAGTAAGAAGTAAGCTTCAAGACATCACTAGCAAGTTGGCTTTTATGGGAACAGACCTTGAAGATGCTGATATTATTGCTACATTCCTTGGAGGTCTTGGTGATGCATGGAAAATTTAAGCCAGATCAGTTGTGGCTACCAATGCCCATAAGAGTGCTTCTTTTGATGATATCTACAATAAGTTGAGAATTGTGGAGAATGAGACCTTACTTGAACATGGGAAGAAGTCAACATCTGGAAACATAGCCTTCCTCTCACATAGTGAATCTCAAATCATTGACAGAGATGTTAATAGATTGAATGTACATCCTGTTACTGGATCAACCCTTGTCAGCGGTGGATCAACCTTTGTCAGTGGCTCAAGTTTTGACGCTGACACATACAATGTTGGCTCACCAAGTCTTAAACCTGCTTGAATTGATTTCAATATAGTATGTGCATATATTGTTGCATTGCCCAATGATTCCTTAGTTACTTATGAAGATCTGGAGCAAATCAGTGATGCTGATCTAGAAGAGATGGATATCAAGTGGAATATGGCACTTGCAAGCATAAGGGCCAATAGATGGAACAGGAGGTTTGGAAGAAAGATGACTTTTGATGGCAAAGACACAGCTGGGATTTGACAAATCCAAGGTTGAGTTCTACAATTGTCATAGGATGGGACACTTCATGACAGAGTGTAGATCTCCATGAAGTGATGATGCTGGAAAGAAGATAAAACAGATGGCTTCTATTAAGGATGCTGGGCCAAAGGCTATGGTTGCCATGCAAGGCATTGATGGCATTGGATGGGACTAGAGATTTATGGCAGATGAGGTGGTAGAAAATCAAGCTTTGATGGCTGAAATGGAAGAGGAAAAGAACGTTCACTTTGCTCTCATGGCCAACTCTTCCTCTTCATCAGATGATGAGGTATATGATGATGCATTTTGTAGTAAGGGTTGTAGGTTAATTACAGAAAAACGTAACAAAGAGATTTTAAAATTAAAATAAGATGTTCTAGATGTAGAATTCAGACTTGCAAACTATAAAAGGGGACTTGCACAATTTGATGGGATGGTAGAGGAGTATAAGAATATAGAGTTTGACCTAAAAGATCAAATTAATGTTTTAACTAGAGATCTGAGAGTCAGTAATGAAGCTAGGGAGTCTTTAATGAAATGTAGAGATGGCCTACAACTTAAGTTAAGTGAGGCCATTAAAGATAAAGAGAATGTAAGGCTTAAAATTGAAAATTTTGATAAAGCCAGCCAAACCCTTGAAAAATGTGTTAGTGAACAAAGAGACCCTAGGGACATGTCTGGGATTGGGATGAAAGAATATGTTGTCATTCCACCACCTTCTTGGGACTTCTATGGTGTTCTAAAAAAGGATCTTTCTTGATCTGGTATTCCAGAACTCCAAGAAAAGGAATTTATTCCTCCACCTAGAGTGCTTTCCCAAGTTGAGGAGTATAAGCAGAAAGTGACTGACCTTGAACAGTGGAAGAAAGCAAACCCTGTGTTGTTTGTTAAGGGGGGGCTTCTTAGTGTTGAACAAACTAAATCTAAACCAATATCCATCACTGATCCTACCACTGGAAGACCTATTGACCTTGGCTCTACATCTAAGACCAAATCTAGTGTTAAATATGCTGAAATATATAGGAAACCTAGATCACCCCAAAGTCAAGCAAGTGTTAATGGGACAGGGTTCTTTCAGTCTAGACCTAGGGTTATGTCTAGAAAGGCTTGTTACACATGTGGGAGTTTTTCTCATTTGGCTTATAAATGTGTCAGTGGCTCTAAATTCACCGCTGACAAAAGGTCAACCACGATCAAACCTTGACCCTTTGTCCAAACTAGTCCCCAGACCACCAGACCAGCTCCTTTCTTTTCTAGAGGGACTAACACTCATAGACAAAGACCCTTTCGGAAGACCAACACTTGGTCTAACAGACAATGGGTTCCTGTAGCAAACCCTAATTCAGACGCTGACAGGAACAAACTGAACGCTGACGCGTCAAAATCAGCCGCTGACAGATCTGGTTTTGGTATGAAAATACCACAACTGGCGTCTGTTAGATCTTCTGTTAAACCAAGTGATTGGTATTTAAAACATAAGGGACCCAGGGTCTAAAGCTTCATCCAATTTGACATGGAGACCTAAACAAGACCAAAACCCTAATTTTGATGGAATTTCTATGACCTGTAACAGATTTAACTTTCTTGCAAAGGTCATCACTAAACCTATTGGGGTAAATTGGGTGTTTAGGACACAAAGGGATGAACAAGGGGTTGTTACTAGGAATAAGTCAATTCTTGTTGAACAACCAAATGAATCCAAGTCTGCAAAGGCTTGGGTTCCCAAAGAAAACTAATTTTTTCCTTCATGTGCAGGGTATTCACACGCAGGTCAATGATAAAGGATATTAGGACTGTGGATGCTCAAGGCACATGACCGGGAAGGAAGACTATCTTACCAATTTCATTCCTATCAAGAATGGTGATAAAGTGTATTTTGGAGGAGGTTTTGGGACAATCTCTGGAAAAGGTACTCTCATCACCAACAATCTAAGGTTTGATGATGCCTTCCTTGTAAAAGAACTTGACTACAACTTGTTTAGTGTGTCACAAGTTTGTGACAACAAAAATAAAGTTCTTTTACTGATACTGAATGCTTGGTGTTAAGTAAGGATTTTAAGATTCTAGATGAGAAGTTTATTGAATATAGAACACCTAGGCATAAGGAAATTTATAATGTTATTCTAAATGGAATTAAAATGAACAAAAATTTGGCATGTCTTTATGCTAAAGCTTCAGTTGATGAGAGTGATTTATGGCATAGAAGGTTAGGGCACATTAATTTTAAGAACATTAATAGACTTGTGAGACATGATCTTTTAAGTGGGTTGCCTTCAAAAGCTTTCCACAATGATCATTCTTATGTTGCATGCCTTAAAGGCAAACTGCATAAGGTCTCCTTTAAGTCTAAGAGTGAAAATTCTAGTTCTAAACCACTTCACTTGCTACATATGGATTTGTTTGGCCCAACCAATATAGAGAGTCTTAATGGTAAATCTTACTGTTTTGTCGTCACTGATGATTATTCTAGGTTTACTTGGACTTTCTTTTTGGCTTTGAAGAGTGATATTGCTAAGACTCTAATTAACTTCATCACACAAATTGAGAAGAAAACGGGTAATAAGGTTAGAATTCTTAGAAGTGATAATGGTGGTGAGTTTAGGAACAATCTTCTAGATGCCTTTTGTGTTAATAAGGGAATTTCTAGGGAGTTTAGCATAGCTAGAACTCCAAAGTAGAATGGTGTAGCTGAAAGAAAGAATAGAACTCTAATAGAAGCAGCTAGAACCATTTTGGCAGATGCAAATTTACCCATTTCTTTTTAGGCTGAGGCTGTGAACACTGCATGCTATGTTTAAAATAGAGCCTTGGTGAATAAGTTTCATAATAAGACCCCTTATGAGTTACTTTGGAATAGGAAGCCTAGTATAGACTTCTTTAGGCCTTTTGGATGTCATGTAGTGATTTTGAATACTAGTGATAATATAGGTAAGTTTCTTTCCAAGGTGATGAGGGAATTTTTATGGGGTATTCCACAAATAGCAGAGGGTACAGAGTTTATAACAAGAAGACTAAGATTCTAAAAGAAAAGATTCATGTTGACTTCTTGGAAACTAAACCTAGTGATCCTAAGTCTGGACCTAATTGGTTGTTTGATTTGGAACCATTGTCTAGGACTTTGAATTATGTGCCTGTTACTAATCCAGAAATTATGGAAAAGGATCCAAATGTTTTGGAAGAATCTATTATTGAACATTCAGGTACACAGGTTGCTAAAGAAGAAGGATCACATGCAGTTGAGCCATCTCTCATATTTGAGTATGTCACCATACCTATATGGACTGCTGGGTTTGTGCAAGCATCTGCTGCTGCAGGAAAGGAGGAATAAGGGCCACAAGAAAAATCAGTTGATGAATTCATGCATGCATCTTCAAACGCTAACAAAGCTAATTCAGACGCTGACACGTTGAATTCAGACGCTGACAGTCTTTTTAGAAATTTATTATCTTCCTCCAACAAAAATATTTTTGAACATGTTGAAGATCCCATACCTAATCAAGTTGTCAGTTCAAGTGGGGATGGGAGTAGCCATGAAGATGATATTGGCAACTTGGAGTCCACTATTCATGATAATTCACTATTTGGGGGAGGAATACTTACAAAGGTGGCCAAAGATCATCCTAGTTCCCAAATAATTGGTGATATTCAGACTCCTGTACAAATAAGGAGGACTCACCAGACTCAAGGTGGATTCATTGCTAATATTCACAAGAAGGAAGATACCCCTCTTATTGAAATTGAGTAAATTGAAGTTCGTTTCTCTCGATTCTTAACCAATTGAAAGTCCTAACAATCTCAAGTTTAATATTGTTTTTGGTTGATAGGGTTTTTTGGATATTCTATTTCTATTTAAAACAACACGTAAAAATGGTGAAAAATATTAAGCTACGTAACCGTAAAACACTTAGCAATTACCAAATTTTTATTCACAAAAGGACAAAATGTTAAAGCATGAAAGTAATGTGCCAAAAATGTAAAGTAAATGAAAGTTCTAAGCTTGAAATGTAAATTCTGAAAAGTTAAAGGACCAAAATTGTAAATTCCAACAACTTTCTAACTGAAAATAACAAAATAACAAACACCCTAACTGATTTTAGCAAGTAACAGAAAGTTAAAGGACTTGATTTTTGCAAACCCTAATTAAATGCAAGATTGACTAAAAATACAAACAGGAACAACTACAAGGACCAAATGGCAATTAAATGGGAGTTTTTACCAAAAACGGGTACAACTAAGAAATAAGCTCGTATGAGCTTATTACTGAACCAAATAAGCTCAAACAAGTTTCAAAAGTCTTAAAATTGAAAATCACCTAGACTTGTTCAAGGAAATGACTTAAAACAAAGTAAAACTCAAATAAGCTCAAACCAATAAGCCATGAATAAGCTAACTGAAAATCCAGACATGCACATTCAGAATTTTAAGCTCAATCCTGTTAAACAGCTTAATAAGAGTATGGAATGTCTTTCCTTTTTGAAAATGAACAAGTGAATAAGTAGGAAAATGGATTTAAGCTGAAACGTGCCTTATTTGACTTTTGTTGACCAAAATTTGAAAATGTTGAAAAGCTCACTCAAGACATGTTTCTAAACAAGAATATGAAAGAAAATTACAACTTTTGTGAAGTGGATTTTGTTCTACAAGAAAACAGTTAGCTCAATTATCATAGAAACTAGCATTAGCCTAAGAGCTTATGAATAAGCTAATTTCTAGCTAAAAAATGAATACTGTAGAATTTCCTTCTACAAAAGTAAACTTTGGATGTTTAGACACAGATTAGAACTTGTTTCAATGAATTTGGTTAAGTAATGAACCAATGGAAAGGGATTGAAAATTGCAAGTTTTCTGATGAAAAGTAACAAAGACTTGGACCCAAACTTTTTCTCAAACCATTTGCTTGTTTGACCTCAACTTTGACCACAAAATGGAATACACTTGCTCCTACTAGTTTATTGAATTAGGATGAACAAAATTCAACAAGATTTACTAACTTGTTTTTCAAAAACATCACAGATCCAAACACTAGTTAACAAGATTGAAATGAACTTCAACAAAGAACTTTTGAGTAAATGAGTGAAGTACACCAAGACTGATATCAAAACATGTTTGATGAGTAAAATGAAGAGTTTTTAGACCAAAAGCAAACTTGTAAACAGTCTTGAACACAAAATGCACTCACAAGTACTTAACTGATGAAATTTTGAACAAAATCAAGTAAAATCAAACTAGAAGCTACAAAACTACTAACTAGATATCAAATCAAGCCAATTATACCAAAACTAGTTCAAATCACATGATCAGAGCAGCATAAAAGGTTTACACTAGAATTGAGCAGGCAATTGACTATTGAGGGGAATTTAAAAACAGAATTTTTGAAAACTTTTGAGCTAAAACCTCCTTAGATGGAGGAGTGTGGTGCTGAACCAACTCAAAACTGTAAAAACACCATTAGATCATCACCATATACCAATCAACAACCTCAAATCACCATGTCTGATCACAATCTACCCAAAACAGCTATAATCTTCTTAACAGCTACTTAGAATGAACTGAAAAGCAACAGACGCTCACAAAGCTTCCATTGATCAATGGCGATCAATAAAAACTAAGAGTAGTAACAGGATTAATAGAATGTGATGAACAGAATGAAGATTGAAGAAGGAATTGTGAGTTTTTGTTAATGGAAGTAAAAGTTGTTACAAAAGGTAGGTAAGACTGTTACAACTACTAACAAACTCAAGAGGTTGTCAAGCTCTTGAGTTGCTAACTAATTTCTAACTGAATTGAAGGAGAAAAGAAAAGTGTGTGTGTTTTTCACACTTTTGCTACTTGTTACAATGAGACCTATCCTCTCTATTTATAGACTTGAAATGAAGTGTAGGGGATGTCAGTGACGTGTTCCCACCAATTAGAGGTTGCCAGGTGTCCTCATACTCTTGATTGATACTAGCTGTTATGAACTTGAATTTGGGCTTTTCTGTTTGGTTGACTTTCAAGCTAATTGAGCATGTGGGATGAATTCGTTATCCAAAAACGAGCACTTTTCATGTAGAAACCTTTTCATGAAACGCATTGTGGATGAATCCCCGTTCTGGGTTTGTTTGAAGAAGAAGATGACACGTGTCTTGATCTGGTTGGTTGTTTTTGTGTCACACGGATCATTATCTACAATGGATAAATGGGATTATTGCATGGCGCATCGTGATTGGTTCAAAAATGGATAGTGGACTTCACTGTGTAGATTAGCTTCATTTAATGTGCTGGTGAGCTGGCCACTTAGCTGGCGATCCTTGTCTAGTGTTTCTTGCAATATCATTGGTTAAGAGCATGTGAACACGGATCATGTCCAAACTTGGAGTATTTTTGGCAAATTAAGCCCCTTGACTTTGGCAGAATATCAAAGTAAGCTATAATCTTCATTCCAATGGCATTTTCAGTTCAACGTGAATTCTTGTTCATTTTGGCCCTTTGACTTGGTTGACTATAGGGTTGACCAGGTTTGACTTGAATCTTGACTTTGTCCAATTTGCACTTTAAGTCCCTCAACTTTTAGAATGCTGTCAAGATAGGTCCTTCAACTTCAAAGTCTTGTCAAATTTGATACTTATTTGTCTTTTTCATCACAAATAATCATGATTTCTTCTTGTTTTCTTGAAAATGTATCCATGTTACCTATTTAAGCACAAACACAAAACACACCACATAATTCTGCCTTATAGCACAAAAGTTAGGTATTTTCCATGTGTTTTAGGAAAGGTTGTAAATAGCGTGAAGCGTAGCGTAGCGGTATTGCGAAGCTACAAGCTACACAAGCTATAGCGAAGCTATGGCGTTTTCTGAAGCGTGATATATAGCGGCACGGAACTTTTATAAATTAATATTTGTATAGCGGTTTTACAAAATAGAGGAATACTTTAATTCAAATTTAAAACAAAGCCGGCTAATAATTACTCAAAGAGTTTTCCCGATAATAAAACTACTAACCCAAGTCACTAAATAGCCCAAAACTAGTAAACAAGCCCAATTCTTGTAAATTTGCAAAAATATTCATAAAAAAGTGCCACGCTACGCGCTTGCCGCCTTTTAGCACGCTACGCCTAGAGAGGACGCCTTAGTCTGTTTCGTAACGTGGAGGCCACGCTTCACGTTATAGCACGCTATAAGGCGCGCTATAGCACGCTATTTAGAACCATGGTTTTAGGGTGATTTGTTGATTAATTGATATGAGATTTTGCTCATATCAAATCCCCTACACTTGAACATTGCCATGACCTCATGCAATGCTATATTTTAAAGCGCAAATTTACACTTTCCTCATAATTAACCCACCTTGGCCAATATGAAATGCTATTACACTATGCTACTCTATATGATGTATGCTTTTGATTTTGTACAATGCAATTCAAAGAAAACAATTATATATATATCTTTTTGGATTTTCTTGAAATGGTTCTAATGGAAAAACTCATAAAGAAGTCAATGACTTAAATTAGGGCTTTGGTACCATGGATACTTATCACCCTCAAGTTTCACTTTCCCCATACCAAGGTTAAAAATGGGATCATTGCATTCACAAGTAAAAAGTGCATCAACTTATTCATGACAATTAAATGTGGAACTGGTTATTATTTGAGCAAATTGCTTGAAGGCAAATTTATTATTATTTGAAGCGTGAAATATAAGAAATGTAAAATCCAAAAATAAGGAAGCTCGGTTTTAATCCTAAGTAATCCTCTCATCCATTACTTGAAAAACCGCTCACAATTAATATAAGTCCGTTTCAAGAGTAATAAGTCATTCGCCTTATGTGTAAAATGTAACACCCCCAAAATTTATACAACTCAATACAGCGGAAGACTAGTTGGTGTTACGGGATAGCACATTACTCACATCATAGACAACGCATAAAAATCGCGTCGTTTAATAATAAAGCATTTCCATTCATAAATATCAAATTTACATAGGTCCCAAGTCATATTATTTCATACAGGTTTTACAAAGCATTTGAATGGAAATTATTATTTAAGTGCGGGCCATGAATTCTTGATGTCTTCCCGAGAATTACCTTCAAGTACCTGAGACAAAACATGTTAAAAGAAAAGGTCATCGATAACGCCGAGTGAATTCATAGAGTTTAATAAATTCCATCAATATAACTTTGGTATAAAATTATTACCAAAAATCATTTCGTACAAATCATTGTAATAGGCCGTAAAATAGCCAAAATCATTTTATACAAATCCTTGTCAAAATCATAATATAGGCATTTGCCTTAAAAATCATTATACGAGCCAATGTCGTAAAAACATCATACACTACGTCTTATGACGTTGTATAAAGTTAAATAAAAACCGTTATATGAATATGGTTATGAAAACCAAAACACGAACATAATATCAATAGTATGACCCCGTATTGCTAGTCAGGCAATACATCGTAATTTGGTGCGTCTAGTAGTATTTTGTTATTCGGATTATTATAAGCCGCATGAAATTGTTACCTTACTAAACCAAACAACGGGTAGCTAACCCGATACTCAATTTGCCCATCTAAATTAGCGTGTCGTCACAAAGGTCACGCTATGGAAATCTTCTCATACATAAATTCGCTTACCAATCAATGTGGCACGACGGGGATCAACCGTCAAGGCGCGAACTGGGGTGATCGTCCCCAAATAGTACTATTATATGCACAAGCGTCTACCAAATCCCGGTAGTTCACAATTCATGCTAATGGGACTTTTAGTGACATAACCTAACTTTAATAATCCATTTTAATTCATCTATCGGGTCCATTAATCATTTATCGGGTCATACAATCGGGTCATACAATCATTCGGGTCCAAATCAATTAAACAAACAATCGGGACAAATGGTGTCCTATTTTATAAAAACTAACATGTTATCTCCCTCGCGGGTTTATAAAACATTTCATAAAAACATTTAAAAGAGTGCGAGGCTATGAACTCACGTTGATGCGGGAAGGCGAGTTATCGGCAATTCGGACGTACGGTACGTGCTTCAATCACGGAAACCTAGACAAATAATACTCGTCTTAGACTCATGTCCAATGACTTTATAAAAATAACAATTATGTATACATATGATGATTTTATATATATGATGATCAAGTGGGTTTACATATTCTCCTTTACTCATTTTAGTGTTTACGTATTGGTAACTTCTTACTAGTTTACTAATTTTACCTATTTACGTGTCTTAGGTCCAATAAACTTATTATAAGTTCTTTAACTTGTTTTAATATATTTTATACTTATATTATCAGTATTTAAACTTTACAAGTTGGGCCCAAATGGGTTAAACCCAATAAGTTCTTTTTATAAGTGTTTAACTTATTTAGTCCAATTATTAGTCCAATATGTTTACTTAGCTCGTTAATGTCCGTATGTCCTATAGTTCGGGTTTTATCGGTTTTTACTTGTATTAGATACTTATATATCAGTATATGACTTTTAAAACTTTACATTAGACGGGTTTGATCGTCTAAGTTTTAATTGGCGAAAAACGTTAATTTTACGATAAAAGCCGAAAATGTCGTAAAAATCAAGTTTATAGTTTTAATAACTTATAAATATTATTCCACTGCTATTTTTATAATTTATCCATTTATTTAACCTTTAACATATTTATATAAATAAAATTCATGAGTTAGTGGGTTTTAATTTTACATTTTATACAATATAATTTTGAGTGCTTATATAATAGTAATAAACATTAATTCTCAAAATCTGATTTTTATTTTCATCTTCACCATTTTTATCATATCTAGAGTTCTACAATGAATTAGAAGCTCATTTTTGGATGGCATGATCTTCATATTATGTGCTACATTTAACTTAGTTATAGCTACTGCTCATTTTAAGTTTATCTATGCTTAACAGTCCCTACAAAACAGCTTATTCAGATTAGCACACCCATCTTGTTTTGATCATATCTCACTCATTATAATGATTCCATTGCATGGCCAACTCTCACATGTGTATAACATCTTATACTTACTGTATATTAATTTGTTCATGCCATTTTATCAGTTCATCACATAGTTCTTTATTGTTTTATACAGCCATCTAAATTAAGCAAGATTTTAACCTTTTTACATATAGTTTTTCATCTTTTTAAGCATGTTTATCAACACCAAATCCCCACACAATATTTTTAATCATCATTCATCATCATATACATATACATAATTAAAAGAAATACAAGATTACATAATAAAAAATAACAAGAGGATAGGAAGAACAATCTCTATACCACCATTAGTGATGAAAAGATGAGGTTTTTGATGAACAAGACTTGGTTTTGGGTAACCAATCTTATGAGATATCAACACCACTTCTAGGATCACCAAGTATTTGTAGATTACTCCAAAAATAATCCCTTGTTCTTCATGAAAACTCCTTGAGAAATCAGCCCCAAACTCCCTTAAAAACTCCTTTTTACATGTTAAGATCACCTCCAATCTTCATAACTTCAATGGGTTTTCATCATATGTAAATTATACATATGATTCCATGGTTAAATTTGATCAAATGAGGGTTGTTTTGGGTGAATATGGGACGAAATATAGAGAGATAGGAAGGATGAGAGAGTGGTTTTCATGTGTTTATGAATGCAAATGGTAAAATGAAGTGGTTTTGTTAGTTTGGTGAAAGGTGTAGCTTACATGTTAAGCTTAAGCTTACATGTGTAAGCTTAATAGTTATAAAGGTGCCACATCAAGAGATGTGGTGTCCTCTTTTGGCCATCCCTTTTAGTGGGGTGGGATAAACTTTTTTTGTCCCATCCCGCTAATTTACGGGTATTCCTCGATTCTAGTTTCCTCGATTTGCGTACCCTCGGGTCGTTTTACGAAAAATGTTTTTATAATTTATGAATCAACGGCACAAAACAAATCCAATAAAAATTGTCTCATCAAAACGGAGTTCGAAAACGTAAATACGTAATCCTAAGGTTTCCGGTTTAGTCGTAAAGGACGTTAAAATAAAATCGTAAGTCCTAGTCTCTTCTCGTAAATTTGTGAGTTTATGAACCAACACAAATTTAAAATCTCAAAATAATATTCACGTACAAATTTATTTTCTGAAATGTCGGACTGTCACCAAAGACGGTGTATGTAAACGTAAGCACGTAACGTAGAATCCTCCGGTTTAGACGTAGTCGACGCTACTTCAGGAAGTAAATCCAAATTACTTCCCAAAAATAAGTGAGTTCATATTGTAACATTAAAATAATGTTTTCAAATAAATATTGAGAATAAAATATCAATCATAAATTTGACGGATTTTCACAGCATTTACCCCTAAACAGGATCTTTGTCCTCAAAGATCATTTTACTTTACTACTCGCTTCTTATAGAGTTAAAGCCATGTGGGTATTTCCTCCACATTCGGTCTTTTCTCACAAGTGTAATTCATTACAATACGCGAGTTTCATCAAACATAACTACAGGAATAAGATCAGGCTTAATGTTGACTTACTTTCTCTATCCATGATGTTCACGGGTTTCTGATGAATGCAACTTTTCGCCGATCTAAGCTTTATTAAGAAGAATTCAGATTTTCACTTGATAGATATTCCATCAAGTTCGATATACGAAACATAATTCACGCAGCTCTTGAAGTCCTAGGGTAGATCCAGCTTATATGCCTTTCAAACCAAATCTTTTACATCATCTCAATGGTCCCATACAACGGGGACCTATATCCCATGATTTGTCAGATCATTAATTCATTTCTCCAAGGTTAAAATTTTTGGCATAACTTCGCTACCCATCTGGCACTTCAAGATCTACATTTCATATTCACATAACCTCTTGCCCACTACCGGCAGTCAATAATCAGATCCTAATTTCAACAGTCATTTCAGGTCTCGCGGGTCGAGTATTTTGTAAGGTTAGGTTCGCCATTATAGGAAACCTTAAACCTAAAAGACATGTCCAACTCACAATGGGTGTATGTCGGGTGTCTTCACCTCAACTCTTGCTTACAGAAGCTCTAATATTTAGATCCTAACAAGATTCGATCTTGATCCTAATACGATAATTATCAATGATAATCCTTCCAAAGGAAAACGATTTTACATCTTGTTACCAAAGGTCAATCATTCAAACATAAAATAGCACTTATATTACTTTGTATCGTTACTTTACCTCGTCCCTTCGATTGGGGTGGTACATAGTACTCTCATCAAGGTTCGTTCTCAATGACTTCTGAGCAAATCTCTAGAAATTCGATGCGAAGCGAGGATCTTGATAAAGATGTTCGATACAGGCTCACTATGTTTACATAACTCTTTTGCGTTTATCATTAACGGGAATGATGTTAGCAGATTTGGTCAGTCTGTCGACGATGACCCAAATAGAATCAAATTCAGATGATGACCTTTGCAATAGCTAGACGTTTACTAATGTATGAGGCGATGTCTGCCTTCATAATTTGTCATTAGTACAACTTCTTCAGACAAAGATACTTTTAGTCAAAAATGACGTACATATAATACTTATACTTACAAGATTTCCAATATAACTACATCTCACAATCTTCTATATTTAGTCAATCACAAGTGGTCTTTAAAATATTTAACGCTATCGGCTTCTCAATTTTAATGGTTCACATAAGCCGCGAACCACTTTTTATTATCTATATTATCCTTTTTACAATCATCGGCTATTTTTAAATTGTTCGGCAATTTATTTTGCACCTTCATTATTAAGGAACATGTCCTAATTGGTTCTTTATCTTTTATACATAATGTGTCAGTAATTACGTTCACTTTCCTTATGAAATAAATATCATAACCGTATTAATTCAAAATTTCTTTCTTCATATCTTCTATGTTTTAGTTTCTTCTCAACTATCATTTTTATCTGTTTTACTCAATCCGACGTCTAAAGCGTCGATAATTATTACGACTAATTAAATAATAAATATTCAATTTTTATGAAACGTAAACGTAAAGATTTTAAATTTCTTAGTTCGACCAATTATATGAAAATGTTCAAAAATAAATTTGAATTTAATTAACAAGATTTTTGATGATTTATCAAAAATATTTAATAAGATTCGTAAATCTTCGAAAAAACCTTTGTTTATTCTTTGGTGGAAATTTCTTAGTTGAAAAGCAAAAATTGTCGTTTCAAATTTTAAGTCATGGTTTAAATAGTTTCCTCAATTCTTCTTAGGTTTTCTTGAGGTATACACAAACATTTACCCCTAAATAGAAGTTTAGTTAAATGGTTTGTGTATAAGGGAATAATCCCTTAAAATCCTTTGTTAAAAAATTTGTCAAAATATATTTGCACTTTCTTTTTAGTATAACTCAAAGTCTTAAATGACTTCTAAATTTTGAAGAGTCAATTTATATTCCATTATCTATTAATCACACGGTTAAATCATGTAAAGGATTAAGTCTTAAATCTCATGTTAAATATTCAAGGTACATGTTTTTATTGTTCGGCCAATTTAAGGCAGTCTATAAATAATTATTAACTCATTCTTATTCTTATAAACAAACAAATGGTCCTTAATGATCACGAGCATGAATTTATCAAATTACAGCCTACACACGTGATTCACCAAATTTATGAATGCTACATGTGTATTAGTCAATCCAAACGTCACCACATGAAACTCATAATGTTCATTATAAGTACCGGATGTAGTGATTGGAATACATAATCTCTTTCGCGGACGCGAAGTTGATGATAACCATGTCGTGGATCAAATTGCTAGAACCTTGTAAATGATCGAACAAATCTTCCATTTCGAGTTATGGATATCGTTTTCGATTGTCAATTTACTCAGTTCACAGTAATCTATAAATATAAGGAATGATAACACCATAGCTCTTCATGATGACGAGCTCGGTAGAATAAATTTTTTCTCCGACAACTCTCTCAGTTGTACAGTAATTCTTTTAATTCAGATGGTGTTGTCGTACAGTGCAGCACCGAGAATATAATCAATACCAAATTCTACTTGCCTTAATGGCGAAAGTCTAGGTAATTCATCAACAAATACTTGCTAAAGTTTCAGATAACAGAAACATCTTTTAATAAATTCATATTAGGTTCTTCTAGATTATAATATCTATGATTAATTCACAACCATTCACGTTATAATTTCAAGTCTAAATACAGGATATGGTCATCCATCAAGAATTATTTAGATTACTTTTGATAATCAACATCTTATCATTTAGGGGAATTCTACTCGAGTTCCCATCAATTAAGACAATGTCGTCATGTCATAATCAATCAATCCATTTCACTGGCACTATCAACTTTCCAGTTTCATTATCGTTGATAAGATGTGAACTTCTCAGAAGACTAATAATAACTCATAATCCTTCACAATTCAAGGATATCTGGAGACATAACTAACCTTAAAAGAGTAAGGTCAACGCATAATCTACACGAGAGAATTTCAAATCAGATAAAGACGAAAACATTTAACGAATATAGATATATCCCATGTTTTCATTAATTTGAGTACGCATTCGAAAGCTCCTCGGATCGTTACCCAGGTCATTCAAATGAAATCAAATCATAAGAAATGATAAGAACGTCAATACATCCAGTCGGGTATCAACACTCGGTAATCGGATACTTTTCCTAAGAATCTCAATACGGAAGAATTGGACAAGAACGGAATATCAGTTGTCAAATAAGACAAATTCCATAGATGAGTAAATTCAACTCAGAAGGATAGATGCTACAGGCACATATGTAGGTGTCCCTAACACTATGTCCCTATTTTTCACTTCTTGCAGATCTCATAAAATTTAATCTTTCATGATCTTCAAAGAAAATGTAGTGTTTATTCATTAGTTTTATGGTGACTACTAATCAGTCTTGCATGGTCAATTCCAAATTGTATGTAGGCGCGCAACTATATACAATTTCAAGATTAACGATGCAATACTCAGTTCGTCAAAATTTTATCATCATGTTTATAATAAAAACATTTTCATGCTTAATTCTTAAATAAGAATCAAAAATAAATTTACAAAGATTTTCTTTGTTATGAAAACAATTAAGCTTTCCAAGATGTTTCATAAACAACTTCATTTCGATAACGATTATTTTTAAATCTCACTTTGAATAATCCTTATAGTGATGAAAATTAAATTTTCTCAAAGGATACTGTTTTATCTTATAAAAACAATGAGTGATCTGCAAAAGAGTGTTGAAGAGTTGTTCACCAAGAACTAACTACAATATAATAGGAAATGAGCTTAGCCAATTAATCATGAGGTTCATGACCTCGATGGCACTCAAAAAGAATAATCCACAACGTAACTCAATTCAAGATGAGTACTTGTTCAATGGTTGCATTACTAATGCGAGCATTAGGAAGAAGCAAGAAAAGATAGATAACATAGATACATGTAGAATTTAGCAATTAAGGGTAGTCTTTTCATTAATCACAATCAAGTCAAATTGTACCGTAACACATTATGTGTCACTATGTCATACAATTCCAAGATCTCATCCTACCAACTGATGTCTCTGTTAAGTTGGGGATTTTTTTTAAAGATACCACAATGAATACTAATCTACAAGAGTCATTAGGTGTTTCACATGTCCCAGAAGATCCATCGGTCTCAATTCAGAAGAAGATTTCTTCAATTAATTTCTTGGACACTGGGCATCCTCATTAGTGGACAATAGCCTAGGAACAACCCTTAACACGAACCTACAATCAATTAAAACCTTATAATTCAATCACAGAACTTTAGCGACTTCCTCTCAACAATTTCATATTCCAATACAAGTTAAATTTTACTTTATTCAAGTTTCAATCAACTTATACTCAATTCGATATCCTACTTCATTCACCAATACTTTCAATCTTATTTTTAGACCTCAATAGGGCAATAAAATCTCAATATGATCAACACTTAATTTCCAATCCTATAGCTCTTACAACAACAGTTATTAAATGAGTCTCTAGTATGAAATGACTCATACATTCAATTAGACTTCTCGGAAAGGTACTAGTGGCATGAGGCTTTTGGGTAATGGTTCCAATGACAGCCTCAAGTGCAACATTCACCCTTTCGATTTCAATTTAACAATTGGATGACAACGAATCAGATGACATCTTTCTAGGTGGTAACGTTTTGTCAAACTCCACTCTATAAGAAAAGATCGTCATGACATCGATATCAGTTTTAATCTCGCCAATTCTTTTTCAATATCACAATCAACTAATATCTACATTTCTACGAATATTAACCATTTTGTTGGGATCATAAATATCCACAACTTGGTTTG
Organism: Glebionis coronaria; assembly: GCA_025667525.1. Classification (NCBI taxonomy): domain Eukaryota; kingdom Viridiplantae; phylum Streptophyta; class Magnoliopsida; order Asterales; family Asteraceae; genus Glebionis; species Glebionis coronaria. Next base: position 537,261,553 of record CM046881.1, on the reverse strand, counting down.
GATCTAGGATAGCTAGAATTCCTACGAGAATAGCTTCGATTAATTTACAAGGGAATTTAGGGTTACTTATGAAAATCTACGTCGTATAAATACCTCGTATAAATATCAAAATAATCATCAAACAATCATGTAACAAAATTACATCATATATATATATATATAATCCAAGTTATATATATATTAAAATAACACTTCTCAGTCTGGCCTTATTGGTAACTCGGGAATTCTTCGGCACCGTTATAGTCAAAAGATTTTTAGACATTTTTAGAAAAATGTTTATGGTTAAAAGATTTTGAAATGTTTTATTCAAAACCTTGGTTTTAAAAATCTTTCGTTCTCTATAACGAGAGCTCTGGTACCAAACTGTAACACCCCCAAAATTTATACAACTCAATACAGCGGAAGACTAGTTGGTGTTACGGGATAGCACATTACTCACATCATAGACAACGCATAAAAATCGCGTCGTTTAATAATAAATCATTTCCATTCATAAATATCAAATTTACATAGGTCCCAAGTCATATTATTTCATACAGGTTTTACAAAGCATTTGAATGGAAATTATTATTTAAGTGCGGGCCATGAATTCTTGATGTCTTCCCGAGAATTACCTTCAAGTACCTGAGACAAAACATGTTAAAAGAAAAGGTCAGCGATAACGCCGAGTGAATTCATAGAGTTTAATAAATTCCATCAATATAACTTTGGTATAAAATTATTACCAAAAATCATTTCGTACAAATCATTGTAATAGGCCGTAAAATAGCCAAAATCATTTTATACAAATCCTTGTCAAAATCATAATATAGGCATTTGCCTTAAAAATCATTATACGAGCCAATGTCGTAAAAACATCATACAATACGTCTTATGACGTTGTATAAAGTTAAATAAAAATCGTTATATGAATATGGTTATGAAAACCAAAACACGAACATAATATCAATAGTATGACCCCGTATTGCTAGTCAGGCAATACATCGTAATTCGGTGCGTCTAGTAGTATTTCGTTAATCGGATTATTATAAGCCGCATGACATTGTTACCTTACTAAACCAAACAACGGGTAGCTAACCCGATACTCAATTTTCCCATCTAAATTAGTGTGTCGTCACAAAGGTCACGCTATGGAAATCTTCTCATACATAAATTCGCTTACCAATCAATGTGGCACGACGGGGATCAACCGTCAAGGCGCGAACTGGGGTGATCGTCCCTAAATAGTACTATTATATGCACAAGCGTCTACCAAATCCCGGTAGTTCACAATTCATGCTAATGGGACTTTTAGTGACATAACCTAACTTTAATAATCCATTTTAATTCATCTATCGGGTCCTTTAATCATTTATCGGGTCATACAATCGGGTCATACAATCATTCGGGTCCAAATCAATTAAACAAACAATCGGGACAAATGGTGTCCTATTTTATAAAAACTAACATGTTATCTCCCTCGCGGGTTTATAAAACATTTCATAAATACATTTAAAAGAGTGCGAGGCTATGAACTCACGTTGATGCGGGAAGGCGAGTTATCGGCAATTCGGACGTAGGGTACGTGCTTCAATCACGGAAACCTAGACAAATAATACTCGTCTTAGACTCATGTCCAATGACTTTATAAAAATAACAATTATGTATACATATGATGATTTTATATATATGATGATCAAGTGGGTTTACATATTCTCCTTTACTCATTTTAGTGTTTATGTATTGGTAACTTCTTACTAGTTTACTAGTTTTACCTATTTACGTGTCTTAGGTCCAATAAACTTATTATAAGTTCTTTAACTTGTTTTAATCTATTTTATACTTATATTATCAGTATTTAAACTTTACAAGTTGGGCCCAAATGGGTTAAACCCAATAAGTTCTTTTTATAAGTGTTTAACTTATTTAGTCCAATTATTAGTCCAATATGTTTACTTAGCTCGTTAATGTCCGTATGTCCTATAGTTCGGGTTTTGTCGGTTTTTACTTGTATTAGATACTTATATATCAGTATATGACTTTTAAAACTTTACATTAGACGGGTTTGATCGTCTAAGTTTTAATTGGCGAAAAACATTAATTTTACGATAATAGCCGAAAAAGTCGTAAAAATCAAGTTTATAGTTTTAATAACTTATAAATATTATTCCACTACTATTTTTATAATTTATCCATTTATTTAACCTTTAACATATTTATATAAATAAAATTCATGAGTTAGTGGGTTTTAATTTTACATTTTATACAATATAATTTTGTGTGCTTATATAATAGTAATAAACATTAATTCTCAAAATCTGATTTTTATTTTCATCTTCACCATTTTTATCATATCTAGAGTTCTACAATGAATTAGAAGCTCATTTTTGGATGGCATGATCTTCATAGTATGTGCTACATTTAACTTAGTTATAGCTACTGCTCATTTTAAGTTTATCTATGCTTAACAGTCCCTACAAAACAGCTTATTCAGATTAGCACACCCATCTTGTTTTGATCATATCTCACTCATTATAATGATTCCTTTGCATGGCCAACTCTCACATGTGTATAACATCTTATACTTACTGTATATTAATTTGTTCATGCCATTTTATCAGTTCATCACATGGTTCTTTACTGTTTTATACAGCCATCTAAATTAAGCAAGATTTTAACCTTTTTACATATAGTTTTCATCTTTTTAAGCATATCTATCAACACCAAATCCCCACACAATATTTTTAATCATCATTCATCATCATATACATATAATTAATTAAAAGAAATACAATATTACATAATCAAAAATAACAAGAGGATAGGAAGAACAATCTCTATACCACCATTAGTGATGAAAAGATGAGGTTTTTGATGAACAAGACTTGGTTTTGGGTAACCAATCTTATGAGATATCAACAGCATTTCTAGGATCACCAAGTATTTGTAGATTACTCCAAAAATAATCCCTTGTTCTTCATGAAAACTCCTTGAGAAATCAGCCCCAAACTCCCTTAAAAACTCCTTTTTACATGTTAAGATCACCTCCAATCTTCATAACTTCAATGGGTTTTCATCATATGTAAATTATACATATGATTCCATGGTTAAATTTGATCAAATGAGGGTTGTTTTGGGTGAATATGGGACGAAATATAGAGAGAGAGGAAGGATGAGAGAGTGGTTTGCATGTGTTTATGAATGCAAATGGTAAAATGAAGTGGTTTTGTTAGTTTGGTGAAAGGTGTAGCTTACATGTTAAGCTTAAGCTTACATGTGTAAGCTTAATAGTTATAAAGGTGCCACATCAAGAGATGTGGTGTCCTCTTTTGGCCATCCCTTTTAGTGGGGTGGGATAAACTTTTTTTGTCCCATCCCGCTAATTTACGGGTATTCCTCGATTCTAGTTTCCTCGATTTGCGTACCCTCGGGTCGTTTTACAAAAAACGTTTTTATAATTTATGAATCAACGGCACAAAACAAATCCAATAAAAATTGTCTCATCAAAACGGAGTTCGAAAACGTAAATACGTAATCCTAAGGTTTCCGTTTTAGTCGTAAAGGACGTTAAAATAAAATCGTAAGTCCTAGTCTCTTCTCGTAAATTTGTGAGTTTATGAACCAACACAAATTTAAAATCTCAAAATAATATTCACGGACAAATTTATTTTCTGAAATGTCGGACTGTCACCAAAGACGGTGTATGTAAACGTAAGCACGTAACGTAGAATCCTCCGGTTTAGACGTAGTCGACGCTACTTCAGGAAGTAAATCTAAATTACTTCCCAAAAATAAGTGAGTTCATATTGTAACATTAAAATAATGTTTTCAAATAAATATTGAGAATAAAATATCAACCATAAATTTGACGGATTGTCACATAAAATCCTCATGTCATGCATTAATAAGTAGCTACACACTAGCTAAGGAAAGAAAAATAAAACTCACGCAATAATTTACATCCTCCGCATTTTTGAGACTTTGGATCTTCAATCCCGCAACCCGTCAAGGTAATATTGGATTGGATCAACTATTAAACCCCCGCAACCCTTGTGAGAGTAATATTGGAATTCAATAGTTACTATAATTAACACTTCACTGCCCCTCTTGGGAGTCTTGTATAATTATTTTATTTTATTTTTTTATTTATTTTTTTCTTTATTTTTCTAGCTACTCATTTTTTTCAAGCCGCTCTTATTTTTCTTTATTCCTCACAAAGAAAGTTGCAAAGAATAAAAGGAAAAACACCCGCTAAGTAATAAGCATGACATAAGTCTAGTACACATAAAATGTTCTAACTTAGAATCTTAAGACGTACTTATAACAACCGTGAATGATTAGACAAAAATGCATAAGAGATTACAAACCGATTAAAACTGTTCTTGATTATTTATTAACATATATACATGCGAAGAAAATAGAGGTAAAGAAGAGAAGGGTTTAGCCACAAGTAATTATCATGAAGTTTATCTAGCCTTTTTATACTTGCTTCAACTCTATCATTTCCCATTCTCCACAAATTTAAAATCTCTAATAATGAGAGTAGTGGATGCTTAGCCTAATAGACCAATGAAGGACTACATAGTTAAGGATACTAGCTAGAGAGTGCTAAGATAAGCAAACTCGGGTTGAGTCAAAATATCCATGGCAAGTATAATATGTCAAATAAGTCTAAATTTGTTAAACCATGTCCTTATTATATTTTTTCCTTTTTATATATTTTTTATGAAAAATAAATGAAGAAATATATACAATGCAAATGTGTTATGCAAATGAAAAATGATTAATGCAAAAATTATGAATGCATATTTTTGGTGGCCAAAGTAGATCAAAAATTTGAAAAATGTTTGAAAAATTAATTTCCAAATTATCATGAAGGTCAATGAAAAAGTCTAGCTAAGGTCACTTCGATAGAAGACCCCCCTACACTTAAGCTAAACATTGTCCTCAATGTTTAAGAGCATGGAAGTATAAACTTACCCTACACTTATGACAATGAATAGACTTTGCTTAACCCAAGTTAAGGAAAGATCAACTATAGTGAATTCATTTTTTAAGCACAATGTGTCTATGAAAAATCACAATAGTTACGAAGTGGACCGGATACAAGGGCCTCCTCCATAAGCTCCAAAGTACGTGATGAGTGAGCAACCCTACAAACAACATGAAGACAAAAGAAGGTCTCCCCTACACTTCTCATCAACTCTCCATTCTTATTTCTAAAATACAACACTCTAAGTCTAAAACATCTAAACCTAGTTATTCAAGCTTGATTTAAGGAGTCTCTAGCTCGACTCAACCCACAATGAATTAATTCATGGGGAAAATGGGGATCTCTTGGACCATTTCCACTGAAATGTCCTCCCTAAAATAGTGATTAACACGGTGACCATTCACTTTAAAATTGGGACCATCAGGTTGTGACAACTCAATAGTTCCATATGGAAATACTTGAGCAATAGTGAATGGACCGAACCATCTCGACTTAAGTTTGCCCGCAAAGAGTTTCAACCTTGAGTTAAAGAGGAGAACCGACTCTCCAACTTTGAACTCACGGTTCTTGATTTTAGCATCATGCAATTTCTTAGTCTTCTCCTTATAAAGCAATGAGTTCTCATAAGCATTGGCTCTCAATTCATCCATTTCATTAAGTTGGTCCTTTCTATGTGAGCCGGCTTGGTTTAAATCAAAATTAGCCCACTTGAGAGCCCAAGAAGCCTTATGCTCTAACTCGAATGAGAGGTGGCATGCTTTTCCATAGACAAGCCTATGTGGAGTACAACCAATGGGTGTCTTAAAGGCTGTCCTAATAGCCCACAAAGCATCATCAAGTTTATCTGACCAAGAAGCTCGATGCTCTCCCACCGTTCTTTCCAAAATTCTCTTTAAACCACGATTTGTGACCTCGGTTTGACCAATGGTTTGAGGGTGATACGTGGTAGAAAGTCTATGATTAACTCCATACTTCTTCATAACTCTCGTGAATTGATCATTACAAAAGTGAGTACCACGATCATTATGATGGCCCGAGGTACACCAAACCTAGCAAACAATTGCTTCAAAAATTTCACAACAACTCGAGCATCATTAGTAGGTAAGGCTTTGGCCTCAACCCACTTTGACACATAATCCACCGCTACGAGTATGTACTTATTTCTCTTAGATGATGGAAAAGGTCCCATAAAATCTTATCCCCATACATCAAAAATCTCACACTCTTGAATGAAGTTTTGTGGCATCTCATCACGTTGAGTAATTTTTCCTTGTCTTTGACATACATCACAAAATTTCACCATCTCTTGGGCATCTTTGTATATATAAGGCCAATAGTAACCCGAATCAAAGACTTTCTTGGCGGTATAGTTAGGCCCAAAATGTCCATCCGTAGGTCCCTTATGACAAGCTTCTAAAATCTTAAATGCCTCGGGCCCATCTACACACCGTCTAATGATTTGGTTCGCACATTGCCTAAAGAGTTAAGGGTCATCCCAAAAGTAATACTTCACTTCCTTAAGAAATTTCTTCTTTTGTTGGAAAGTGAGACCCTCTATTAGCACATCCCCCACAAGATAGTTTGAAATATCCGGAAACTAAGGGGTGGCATCCTCTTAAGAAGAGATAGACATGAGCTCCTCTAATGGAAAGGATCCATTGATTTCCTTATGAGGCAAATCTCCTTGAAAAGGATGCTCAAGTCTACTCAAGTGATCCGCCGCTAAATTCGCGGCTCTTTTTTTTATCATGAATCTCTATCTTGAACTCTTGAAGCAATAAAACCCATCTTAAAAGTCTAGGCTTAGCATCTTGCTTTGTCAAGAGATATTTGAGAGCGGAATGATCCGTATACACTATGGTTTTGGATAGCACAAGACAGGGTCTAAATTTCTCAGAGGCATAGACTATAGCAAGAAACTCTTTCTCCGTGGTAGTATAATGAAGTTGTGCACCCGTCATGGTTAGCATAGTGTATAGGTTGAAAATGATTATACACTCTTTGTCCTAACACGACCCCCACGACATAATCACTAGCGTCACACATAAGCTCAAAAGGAAATTCCCAATTTGGAGAGACCAAAACGGGAGCCTTAGACAATTTCTCCTTTAGAATCTCAAAAGAATCCAAACACTCTTGGTAAAAATTGAAAGGAGCCTCTTTTTCCAAGAGGTGGGTCATCGGTCTTGCTATCTTAGAGAAATCTTGTATGAAACGTCTATAAAACCCCGCATGACCCAAAAAACTCCTAACTCCTTTCACCGTGGTGGGTGGGGGAAGTTTAGCAATCACATCTATCTTAGCACGATCCACTTCTAAACCTTTGTTGGATATCTTATGTCCCAAGACAATCCCCTCTTTAACCATGAAATGACACTTCTCCCAATTAAGAACAAGACGTGTTTCTTCACACCTCTTTAGCATATGTTCTAAATGGGAGAGACACGAGGTGAATGAATCTCCAAAAACCAAGAAGTCATCCATGAAAACTTCCATAGTTTGCTCAATCATATCAGGGAAAATTGCCATCATGCACCTTTTAAATGTCCCCGGTGCATTACACAAGCCAAAAGGCATTCTCTTGTAAGCAAATGTACCATAGGGACAAGTGAATGTGGTCTTTTCTTGTTCCTTAGGGTCAATGGGTATTTGAAAATAAACCGAAAATCCATCTAGAAAGCAATAGTACTCATTTCCCGCTAGACGTTCAAGCATTTGGTCCATAAGAGGCAATGGGAAATGATATTTTCTAGTAGCATCATTAAGCTTCCTATAATCAATACAATCTCTCCAACCCGTGACAAGTCTCGTAGGAATAAGCTCATTGTTCTCATTAGGCACTAAGGTGATTCCACCCATCTTAGGAACACAATGTACGGGGCTAACCCATGGAGAGTCGGAAATGGGGTAAATCATGCCCGCATCAAGGAGTTTGATAACTTCCTTATTAATGACCTCATGGATTTTAGGGTTCACCCTTCTTTGGCTTTAAATAGCGGGTTTGTAATCATCCTTCATAAGAATTTTGTGGGTGCAAAAATGTGGATCAATTCCCCTTATATCGGATATTTTCCATGCTATTGCTTGCTTGTGTTTCTTAAGGACTTCTATAAGTTTCTCTTTCTCATCCTCTTTCAAATCTTTAGCAATGATCACGTGTAATTGGTCTTTTCCTTCTAAGAAAGCATACTCTAGGTGGGATGGAAGGTCCTTAAGTTCAAGTGGAGGTGGACTCTCTATGGAAGGTTTCACTATTGATGGATCATCATTGGTTACTTCTTGTGGAATGGGTGAAGTAATGGGGTCCTCATTGAGCAACTTTTGGATAGTGAGAATGTCTTCTTCCAATTGATGGGTGAATCATCATTTCCAAGGAAGTTGGACTCAAATTCCTCCAATAGGAAATCACTCTCTCCAAAAGGTGATAAGGAGGGAGCAATTGAGGCCACGGTCTCAACATGGGGCATATCTTCACTATTACTCTTGCAAGCGTCATGGAAATGCTCATCACACACCTCATCAAGTACATCAACTATGTTAATGGTTTCACAAGCTTTAGACTACTTAGTCACTTTCTCATCACACACTTTTCCTAACTTAAATACGACTTTTTCATCCTCTACTCTCATGATTAATTCTCCCTCCGCCATGTCTATTAGAGTACGACCCGTTCTAGAACATGGTCTACCAACAATTAAAGGAAGTCTCGGATCCATGTCATAATCAACCACTATAAAGTCGGCCGGAAAGGTAAACTTATCTACACCTACAAACACATCCTCCGTGATACCTACCGGGTAAGCTATGGTACGGTTGGCTAACTCAAGTGTCATCCTAGTTGGAGTGAGCTCGGGAAGAGAGAGTTTTTTCTAAACCGATAAAAGCATGAGATTTATGCTTGCCCCTAGATCCGCTAATGCCATGCAATTTTCCACCCCGAGAAAATTACAAGGGATCAAAAAGCGCCCCGGATCTCCAAGTTTTGTAGGTAAGGTTTTGAGCAACACGGCGGAACAATTTTCATTAAGGGATGTGTTGGCAAATCAACCAATTTTTCCTTGTTGGAGAGTAGATCCTTGAACAACTTAGCAAATTTTGGCATGTAAGCAAGAGCTTCCGTAAAGGAGATGTTTATGTTGAGTTGCTTGAACATCCTTAAGAAATTTGAGACTTGTATATCATCCTTGTTTTTTAATTTGTCTTTTTTCAATCTTGAAGGATAAGGAAGATTTGGTTTGGGTGTAGGTGTTGTAGTGGAAAATTTGTATTTGTTAGGTTCTTCATTGGGAGTTGTGGAAGGTAAAGGAGAAGTGGGTATAGGTTGAGAAAGTATTGGTGATGAAGTAGTAGAGCTTGGAGGTGGTGAAGAAGATGTAGAAGGCTTATCACAAGTTGGAACCAAAGTAGGCTTAGCAATAGAAGGTGTAGGAGGTGAAGGATCATTGGTTGTTTTTCCACTTCTTGTTGTAATAGCATTGCCATTTGCCCTCGGGTTTGTTTATGTGTTAGATGGTAAAGCCCCTTGTTGTCTTTGATTTAAAAGCATCATAAACTTCTCGTTTGTTTCCTCATGCATTTCCTTCATTCTCTTCTCATTAGCTTGGAACCTCCTTTCATTCTCTTGATTCATTTTGTGAAGAAGCTCAATGGTGTTATAATCATGTGGCACATTCCCTTGAAAACCTTGGGGTTGGAAAGGTGGATGTTGATTGTAAAACCCTTGGTTGTTGCCTTGAAAGGTATTTCCTTGATTGTGAAATGTATTTGGTGGTCTATAATTATTCCCTTGGTATTGTGGCCTCGGCCCTTGGTTCCTTTGTAACAATTAAGGTGGATTGGGTTGAGGTCGGGTGGGTGGTTGGGGTGGGAATCCCGGTGGGGCAAGATTATTTTGTGATTTATAAGAAAGGTTGTTTGCATTAATGTTGGGTTTGAAATGTTCTCGATGTTCTTCTTAGTAAGCATAACACTCTACTTGATAACCTTGCACCTTATCACATTGTTGGTAGGAATGGGGACCTCAACAAGTCTCACATGAAAGAGTAATAGCATGCACATCATTGGTGGAATTGTTGCCCAAAGAGATTTTAATACAAGAGTTTTTGTAAGTAAAAAGTTATCGTCCAGTCTTTTCGAATTGACTATTGGTTAATTGCGCGACTCAGTCGTTCTTGGTGGAATATAAAGGGAAAAGGTTATCTATATTAAACTAAAGTAAAATGAAAATTTAAATATAAATGAAAATGTAAAAGCAAATGTAAATGTCGTTAATTAAAAGTGGAAGCTGTGAAATTTAAAACTAAAAATTTATCCTTAAAAGTAAATGACGAAAAATTAAAAACTTTAAAAAGTAAAATTTGAAAACTTAAAAATAAAACTAAGACAAATCAAGTTTAAAATAATTCTAAGTAAAAATGGCGAGAAAAGTTAAATTTGAATTTGAAAATAAAGATAGGAAATAAAAACTAGTACTCCATCGGAATACCCCCATCGGAATCCCATCGGAATGCACCGTCGGAATAGGATCGGAATGTACTCATCATAATATGAAGAAGGTAATCCTATTAGAATCACACTTGTCGGAATAACAATCTATCGGAATATACCAAAAAGTAAACTATCGGAATAATGGAAATCAAGGCCAATCGGAATATCCAATAAAACTCCTTAGTCGGAATGCAGATCGGAATCCCCGTCGGAATAGAAAACCCTTTTCTGATACCGTGTATCGGAATAACAATGAAGCTTGTCGAAATAAAAGACCCCTATCGGAATACTGGTCGGAATAGGGAAACCCTATTCTGATGGAAAGAAATTCGTAATAAGCTAAACAAATAAGCAATGTTTTAATAAGCACTATCCAAAACTCTATCAAATCTATAATGAAACGAACTAAATGAGGATAAATAAGACCTTTCAAAACTCTAAATAAGCAACTTTATAAATCAAACTTTAAAAAGACAAAAACTTTTAAGAACACTTTAAAACAAATAAGCTAAATACAAAATAAGCCAATAAGCATGTCAAACTCAAAGCTCAATTCGTATTAAAACTAATAGATGAATAAAAAGATAAACATTTTTAATTACATGAACACCAAGATGAAATAAAATCAACGATTATCACAACCCAAAGATGAACAAAGTAAAGAAAAGTAGAAGAAGATTAAGATCAAAACTAGATTAAACTTTTTAAAGTAAAGATTTGATTCAAACAAAAAAGGAAGATAAAAGATGAAGTTCCTAGTGAGAGAAAGTTAAACACTTTCTCTCTCTAAAATTAAAACTACTAAAGAAAAATGAATACTAACTAATAACTAACTAACACCCTCCTAATGTGTCATTAGGAGGGTATATATAGGAAGTGGGGAGTGCATGTGTTTCTTCCTTCTTTCTTTCACTTTCTCGTCTCGACTTGATTTAAATTCTTTGTCTTTCTCGACGTCGTCTCAGGATTTGTCGATATAAATTGAACTTGTCTTATAATTTCTTCAATAATTAGACTTGAGTTCTTCGACTTCATTAAACTTCTGTCTTTAGACTTTTTCTTTGATAAATCTTTAGAATTGGCCTTGGACTTCCGTTCTTTTTGCACTCTTGATCTTTTGACTTCGTCTTTTCTCGTATTAATCGATAAAAGCCTGTGAAAGCTCGTATTTTCTTCCCTTTTCTCATTTTGGTCCTAAATCACAACAAAAACACAAACCACACGTAATTCCGACATTTATGACATAAAATACACGTTTTGGCTTGGTTATTATTATAATTAGGTGATAACAGGATGGGTGTTTCCACACATATCAAATCCCCTACACTTGACCATTGCAATGTCCTCATGCAATGCATTAATTACAAAGCAAGATTTACATTTTCCAACACAATCAATCCACATTGGCCTTTATTAAAGAGACAAAATATTTAAAGGAAGAAAACAAGTAAAAAGATCAAAAACTTACCTTAGAGTTTTGGAATGTCATGAATGATTATCATCCTCAAGTTTCACGTTCCCCATACCAAGCTTAAAAACGAGATCATTGTTATTATAAGTTATCAAACTATCAATCACTCATGTGGCCTAATTATTCACTTAGACTCCCTTATTCCTAGGTGTATCTCTTATATTTTATTGTTGTCTTGAATGATCACGAGGATGCATTGTTGACTTATTTCGATAGTTATTTAGGCTGAAAATAAAGTAGGACGATTTAATCAATAGTTAGCTAAAGGACAAAATCTTTTAAAACTAATTATCGGGACCTCATAAAGTTCATATCTTGGCATAACTTGCTTCACGATTTGAGACCTTTCTCGGACCGATATTTGGCATTGACTTCATACTTCAAATCATGAGAGACGTTCATGAAATAATGGTCTTCTCTTCATAATAGGAATTTCTTTACTATCTTGTGCTAGAAGCTAAGTAACTTTTCAAATCGTACAACCTTACTTATTGTAATTAAATTTATTAACAAGCGATGGGAGAAAAAGCTTATAATTAACTCACATAAATTCATGAAAGAGTACGAAACTTATAATTGACTCTATCATCTCTCGTTCACCACAATTTAAAATCTCAAGGAATGAGACTCGTGAATGCTTAGCCAATTAAATCAAAGTTTTGGGTTTTCAAGTCATCTATAGGATCTTGCAATTTCTTAGACTTTTTCAGGTTTAGAATTCGCATTTTAAAGTTCCCTTGATAAACGACTTTCTAGGATCAATTATAGGAACTTGAGAAAAGTTCTTGTTCTTAACCCTTAAGAGTTAAGACTTTCGCGCTTTAAAGTTCCCTATATAAAAGCCTAGCAAAACTTGACTTAAACACGTTAAGGATACTAGCTAGAGTAAGCTTAGATAAGTAAACTCGGGTTGAGTCAAAAGATTCACAACGTTTAAAAATTAAAACCACTTTTGTTAAAATTTATTTTTGCAAAGAAAGTAAATAACGATAACAAAGGAAAATACGGCTATACTACTAGGCCAAAATAGATTAAAAATTTTGAAAAATGTCGAAAAATCAAATTTTCCGATTAAAATGAGGACAAATACAAGGAAAAGCCCACTTAACTTCGATAGAAGTCCCCCTACACTTGATATAAACATTGTCCTCAATGTTTAAGCATGTTGGAGTAAACTCCCCTACACTTAGGACATTGTGCACGTTGTTTAAATCTTGCTAAGGAAGAGACAACTAAAGTGATTCCTGTTTTAACATAAATGATAAAATAATGAATCAAAAGAGTTTAGGATAGAAATGGGAAGACGGAGACACGGGATCACGGTTCGTCAAAAGTCATCAAGAATGGATCTTTGAAAGCTCGAATCCCTGTAACTGATAAGAAAGAAAACAACAAACACATACTAGGGTCTCCCCCTACACTTATTATAAAAACAGAGAAAAAGGATAGATAATGCGGGTTGCCTCTCGAGAAGCGCTTGTTTTTGTTAACCGAGTCGTGAGCCTGACTCGACCTTGATTAGCATAGGAAGAAGCTTGAAGAACATCCACCGGGATCAAATACATGGTTTTCATCCATCAAGTAGCACAAGCTTAAGGAAAACAAGGCAAGCCAAAGAAGAGTAGGCAAGGTTCCCTTAAGCAAAGATGGAGCATGGTGGTAGCAAGTGTGGTGAGGTGTAAGCATATCTCCATTGTTTCCAAAAATCTTTCCTTTTATTTCATCAGATAGATACTGAGATGGCTTAGAAATTGCAATACTGGGATCGAACACCTTTTCCTTTAGGGGAAAATAACACTCAGGCTTAGAAGACCTCGAAGAAGATCCGCTCATAAATCGCACAATCTGTTAGAAATACGTTTTTCCAAGGATAGTCTCGGTCACATCATTATTAGCATAGATCACGAGCTATAGACTATTTAGGACATTGTAACTTGGAGTGACCTCCCTTTGGGTGAGATTGTTGGAAATACGTTTTTACGTATTTAGAAAGGATCGGTCACTCCAATGATATATTCAAGTATTGGGCTCGTGATCCATTAAGTATACATATAGTTCATATAGCCCACATGTAGGGTGGGATATATATATACCCCCTCCTAGCATGTTAGGAGGGGTTGCTCATTTGTATTCTGACACTTTTCATTTAATCACATCTTTACTTTCTCTCTCTACCTCCCCTTTCCTCTCCTTTCTCTCTCTAGTTCATCTTATTCTTCTTTCTTCTCCATCTCATCTTTAGATAAATCATAACTTGTTTAATCCTAAGAACCTACAATTGGTATCAAAGCCATGGTTGAATCTTAGGATTTGCGTATAGGACTTACAGTCACATTACAGTCTGTAACTCGATCTCAAATGACAGGAAAGTTCATCCCGATGATGACTTATCCTCAAAACGAGAAATTAAATTTTCTCGAACACGAGCTTACATTAAAACTATTCCAAGGTTTTAAGCTTGTGTATAGGACTTACAGTCATATTACAGTCTGTAACTCGATCTTAAACGACAGGAAAGTTCATCCCGATGATGACCTATCCTCAAAACGAGAAATTAAATTTTCTGGACACGAGCTTACATTAAAACTATCCAAGGTTTTAAGCTCGTGTTTAGTTCATCCCGATGATGACTTATCCTCAGAACGAGAAATTAAATTTTCTCGGACACGAGCTTACATTAAAACTATTCCAAGGTTTTAAGCTCGTGTATAGGACTTACAGTCGCATTACAATCTGTAACTCGATCTCAAACGACAGGAAAGTTCATCCCGATGATGACTTATCCTTAAAACGAGAAATTAAATTTTCTCGGACACAAGCTTACATTAAAACTATTCCAAGGTTTTAAGCTCGTGTTTAGGACTTACAGTCACATTACAGTCTGTAACTCGATCTCAAAAGACAGGAAAGTTTATCGTCGATGATAAACTTATCCTCACAACGAGAAATTAATTTTTCTCGTGCATGAGCTTATATTAAAAAACATTCGAAGTTTTTAAGCTCATGCACAATGGCGTATAATTATATTTCAGATTATGCCCCGGACTTCAAGGAAAGGAAAGTTTATCACCGATGAAAAACTTATCCTTACAACGAGAAATTAATTTTTCTCGGGCATGAGCTAATATTAAAAACATTAGAAGTTTTTAAGCTAATGCACAATGACTTACAGTTAAAATATCAGACTGTAACTCGGACTTCAATTTTAGGAAAGCTTATCTTTAAAGATAGTTTATCCTTGTAACGAGAAATTAATTTTTCTCGGTCATGAGCTTGTATTAAAACATTCCAAGTTTTAAGATCATAAAGAAAAGTGTATTTTTTAAATAAGAGAACTTTTCTTCTTAACAAGAAATTCATCTTTCTCGGTCATGAGCTTTACGTTAAAACATTCAAAAGTTTTCAAGCTCATGAAAACGACTTCTAAGTAATTGTCAACTTAGGACTCGTTCTTCAGTTAGAAGGAAAGTTTATCGCCGATGATAAACTTATCCTTAACAACGGGAAGTTTACAACTTCTCGGACTTGAGCTCGTTTTGCAAGATATTTAACATCTTAAGCTCAAGTAATTGGTTTTCAAAACGTTGAACACAATTTTTCGATTATTTCTCAAAAAGGTTTTCTAAATCTTTCAAAATTGTGTGTTCAAAAAATGTTTTGATAAAAAATGCATGTCTTCTAGAATCGATAATATTTACGATACTAGAAATGTCATTCAATAATGACACGGGGTTGTAAATAAAGTTCGAGCAGAAGTTCAAATGTTTTAAAACATGCTCAAAATGGTTTGCTATTATTTCAGATAGTAACCCGCTTTTCATATTAAAGTCAAGTATTTCACCGGAAAGCTTTGACTCAACAACGGGAATTAGTTTTCTCGGGCATGGTTTATTTTATAACCATGTAAGGGATTGTGTTTACGTAATAACACAATCTAACACGAATTTATGTACGTGTCAGTGAATTTATTTGTTAAAACAAGAGAAATCTTGTTTTTATGAAGTTATCATCTCCACCAACCGTAGCAATTAACAATTGATATCTACATACTCAATGATGCGACTACTCAAACGGTGACTACAACTCTTTCAATAGAACACGGGTCAACAATTGAGGGGGAGCAATTATCCAGCATTCAAAATCCTTGATGCCGAGAGTGCCAAGTTCACATACTGGTGTCAAGACAACGATATCAATCACACACATGGAGTCAAGAGATAACTTCAGACGTGACGAGGCGACCAACATTCGTGAACAAGAATAATGTAATTCTATCATATGATGTTCTCCATCATTCAGGTCCAACCTCGTAAATCGCTAATCTTGTGAATACATTATCATATATGATCTTTGCACGTGATAAATACCCTACACTTATGTTTAAAAGGTATTTAATTTACGTTTCAAGTACACCCTCATTAATTTGAGGGGGAGCTTGTGTAATTCATGAAGATAATTGGCTTTGCATTTTTCTTCCCAAATTTTCTTAAAATGCTATTAAATCAATTGATATTAAAAACATCGATTGGGTTAATATTTTTAATATGGGGGAGAAAATGTGATTTAATATGGGAAATGATTAATCATAAATGGTTTGACTTAACGTGATAGCTCATCCCGACATGTGCGAAATGTTTTCTGATATCGTGGCATATGTTAAGGGGGAGCAAAATGGATTTGCACTTCAAAATGGATTTCATGGTGACATACACTTACCCAAAACATCTCTATTCACAACGGTGAAGATTGTGGTGACATAAGGATGGTAGGATAGGTTAAAGTCCAATGATTCCTCTAGAACCGGAGGAATCTTTCCAAGGATATTCCATAGCTAGAAATAGTAGTCCTTAGGAAAGATGGAGAAAGATTGTGAACGTAGCTGAATGCCGACCAAGTACTTAAGTTAGCACTGGAACAATCACAACAAGGTGCTAGTTATGACGTATTGGTAAGCATTCAAGGGGTTGAAGAATGAAAAAGAATTGTAATGATAAAAGGGTGTAAAGAAAGAAGCCCTCCTTACAACCTTAGGCAAAAACCGGGTCAATACATATGCTATTAAGATCATTGTTTAATGATTCTTTATATTGAAGACAGACATCATGGACCCAGTGATGCAAGGCACAACCCATCCCAGCTAACTCAAATATCTCTTAAAAGATATTTGTTTTAATCACACGGAGATAACACATTATCTATTGATTTATTCACTCCGAATAAATTGGTATTGAAATGGTGGCACTCCTCTCCAGCCTCGGATCACTAAAAATCCAAAATTAACGATCGAGTCCAGATCCATTTGAGAACATCAAATATTTCATTAGGACACAATTTCATATTTCCTTGCTTCTTTACACACTGTGAAAAGTAAGAAAGATTTTGAGAGTCCTACGCAAAATCTTCATGATCTTGCCTGAACATCCAAGTAATACGAAAGTATTTACAATGAAGATGGAAATCCTTCTTGAGCGAATATTAAAAATCTCATGGTAGGTGACTTGTGCGATTCTTTATGAATCAAACGTGTGATAACTGGAAAGCAACAGTGGTTTAATTCTTAAATGAATTTAAACACGTTCCAGGCCTCAACGCAATATCTTAGTGATCTTGCGAGAACACTCAGAGTGATACCCTAGTGTTCACAGTGATGAGTGGAAATCCTTCTAGTGTTAACCTCAAACAGCACTTGGTAGGTAACTTGCAAGATTCTATACGAATCAAGCTCGTGAAAACTGGAAAGCAACGATGGTGCGGTTCTTAATTGAATTTCACTTGTTCCAGGAACATGAATTGACGACTTCAAATCATGCGGATATTATTATCCAAATGATTCACTCTTTATGTTCGCAGTCAGGTTTGGACGGTCGAATAAAGAGAACGGGTTTACCCGCGAAATCTTGTCAAGGAGGTTCTTAATTGAAACTACCTGCCACAAGTACGATATTTAATATCGTCCAACGGTCTTCACCGACCGGCGGTAAAATGCTACCGAATTAGAATGAAATATTCAAGGCCATTTCATCCGTGTATATGTTTTGTTGCTAACTGTCTTATGCAGCGTAACAAGAAGGTGGCATTGCGGTGTTCAATCCAGAAGAAGTCGTCAACACATGCTTATGCTTTCTGCACTTAATACTTCAACAAATTCAAGAAAGTCTAAAAGTCAAGTCTTCTGTTGTATCAAACTCTGAAGCTTTCAAGAATTTATAAAAGTATAATTATGTGGATCATGAAGTCACGAAGAGGCAAATATCACAAGTGATGAATGCACAAGGTCAAGCCAAGAGAACATGCTCAAGACTAAAGTCAAAGATCTCATCAGCATATTCACAAGAACAAGATCGAAGACTCAAGCATAGTATGCTAGGTTTAAGATTTTGTAAAATGGTGTGACCTCCCTTAGGGGGAGATTGTTGGAAATACGTTTTTCCAAGGAAATTCTCGGTCACATCATTATTAGCATAGATCACGAGCTATAGACTATTTAGGACATTGTAACTTGGAGTGACCTCCCTTTGGGGGAGATTGTTGGAAATATGATTTTACGTATTTAGAAAGGATCGGTCACTCTAATGATATTTTCAAGTATTCGTGATCCATTAAATATACATATAGTCCATATAGCCCACATGTAGGGTGGGCTATATATATACCCCCTCCTAGCATGTTAGGAGGGGTTGCTCATTTTTATTTTGACACTTTTCATTTAATCACATCTTTACTTTCTCTCTCTACCTCCTCTTTCCTCTCCTTTCTCTCTCTACTTCATCTTATTCTTCTTTCTTCTCCATCTCATCTTTAGATAAATCATAACTTGTTTAATCCTAAGAAACTATGGACCTACACAATCTCATCCTCAGAAGGAGGATGAAGAGGTGTCAAGACATAAGTACAACGGATATCAGTGTTTTCCGGCTTCTTCTCCTTTGAAACGGGTTTCTTCATATCCGAAGGAGGATAAAGACCATAATCAAAGTCCAAAGGAGGAGAATCATTCTCATTGGGGAAGTATGTATTAGGAAAGTGGCAAAATCTTCCTCAAATGAGTAATTGTCCAAAGTATCAAGAGTGTTTGGTGGAGGATCTTCATCAAAAGTAGGAGTAAGGTCATCATGAGAAGAATCACTCGAGAGAGTATCAACATCATCAAAATCATCATAAGTTGGAATGTTTGGATACTCTGAAACAAAATTATCATAATCATCCCCATCAGAACTAGAATCTTTATCATAATCATCATAGATCGGTGGAGAATTATAAATTGGTGGGGGGTCTACATTGGGGAGAGAATCATCAAAATCATCCACATCATCTTGGAAAAGTGGATTATCATGGGAAGACTCGAAAAGAGGATTATCATATAAAACAAAGTCATCAAGCTTAAAACTTTCCAAATAGAAGTAAGCTCTTCTTAAAGCACATTAATCATTTTCGCGGATTCTTTTCCATTTGTCTTACTTGTAATCTTCCCCATCTTAAAAACTTGAGCATCATTCCCGACCCTTAAGATTAATTCACCTTTGGCAACATCGACTAAAGCTTTTCCGGTTCTCAAGAATGGCCTACCAAGTATTAACAGAATATGAGGGTCCATTTCATAATCAACAACAACAAAATCGACCGGAAAAGTGAAGGTACCAGTTTTAATAAATACATCTTTAGCAATACCAACGGGGTAAGCGAGAGTACGATTTGCTAGCTCAAGAGTCATCTTTGTCGGTGTAAGGTCGGGTAATGATAGTGTTTTCCAAACACTTAATGGCATCAGATTAATACTTTCCCCTAGATCGGCTAAGGCAGTAAATTCTTCCTCTTTGTTAAAAATGCAAGGCAACACAAAACGACCAGGATCTCTAAGTTTTTCCGGAAGTTCTTTAAGAATAACAGCAGAGCAGTTTTCATTTAAGCGTGTGTTGACAAACTCAGCCATCTTTTCCTTCTTGTTAAGTAATTCCTTGAATGCTTTCACAAATTTTGGCATTTGGACAAGTGCTTCAACGAGGCTAATGTTGAAATTCATTTGAGAGATCATATTCATAAAAGAAGTGACTTGAGCATCCTATTTAGTAAGCAATTTGCTCTTGTCTAACCGAGAAGGATAAGGGATGTTGGGTTTAGATGGTGTAGGTGTAGCAGGTAAAGGTTGGGATGTTGAGGGTTGAGAGTTAGAAGGTTTAGAGGTGGTAGGTGGGGTTGGTGGAGGGTTTTGTTTAGGTACTTCTTCTGTGAGAGGTGGAGAAGGTAATGGAGAACTAGTACTAGGTGTGGTAGTAGGAAGGATAAATGGAGGTGTAGGAGGTTTAGATGGAGTAACTTGAGGAGGGATAGAAGGTCCTACTAGAGTTGCTCCACTTCGAGTAGTAATAGCACTCACATTAGCTCTAGGGTTTGTTTCGGTGGTAGAAGGAAGAGCACCTTGGGGCCGAAGAGTTTGTAACATTTGAACGAATTTCCTATCCGTGGGCTCTTGAATTTGTCTAGTAGATTCTTTCATTGCTTGCATGATTTTCTCATGTTCATTCAACTTTTGCAAAACCAAGTCCATTGGCGGATGAGGTAAATTGAACCCTTGTTGTTGAAAACCTTGGTTTGGGTATTGGTTATAAGGTGGAAAACCTTGAGGATTGAAACCTTGGTTAGGAAAGCCTTGATTTTGCATTTGGTAATTTCCCTGATTTGCATTTAAGCCCCTCACATTGGGATTACCTTGAAAATTAGCTCTTGGCTGCCCTTAGTTATTTTGGTTTGGTGGGGGTAGTCTTTGTTGAAAACCGGGTGGAGCCAAGTAATTTGTCGAGTTGTAAGACAAGTGATTAACATCGAAATTAGGCTTGAAATGAACTCTCTCGGTGTTGTTGTAAGCATACACTTCCCCGTGAGATTGATCATAAGCTTTATCACAATTAGCATAAGAGTGTGGCCCACCACAAGTTTCACAAGTTATATTAATAGCATTGTTGTTTTTGGCATTGTGAACGGCTTGTAAACCAAGTGCTTCAACAACCGTAGTAAGCTTATCAAGTCTCCTTTCGGTGTCACTAGTGCTAGCACTAGCCACATTAGCCCGAACACTTTTGGTTTGCACTTTAGATTTTTCTTAATAATATCCCATGCGGCATTAGAAGACTTAACCAAAATGTTATCCCCCGAGGCACTATTTAGTGAATCTTGGTCATTCATGATTAAACCATTGTAAAAAGTATTAATTTGATGCACTTTTGTGAAACCATGTTGTGGACACTTTCTTAGAAGTTCCTTAAAACGGTCCCACGATTCACTAAATGTCTCACCATACTTTTGTTCAAAGTTAATGATTTCATTCCGCAAAGCGGTAGTACGTGAGGGTGGGAAAAAATAGTTAATGAATTTGGTCTCTAAATCCGACCACGTAAGAATACTTTGTGGTGGTTCCTTATCAAGCCAATGTCGGGCTTGTCCCTCTAAGGAGAAAGGAAAAAGTTGCAAGCGAATTACCTCTTGTGAAACCCCATTAAACTTGACCGTATTAGTGAGTTGAAGAAACCATTTGATATGGTCATGAGGATCATCAAGTGTACGCCCCAAGAATGGTTGAGCAGAGACCATTTGAATGAAGCCGGATTTGAGCTCAAAGTTGTTGGCTCCAATCTCGGGTATGACAATAGCATCGGTGTTGTCCTCTACGTGCGATTGCAAAAGCTCGATCATTCGTCGATTGTCCATGGTGACAATAGGTTGAGTTTCGAATTCGGCTTGAGTTGCTTTCTACTTACGAGCACTGGTACGCATACACACCTACAAAAGGAAAAGAAAGATAGAAAAGAAATATTTTTGTTTTTTTTTTATGTTTTTCTATTTTTTTGGATTTTTGAAAATTTATATTTTTAGGATTTTTGAATTTTTTTTTGAAAATTAGACAAGAAAATAACGTTCAAGAGTGAACGGATCCCAAAATTCAACGCGTCTCTAACAGAAAACCGTTAATCTTTACGAAAAGAGCCGGTAGGGGCGCCATTTAATACAAGAGTTTTTGTAAGTAAAAAGTTATCGTCCAGTCTTTTCGAATTGACTATTGGTTAATTGTGTGACTCAGTCGTTCTTTGTGGAATATAAAGGGAAAAGGTTATCTATATTAAACTAAAGTAAAATGAAAATTTAAATATAAATGAAAATGTAAAAGCAAATGTAAATGTCGTTAAGTAAAAGTGGAAGCTATGAAATTTAAAACTAAAAATTTATACTTAAAAGTAAATGACGAAAAAATAAAAACTTTAAAAAGTAAAATTTGCAAACTTAAAAATAAAACTAAGACAAATCAAGTTTAAAATAATTCTAAGTAAAAATGGCGGGAAAAGTTAAATTTGAATTTGAAAATAAAGACAGGAAATAAAAACTAGGACTCCATCGGAATCCCATCGAAATGCACCGTCGGAAGAGGATCGGAATGTACTCGCCGGAATATGCAAAAGGTAATCCTATCGGAATCACACTTGTCAGAGTAACAATCTATCGGAATATACCAAACAGTAAACTATCAGAATAATGGAAATCAAGGCCAATCGAAATATCCAATAAAACTCCTCAGTCGGAATGCAGATCGGAATCCACGTCGGAAAAGAAAACCCTTTTCCTATACTATGTATCGGAATAACAATGAAGCTTGTCGGAATAAAAGACCCCTATCGGAATACTGGTCGGGATAGGGAAACCCTATTCCGATGGAAAGAAATTCGTAATAAGCTAAACAAATAAGCAATGTTTTAATAAGCACTACCCAAAACTCTATCAAATCTATAATGAAACGAACTAAATGAGGATAAATAAGAACTTTCAAAACTCTAAATAAGCAACTTTTTAAATCAAACTTTAAAAAGACAAAAACTTCTAAGAACACTTTAAAACAAATAAGCTAAATACAAAATAAGCCAATAAGCATGTCAAACTCAAAGCTCAATTCGTATTAAAACTTATAGATGAATAAAAAGATAAACTTTTTAATCACATGAAGACCAAGATGAAATAAAATCAACGATTATCGCAAACAAAAGATGAACAAAGTAAAGAAAAGTAGAAGAAGATTAAGATCAAAACTAGATTAAACCTTTTAAAGTAAAGATTTAATTCAAACAAGAAAGGAAGATAAAAGATGAAGTTCCTAGTGAGAGAAAGTTAAACACTTACTCTCTCTAAAATTAAAACTACTAAAGAAAAATGAATACTAACTAATAACTAACTAACACCCTCCTACTGTGTCATTAGGAGGGTATATATAGGAAGTGGGGAGTGCATGTGTTGCTTCCTTCTTTCTTTCACTTTCTCGTCTCGACTTGATTTAAATTCTTTGTCTTTCTCGACGTCGTCTCGGGATTTGTCGATATAAATTGAACTTGTCTTATAACTTCTTCAATATTTAGACTTGAGTTCTTCGACTTCATTAAACTTCCGTCTCTAGAATTTTTCTTCGATAAATCTTCATAATTGGCCTTGGACTTCCGTTCTTTTTGCACTCTTGATCTTTTGACTTCGTCTTTTCTCGTATTCATCGATAAAAGCCCGTGAAAGCCCGTATTTTCTTCCCTTTTCTCATTTTGGTCCTAAATCACAACAAAAACACAAACCACGTGTAATTCCAACATTTACGACATAAAATACATGTTTTGGATTGGTTATTATTATAATTAAGTGATAAAAGGATGGGTGTTTTCACACCTGTCAGATTTTCATAAAGTCATTCAGCATGATTTGTTGCATCTTTTGGGTGTTTTGCATAATTGTTTGACTTTCCTTTTGAGCTTGAGTCAATTCTTGTATTGATGAAAGGAGTTAAGTCTCAAATGGTTTGGAACCTCCTTCTTGAATGCCATGTACTCTCTCATCAAATTTTGTGTTAATTTACACCATTGATTTGGTCTCAATAATGTCCCAAGCGTCTTGAATGGATTTAGCAAGAATATTTCCTCATGTGGAAGCATTAAGTGAATCTTGGTGATGAGGTCTTAGTCCATTATAGAAAGTGTTGATTTGGTGAACTTCATCGAATACATGATTTGGGCATTTCCTCAATAACTCCTTGAACTCCTCCCAAGCATCACTAAAGGTTTGACTAGGTTTTTGTTGAAAGCCTATAATTAAGTTCCTTAAAGCCGTGGTCTTAGATGGGGGAAACAACTTGTTCAAAAACTTCTTAGTGAAACTATCCCATGTGGTAATGCTGTCGGGTGGTTGTGTATCTAACCAATGCTTAGCAAGACCCTCTAGTGAAAATTTTACCAATATCAACTTAATGGCATCATGGGGTACTCCATTGTACTTAATGGTGTTGCAAAGAGCAAGAAATTTCTTAAGGTGATCATGAGGATTATCATTCTTGTTCCCAAAAAATGGTGTGTTTGAAACCAAGTTAATCATGGATGTTTTTAGCTCAAATGTGTTTGCGGGAATATCGGGTATCTTGATAGCATCCGCATATCCTTGCACATTGGATTGCAAGTGCTCCATCAAAGGTCGAGTGTCAACTCCAGCCATGGCTTGTTGTTGTGTGTGAATGAAAGCACGATTCTCGGGATCGGCTTGATGGACGGTGGTGTTTCTACTCTTTCTCTTTTTCATCCTTTTGGGAGGAAGGGGTTGTACACCAATCGGTATTTGTGCATGCCCGCGAGTGAGCATGCAACTCAATACAAGGAGTGAGAGAGAAGCTCTCGTTCGACTTTGAAGAAGAAAGGATTATCCTCTTTGAGATTCAATATGAAATATCCACAAGAAAGTATAATATATGTAATTACTACTTGGGTGCAAGACCCCCAATCAAGCCTTCCTTCTTAGAATAAGCACTAGTGAACGGGGGGTTAGGTGGCGCGAAGCACTTAAGTACCTATTAACCCTTAGATGGCATTTTATAGCACATTGCCTTTGTATTCACTTTGTAGTTTGTATTCTTCGAATTATTGCCTATTGGAAGTATTTATCTATTCTCGCTTAATTAAATTTGATCGATACACGTGTCAAGGACCGGAACGCTCCCGAACACGGTGTATTGCAAAAGCAATACTTATGGAGATATGTGTATTGATTGTTCGTATATGTATACGTATCTACATATAATAATATAGAGAAAATATTTTTGTATTTATTGGGGTTTTTTAAAGAAAATACTATATGTACGTAAAAACCGAGGAAATCCAATAATATATATTTTTGGGTGCATTCTCTTAGGAAAAAGATTGCTTTTTGAATTTTTTATTTTTTGGTCAATTCTTTAGGAAAAGAATTTTTTTTGTTATTTTTAAGTTTATATATTTTTATATTTTTGATTTTTTATTGTTTTTGATTTATAATACGTAAAAATAACGTTCACGAGGTGAACGGATCCCAAAATCTAATGAAAACCGTCTATCGATAGTCTCTCGTAATGTCAAAGAACCGGCAGCGGCGCCATTTGTAATTGAGTAAATTGAAGTTCGTTTCTCTCGATTCTTAACCAATTGAAAGTCCTAACAATCTCAAGTTTAATATTGTTTTTGGTTGATAGGGTTTTTTGGATATTCTATTTCTATTTAAAACAACACGTAAAAATGGTGAAAAATATTAAGCTACGTAACCGTAAAACACTTAGCAATTACCAAATTTTTATTCACAAAAGGAAAAAATGTAAAAGCATGAAAGTAATGTGCCAAAAATGTAAAGTAAATGAAAGTTCTAAGCTTGAAATGTAAATTCTGAAAAGTTAAAGGAACAAAATTGTAAATTCCAACAACTTTCTAACTGAAAATAACAAAATAACAAACACCCTAACTGATTTTACAAGTAACAGAAAGTTAAAGGATTTGATTTTTGCAAACCCTAATTAAATGCAAGATTGACTCAAAATACAAACAAGAACAAACTACAAGGACCAAATGGCAATTAAATGGGAATTTTTACCAAAAACGAGTACAACTAAGAAATAAGCTCGTATGAGCTTATTACTGAACCAAATAAGCTCAAACAAGTTTCAAAAGTCTTAAAATTGAAAATCACCTAGACTTGTACAAGGAAATGACTTAAAACAAAGTAAAACTCAAATAAGCTCAAACCAATAAGCCATGAATAAGCTAACTGAAAATCCAGACATGCACATTCAAAGTTTTAAGCTCAATCCTGTTAAACAGCTTAATGAGAGTATGGAATGTCTTTCCTTTTTGAAAATGAACAAGTGAATAAGCAGGAAAATGGATTTAAGCTGAAACGTGGCTTATTTGACTTTTGTTGACCAAAAGTTGAAAAAGTTGAAAAACTCAGATTTTACTCAAGACATGTTTTTAAACAAGAATATGAAAGAAAATTACAACTTTTGTGAAGCGGATTTTGCTCTACAAGAAAACAGTTAGCTCAATTATCATAGAAATTAGCATTAGCCTAAGAGCTTATAAATAAGCTAATTTCTAGCTAAAAAATGAATACTGTAGAATTTCCTTCTACAAATGTAAACTTTGAATATTTAGACACAGATTAGAACTTGTTTCAATGAATTTGGTTAAGTAATGAACCAATGGCAAGGGATTGAAAATTGCAAGTTTTCTGATGAAAAGTAACAAAGACTTGGACCCAAACTTTTTCTCAAACCATTTGCCTGTTTGACCTCAACTTTGACCACAAAATGGAATACACTTGCTCCTATTAGTTTACTGAATTAGGATGAACAAAATTCAACAAGATTTACTAACTTGTTTTTCAAAAACATGACAGATCCAAACGCTAGTTAACAAGATTGAAATGAACTTTAACAAAGAACTTTTGAGTAAATGTGTGAAGTACACCAAGAATGATATCAAAACATGTTTGATGAGTAATATGAAGAGTTTCTAGACCAAAAGAAAACTTGTAAACAGTCTTGAACACAAAATGCACTCACATGTACTTAACTAATGAAATTTAGAACAGAATCAAGTAAAATCAAACTAGAAGCTACAAAACTACTAACTAGATATCAAATCAAGCCAATTATACCAAAACTAGTTCAAATCACATGATCAGAGCAGCATAAAAGGTTTACACTAGAATTGAGCAGGCAATTGACTATTGAGTGGAATTTAAAAACAGAATTTTTGGAAACTTTTGAGCTAAAGCCTCCTTTGATGGAGGAGTGTGGTGCTGAACCAACTCAAAACTGTAAAAACACCATTAGATCATCACCATATACCAATCAACAACCTCAAATCACCATGTCTGATAACAATCTACCCAAAACAGCTACAATCTTCTTAACAACTACTTGGAATGAACTGAAAAGCAACAGATTCTCACAAAGCTTCCATTGATCAATGGTGATCAATAGAAACTAAGAACAGTAATAAGATTAATAGAATGTGATGAACAGAATGAAGATTGAAGAAGGAATTGTGAATTTCTGTTAATGGAAGTAAAAGTTGTTACAAAAGGTAGGTAAGACTGTTACAACTACTAACAAACTCAAGAGGTTGTCAAGCTCTTGAGTTGCTAACTAATTTCTAACTGAATTGAAGGAGAAAAGAAAAGTGTGTGTGTTTTTCACACTTTTGCTACTTGTTACAAATGAGACCTATCCTCTCTATTTATAGACTTGAAATGAAGTGTAGGGGATGTCTGTGACGTGTTCCCACCAATTAGAGGTTGCCAGGTGTCCTCATTCTCTTGATTGATACTAGCCATTATGAACTTGAATTTGGGCTTTTATGTTTGGTTGACTTTCAAGCTAATTGAGCATGTGGGATGAATTCGTTATCCAAAAACGATCACTTTTCATGTAGAAACCTTTTCATGAAACGCATTGTAGATGAATCCCCGTTCTGGTTTTGTTTGAAGAAGAAGATGACACGTGTCTTGATGTGGTTGGTTGTTTTTGTTTCACACGAATCATTGTCTACAATGGATAAATGGGATTATTGCATCGCGCATCATGATTGGTTAAAAAATGGATAGTGGACTACACTGTGTATATTCGCTCCATAATGTGCTGGTGAGCTGGCCACTTAACTGGCAATCCTTGTCTAGTGTTTCTTGCAATATCATTGGTTAAGAGCATGTGAACACGGATCATGTCCAAACTTGGAGTATTTTTGGCAAATTAAGCCCCTTGACTTTGGTAGAATATCAAAGTAAGCTATAATCTTCATTCCAATGGCATTTTCAGTCCTTCAACTTGCATTCTTGTTCATTTTGGCCCTTTGACTTGGTTGACTATAGGGTTGACCAGGTTTGACTTGAATCTTGACTTTGTCTAATTTGCACTTTAAGTCCCTTAACTTTTAGAATGTTGTCAAGATAGGTCCTTCAACTTCAAAGTCTTGTCATCTTTGATCCTTCTTTTTTTCATCACAAATAAGCTTGATTTGTTCTTTTTTTCTTGAAAATGTATCCATGTTACCTATTTAAGCACAAACACAAAACACACCACATAATTTTGCCTTATAGCACAAAAGTTAGGTATTTTCCATGTGTTTTAGGGTGATTTATTGATTAATTGATATGAGATTTTGCTCATATCACTTATGCCAGCATGTTTGTTTGCCTGTTTTCTGTCACAAAAGGAACCCAAGAAGATTTTTGAAGCTCTTAAAGAACCAAGTTGGGTTGAAGCAATGTAGGATGAGCTTCATCAGTTTGCAATTCAAAATGTTTGGGAGCTAGTAGATTGTCCAAGGTGTGTCAGACCTATTGGGACACGTTGGGTTCTAAGGAATAAAAATTTTGAAAGAGGGATTGTGGTTAGAAACAAGGCACGTTTAGTTGCTCAGGGCTATACACAAGAAGAAGGGATAGACTATGAAGAGGTTTTTGCACCTGTTGCAAGAATTGATGCAATAAGGATTTTCCTAGCCTATGCTTCTTGCATGGGTTTCACATTTATCAAATGGATGTGAAAAGTGCTTTCTTAGATGGCACAATTGAAGAGGAATTGTATGTTATGCAACCTCCAGGTTTTGAAGATTCATAGCATCCAAACAAGGTTTATAGAGTCAAGAAAGCAATATATGGAATTCATCAAGCCCCAAGATCATGGTATGGTACATTATCAACTTACCTTGTGGAAAATGGATTCAAGAGGGGCACCATAGACCAAACTCTATTTACCAAGAAGATTGGAAAGGATTTTCTTCTTGTATAGGTCTATGTGGATGATATTATTTTTGGATCATCTAATCCAAAGATGAGTGAAGACTTTTCCAAGCTCATGACAAACAAATTCAAGATGAGTGCAATGGGAGAGATGAACTTCTTTATAGGTTTACAAGTACAACAAAAAGAAGATGGTATCTTTATCTCTTAAGACAAATATGTGGCTGAGATCTTGAAGAAGTTTGGTTTTTCTCCTCATGAAAAACGGGCTAGCACACCCATGGATAGGGAACATCCTTGGGGAAAGACTGGAGATGAGAAAGATATTGATGTTAGGCATTATAGATCCATGATTGGATCCTTGATGTATCTTACTGCCTCTAGACGTGACATCATGTTTGTTGTGTGTGCATGTGCACGCCATCAAGTGACTCCCAAAGAGTGTCATCTTCATGTTGTTAAAAGGATCTTTAGATACCTTAGGTGCTATCCCACCTTGGGTTTATGGTATCCTAAAGATTCTCCATTAGAGCTTATTGGATATTCAAACAGTGACTATGGAGGTGATAAGTTTGATAGGCAATCCACAACTGGTGGATGTCAATTTCTTAGGAGCAGGCTCATATCTTGGCAATGCAAGAAACAAGAAGTGGTGGCAAATTCTACAATTGAAGCAGAATATGTGGCTGTTTTTGCATGTTGTGTACAAGTTTTATGGATTCAAAACCAACTGTTGGATTATGGGTATAATTTTATGCATACTAAGATATTTGTAGATAATAACAGTTCATTATACATTATTAAGAATTCTGTACAATATTCTAAAACTAAACACATAGAAATCAGGCATCATTTTATAAGAGATTGTTTTGAAAAAGGTTTAATACATCCAGATAGGGTAGACACAGAAGAAAATGTAGCTGACTGTTAACTAAACCTTTTGATGTGGGGAGGTTCCAGTACTTGGTGAAAAGTATTGGAATGATCAATCTCACCTAAATGTGTTTTTGAAATCATTATATAGTATGTACAGGATGGGCACTGTTATCTATCTTTGTAAAGTATTAGATTTTCCACTTTATTTTTCTAACGTTGACAGATGTTATTTTGACGTTGACAAGTGTAAAAATGGCCGCTGACAGCAACATGTTAGTTTTGTGGTTTTTGATCTAATCATGCAGACATCATGAGCATTGTGAAATTGGTTAAAGAGTTTCTTATGGATCTTTAGAGCTTACAAGGAGTATGTCAAAAGTTTATTTATGATGGTTGAAATGTTTACACTCCTATCTTGAAATAAAATTTTGCCATATACATATTATTTTACAACTATGTACATCCTAGTTTAAGGGGAGGTTTAGGAAACCTTTAGGATTTTGGGTAATCTTAGAATACTCTTATCACAATTCTAGATTGTACCCACAGGTGAGTAAGAATTGGAATTTCTAGTTCTTGAGGCACTGTAGCATGCAAAGTTGCTATAATGTGCATGTTGCCAAGACGTTTTTGCCTAGAATTAGGATTGGTCGGTTGGGAGACTTGGTGAACATTTTAATCGGGCTTCCCTGGGAAGTTACAAAGAGTTTATATGAGATTTCTTCACTATTAAGAACTTTGGTTGGCAAGGGACACTTGAAGACAATTATGTCTATCTTGCTTATGCAAGTGTGCATGATTGGACAGTGCTTGCCACCCTATAGTTATTTTCAGAGTAAGAGTTATCTTCACTAGGGTAAACTTCTTTGTTAAGGTCTTTTTATTTTTTAATTATTTTTATTTTTGGCCACTGAAATAGTTTACTTCAAACGCTGATAAGACCAATTTAAACGTTGACATGGCAAAATTTCAACGCTGACAAGAATATAGCCGTTGCACGCTGACGGTTACTTTTTGACCGTTAAAAAACATTGGGGTCCACCCAGTTGTTATTTTTGACGATATTTTGGGCCGTAATTTTAGAAAGTTGGTAACTTTTAATTTACGAAATAGATAAGATTTATTATTTTCAAGATTGTGATAATTACCTTTTGAATATAACTGCCTCCTTTTTCAACCTATAGTGTGCTTTTACCACTCCTATAAATTTGACTCATTTCTTTCAAACAGGGTAACTACTATTATTGTCTGCTAAAATTCTCAAAACCTTCATACCTCTACTGTTATTATATTACAGTTTTCACAAATAATTCTAAATGGCACCAAAGTTTAAACCTGCTAATGTGCTATTGTGGTTCAGAAGTCAGTATAATATGGTGGCTTACATGGTTGAAGTTAATACTTTGCACCCTCAATACACAGAGATGATTGGGTATTTGATGGCGTCTCCTCTAAGGTATGCACTTTCTCATACTACACTCGTCCCTATCACACACATTAAGCAGTTTTGGAACATTGTTCGTTCTGAAACAACTAATGGAGTGATTACATTAGTTGGCACTGTCCATGGGGTTAGATGGGTTGTTACTGAAGCACTAGTTCGTCAAGCTTTACGTCTTGACGACACTAATGGTATAACAACCCTTCCCTTAGCAGAGCTAGAGTTAGGGCTTCAAGGCTTGAGGTATGCTTTGCCCCCTGTTGGGCACATAAACAAATATACTAAACAACAATTTCCCCCAGCCTGGAAGTACCTCATCCATGTCATCCTTCAATGTTTGAGTCCCAAATACTCTTATTTTAATGAAATCAATCAAACCATCGGTTGTGCTCTTGTTTGCATTGCAAATGGGAAAAGATTAAATTTTTCCAAAATGATTTTTGATGGCATGTGTCACAACAAGGGTAACAAGATGACTCTTGCTTACCCTAGGCTTTTACAAATGGTTTTTGATGAAGAAAGATATTGTCGTAGGGACCATGATGATTTTTATGAGGTCCCTACTCAAAATAAAACGGTGTTTGGCAACATGAATACTCCACCATTTAGAGACCTTCCCCTCACCCCAGCCATGCAGGTTGTGATTCAGGCAGCTGCACAACCTCAACCACAACCAGACCCTCTACCAATACAACCTCCATCACCACAAGATATGGACCTTGACCCTCAACCCTCAGGCGCTGACACTCACAATGTGGGCGCTGACACATCCAACCCAAACGCTGACACCAATATTCCCCAAACCCAAACAGACCCCATTCCACTTCATCCTCAAAACCCCATGAATATAGGTTTGAGAAACGCCAAAGGACTACTAGAGTGTTGATAGG
The DNA here is from genome assembly GCA_025667525.1 of Glebionis coronaria. Taxonomy (NCBI): domain Eukaryota; kingdom Viridiplantae; phylum Streptophyta; class Magnoliopsida; order Asterales; family Asteraceae; genus Glebionis; species Glebionis coronaria. Next base: position 537,229,361 of record CM046881.1, on the reverse strand, counting down.
TGTGGAAACACCCATCCTTTTACCACTTAAAACAATTAAAAACGAGACCATAGCGTGTATTTTATGTCGTAAATGTCGGAATTATGCGTGGTTTGTGTTTTTGTTGTGATTTAGGACCAAAATGTGAAAAGGGAAGAAAACATGGGATTTCACGGGCTTTTATCAAAGAAAAAGATAAAAGACAAAGTCAAAAGATCAAGAGTGCAAAAAGAACGGAATTCAAAGGCCTATTCTGAAGATTTATCGAAGAAAAAGTCTAAAGACGGAAGTTTAACGAAGTCGAAGAACCAAATCTAATTAATGAAGAAATTAGAAGACGAGTTCAAATTATTTATCGACAAATCCCGAGACAAAGTCGGAATGACGAGTTTATTGTCAAAGACGAAAGACGAGAAGACAAAAGAAAGAAAGAAAGAAGCACAACCACCATACACTCCCCTTCCCTATAAATACTACCCTTAAACTCATTTTTGAGGTGTTAGCTAATTCACAATTAGTTCTCCACTTTTCATATTGTCTTTTATTGTCTTATTTTCAAGTTATTTCATGTAAGTCTTTTAATCTTGTCTTGAATCTTTATCTTTAATTTTAAGCTTTTTAATCATCTCATTCTACCTTTCTTGTTTGTTTAATCTTAATCTTTTTAATCATCTTTGTTCGTGTTGATTTCGTGTTCTTATTCTTTATCCATTTCGTCATCTTTTTACATAAAGTTCAATAATTTTCGTGTTTCTTAGGTCGTGTTTAAAAGTTATACAAGTTTTATCATTCATCTAGTATTCTTGTTTAGCTTATTGGTGTTTTTGTTAGCTTATTGTCCTTCAAAAGTTGCGAAAATAGCGCTTAAATTCGTCCTTTTACGAGTTCCCCTTTTTTAGGAAAATCTGATTCAATTTAGCAATTTTGTGTATTGCGAAATTGAATCTTTTTTGTGTATTGCGAAATTGAATCTTTTTTGTGTATTGCGAAATTGAATCTTTTTTGTGTATTACGAAATTGAATCTTTTTTGTGTATTGCGAAATTGAATCTTTTTGTGTATTGCGAAATTGAATCTTTTTTGTGTATTGCGAAATTGAATCTTTTTGTGTATTACGAAATTGAATCTTTTTCAGCATTGCGAAATTGAATCTTTTTTGTGTATTGCGAAATTGAATCTTTTTGTGTATTGCGAAATTGAATCTTTTTCAGCATTGCGAAATTGGATCATATTGGTATTGCGAAAGCATACCAATATTACACATTGCGGAATTATGTTTTTTAAACATTGCGTAATTATTACCTTTTTTTAGTATTGCGGAATTAATTCATTTTTGTCCAATTTAAGTTTCAAATTTAATTTTCCCACCAATTTATTAAGCTTTGTTTTAACTTGTCTTTTCTTAGTTTATTTTAAAGTATCTTATTTTTAAAAGTTCCCATTTTTATTAAGTTTTAATTTTTAAAAGTTTACTTGTAATTAAGTTTTAAATTTACTTTTTTTTAACGGCAGTTTGGTGCAGCGGAGTATCTTGCGTGCCACCGAGGCACCAAGTCTCTCGAACCGAGTTCGAACCATCTCACGAAGAGAATATCAACCCCCATGCTAGCCATCCAGTTTCCCATTAAGGGGCTTCAAGGCAATGCGATGGGATTCAAACCCGGCTGCCAATTCTGGGAAAATCCCTCACATGGGGAATGACAAGAGTCGAACTCCTGACCTCCCGCACATGAAGACTATAACCAAATGCATCCATCCAACTGAGCTAGACTTCATTTGCAAGTTTTAAATTAACTTTTAATTAGTTTATTTTACTTGCAACGTCGTTCTAGTCTTTCGTTTGAGTTTTATAATTTTGTCATTTACGTTTAAGTTTTCATTTTTACTTTAAATTCTTTTATAATTCGTCATTTAATTTTAAAGTCTTTATTTTTATCTTTAATAGTTATACTCAACGACAACCTTTTCTTTTATCCACCAAACACGACAGAGTCGCACATTTAACCGTGATCAATTCGATTAGACGTCGAGACAAAACGAACTTTCAACCTAGCAAAATCTAGTAATTAAAATGGCGCCGCTTTAAATGACTTAAACGAAATTTTATTTTAATAGCAAAATCTAGTTATTAAAATTCGATTAGACCGATTTAAACGAACTTTTTCATATACAAAATCACTGTATCAAATGGCACCGCTGCCGGCTCTTTTCGTGAATATTAACGGTTTTTGTGAGAGACGCGTTGGATTTTGGGATCCGTTCACCTTTGAACGTTATTTTTCTTGCTCAAAAATTTTCAAAAATCCATAAAAATTTTCGAAATTTTCAAAAAAAAAAAATAAATAATCCAAAAACATTTAAAAACTCATAAAAAGCATTTCTTTTTCAAAAGTTTTGCATCCAAAAATATTCTTCTCAATCCTCTATTGTGTTTAATTCTTTTTCTCAACCCCTCTTATTTTTAATTCTTCATGGATTCGTATGTCTATTGCGTAGGGTGTGGGAGACCATTGTATGGTTTTCAAACTTGTCAATGGTGTCCATGTGAGCGGTGCGGAAATGATATCGACAATACACAATTTGGATTTTGTCTATCGTTCAATTCGATTAACTCATCCTTTACCTCTAATGACACTGTCTCACCATCTCTCATATATGACGATCCATATCAGCAAAGTGCACCGGGTTTTTCTCCATACCCGTGTTGTCACAATTGTGGGGGCCCTCACGATACTTTTGTTTGTCAGCCGATGAATTATTATGAGCCAAATTTGTGTTCTAATTCTTTTCTGCCGATGAATTATTATGAGCCACATCCGTTCTATAATTCTGGTTTTCAAAATTTTGAGCCCCCGCAATACTCCCTCGATCATCAACCCTCTTTTGCAATTCCTGCTGAGTACCTAGCTACTCTTTTGAATCAAGTTCTTAACATTAATGAATGTTTCACTAAATATCTCGAAAAACGTCAAGAGAGAATTCAACAAGAGCAAGTATCTAATCTTAGTGATTATACTCCTCCTCTTGTGCGTCCATACTATTATGATGATGATGATGATGATGATGATGAGAATCCTATTTCTTGGAATGATCTTGTTGCTCAACATCCTAGTGCAATTGTAATTCCTTCTCTCGATATCCTAAATGTGTCAAAGGATTGTGATTCATCGAGTGAGATTAGTGAATTTGGTCTCGAAAAATTATTTGAGGAGGTTTGTGATGTCCCTACTTTTGCTGAGCTTACGGACAAGGTCGCTCTTAATGATGATTTTTCTCCATGCTATGAGAATTTCACCTTTGAAATTTCTCATCTTTCCCCATTTCCTCCGGGAGATGAGGACGATGTTGATTTATTCTCTCCGACTTACGAGAAGTTCACCACTGAACTTGGTCTTGTAGATGAGGTGGAATATGTTATTCTTCGCGACAAATTACTCAAAGTTCATCTTCTTATTGCTAAAATTGAAGCGTTGAATTCGGCTCCTAATACCGAGTCTTTACCCCCGTCTCTTACTCCTGTTGAGAATAATGACACATTTATGGAAGAAATCGACATTCACTCAATACCTCCGGGTATTGATGATGATGACACAGAGGAGGATATTCTTTTTGATACTTTAATACCTGAAGATATTGTCCCAAGTCCCCCTCCCGAGCACCTCTTATCCCATACTTTGGAGACCATTACTGAGGATGAGTGCTTTGACCCGGGAGGTGACATTGACCATTCTATGATTGACACCTTTACGGCTTTGCCGCTCACTGATAATCATATGTCTTTTGGGGATGACATTTTGATTCCTTTACCCACCCCACCTCCCGTGGATCAAGACTTCACTTATTTTTCTTTTATTTTCCTCCGGGAACGAGGACAAGGTCTTTGATCCCGGTATTACATTAGAGATTTCCCCATGGACCATTTAATTCGGGGACGAGTCAGGCTCGTGACTCGGTTAACAAAAACAAGCGCTTCTCGGGAGGCAACCCGAGTATCCATCATTTTTATCCGTTTTTATAATAAGTGTAGGGGGAGACCCTAGTATGTGTTTGTTGTTTTCTTTCTTATCATGTGCAGGGATTCGAGCTATCAAAGATGCATTCTTGATGACTTTTTCCACTCCGTGATTCTGTGTTCCCGTTTTCCCGGTTCTCTCCTAAACTATTTTGATTCTCTATTTTATATTCTTCAATATTAAAATAGGAATCACTTTAGTTGTCTCTTCCTTAGCAAGATTTAAACAACGTGCATAATGTCCTAAGTGTAGGGGAGTTTACTCCCACATGCTTAAACATTGAGGACAATGTTTATCTTAAGTGTAGGGGACACTTCTATCGAAGTTAAGTGGGCTTTTCCTTGTATTTGTCCTCATTTTAACCGGAAAATTTCTTTTTCGACATTTTTCAAAAATTTTAATCTATTTTGGCCTATTAGTATTTTCCTTTGTTATCGTTAATTTTCTTTCATTAGAATAAATTTTAACAAAATGGTTTCAATAAGTTTAGATGTCTTTGATATATTAGGCCCGTCATGAATCTTTTGACCCAACCCGAGTTTACTTATCTAAGTTTACTCTAGCTAGTATCCTTAACGTGTTTAAATCAAGTTTTGCTAGGCTTTTATATAGGGAACTTTAAAACGCGAAAGTCTTAACTCTTACGGGTTAAGAACAAGAACTTTTCGCAAGATCCTATAATTGCTCCTAGAAAGTCGTTTATCAAGGGAACTTTAAAATGCAAATTCTAAACTTGAAAAAGTCTAAGAAGATGCAAGATCCTATAGATGACTTGAAAATCCAAAACTTTGATTTAATAGGCTAAGCATCCACGAGTCTCATTCCTTGAGATTTTAAATTGTGGAGAATGAGAGGTGATAGAGTCAATTATAAGTTTGGTATTCTTCAATGAATTTATGTGAGTTAAATATGATCTTTTTCTCCCATCGCTTGTTAATAATTATAATTGCAATAATTAAGGTCGTACAATTTGAAAAGTTACTTAGCTTCTAGAACAAGATCGTTTAAAAGTTGCTTGGTATTAATTAGAGTTCATAGCCAACGCGTAGATTATTGAAGCGGGATGCGAAGATTGGCGAGTCCGAAAAAGCCCTAACAAGGCATGAGGGCTACATTTTGTTGCTAAAGATCCAAAGTGATGTGAAGAATCATTTATCAAAAATCAATATGAAGGATCGAGACACACGACGAAAAGCAAATACTCCCCTAAAGATCATGGAGAATTCTATCCGAAAAGACCCTAGCAAGGTATGAGGATAAATAGATCCAAGTCCTAAAAGGAGGCGGATCGTTGTACATCAAAATCCCACATAAAGATTGTAGAAAAATGAAGACGTCGTGGTCTAAGTATGAAGAATCTCTCAAATCTTCAAGTGAATAAATTCCTATTATGAAGAGAAGACCATTATTTAATGAGAGTCTCTCAAGATTTGAAGTATGAAGTCAATGCCAAATATCGATACGAGAAAGGTCTCAAATCGTGAAGCGAGTTATGCCAAGATATGAACTTTATGAGGTCTCGAGAAGCAGTTTTAAAGATTGTGTCCTTTAGCTAACTATTGATTAAATCGCCCTACTTTATTTTCAGCCTAAATAACTATCGAAATAAGTCAACAATGAATCATCGTGATCATTCAAGACAACAATAAAATATAAGAGATACACCTAGGAATAAGGGAGTCTAAGCGAATAATTAAGCCACATGAGTTTGTGTTAGCTTGCTAACTTATAATAGCAATGATCTCGTTTTTAAGCTTGGTATGGGAAACGTGAAACTTGAGGGTGATAAACATTCATGACATCCAAATCCCTAATGCAAGTCTTTGGTCTCTTTACTTTTTCTCCCTTCAAGTATTTTGTTATTTTCTATCTTTTTAGTTTCATTCATGTCTTGTGTTTAATAAACGCTAAGGTGGGTTAATTATGATGGAAAATGTGAATCTTGCTTTGTAATTAATGCATTGCATGAGGGCATTGCAATGGTCAAGTGTAGGGGATTTGATAGGTGTGGAAACACCCATCCTTTTACCACTTAAAACAATTAAAAACGAGCCCATAACGTGTATTTTATGTCGTAAATGTCAGAATTATGCGTGGTTTGTTTTTTTGTTGTGATTTAGGACCAAAATGTGAAAAGTGAAAAAAACATGGGCTTTCACGGGCTTTTATCGAAGAAATGGACAAAAGACGAAGTCAAAAGATCAAGAGTGCAAAAAGAACGGAAGTCAAAGGCCTATTCTGAAGATTTATCGAAAAAAAAGTCTAAAGACAAAAGTTTAACGAAGTCGAAGAACCAAATCTAATTAATGAAGAAATTAGAAGACGATGTCAAATTATTTATCGATAAATCCCGAGACAAAGTCGAGAATGACGAGTTTATTGTCAAAGATGAAAGACGAGAAGACAAAAGAAAGAAAGAAAGAAGCACAACCACCATACACTCCCCTTCCCTATATATACCACCCTTAACCTCATTTTTGAGGTGTTAGCTAATTCACAATTAGTTCTCCACTTTATTTCAAGCACTTTTCATATTGTCTTTTATTGTCTTATTTTCAAGTTATTTCATGTAAGTCTTTTAATCTTGTCTTGAATCTTTATCTTTAATTTTAAACTTTTTAATCATCTCGTTCAACCTCTCTTGTTTGTTTCATCTTAATCTTTTTAATCATCTTTGTTCGTGTTGATTTCGTGTTCTTATTCTTTATCCATTTCGTCATCTTTTTACATAAAGTTCAATACTTTTCGTGTTTCTTGGGTCGTGTTTAAAAGTTTTACAAGTTTTATCATTCATCTAGTATTCTTGTTTAGCTTATTTGTGTTTTTGTTAGCTTATTGTCCTTCAAAAGTTGCGAAAATAGTGCTTAAATTCGTCCTTTTACGAGTTCCCCTTTTTAGGAAAATCTGATTCAATTTAGCAATTTTGTGTATTGCGAAATTGAATCTTTTTTGTGTATTGCGAAATTGAATCTTTTTGTGTATTGCGAAATTGAATCTTTTTTTTGTATTGCGAGATTGAATTTTTTTTGTGTATTGTGAAACTGAATCTTTTTGTTTATTGCGAAATTGAATCTTTTTTGTGTATTGCGAAATTGAATCTTTTTTGTGTATTGCGAAATTGAATCTTTTTGTGTATTGCGAAATTGAATCTTTTTCAGCATTGCGAAATTGAATCAATTTTGGTATTGCGAAATCATACCAATATTACACATTGCGGAATTATGTTTTTTAAACATTGCGGAATTATTACCTTTTTTTAGTATTGCGGAATTAATTCATTTTTGTCCAATTTAAGTTTCAAATTTAATTTTTCCGCTAATTTCTTAAGCTTTGTTTTAACTTGTCTTTTCTTAGTTTATTTTAAAGTATCTTATTTTTAAAAGTTCCCATTTTTATTAAGTTTTAATTTTTAAAAGTTTACTTGTAATTAAGTTTTAAATTTACTTTTAATTAGTTTATTTTACTTGCAACGTCGTTCTAGTCTCTCGTTTGAGTTTTATAATTTTGTCATTTACGTTTAAGTTTTCATTTTTACTTTATATTCTTTTATAATTCGTCATTTACTTTTAAAGTATTTATTTTTATCATTAATAATAGTTATACTCCACGACAACCTTTTCTTTTATCCACCAAAGATGACTGAGTCGCACATTTAACCGTGATCAATTCGATTAGACATAGAGAACAACGAACTTTTTAACTAAGTAAAATCAAGTTATTAAGTGTTCTCCTCTAGTGGTCCTAGCCATGTAGGAGAGAGAACCACCACCACAAGTGTGGTTGGTGGCATGGGTGGGGTTGGGACTATTGACATTGGTTTAGAAGCAGGTCAAGACAGTCCCAACATCATTAAGACCACACACATGCTCAATGAATCTCTCTTGGGGGGTCAAATCCCCATGATAGAGGACGGCAGACTAGAACCTTTATCAGCTATGGAATTGACGGCGATTTACATGCGCTTGCAAAAGCAAAATACAAACATTGTACAAGTTGTCACAGGTCAAGGCCTTGAACTCAAGTCATTGAGAGAGAGGATAGTTATCTTGGAGGCTGCCCATAATAGAAGAAGGCAGGAGGATTCTTTTAAAGGGGAGGATGAGCCAGTAAATATGAGTGACAAGGGTCACAAGAAGGTGGTTCTTATGGGAGTGTGGAGATAGCTGAGGTGTTGACAAGTTTGAAGGAGAAGCCAACTGTTGATATTTCTTTGGTTACTCCCAAGAAGCTTTCATTTGTAGAGATGATGCGGAAAGTCACAGAGTCAGTCGCTGACATTCAAGATTTGAACGCTGACAAGAGCAAATCAGACGATGACAGACTTGCAGGTATGACTGGTGTATCCCAACCACTAGTTATCATCAAAGACATTTCTACATAGGAACCATCAATCACTTTACCAACTATTGGAGCTTTGGATAAGGGTAAAGGGATTATGGAAGAAGTACAAGTACCTAAGGATGCAGCTCAGGTACATTTTGATTATGTTTTGGCTGCACAACTTGAGGAACAAGATAGGGTAGGGACTACCATTGAAAGCAATAAAGATGTTAGTGATGATGAAAGTTCTGGTTCTAGTGTAATGATTATTGAAGAACCAGAGAAATTGGAGTATGGGAGGATGAGTTGGCAAGAGAGAAGCTTAGAGAGTTGAAGATGCAAGTTGACTTTGACATGCCTGAAGTAGTTGATATGTATTTTGCATGGGAAACTTCTATTGTAGACAATCCAAACATGTCACTTACTGGACAAATTTGGGGCTTGGAGATTCTATTCAGAGTTCAGAAGGATTGCAAGGTTATTTTGAAGCACAAAGCTAGTAAGGTACTTTCTGAACTAAAAAGGGATAGAAGAGAGCTCTATTATATGCTTATTAGGTGTCATCAAGGGGGATGGACCTATGAGAAATTGAAGAAGCTTTCCTTTGAAGAATTGGAGTTTTATGCATATCTTATTTGGGAGCGTGTTTGTGAAGAGAATACTCTCATACTTCTTTCTGATCAAAGGAAGGAAGAAATTGAAGAAAATATGTAGATCAAGAGGGCTTCCATTGTGCCAAGACCAGTGAAGAAGGGAATACCCATTGAATTCCCAGTTCTTGATAAATTGAATCTAAGTGAGACTGTTATTAGGAAGAATATAAAGCTTTCACCTTTGGAGGCTTCAGATGTTGCAGAAGTGGTACCTTTGGATTTCAGAAACCCCATAGTGAATTATGAAGAAGATGCAAGTGGTTTCTGGGTGGTCACCAGGGCTAGTAATAAGGTACATACTTTCACCTCTTTGATTTCTTTGTTTGCAAGCATGGACAGAGAAGACTTGGTAGATTTGTGGAAGTTGATGAAGGCCAAGTATGAAGCTGAAGAGCCTTATTCAGTAAATGGAATAAAGATTTGGACCACATTCAAGAGAATGATTGCTCCAGATGAAGCTTATCCAATATGGTTGGATCTGGATGATCTTAGTGGTTTGAAGTGGCGTCTACATTCAGCTGCTGGTGTATACCATCTTAGCACATCAAAATTTGCTGAATATCTTTTGGTTGATGTTGAATATCCTCTACCTCAAGATGTATTGAAGATGATGGTGTCCACACAGTTAGAGGTTGACTATACTAGTGATGTTAGCAAGGATTTAATTAGATTTGTTTATTATCTAATTAAGAAATAGTTGATGTTTGTAAGAGTCCTCCTTGTACTTAGTTTTTATTCAGAAACTTGATTACTAGAGTAGATATCAAGTTTAGGGGAGGATTGTTGGGAAAAAAATTAGCTAAGTCACTGGGACGCTGACAAGAGGAACTTGGACGCTGATAAGAGTATAAGGAGCGCTGACAGATGAGCACTGACAAGACATATTTGAGTGCTGACAAGTAGAAGTTCCACCACTGATATAAATAATTAGTCTACACGTTTTGTATTTGAAGTAAAGATATGTTCAATATTGTATTTTCTATAATTATCTTTACCCAGAATAGTTGATAGGTAGACCTTTGTACACGACTCCTTGTGTTATAAAAGGAGGTCGTAGGGTTCATAGTTTGATATCAGTTTTATATAAGTCTTTACAAGTTTCAAAACTTTCATTTTACGCAATTTCTTAATATCAATCTAAGTGAAAGTTTGGGTTACATTGTTTTGTTTTGTTCTTTACTCTAAGTGTTAATTCCGCATAACACTTAGATTGTTTCAATACACAAAGTTTCTCTAAGTGTTAATCTTAATTCAATCTCGTTTAACACAAAGCTAATCGATCTAAGTTTGGGATCAAGAGATATCTAGAGGTGCGTCAACCTCTGTTGATTCACCATCTATATGCAAATCTATATAGAAGGTGAAATTACCGAAGTCATTCCCACTAGTAGAATGAGTTGTCCAAATGTATAACATCAGGTTCGTTCTCTACCACGATTACACCCTTGTTCAAAAACTTTTTGTAGAATCTTGATAACCTATGAATCTATGAAGTGGGTTGTTGATTTCTAGAGAGAGAAACTAGAGAGAGAAAGTGAGAGAAACTATGTGTCTTTTTATTCAAATGAAACTAGGAAATGAACAACAACCAACCCCTTTCCATGGTGGAAAGGGGTATTTATATCCAAGGCCTTATTTGGGCTTGGGCCGACCCATGACAAGCCCATGGGCCGGTTTCTTACTTAACTTAATAAGTAACACTAACTACGAGCTATTACAACATTAATAATATTGTGGAGTGACCGATACTTCTAATATACGTAAAAACGTATTTCTAACAATCTCCCCCTAAGGGAGGTCACTCCACGTTTACAAAGTTCTAAACCTAGCATACTATACTAAGTCTTCGTTCTTCAGCTCGTAGTCTTTTCTTCTTTCTTTTTGTTGTGAATATTTTGATTTGATCTTTTAGGCTTTGGCTTGAGAGCATTGTTCTTTTGGCCTTTCACGTGCGATCTTTGCCTTCTTGTGAAACTTGCCTCCTCGTGACTCCATGTTCCACACACTTATGTCTTTTTGTTGAATTCTCGAAAGCTTCAGAGTTTTGTACAGCGGAAGACTTCATTTTGCACTTTCTTGAACTTTGCTGAACTTTGATGCAGAAAAACATAAGCATGTGGGAACGACTTCTACAGGTACACCGCAACACCACCGTCTTCAACTAGTACACAACAACGCCACCGTCTTCAACAGGTACACAGCAACGCCACCGTCTTTAACAGGTACACAGCAACGACACGAATAAAATGGCTTTGACATTTTATTCTAATTTGGTAGCATTTTACCTCCGGTCGGTGAAGACCGTTGGACGATATTAGATATCGTACCCGTGACGGATAGTTTCAATTAAGTAACTTCCTGACAGGATTTCGCGGGTAAACCCGTTCTCTTTATTCGACCGTCCAAAGCTGACTGCGAACATAAAGAGTGAATCACTTGAATAAATTATCCTTGTGATTTGAAGCCGTCAATTCATGAAACCTGGAACAAGTGAATTTCAATTAAGATTTTCACCATCGTTGCTTTCCAGTTATCACGAGCTCAATTCATAAAGAATCTTGCACGTCACCTACCAAGTGCTGTTTGATGTTAACACTAGAAGGATTTCCACTCGTCACTGTGATCAATAAAGAGTCACTCTGAGTGTTCTGGCAAGATCATATGATAATGCGTAGAGGCCTGGAACGAGTTTAAGTTCAATTAAGAATTAAACTACTGTTTCTTTCCTGTTTTTCACAAGATTGGTTCTAAAAGAACCGCACGTGTAACCTACCATGAGCTTGTTTGATGTTGGCTCAAGCAGGATTTCCATCTTCATTGTAGTACTTACGTATTACTCGGATGTTCTGGCAATATTACAGGAATACTGCGTAGGACTCATGAAAATCTCTTACTTTTCACAATGTGTGAGAAAGCAAGGAATAAATGAAAAGTGTCCTAATGAGACTTTTGATGATCTCGTGGCTCTAGACTCGATAGTGCGTTTTGATTTAGTGAGCGATGGCTGGAGAGGAGTGCCACCTTTTCAATATCAGTCTATTCGGAGTGAATAAACCAATAGATAACGTGTTGATCTGGATTAAAACAAATACCTTTTGAGAGATATTTGAGTTAGCTGGGAAGGGTTGTGCATTGCATCACTGGGTCCATGATGTCTTTCTTCAATATCGAGAATCATTAACAAAAAATGATCTCAATAGCATATGTATTGACCCGGTTTCTGCCTAAAGTTGTAAGGAGGGCTTCTTTCTTTACACCCTTTATCTTTATAATTCTTTTTCATTCTTCAACCCCTTCAATGCTTACCAATACGTCATAACTAGCACCTTGTTGTGATTGTTCCAGTGCTAGCTTAGGTACTTGGTCGGCATTCAGCTACGTTCACAATCTTTCTCCAACTTTCCTAGGACTTCTAATTCTATCTAGGGAATTGTCCTTGGGAAGATTCCATCGGCTCTGATGAATCATTGGACTAAACCTATTCCTACCACCCTTTTGTCACCACATTCGTCGTGAATTAAGCGTGTTTTGGGAAAGTATAGCCACCATGAAAAATCCTTGAAAATCACCTAAAGTACTTGTGATATTGAAATCAAAAGTTTTGTACCTTAGGTGTTTTGTTCATCAAAAACGCTCCCCCTTAACACGTGCTTTACACATATTAAGTTGGATAATCGTTAAGTCTTTTTCATCTTTTAGCCAAGTATCATTTAAGTCTCCTTAATCCCATTTTCTCCCCTTATCCAAAATGTTCACCATTAATATTTGGGATATTGAATGGATTAACCGGTCTCTGGGTAAAAAAATGAAATCGATGTTTGGCCATAGAACATGTTAATGATCCCCCTTAAATTAGTAAGGGATAGTTGTAGTGCTTTAGTATGATATATTTTGAAAGATTTAGAATCTCGTGAGAAATTCTTGAAAAATTATCATACCTTAACACTACAACAAGCCGTAAAAGCACAATATTCACAAATATACATATTCACAATTAAAAACCAATATAAAGTGGACCTGAAATGTACGACCCATTAGATGGATCGTTGCAGTAACTTGTGGTGCACTCCATATGGTCTTCCACCAACGAATCTTTCTAAGCTCCTCATCAATCTTCGTTCACGGAGCTTTTGATCAATCTTCTTGATCACATACTTCGCCATTTGCCGATAACCCTGATGCCAATCCTCAGTCATCTCTGGTAAAGACCCACCCGAATTGAGATGATCCAACTTTCCTCTGACGTATATGAGAGTCCCATCACTGTACTTATATAGCTCACCCACCCTCATAAACTTCATTAACCCTCGACTGTTCAAGTAGAAAATCCCGCAATTCGGAACAGAAATGCTGGTATAGGGACATCTGTTGACATGTTGAGGTAACACTTGATTCACTGGACGGGTGAGGTTAAGCTTCATTTGGTAGCTTTCGACTCCCAATTGAAGATCTTCAACTCGTTTCTTGATAACAACGCTTTGTGTGAACATACGAAGTGCTGTATTCAAGGCAATGATGTCTTCACGAGGAATATGTGTGAGTTGATCCCGGGTCATCATAAGCAACATATCTTCGATATCCTCAAGGCGAATGATAGAAAAATCTCCTTGCTGGATTTTGTATTCTCTGTCATCCTCCCTTTTTAGACGAATCTCCGTCACATGATAATAGCCATTCTTGGCTTCAGTTTTCAGTCCCAAAATGTTGGAGATGCGAATATCGGATCTAACGTTGCTTCCTGAATTGGCTAAGCAGCAACCCCTGTACGCCCTTCGGACTCGTTCGTCCCAATGAGATGCACCTATAACAGCATACATATCATAATTACGAGTTACCCTTGGGACCCAGAGTCGGTTTACCTTTTCCTCGATCCAGGGTATTGTCCCCCAGTTGGCAGCTTTCAGCAAGGTCAGCGAGGTTGCGTACTTTGATGAACCCTTGAGGAGATAATCAAGATCATAAGTGACGAAGAAGTCGAGAGCAATCTGATTATCTTGAGAAGGATCAAGTGGAGGTGGAGCTCTTTCTGATTCATGGAGGCCTGGCCTATGAACGGGGTTAAGAGCTTTCAGGACCTCATCAGCATAGTACTCGAACTCCATTCGGGTTAACCTGGTTTTGGCGCGAATTCTCTTATCCTTTAGCGCTTTCTTTACCAATGACGGAGTGACCGAAGATTTATACTCATGAGCCAGAAATGCGCACAAGTCAATCGGACTGCGGATACGGAGATATAAGACATCTTTGTCAGCGTCTGTGATTGGATCATATTGAGTCGCTGCCGTGATCCAAGCTTGTGGCAGTGCAGTCTCGTCAATCTCCAACGTGTCTGCCCAGTCCCGTGTGCTTGACTCAGGAACATTAGATTGTGGTTCTTGTTGTAGAGGAGTGGAGACATGAACACGTGCTGGTTCTGATTCAGGCATCTCGGCGGTGTCATGAACGGGTGAGTGTTGTGCAGCTTCAGGTTCAGTTACCGATTCTGCAATCACAGGAGCAACAACAACAGAACTAACAGGGTTAGTGGTAACAGGTATAGACACAGCAATAGATGTACCAGGAATTGATGATGTCGTAGTAGCATTCACATCATGACGCCACTTGGATGGTCTTGATTCCGTGGAAGTAGATTTTTCCTTTGCTGCTGCATCTTTCTTAGACTTGGTTCCAGACTTAGAAGGTTTCTTTGTGCTGGCAACCTTATCCCCCTTTTTAGGTTGTGTACCATCATCATCCTCATCGCTATCCTCGTTGCTCCCCTTAGCACTTTCCTCATTACCATCACCACCATCATCACCATCATCATCATCATCATCATCCTCATCATCATCACCATCATCGTCATCGTCATCATCCTTTTCTTCTTCTTCTTCTTCTTCACCTTCTTCTTCCCCGTCACCCTCTTCTTGTTCACTTTCTTCCCTTTCTTCCTCAGGCAGAATGTGGTATGGTACCACACTTCCAAACGTTTTGAACAACCGATCATCCTCCATGATAGCGTCATTCAGGGATTTGTAGAGAGCCCGTTGAATCCTAGATTTATCAAAAGATCCAAGTTCCCTCATACGAGCTTTGAGGATCTTCTTTAATTCAAAATCCGTCAAGTCATAGGCAATTTTGTAGGCGGATTCAGAAGGATTGGATGACTTGATCATCAAGTTATCAGCCGCGAGTGTCTTCAACTCATCACGCAGTTTAGGCATAATGGATAACACGGATTCTTTCACTCTCTCTTCAACAGAAGCTTCAAGTGCTTCTTTTTGCTCCTTGTATTTATCCCTCATCGCTTGAAGTCTCGTGATACGTGCAGCATGCTTATCAGCCTCAGCCTGCTTAACCTGAGCTAGTTCTTCTGCATGAGCTTTTCGTGTCAACTCCATCTCTGCAGCGAACTTAGCAAGCATCTCTTCTTGGGCTTTCTTAGATGCTTCTTCACTTTGAACTCGTCTATGTAGCTCTTGGCGAAGTTCATCCATCTCTCTTTTGTGATTATCCGTATGTTTATCCAACATTTCTGCCATTACAAATGCAGCCATTGTAGACGATGCAGAGCTGCTCTGGGTTGGTTGAAGAGGCTCGGTTGTGACCACAGTACTGAGAATGGGAGTTATTGGAGGTGGAAGAAATGGTGTTGAAACCGGTCGGGTTGGTAAGGGTTGTATTGGTGGAGGTTGAGTTACTAAAGGTTGAGTAGGTACCATGATTGTAGGAGCACCGGACTCCTTTTCAACACTTGCTGAAACGGGGATGGATGTCTCCTTCGAAGTAGAATACCATTCAGGTGATCCAAACTCATAAACATCCTCTGGCTCCTCGTACTCTTCTTCAATATTCATCTGTGCGCCCGAACCACTACCGCCCGTATCTCTCCTACTCCTTTCAATAGCTATCTTCATTGCTTTTCTCTCAGCCTTGTTAAGAGTAGGATCATCAACATCTTCTTCGTCGTGAAGAACTAACTCATCAACCGTACCCTTTCCCTTCTTAGCCTCAGTCTTCTTCTTGGTTTCGGGTTCAGGTAAAGCAGCTGGTTGCTTGCGTTTACCTTTACTCTTGACCGTAGTAGACGAATCTTCTCCAGTCTGAAGGCTTGCTTTTAGCTTCTTGATTTCTAGCAGCAGTAGCTTGTAATCAGCAGAACCTTTAATTTTATCCGTCAGAAGATAATCGGGAATAGGACCAGGAATCACACCACCAGATGGTCCTTCATGCCTTAGATCTACAGTATGATCAGCCTCTTCAGTGTGATGACGACTTGCTGCACGCCTATCAATAGTAACATCATTATTCATACAATAATTAATGATAAGCTTGATAAACCGAGGGTAAGGAAAGAAATTATTCTTCAGCTTCTTGTTTTGGAAGAGTTGAAAGGTGAATTCTTCCCATAACAATAATGCATAATCTGCATTTGCGCCTGTGTACATTCCATGGAAAATGTTCATAATTGGACTACGCAAAGCATCATGCCCACTGGTTTTAGGTGTCAGACATCTACTAAGAATACCCAAGATTGCTCTCCACGGTTGACCTACTTTAGCAGTGGTAAACTCAGACACAACTCGTATGTCAGGACATCCAAGAGCATCAAACATCTCCATGAGTTCGTCTTTAGTAGGATCCCTCGAAAATGCCATACCTTTGGGTGTATCCCGAATGCCAAATATCTTACGGAAGTCTGAAACAGTTAGTGTCTGCTGCTTGTTGTCGAGGGTGAAGGTGATCTTGTTTGAAGTGCTTTCCTTGGTAGCCCAGAACTCATACATGTAATCATAAGGCACCGAGGCGGTACTCCTTAAAGAATTCTTGAAATGAGATTGATCAAGGATTGCTATGGCGACTTTAAATCCATGGTGAGTGGATTTTGAAACTGGTTTTAGCCGATAGTTGTTTGGTATGAACTTGAGGGCTCTTGCTTCGGCAATTTCGGCTGCTCTAGCACCTTGGATTGCTTGTACTGTTGGATTAGTCATCGTATCTGCTTAAGAAAAGACATGAAAGGTTGATGCACAAAAATATATAGATATGTATCATTATTATTTCTAAGCATAACACATTTCAACAAGTACTTATAACATACAAACAACTATTAATCCAACAACTCTTCATCCGGAACTTTCCTTCATTCGGAACTTTCCTTCATTCGGAACTTCTTCATTCGAAAGTCCTTCATTCGGAACTTCTTCATTCGGAAGTTCTTCATTCGGAACTTCTTCATTCGGAAGTCCTTCATTCGGAACTTCTTCATTCGGAAGTTCTTCATTCGGAACTTCTTCATTCGGAAGTCCTTCATTCGGAACTTCTTCATTCGGAAGTCCTTCATTCGGAACTTCTTCATTCGGAAGTTCTTCATTCGGAACTTCTTCATTCGAAAGTCCTTCATTCGGAACTTCTTCATTCGAAAGTTCATTCGGAACTTCTTTCATTCGGAAGTTCATCCGGAACTTTCTTCATTCGGAAGTTCATCCGGAACTTCCTTCATTCGGAAGTTCGTCCGGAACTTCCTTCATTCGGAAGTTCGTTCGGAACTTCCTTCATTCGGAAGTTCGTTCGGAACTTCCTTCATTCGGAAGTTCGTTCGGAACTTCCTTCATTCGGAAGTTCGTTCGGAACTTCCTTCATTCGGAAGTTCGTTCGGAACTTCCTTCATTCGGAAGTTCGTTGGGAACTTCCTTCATTCGGAAGTTCGTTCGGAAGTTCGTTCGGAACTTCCTTCATTCGGAAGTTTGATATCCATGTTCATCCGGAACTTTACAAACGCAGCCATAGAAGATTAATCTTGTCGCATTTGTGAATTCTAAGGCATTCTAAGGCAACTTAACATCTTTCTAATGATATTCCGCATAAAACCCACCTAAAACCTTAATCAATTAATCCTAAATAGGCAAACAAACCCTAAATCTGATAAAGTTTATTACCCGAATCAATTAACAAGATTTAATGATGAATTAGATGATTGATAAGTTAAAGATTGATGTTATTACCTTTTAAATCGAATAATAGATTGGATTGATTAGAATCGAAAGTTTTGAGAGCTTAGGTGTGTAACAATGGCGGCAAGAGCAACAGTGAAGAAGAATAAAGTAAAAAGGGACGGGGGGTTTGTATTTGACTTAGGTCAAATTTTAACCATTTTCACTAATGACACCTTAAGTCCCTATACTTTTCTATTCTTTTCCTTTTTGGTTTATAACTTATCTTTTCATTTTTCCTAACCATTGTTAAACTTAGCCAATTTAACCTTCATACAACTTAAGCATCGCAACCTATTAGCAAATCTCCAAGAACTTAAAGCAATTCCTATCACATTGAACGCGCACAAGTCGTATTCTAAAGCAAGACCACTCATTTACCATTTAGCCAATTAATTTTCCACAAACACTTTTGAAAAAATTGTTTTGATGACCAAGATGATTTAATATTTTCTCCCCCTTAAACGATGACCCGTTTTCTATTTAAAGAGTTGTAGTCATTGTTTAAAGAGTCAAATATTGATGAAAGCATTTCCAATTAGTATCTTGAAAAAGATTGATTCGTGGTGTCAATAAGATTTCTCTTATTTTGACAAATTAATGCACTGAGACGTACACTAATTCGTGTGAGACCAAGTTGTAAAGTAAACTTGATCCCTTTGCATGATTTGGCTTGTAAATCATGCCCGAGAAAATTAATTCCCGTTGTGAGCCAACGTTTTCCAAAGAAATACGTGACTTTAATATGAAAACCGGGTTGCAGTCTGAAATAACTACAAGCCATAATGGGCATGTTGTAAAAATGTACAACTTTTATACGGACTCTATTTATGGCACCGTGTCAATATTGATCGACATTTCTAAGGCCGTAAATATTACCGTACTAAAAGACATGCCCGATTTAAAAACAAAAAAAAATTTGGTTTTTCTTGATTTTATAATTTTTATGGTTTTTATAGGTTTTATATTTTTTATGGTTTTTCTTGGTTTTATATTTTTGTATTTTTCTTTTTGTGGTTTATATATTTATGATAATATACATGATCACGAACAAAGGATACGCTTGAATAGTTTACCACCACTATTCAGCTGATTCTTCTGCCAATTCTTTGAGAGTCGCTGGAGTGAATGATTTCATGCCAAGCTTGTCGATCAAAAACTCGATTCGTCCTCGATCTAAGGCTTTGGTGAACATATCTGCCAGCTGATACTCAGTAGTGACAAAATACAGCTCGATCACTCCGTTCTCCACCTGCTCTTTAATGAAATGGTAGCGAATATCTATGTGCTTGGCCCGGGAGTGTTGAACATAGTTGCAGCAAAGGGCAATGGCGCTCTTGTTGTCACAATACATCGGGATTTTGTTGAATCCCAAACCGTAGTCTGTTAATTGTGATCTCATCCAAAGGACTTGAGCACAACAATCGGACATGGCGATGTATTCAGCCTCCGTGCTAGAAATTGCAGCGCTTTTCTGCCTTTTTGAAGACCAACTGAGCAATCTGTCTCCAAGGAGTTGCACAGATCCAGAAGTGCTACGCCTCGTGTCTTGACATCCAGCATGATCGGCATCTGCGTATGATATTAAAGCAATAGAGGAATCTTTCGGATACCATAGACCACGATGAAGTGTTCCTTTTAGATACCGAAAGATCCTTTTAACAACATGTAGGTGCTTTTCGGTAGGCCGAGCCTGATATCGGGCACACATGCATACGGCAAATTGCAAATCAGGCCTGCTAGCAGTCAGATAGAGAAGGGTGCCGATCATCCCAAGGTAAAGTTTTGGATCGACAATAGTCCCATTCCTATCTTCATCTAACTTGGATTTTTCGACCATTGGAGTGTCCACGGGGTCACAATTTTCAAAGTTATATTTCTTTAAAGATTCTAGAGCATATTTGGATTGATTAATAAAGATGCCTTTGGGATTCTGAGAAATTTGTAATCCTAAGAAAAATGAAATTTTTCCCATCATTGACATCTGAAAGCGTGTGGACATTATCTTCTCAAAGCGATTTGACAATTCTATGTTAGTGGCAGCAAATATTATATCATCAACATAAATTTGTACCAGTATCATGTCGTTGCCCTCCTTGAGAGTGAATAGAGTAGGGTCCACCTTGCCTTTGGAGAAGCCTTCCGAGATGAGATATGTTGAAAGGAGATCATACCACGCGCGTGGAGCTAGTTTCAACCCATAAAGAGCCTTCTTAAGCTTGTACACATGATTCGGAAACTCCGTGCTAACGAACCCATCCGGCTGACTAACATAGACTTCTTCCCTTAGTTCACCGTTCAAAAATGTCGTCTTCACATCCATTTGATAGACGATCATGTTCATATGAGCAGCATACGCAAGGAATAGTCTAATAGCCTCCAATCTTGCAACAGGAGCAAAAGATTCTTCAAAGTCTATACCCAAGGCTTGTTTATATCCTCTAGCAACCAATCTAGCCGTATTCTTCAAGACTGCACCCATCTCATCTAGTTTAACCTTATAAACCCACAACAAAGTAAGGATGTTAACCTTGTCAGGGAGAGGAACTAATTCCCATACTTCAAGTCTTTGGAATTCATTTAGTTCCTCCTGCATGTCTTCAATCCAAGATGATTGAGTCATAGCCTGTTGCCAATTTTTAGGTTCAACTTCGGAGAGAAATGCATCAAAGTAGCAATAGAGTGCACTCTCTTGTAATTGATGGCGTGTAGAGACTGGTCGATCTAGATCTCCAATGACATTCCTAATTGGGTGATCTTTTGTCCATTTGGTGCTATGATTTTCAATCCGTGGTGGTCTGGAGTGAACAATTGAAGGAGCTTCTTTTGAGGTAGACGCGGCTGTAGGGTTTTCAGGTATCGCTACACCAAAGAAAGGAAGCTCTTGTAGGTGAGCATATTCCAAATCGTGATCAATAGAATCCTCTTCAACATCATTAGGCACAAGTAAGGGTGACGATTCAGGTGTAGTTTGAGAATCACTTGGTAAAGGTGCATCCGGTTCAATGTTAGTTGAAGATGCATTAGATAAAGCTTCATTTGCTTGAGCAACAACTTCAGGTACTGGAGCTATCACTACAGGTGCTGGAACTTCATCATTCGGGGGATCAAAGAATTCATCAAACAACGGTTGAAACAGTTTATCCCACTCGGGCCTTGTAGGTGGTAAAAATGATGTAGAAGTAGGATTATTGGGAACTAATCCGGAACTAATAGCACCGGTTCCCATCTCATGAAGCGCGGGTTCAGAGCTGCGTTGCTCAGAAGCCATCGTTGTCAGCTCATCGAAATCTGCGTCCATAGTTTCTACAATCTTACCAAGACGACGGTTGTAAATTCGGTAGGCTTTCTTGGAGGGTGAGTAACCAATGAAAATACCTATATCGGCTTTTGGTTGAAGCTTGCCCAAGTTCTCACTATTAATATTTGGATAACAAAGAGCACCAAACACATGAAAAAATGAAACATCGGGTTTACGGTCATGTAGAAGCTCGTAAGGTGTTTTTCCATGGCGTTTCCGAATGATAGAACGGTTTTGGGTGAAACATGCAGTAGATATAGCTTCTGCCCACAAGAACAATGGAGCGTTCGCATAAATTAGCATAGTCCTAGCAGCTTCCATAAGCGTACGATTCCGTCTTTCAAAGACACCGTTTTGTTGTGGAGTGCGTGCAGCGGATGTTTCATGTGAAATACCAACATCTTCATAGTAAGCACGAAGAGTCTGGTTGACGAACTCTGTTCCATTATATGTACGAATACGGCGGACAGTAGTATTCAAACGTACCTGAATGAATTTCAGAAAAGTGATGATAGCCTTCGGTGCTTCATCCTTTGTACGTAGAAATCTAACCCATGTAAACCTGGAGAAATCATCCACAATGACAAGAATGAATTTCTTACCGCTCACACTTTCAGTTCTCATTGGCCCACAAAGATCCATATGCAAAAGATGAAGTGTTTCTTGATTGGTGTCTTCAGCTTTGGGCTTGTATGATTTCTTTGTACTTTTCCCCCTTGAACACGCGGAACATAAATGGTCCTTGTGAAATTTGAGCTTTGGAAGACCACGAACTAATTCGTTTTTAGCCAGATGATTAATAGCATCAAAGTTAAGATGAGATAATCTGCGATGCCATAACCATGACTTGGTCTTAGATGCTTTAGAGAGAAGACATACTGGAGAGGCGGCCATCATGTCTTGTAGGGAAAACGTATAAAGATTTGCACCACGAGATCCCTTCAACAAGTCTTTTCCTTCCAAGTTACGGATGAAACAAGTATGTTGTCGAAAAGCAACCTCTAGGTTGGAATCACAAAACTGTCCTACTGAAAATAAGTTATGACCAAGACCTTCTACATAGTATACCCTTGAAATCGTAACGTTTCCAATCTGATATTCACCATACCCCATTATCTTTGCTATATGATCATTACCGAATTTAACCGTTCCAAGAAACTTGCTGACGAAATTTCGGAGCATCGAGCGATCTCCGGTCATATGCTTTGAACAACCGGAGTCCAAATACCAGAGGATGATTTGGACCACCTGAAAATATCACCAGACGAGGACAATGTAGAGGTATCGGAATCTGAATGTTCCTTGTTATTAGCAGGTACAGATTTAATAATCTTAGATTTGCTAATTTTAGGTTTCTTAGATTTCCTAGCCTTCTTCTTCCTAGTTGGTGGTGTAGATTCTAGTTGGCTTAAATCCTGAGGTATTTCTTCACTGATAGGCACTATAGTGGGGGCTGACCTAATTAAAGGGCGCTGTTTCCATACTTTAGTGCTAGTGTGCCTAACTAAAGGACGCTCAGACCTAACCTGAATGGATTCATTCCTAGTTAAAGGGCACATTTTTCCATCTAATGTAAAGGTCCTACCAGTGGGACGCCATTTCCAGCCAACTTGGGCACGAGTTCTACCAGTTGGCTTCCATTCAAGATTATTCCTAATGGCATTCATTTCATTCACATGATCAATAAGACACAAATCATGACGTTGGGAAAACATACATTCATTACAATTCCAACAATTCAAATTAGAATTCACGAATGGTTTAGGCTTCTGCACAGGCGCAGAGCTTTTAGTCTTAACATGATTCTTTATATTTAAAACTGAACTAACATTCCTATGGTGAGCTTCTACTTTCTTCTTGTTGGTACTACTAGTGGAGGGCTTGATCTTATCTTTCTTGAGTGGCGATCCTTTAGCCTTAGTAGACTCTTTTACTCCTGTAGAAGGCAAAGTGGGAACATTAGCAACAGATTTTAAAGGTGCCTTACTTGATGGAGCCAATGACGGTTTTGCTCCTGGGGTCTTATTGAATGGAGTTACAGCAATGGGACGATTAGTGAGTAGTGCAGAACCTGGTTTACCTATGTATTGCAAGTAGGATAAGCAATATTGAACACGCTTAATATATTCATGGGCTGAATAATAGTAGCTACTTGAGGGATCTAAGGCATAAAGATCGTCTAAGATATCCCTAACAAGATCTACATGCTTAATTGCGTTCCTCATATAATCATCGTAGGTAACCGGGTTTTTCTTATGGAGCGGGTTCTTATAGAGCACTACTGACTTGGTTGTTGGAGCACTAGAGGACGGTTCAGATTCGGTAGCTAAGTTATCAACAACTTCTTGTCGGGTGAGAAGAAGTGTCTCCTTTAACTCGGCCAAAACCATGTTTTTGTCAATGAGCAGGATGTTTAAGTCAGAGATTTCCTCACACTTTTGGTTCAGTTGTTCAACATAAGATTGTTGTTGTGCTGCATTAAAAGCTAAGCGTTCTTCTATTGAACCATAAAGAGCGGATAGTCCCTGTCTTGCCCGATCCATCTCCCCTAGAATAGACGAAAGTCTAATTTCTAAGTCCTGGTTTTTAGACTCTGCAGCCTCTAGTTCCAATTTTAGTGTTTCATTTGACGACACATCTCTCTTCAATCTCATAATCTCTTCCTCTAATGCCTTAACTATTGCAATCATCTTGTCACTCGTCTCAACACCGTTTTCACAACCATTTGATATCAAAAGATCCTCATTTTGAGCTTGTTGTTTTAATTCTAAAGATATACAATGTTGTTCGAGTTGATTAAAGCGTTTTGAAAGTAAATTGTAAGAATCTTGTAGCTTTAAAAATTCAGCGTTAGATTCATGACAAGAATGATTATCTACCTCATTTACAGTATCAGCAACATTTACAGAAAGATCACACACATCATCACAAATATTCACATCATTACATGTAATCATAGCGGATGTAAGCTCATTCGAATAATTAACATTTACAGTAGTAAGCACATCACACGAAATTACTTCGGACAAGAATCGGTCATATTCGGATAAAATCTTTTCCTTTTCAATTAGTTGTAGTTCGTAAGCGGTGTCCATTTCATAAAACACTTTTTGAACTTCTCCAATTTCAAACTCAAGATTTTCTTTAAGAGATGCAAAACTTCCTTTTAGACTTTCGACAAACGAATTGATCTCATTCTTAAACACCTCGTTCATGTGTTCGAAAGCCCATTCTCCGGCGTTTAGGCCATTTGAAGTCGTACATTCCAAAATGACCTTGTCAAAATTAGTAAAGTATTGATTAATCTCTTGCAAGTTTAACCATACAGTGCTAACAGGTGGAAGATCCTTTGGAATTTCCTTAGGACCTTCCATATTGACAAGTGTAGGAAGTGTACTAGGGTTTTCTTCATTTAACATGTAGGTTGGTGCTGTAATGAGATCTTTGTCCATATGGAAGCGAATTCTAAAATCCGTTTTAGCAAGCTCCTGATTCATTTTGAAATAATCACACTCAGGATATTTTGCAAAATTGTATGACCGATCCTCATCAACTAGATCCTTACTTGTGCGATCATCGAAAATAACAATCGGGTCTAAGACCAATCCTAATTGGGTTGCATTATAAAGTCTTGGACTATGACCTAAACCTTGTTTTGCATACCGTGGGTTAGGGGGAAGGCCTTTTTGACGTGATAAGTTAAATTCTCTAAACGAAGCATCAAATAAGTGCACTAGTTGAGAAGCAGCGTATTGTCTTAAAAGCAAATAATCTAGACTTCAAATCTTATTAGCAGCATTAATCTCCATTTCATTCTTCTTAGACTCGAGTAATTCAAAATCCGTTTGAAGTTTTTGAAAATTAGTGACCACTAACTCTTTTTCTTTAAGTTCATTAGAAAGATTTGCTCTTAAGTTTTCAATTTCTTGCAAATGACCCATTTGTTTGTTTCGAAAATGATCATATTCGGGATTTGTTAGAACACTAGACGAAGGCACTAATTCCAAAGTTTGAACTTTCTCGTTACTTAAGGCAAGCTCATCAGACAAATTCTTATTTTTAGCTATGGTTTCTAATAGTGCAGCATTCATTTGGCTAAGTAATGTAGCAGGAACCATGACCAAATCTTGTTGAGCAGGAGTATGCGTATTCGAAATGGCTCCCGGTTGTGATTCACTCAAAGTCTGAGGACTCACATTGATTACTATCATTGATTGTCTCTTCATTTGAACGACTCACCACCGAAGACTCATTCGAATCAGCACTCTCTTGCACAACTTGATGTGGTTGAATGCAAGTATCAGTGGTATTATCAGTGGTATTAATAAGTACCTCAGATCTCTTTTCTGGCCCTAAGCTGGAGATAGTTGCCATAAGAGCTGCCTGTGCAGATTGAAGTTCATCACAGTCTGAATCATAAGCATCAAGATCATCTGCTTGGTATGCTGCATTTTGTGTAGTTACAACGTCTTGTTCAGCAATCCCTGGATCAGCAAGAAATGCAAGCTCCTCTTCATCAAGTTCCCTTCCTTGTGCCTGAGCATTCACCAGATAAATCTTTTCTGCAAACCATTGACCATCCCTTCTCCTCTTGGGTTTCTTGCAATCCCTGGACATGTGACCTTCTTCCTTGCAGTTGTAGCATGTAATCATTCTCAACTTGCCTATGGAATTAGCCCGTGGAGGAGTGTTGACCATTGGAGCATGATTGACCGTGCGAGCATTGGTAGTTGATGTAGTAGGTCTCCCCTAATAAGGTTGAATAGGTTGAACCATTACCCTGCCATTCTCAATAGTAGCTTGTTGGCGAGAATTGGATGAATTCCTCAGTTGATTGTTAGTAGGAGCTATTCCTCTAAATCCTCGTTTGCTTAAAGTCCTTGTGAGGTAAGCAGACATAGTGGCTAACACTTCAACTGGACCAGTTCCTTGTTTGAACTCAGGAATGGGGACTTCATCATCATCACAATACAGTGCTTGGTCTTGTTGAGCTGCGTAAGCACTAGAAGGAACACTCATGTGGTCAGAGTAGCTTGATGGATATGCTGCATTCTCTTGATAAGAAGAATATGAAGATTGAGCATAAGGTGCAATACTTGCTGGGAGAGGTTGTGAAGCATAGTGTGATGTAGGTGCATTAAACCGATATTGTTGCTGATGTGAGGTGGGTGGTTGCGGTAGAATCGAGTATTGGGGGAAGGTTGGTGTCATGTAAGGTGATGGATGATAGGCTTGGTGTCCCAAAATATAAGGAGTGTTGTTGTGTGACAAGCTTGGTTGATTCGCCATCAATGCTAAAGAATCAGGGTACATACCTCGAGGCGAACGGTGCATGATCACATGTTTCTCATGCTGCTGAAGAAAAGCATATAGTTGATCCAAATTGCACTTATGCAAATCCCTGGTTAACTTAACATCGGTAATATACTCACCCCATTCAGCTTGAGGTAAAGTATTCAAAAATTTGGTGTTAACCTGGAATGGAGCAATCACGAGATTGTATACATTCAGATCATTCATGAGAGTAGTGAATCTGAAGTAATAATCATGAAGCGTTTCCCCTGGGCTGTACGTGAATCTATCAAACAGATCATACAACTGACATTCCCTCTCCTGTTTGGTAAGGGACGTACCTTGTAGCAACACCTTTAGACGTTCCCATAAATCCTTTGCCACCGTATACTGACTTACCATCCGATAGATGTCATGTGGAAGAGCTTGGAGAATGGTTTGAAGAGCCTTTTCGTCAGCATCGGCAACAAGTTGTTGAGCTGGTGTAAGTTCTTCAAACTCCCTTGGTCGAGTCACATTGTTAACCACGATGGTACCATAATCAAGTGGACCATTCAGAATTGACTTGACCATAAGCCTCCCATATACCGGTTTTCCCTTAAGGTAAGACATCATCCGGCCTTGCCATGCTTCAAAAACTTCTTTGATGAGCATTGGAGGGCGATTATCCGTTCCCGTAATGACGGAAATATCCGTAAGTGATGTCATCTGAGGCATTACTGAATTCGGATTCATTTTGTTCACTTCAAAGAGACAAAGATTATCGGTTGATCGAGCAGTGAAGTAAAGCTTGTGAATTGTGTTGAGTTTTTGTTGTAAGAAACCAAGATTAAATCCTCTAAAAATCGTCGAAAAAACAAGTAAAATATCCCTTGATTCGGAACTTTTGTTGATTCGGAAGTGTTGATTCGGAAGATTTTGGCTTGGAATACCTTGATTCAGAACTTTTGGTTCGGAAGATTTGATCCGGAACTTTCCCTTGATCCGGAACTTTTCCCCTTATCCGGAACTTTCCTTTGATCCGGAACTTTCCCTTGATCCGGAACTTTCCCTTGATCCGGAACTTTACCTTGATCCGGAACTTTCCTTGATCCGGAACTTTTGGTTCGGAACTTTCCTTGATCCGGAACTTTCCTTGATCCGGAACTTTTGGTTCGGAACTTTCCTTGATCCGGAACTTTGGTTGATCCGGAACTTTTTGATCCGGAACTTTTTGGTTCGAAACTTTTACTGGGTAAAACAGAAACCTTGTTCGTATGAACAGTCGATCAAAAAATGATGATTAAACCCAGATTTTTACCAAATAACCCAAAAAGTTTTGTGATTTCTAAAATAATAAGTAAAAACTAATACTTATCTACTAATCCCAATCACAAAAACACCAAAAACTCCAAGAATCAAGATGGATCTTCTTAAAGAACACTAATACAATCAAAAACTAAAAAACAACACAAATCATTACATTAAATCACCCCATAGCTCTGATACCAAATGTAGAATCTTGATAACCTATGAATCTATGAAGTGGGTTGTTGATTTCTAGAGAGAGAAACTAGAGAGAGAAAGTGAGAGAAACTATGTGTCTTTTTATTCAAATGAAACTAGGAAATGAACAACAACCAACCCCTTTCCATGGTGGAAAGGGGTATTTATATCCAAGGCCTTATTTGGGCTTGGGCCGACCCATGACAAGCCCATGGGCCGGTTTCTTACTTAACTTAATAAGTAACACTAACTACGAGCTATTACAACATTAATAATATTGTGGAGTGACCGATACTTCTAATATACGTAAAAACGTATTTCTAACACTTTTTATGATTAACATGTTCGACGACCTTCACGTTGGGTTTGGCCGGATCTACAAGGTA
Organism: Glebionis coronaria; assembly: GCA_025667525.1. Lineage (NCBI taxonomy): Eukaryota > Viridiplantae > Streptophyta > Magnoliopsida > Asterales > Asteraceae > Glebionis > Glebionis coronaria. Next base: position 537,200,961 of record CM046881.1, on the reverse strand, counting down.
GAAGACTTGTTTGAATTGTGTTGCGAGAATGTATTGATCACTTTTGCACCACTCACCAGAGCCGAATATTTGTGTCATTCCGTTTCTAAAGGTAAGTTTCTTGACTCTACCAGTGTTGCGAGTGTCGAACCACTTAACTTTGAACAACGTAACTTTAAGCGAAAAATAGTCAAACTCGAGGATTTCTTGAAGTTGACCATAAGACATTTCCCCGTCAAGGCCAGTCGAACAAATGCTGATGTTTGAGTTAAACGATGTTCATCACGGCTCTGCACGACATACCTCACACCATCTACTACGCAACAGTTTACTGACATTGGAGCTTTTGATGGTCCATTAGCTAAAGCGAATAACTTGTTGGTTGGGCTAACCTCTGGGTCTTGGGGATTTTGTGCGTGACGTTCAAAGATCTCTGAAGAAGATAGGATTATATAGAAAACAAAAAATATGATACTGTTATTTTTACACTTAAGTACACAAAATAAGTGTTAGTTTACCAGCGTCCTAAACCAGTTGGGGAATTCTTCTAGCATGTCTTCTTTTTGTTTTTCTGTAAATAAACTGAAAAACGTTCATGCTATTAAAATAAGTCGTCGAAATGATAAGTTAAGAAGAAAAAGTTACAAAATTAAAAAATGCGTACCTCAGGAACTGGTCTTGGTACATGTCGATATCAGGACTGTTGTTAAGTACATACCATCTCGCTTTCTTGTACTATTCGGTAGGAAAATAAGGAAAGGACAGTAAACCAATCGGCTTGCATACTGATCGGAACACTTGAAACTTACACGTGAAACTTACACGTTAGAGGTTCAATGTATTATATAAGGTTATACATTAGAGGTTCAATGTATTAGATAGGGTTATACATTAGAGGTTCAATGTATTAGATAGGGTTATACATTAGAGGTTCAATGTATTAGATAGGGTTATGCATTAGAGGTTCAATGTATTAGATAGGGTTCAACATTAGAGGTTCAATGTGTGACAATCCGTCAATTTCAGGTCGTTATTCTAATCTCGACTATTACGTATTATGTGTTTACTCTAATTAGAATTTTAAATTATCGACTAACCGAGAAGGTTATGACTTGAAACTAGCGTAAGAATGTCGATTAGATGAAAACCGGCAAGGAATACGCTAGGTATCGATATTATATTCTCAATTTATCTTAAGAATGATTATATTATATTTAATCTTTATTTCTCGTGCTTTACGTTTTAACGAATGACGAGAACTACTAGTGATCGCGTTACCGACGGATGCCCAAAAATTTATGTTTTATTATCGATTGTCTCGATATTTTATATTTTCGACGTTTTCGATTTAATTACGTTTTAAGTCGTGTCGAAGCTTTATTATTATATTTATGAAGAGTTTTAACTTTTGAAAACTATTTTTACGAAACCCGAGTCCCGTAAATATTTTTTATTTTGGCTAATATTCATTTGCTACCCTTTAAATTACTTAATTACTTTTTGGTCCAAAACTATACCTAATTGGCAAAACTAGTCCCTCCACTACATAGTATAAAAAGAAAATTCTTACCTAATTTTCCCACTATATCATTTTAATAAAATAAAAAAAAACACACTCATCCTCCCCCTCCCCCTTGTTCCCGTCCACACCAAGCCCCCAAAACCATCACATTTTTGTGATTTCTACTTTGATCTAGCCAAAATTAAATTAAGTCTCATCCTTGATTTTTGAAGGTGGTTCTTTTGATATCAATTTTACCTACATGCACCATGTTATAATTTTTCATAAAATCTTGTGAAGTTTGATCTATTCTTATAATAAAAATGTGTTGTTTATCATGTTTTTACTTGTTTTTAATGATAACATGTATGGATTTTTAATTTTTGTTTTGAAGATATGTACATGCAAGTGATATAGGATTGAGAAGGGTTGATGTAGATGATTGATAGATGATATTAGGAGTATATGAATTGTTAAAATGGGTCAAAATGTTGATTTAACATGATTTTTAACTAGTCATTTTAGATCAGTAGGTAAAAAGGTAATTTTGGGTACCTTAAGGTCAAGTATTTGTTAAACTAATAAGATAGGGTTGTAGAGAATTTCTCTAGCTTCGATTTGATATAAAATAGGGCTTCCAACTCAACACGAGTGCAAAGTTATCCTAGTTTTAGTATTCGTGTACCGGGAGACGAGTATCGGCACAATCCGAAAATTGTTGTCGATATTTGGATCGAATCTCGGGGACTATAGAATGAGTTTTAAAAATGTTCAAGGACTGATGTTAAATTCTAAACCCAGGTCATGAGTCTATTTTCAAACCCTGAGTGTCGGTTTTATAAATGGAGTTGTTTAGATATGTTAAAATGGTTTTACAAGTCAAAGGCGTAAAAACTGTCCTGTTTTTGTAACTCTTAGATGTGTCGGGAAGAAAGCCTTAGAAGTAATATTTTTAAATGAAACTTAAACTGAGTCTTATTCATATTATATGTGAGTTTGTGACCAAGTTTCGTCGAAAACGGAATAGTTTAAGTAAGGTAAACGAGCTTGTACTTTCGGTAAGTACCGGCAGATTTTTATTGAGGGTATAGTCTAATAAAGTAAACATGTAAAAGGGTATAGAAGTATCACTTGTATTTTTATTTTTTGGGATTGTCATGGTTTTCTAATTTTGAGTTTTGTATTATTTAAGTATGGTTTATACTTGAGTCATTTATTAACTAGCGCGCCTTATATGATAGGTTGCGGTTTTCGTGTCTAACAGGCATCACTTATCGTCGGTGATCGTGTCATTACTACTATTGTACCAAGGTGAGTCTATAGCCTCTCTTTTATACTATCTTGTAAAGTATTTTAAAACCCGCGAGGGGGATAACATGCTTGTTTTGAAATAGAACACAATGGACCCGATTGTATGCTAGATGAACGTTATTTACATATGTTTGCTTATAGCCTTAAAGACCCATTGAAACATGAATTGTTAATCGAAGGAACGCTAATACTATGGATAGATCTATCGGGGTGACGCCCAGTCCGGTCGCGACTAGCTATCGCGTGGTGTTGTGATACACTAGTAATGAAACATCAGATGCAATTGTATAAGAGAAATATACATACTTGGCTAGGTGTGTTCGGCTGAAATAATATATGTTAACGTTCAATGTCATGAGGCTTATGTAATAACAACGATGATTATGTCTGATCCACGTGATTGTCAACCATGGAAGGTTTATTCAGAATACTTGTGTTCGTTTATTTAATTTAAACTCTATAGATTCACTCAGCATTTTTGTTGACTTTATAGCATGCTTTTTTCTCAGGTCCATGAAGAAGGCACTCAGGGAAGGCGGTTTCATGTAGCTTGCAAGTTTGAAATGTTTTGGCCCGCTTTTCCAAACTATGCCCATTCAAAGAAACTTTTGTTGTTTGTTATGTTGTGTAAACTTAAAACTATTTGGGACCGTGTGTCAACTGTTTCATCTTTAAATAATGAATGGATGTATGTTTTATTAAAACGACTCGTTTTGAGGTGTTTTCAATGATATTGAGATTGAACCAATATAGTAGCACCCAATGACCCTTCCGCTGCTAGACTCGAAATTGGGGGTTTTTATAGATTGGCATCAGAGCTCAAGTTATAGAGAACAGAAAGATTTTCCAAAAATAAATTTTTGAAATCTTTTGACTATAACATCTGCAAGCGAAACTTCTGAGTTGCCAGTGGACGAGAATAAGAAAAGTATATCTATGTTATAAATATTTAATTATTATTTATGCTTAAAGCATAATGGATTACATTTATTTAGTTATAAATGTTTATTATTTGATTATTATAGTACTAATACGTAATTTACAAACGACGTAGATTGTCACAATAGAAATTCCTGTCTTTTGACTCATTCCTCGTGAATCTTTGTTCCTTGTCTAAATTATATTCTTTGTTCTATCATCCATTCTTGTCTCTCTTCATCTATCTAATTCTTTATCCGTGTTATTCATGTTTTGTTATCACAAACGTTGAATGAATACTCATTTTAATGTGAATTGTGTAACACGATCATGCCACCAAAACAAATGACTGAGGCGCAATTACGCGCTATAGTAGCTGATCAATTTCAGGTCTCTATGAATACATTTATGGCAAATATGAATAATGGAGCCGGTGGATCCGGTGGAACTGATGGATCTGGTGGAGCTGGTGGATCCGGTGGAGCTGGAAATACTGGAGCTAGCAATGCTGGAGCTGGCAATGCTGGAACTGGCAATACTGGAACTAGCAATACTGGAGCTGGCAATACTGGAGCTGAAAATGCTGATGCTGGAACTGGTGATGTTGATAGACCAGTGATTTCTGAAAACAAGAAGTGTACTTACACCTCATTCATGAAATGCAAACCTCCGACTTTTAAGGGTACTGAAGGTGCTGTTGGTTTAATACAATGGTTTGAAAGATTGGAATCCGTGTTTCGATTTAGTGGAAGTGAGGAAGGAGACAAGGTGATGTTTGCCTCTGCTACTCTTCAAGGGAGAGCATTAACTTGGTGGAATGGAAGAATGGCGTCTGTAGGGATGGATGCTGCTTATGCTACACCTTGGGTTGAAGTGAGAAGGTGGATGACCGGGGAATTCTGTCCAAGGAGTGTTATTTAAAGGTTAGAACAGGAACTGTATCAGCGGAGACTGAGGGTTACTGATATTGATGGATACACAAACAAATTCCATGAACTTGCTCTACTTTGTACAAAGTTAACCCAGAATATTTGAAGGTGGAGCAGTATATTCGAGGCTTACCTGCCAACATCTGTGGTGATGTGACCTTATCTAAACCTGCCAATATTCATGAAGTTGTTCAAATGGCCTACCAACTGATGGGACAGATTATCCAAGATAAGTCTGATGGTGTTTCTGAAGGTAATAAAAGAAAGGCTAAAGTTGATAGTGATGATCGTGGTGATAACCGTAAATTTCACAATAGGAATCAGAACCGAAGGAGGAGTAGTGCTAATGCAATGACTGAAACTGCACCTGCTGATAAGGGAACCCGAAAGTTGTCACTGGTACGTTTTTACTGAATAACCGTTACGCTACAACTTTATTTGATTCGGGTGCGGATAAAAGCTTTGTGTCTACAAGTTTTAGTACCTTAATTTATATCAAACCGGTCGAATTAGACGCGAGTTATGAAGTAGAACTAGCTGATGGTAAATTAGTAAGTACCAATCGTGCGCTCTTAGGATGTTCTCTTAATCTTCTGAACCGTTTTAAGATAGACTTGATGATCGACGAATTGGGAAGTTTTGATATTATTATCGGAATGGATTGGCTGTCCAAGTATAATGCGTCTATTCTGTGTGGAGAAAAGAAAGTTAGGATTCCTTTAGATGACATGACCATAGTTATCGAAGGTGATAAATGTAAATCTCAACTGAAAATCGTTTCGTGCATTCGTAAGTATATCAAAAGAGGTTGTGAGTTATTCCTAGCTCATGTATCGGAGAAGGAATCGAAGGAGAAACGTATCGAAAATGTTCCAGTCATTCGTGACTTTCCTGAAGTGTTTCTAGAAGATTTGCCAGGGCTTCCGCCTATAAGTCAAGTAGAATTCCAAATTTATCTAATTCCTGGTGCTGCACCCGTGGCACGTGCGCCATATCGTTTAGCACCATCCGGGCTGAAGGAGTTGTCTATGCAATTGTAAGAACTATCTGATAAAGGTTTTATACGACCGAGTTTGTCACCTTGTGGAGCTCCTGTTTTATTAGTTAAGAAGAAAGATAGTTCGTTCCGTATGTGTATCGATTACCGAAAGCTTAATAAGCTAACGATCAAGAATCGTTATTCGCTTCCAAGAATTGATGATCTATTTGATCAACTTCAAGGTTCTCGTGTTTTCTCCAAGATTGATCTTCGTTCTGGTTACCATCAACTTCGTGTACGCGAGGAAGATATTCCTATTACGGCGTTTAGAACTCCTTATGGTCATTATGAGTTTCGCGTTATGCCTTTTGGTTTGACTAATGCACCTGTTGTATTCATGGACTTAATGAATCGAATTTGTAAGTCGTATCTTGATAAATTCGTTATCGTTTTCATCGATCATATTCTAATCTACTCTAAGAGCAAGGAAGAGCATGCCGAACACTTAAGAATTATGTTGAACTTGTTAAAGAACGAAAAGTTGTACGCTAAATTCTCAAAATGTGATTTTTGGCTTAGTTCCGTACAATTTCTCGGACATGTGATTGATAAAAGTGGAGTACATGTTGATCCTGCGAAGATCGAAGCCATCAAGAATTGGAGTACTCCAACTACTGCAACTGAAGTACGTCAATTTCTAGGTTTGGCTGGTTACAACCGAAGGTTTATTGAAGGATTCTCTTTGATATCGAAACCATTAACTAAGCTGACTCAAAATAATAAGCCGTATGTGTGGGGCGACGATGAAGAATAAGCTTTCCAAACCCTAAAGATGAAACTTTGTAGTGCGCCGATCTTATCGTTACCTGAAGGAAATGAAGACTTTGTTGTTTATTGTGATGCATCTCTTCAAGGATACGGTGTTGTTCTCATGCAACGTGAAAAGGTGATTGCATATGCCTCTAGACAGTTAAGGAAGAATGAGGAGAACTACACTACCCATGACTTGGAATTGGGCGCTGTGGTTTTTTCTCTGCGACTTTGGAGACATTATCTGTATGGCACGAAGTGTACAGTATTCACTGATCACAAAAGCCTACAATATATATAGGATCAAAAAGAGCTGAATATGAGGCAACGTCGATGGGTTGAACTCTTGAGTGATTACGACTGTGAAATTCGTTATCACCCAGGAAAGGCGAATGTGGTAGCTGACGCGTTAGGTCGAAAGGAAAGGGAGAAACTGATTCGAGTGCGTGCTTTGGTGGTGACAGCTCATAATAACTTACCTGAGCAGATTCGTAACGCACAAATCGAAGTGTGTAAGAAGGAAAATATTGCAGCCGAAACATTTAGAGGAGACGGTGAAACATTTGAGACGCGAGCCGATGGTGTAAAGTGTTTGAGGGGTCGAATCTCGTTACCACTATATGGTGGACTGACAGACTTGATCATGCTTGAATCTCATAAATCCAAGTATTCTATTGATCCTGGATCGGAAAAAATGTACCAAGACTTAAAAAAGTTATACTGGTGGCCGAATATGAAAGCTGATATTGCATCAGACGTCGCGAAATGCTTAACATGTGCAAAAGTGAAAGCTGAATATCAGAAGCCGTCAGGATTACTTGTCCAACCTGAAATTCCAATCTGGAAATGGGAGCGAATTACGATGGACTTCATCACAAAACTCCCAAGGACACCGTCTGGGTTCGATGCAATCTGGGTTATTGTCAACCGTTTAACTAAATCCGCCCATTCTATTCCAATCAACGAGAGGTTCGGTTTGGAGAAACTTTCCGACCTTTATCTGAAGGAGATCGTGTGTAAGCATGGTGTTCCTATTTCGATCATTTCCGATAGAGACAGTCGTTTTGCTTCTGGATTTTGGAGATCGCTTCAGAAATCTTTAGGAACCAATTTGGATATGAGCACAGCCTATCCCCCGCAAACCGATGGGCAAAGCGAAAGAACAATTCAAATTTTGGAGGATATGTTGCGTACTTGTGTGATAGACTTTGGAAGTAGCTGGGATAAGCACTTACCTTTGGTCGAATTCTCGTACAATAACAGTCATCACGCGAGTATTAAAGCTGCACCTTTTGAAGTACTTTATGGGAGAAAAATATAGATCGCCAGTTAGCTGGAGTGAGGTTGGTGATGCTCAACTCACTGGACAAGAGATGATTAGAGAGACGACGGATATGATTATGCAAATCAAGAATAGGTTGTTGTCTACGTGAAGCCGACAGAAGAGTTATGCGGATGTGAGAAGAAAACCATTGGAGTTTAGTGTGGGAGATAAGGTTATGCTAAAGGTATCACCATGGAAAGGTGTTGTACGATTTGGAAAACGTGGGAAGATGAGTCCTCGTTATATCGGACCATTCAAGATTACATCTAGAGTAGGACCCGTGGCATACCAACTTGAACTACCACACGAATTGTATGGGATTCATAACACTTTTCATGTGTCGAATCTGAAGAAGTGTTTATTCGATGAAGAACTCGTTATACCGTGGGACGAAGTTAAGGTTGATGAAAGTTGCACTTTATTGAAGAACCAATCGAGATCATGGATCGCGAGGTTAAGCAACTAAAACAAAGTCGAATCCCTATCGTCAAAGTTCGATGGAAATCTCGGAGAGGACCGGAGTATACTTGGGAACGAGAAAACCAAATGTGGAAGAATTACCCACATCTCTTTGATTTCAACAAGCGATCGGGCAAGAACACAAGTTGATCTTCGAGGGCAAAGATCCTAATTTGGTGGGGATAATGTGACAATCCGTCAATTTCAGGTCGTTATTTTAATCTCGACTATTACGTATTATGTGTTTACTCTAATGAGAATTTTAAATTATCGACTAACCGAGAAGGTTATGACTTGAAACTAGCGTAAGAATGTCGATTAGATGAAAACCATCAAGGAATACGTTAGGTATCGATATTATATTCTCAATTTATCATAAGAATGATTTTATTATATTTAATCTTTATTTCTCGTGCTTTAGGTTTTAACGAATGACGATAACTACTAGTGATCGCGATACCGACGGATGCCCAAATATTTATGTTTTATTATCGATTGTCTCGATATTTTATACTTTCGACTTTTTCGATTTAATTACGTTTTAAGTCGTGTCGAAGCTTTATTATTATATTTATGAAGCATTTTAACTTTTGAAAAGTATTTTTACGAAACCCGAGTCCCATAAATATTTTTAATTTTGACTAATATTCATTTGCTACCTTTAAAATTACTTAATTACTTTTTGGTCCGATATTATACCTAATTGGCAAAACTAGTCCCTCCACTACATAGTATAAAAAGAAAATTCTTACCTAATTTTACCACTATATCATTTTAATAAAAAAAACACACACACTCATCCTCCCCCCCCCCCTTGTTCCCATCCACACCAAGCCCCCAAAACCATCACATTTTTGTGATTTCTACTTCGAACTAGCCAAAATTAAATTAAGTCCCATCCTTGATTTTTGAAGGTGGTTCTTTTAATATCAATTTTACCTACATGTACCATGTTTTTATTTTTCATAAAATCTTGTGAAGTTTGATCTATTCTTATAAAAAAAATGTGTTGTTTATCATGCTTTTACTTGTTTTTAATGATTGCATGTATGGATTTCTAATTTTTGCTTTGAAGATATGTACATGCAAGTGATATAGGATTGAGAAGGGTTGATGTAGATGATTGATAGATGAAACTAGGAGTAAATGAATTGTTAAAATTGGTCAAAATGTTGATTTATCATGATTTTTAACTAGTCATTTTAGATCAGTAGGTAAAAGGGTAATTTTGGGTACCTTAAGGTCAAGTATTTGTTAAACTAATAAAATAGGGTTGTAGAGAATTTCTCTAGCTTCGATTTGATATAAAGTATGGCTTCCAAAACGAGTGTGAAGTTATGCTAGTTTTATTATTTGTGTACCGGGAGACGAGTATCGACACAATCCAAAAATTGTTGTCGATATTTGGATCGAATCTCGGGGACTATAGAATGAGTTTTAAAAATGTTCAAGGACTGATGTTAAAGTCTAAACCTCAGGTCATGAGTCTATTTTCAAACCCGAGTGTCGGTTTATAAATGGAGTTGTTTAGATATGTCAAAATGGTTTTACAAGTCAAAGGCGTAAAAACTGTCCGGTTTTTGTAACTCTTAGATGTGTCGGGTAGAAAGCCTTAGAAGTAATATTTTTAAATGAAACTTAAACTGAGTCTTATTCATATTATATGTGAGTTTGTGACCAAGTTTCGTCAAAAACTGAATTTTTTAAGTAAGGTAAACGAGCTTGTATTGTCGGTAAGTACCGACATATTCTTATTGAGGGTATAGTCTAAAAAAGTAAACATGTAAAAGGGTACAGAAGTATCACTTGTATTTTTATTTTTTGGGATTGTCATGGTTTTCTAATTTTTAGTTTTGTATTATTTAAGTATGGTTTATACTTGAGTCATTTATTAACGAGCGCGCCTTATATGACAGGTTGCGGTTTTCGTGTCTAACGGGCATCACTTATCGTTGGCGATCGTGTCATTACTACTAATGTACCAAGGTGAGTCTATAGCCTCGCTTTTATACTATCTTGTAAAGTGTTTTAAAACCCGTGAGGGGGATAACATGCTTGTTTTAAAATAGAACACAAGGGACCCGATTGTATGCTAGATGAACGTTATTTACATAAGTTTGCTTATAGCCTTAAAGACCCATTGAATCATGAATTGTTAATCGAAGGAACGCTAATACTATGGATAGATCTATCGGGGTGACGCCTAGTCCGGTCGCGACTAGCTATCGCGTGGTGTTGTGATACACTAGTAATGAAACATCGGATGCAATTTTATAAGAGAAATATACGCACTTGGCTAGGTGTATTGGGCTGAAATAATATATGTTAACGTTCAATATCATGAGGCTTATGTAATAACAACGATGATTATGTCTGATCCACATGATTGTCAACCATAGAAGGTTTATTCAGAATACTTGTGTTCGTTTATTTAATTTAAACTCTATAGATTCACTCAGCATTTTTGTTGACTTTATAGCATGTTTTATCTCAGGTCCATGAAGAAGGCACTAAGGGAAGGCGGTTTCATGTAGCTTGCAAGTTTGAAATGTTTTGGCCCGCTTTTCCAAACTACGTACATTCAAAGAAACTTTTGTTGTTTGTTATGTTGTGTAAACTTAAAACTATTTGGGACCGTGTGTGAACTGTTTCATCTTTAAATAATGAATGGATGTATGTTTTATTAAAACGACTCGTTTTGAGGCGTTTTCTATGATATTGAGATTGAACCATGATAGTAACACCCAATGACCCTTCCGCTGCTATGACCCGAAATTGGGGGTGTTACACAATGTATTAGTTATGGTTATACATTAGAGGTTCAATGTATTAGATAGGGTAATACATTAGAGGTTCAATGTATTAGATAGGGTTATACATTAGAAGTTCAATGTATTAGATAGGGTTATACATTAGAGGTTCAATGTATTAGATAGGGTTCGACATTAGAGGTTCAATGTATTAGATAGAGTTATACATTAGAGGTTCAATGTATTAGATAAGGTTATACATTAGAGGTTCAATGTATTAGATATGGTTCAACATTAGAGGTTCAATGTATTAGATATGGCGAGAAAACACTGGCGGAGAAATGTTAACCATTTCTCTCACTTTTTTACCATAAAAGGATAACCACACACACTCCTTATCATAACAACCACCAGTAGATCACATACACACACACACACACTTATCATCACAAACACATTGTTATTATGAAGATGTTGAAGCATGAAGCTTTTCCGTGCAAGTGTGGACATGAGAGTAGAGTAGAGTTGTACCGCAATGGCGATAGGTACGCAGTGGAATCAGTTGCACTACTTCACGACCTTTACGATGACATGGAGAACATTCGTTTGAACTAGTTTCTGATGTATCTGTTTTCGTGTTTATGAGTCTATTATCATTTTAATATCCATGTTTAATTAAGCGCGTGTTTAAGTGTCCGTGTAGAATAAAGCTATGTTTAGGCGTGTCTGTTTGTAAGTGTCAAAGAATGTTAATAATTTTTAATGAATATTAACAATGAATGTTAACAATTATCAGTGAATGTTAAAAATTATTAGTGAATGTTAACAATTATCAGTGAATGTTAACTTTTGGCGGGAAAACATTGTCGGGAAAATGTTGGCAAAAAATTTTGGCGAGAAAACATTGGCGTGAAAATTTAACCATTTCTCTCACTTTTTATATCATAAAAAGACATATAATTCTTTTCAATGGTAAAATAGTATTTTAAATTTTAAGAACTATATTTTTTTATATATTATAATTTTTGTATTTTATATATAATTTTAAATATATATTACATTAAGAAAATTAAAGTTTGCATTGTTGAAAAATAAAGTATCCCCAGCGACATGTCGCTGGGGAAACATTGTATTTGTCGTTTTGTGAAAAAAGCGCGTTAATTAAATTTTTTGGAGGGATTTCTGGAAAGTATCCCAACGAGATGTCGTTGGGGAATCTTCGAAAATATTTAACACTACATTGATTAACACTAATCACTGGCTTAGTCTACAAAATATGTATCCCCAGCGACATGTCGCTGGGGAAACTTTGGCGGGATAATCTCCCGCTTATATTTTTGTTAAAGTATTTGGTCAAACATTGGCCACGTTTTCCCCAGCGACATGTCGCTGGGGAAAATTTTCGATAAATTTTGGCCGAATATTCAACGAGCTAAAGTGCCATGTCGAATTTGTTTTGTCGTTTAGTGCGTTTTCCCCAACGACTTTCTGTCTCTAGGGAAACCCTCGATGGGGAATAGGTGGATTGTTGTAGTGATAGGGCGTGTTTTAAAAGTTGGCCCAACATTGTTGGTGTGAATGCTTCAACAAGGTCGTAGTTTCATCATGGCCATCTGCATCATAGAAGCTCGACTGGTCCTTTATTACTACTAATAAAGCGAAGGCATCCGCGAAAGAGGTACCTTGGTCCAAAAATCTCTCGGTGTTATTATCAGCTCATATGCAAGTATTGATGCATCTTTATACTTACGTGAATCGTGATTATGATCAAGTATCCGAACTCTAGGAGTATGAATATGTTGACAATCGTGTAGCTGAGTTCAAGTACTCGAGTCTAAATTCTTGGCTACGTAATCTTGAAACTCCTAAATGAAGTAGAATAAATGAGTTCAAGTACATGGTACAACTTTATGTTTACAACACCATATGTTCAGTTTTATAATTAGTAAATGATGATGAAATCCCTACTGTATATCTTTATGAATTAAAAGATCTTATCACATATGTACTCTCAACTATTGTATTATTGTTCCGTTGGTTAAAATCCCGAGCTTAACATTGTTTGTTTTTAGAAGGCAACATATTTTTATAAATAAGATGGTAGGAATACAAAAATTTCAATCAACAATGGCCGTCAGAAACTACAACAACCATACATTCGACCATTTACAATAACTCTAACAACGACCTTAAAAGCTTTGACCATTGACAACAACCCTAACAATGACCTCAAAAGCTTAAACAACTCTAATGACTCTAAAGTCATTATCCAAAACGACCCTTACATCGACAATGGAGAAGATCTAACAATCATCGACGACAACCTGTCTTCAAGCTCTATCACAACACCAACAGGTGTTTTAAAAGATATGCCTTTGCGTCGCCAATGCGTGAGGAGTGACCTTCACGTTACGAAATGTACATTGGCGTTTGGCTCTAGGTATGGTGTGGGACAAGGCGTGAAAAGACCGGCAAAAACGCAAGGGTGTCGAGTTTTTTAAAGGTTTTAGAAACTTTTATAATATTTAGGATTATTTAAGGTTTTGGCTTACGTTTACTAATATTTTAAATTTTAACTTGAATTTACTAGTTTTTAACTCATATAATTATAAAAATATAATATAAATCTATAAATTTATATTATCGTCTTAAGTCACGCCTTAAATACGTCATGCCGCTACACTTCACGTAAAAAACTTGAGGTTTGGCAATTACACTGCGCCACGCATCACGCTATCTATAACCTTCGTCCCAACCACTTTAGGGCATTACTCTATTAGGAAGTACGGAGATGGGTTAAAAACCTGACCACGACCTTCACCCACACCCTTCACACACGACCTTAACACCGCCAATTGAACCTTACAGCACACGGTTTTAACCATGTTACTAAATCGAGTGGTGGCATAGTGACGTGTACAATTCGTTGGCAAAGAAGAACCACCTTACGTCAAACCAACCGGACCTGTTCTTAAACCCCGACACCTCAAGCCTGACCATTGCTCACTTGACCTCGACCCTCTTGGAACTAGTATAAATAATCACAACCGCATACTATTTCTAAAGCTACACTAACCAACTCAACCACCAAGCGAACCTAACTAACGACGACCAACCCATTATGGCTTCCACAAATGCCTCGACCCTCGTAACAATAAACCAAACTATCACGATCACACAATCTGAACCATTTGGGCCTCCTAAAATCAAACCATGTTCATGACCACAACCATCTCACAACCTTACGATATAAAACCATCTCACATCCTATGGATCTGACACCATCTCACAACCTTGCTAATTCAAAACGAGAGACGTGATCTTTTAATATCTTTTTTGTAATTTGTGGTGTTTTAATATCTTTTTCATTGTACGCTGTGTTATTTAGATGACGTGGTTAATGGGGTTGTTTTGCGTGTATTTTAGTAAACACAATTTAGTCTTATAAGTCTCAAAGACATTACTCTTTTTTTCTCATAATTATAGTTTAATGTGAAACTTTTGTGGTTTTTATTTTGTAATTTTAATATTAAATATTTTTAATTGTGTTATATTTATATTAATGAAATTATATTTAAACTCAATCATTGATGTATTTTGATGATGTATTATATAAAAAAGGTAAATGTTGCAAAATAAAAATAGAAAAAATCCTAAATAGTATAATTATAGGATGGACGGAGTAATAAGTCTTATTTTCATAAAATGCATTATGGATGGAAATTCTATTATATGCTTTACAACATAGAACATGTTCCACGAGTCACAAAATGCATAGACTAATTATGGATGAAAGTTCTAATGATGATGTAATATATCATAGTCGACCAAAAGGCTATGAAATAACTGAAGGGTCCCATTTTGGCATCATAATTCCATTAAATAAAACTAATTTGCCACTCACAAACTTTCACTCACCAGTTGAAGCCACGGCGAGATCCATCTATCATGAAATTGCTTGATTAGTAGTACTCATAAACGAAAAGATTCCATCATGCACATACTGTAGTATTTAGAATAACCAATTTTATGGACATGGATCCGGAACATCAATTATTGTGCTATACACGATGGATACTTTGTTAGAATATAGTATTATGGATATCTACATTTTAATCTTTTTAGATAGCATCCTTCCTTCCCTGCATATAAATATGTGTATCTCCAACATTTTACTTAGGACAAACACACAATCTTAAGGTGTGCTCCTCTCTTTTGCTAAACTTCAGAATCATATTGTTGTCACTCAAAGTTAACTATGGAGGGCAAACTAGGATGTTTTGCAAGGTTTTTCCTTACATCGAAGCCGTATATTGCCATGATTTGTTTGCAATTCGGATATGCTGGGATGAATATATTAACTAAACTGTCGCTTAATGGTGGCATGTCTCACTATGTCCTTGTTGTTTATCGGCATGCGTTCGCAACGGTTGCTATTGCTCCTTTCGCCATCATTCTTGAAAGGTACTAATAGTTCATATATAATTAATCAGAAACAAAAGGAATAGTTCCTTCTAAAGTATTTGTGTTTTGTGATTGTAGGAATAAAAGGCCAAAGATCACATTTTCACTCTTCATGCAAATGTTTGTCTTGGGACTTCTTGGGTATGCTTAATTCCTAGAACTTTATTAAGAATCAATATATAAGCTAAAGCTAAGATACAAAACTAATACTATATGTTTTCATGTATCCTTAGGCCTGTGATCGATCAAAACTTCTACTACGCAGGGTTAAAGTTTACTTCACCAACTTTTTCATGTGCTATGAGCAACATGCTCCCAGCTATGACTTTCGTTATGGCTGTCCTCTGCAGGTATGTCATTAACAATCTATATGTCGCACAAGTTCTAAAAAGATATTCATCGTTTTAATAAAGATGTCAATTTAATAACTCCAATCATTTTGGTAAATTAGAATGGAGAAACTGGACCTAAAGAAAGTTAGAAGCCAAGCAAAAGTGATTGGAACCGTACTGACAGTAGCAGGAGCTATGTTAATGACACTTTACAAGGGAAACGTAGTCGAGTTGGTTTGGACTAAGCATGTGCATCCACACTATGTTGGGTTTAATCTTGAAGTACTTTAGTATTTTCGTATTTTTAGTATTTAAGTATTTAAATTAAATAAGTTAGTTTGAATTGGTATTTATCTGAGCGAGTATAAAGGCCTGATGAGGGTCATGTGCAAGAGTGGATCCTCATGTATACCGGTTCTTTAGGTAGACTAAGTAGTTGCTTTTACTGCTCCTGTTTTGCAGCCCATGTAAGGCTATTTATAGCCATCTAGTTTGTTGAATAAAATACAGCTTTTCATTTCCAAAGTCCTTTTACCTTTTTTCCATATACAAATTGTGTGATGTGTGTGTATTGTACTTTGGCCTGATCCTTCATTTGGTATCAGAGCATGGTATAATACCCTAAAAAGAAAGAAAAGCTGATTTAGGTCAGCACAGAAAGACGAAAGAAAGAAAGACGAAAGAAAGAAAGAAAGTAAAGAAAGAAGAAAGAAAGAAAGTTAGTAAATAAAGAAAGTAAAGAAAGAAGAAAGAAAGAAAGTTAGGTACTGTGAGAAAGAGAAAGAAACTAGGTGTTGTGAGAAAGAAAAAGAAAGAAGACAGAAAACAAAGGAAGCGAATAATGGCGTTGGTCCAAGCTAAAGAAGCCGGTTCTGTGACGTATCAATATCCAGTTTTGACAGCGACAAACTATCCGGTATGGGCGGTCAAAATGAAGGCGATCATGGATGCTCACGGTTTATGGGAGACCGTCGAACCAAGGAATTTAGGTGCTGAACCGGATGAGAAGAAGTCGAAACAAGCGCTTGCCCTCTTATTTCAAGCGATACCGGAAGAGATAGTTTTGCAAATGTCGAGTCACACGGACCCGAAGAAGGTATGGGATGGCTTAAAATTACGATACTTGGGTGTAGATCGTGTAAGAGCTGCTCGACTTGCAACTCTAAAGAAGGAGCTTGAAACTATGCGTATGAAGGAGGGTGAAGCAGTAGATGATTTCGTGACAAAACTGAATGGTATTGCATCAAAGGTAAGATCTCTTGGTTATGAGCTTGAAGAAGCTGATTTAGTAAAAAGATTGCTTAACTCAATGCCGAAACCGTTTTTCCAAATTGTTGCCTCAATCGAACAATGTTTCGATTTGGAGTCGATGTTTTTTGATGAAGCTGTTGGAAGACTCAAGGCGTTTGAGGAAAGACTAAAAGGCCTTGGTGAAAAGGAGGAAGAGCAAGGCCAAGTCTTAATGGCCGAGCATAAGTATGGTGAAAGTAGCGGACAAGGAAGGGGTCGTGGAAGAAGCTATGGCAGAGGTGAAAGAGGCCAAGGAAGAGGTACGGGTCGAGGTGGTGATAAAAGCAGGTTCCGGTGTTTTGATTGTGGAGAATTTGGACACTTTGGTTATGAGTGTACTAAGTGGAAAAAACATGACAATGAAGCCAACTTGATCGAGGATGAACCAGCGCTGTTGTGAGGATGCGATTCAAGATTAAGGGGTGATTGTTGGGTTTAATCTTGAAGTACTTTAGTATTTTCGTATTTTTAGTATTTAAGTATTTAAATTAAATAAGTTAGTTTGAATTGGTATTTATCTGAGCGAGTATAAAGGCCTGATGAGGGTCATGTGCAAGAGTGGATCCTCATGTATACCGGTTCTTTAGGTAGACTAAGTAGTTGCTTTTACTGCTCCTGTTTTGCAGCCCATGTAAGGCTATTTATAGCCATCTAGTTTGTTGAATAAAATACAGCTTTTCATTTCCAAAGTCCTTTTACCTTTTTTCCATATACAAATTGTGTGATGTGTGTGTATTGTACTTTGGCCTGATCCTTCACACTATGCCGATACAACATCTACCTCGACTGAGTCAGCTGACAAAGAATGGGTCTTTGGGTCCATTCTTCTCATTATTGCTACCTTTGCATGGGCTTCATTTTTCATCGTTCAGGTAATATATATGTAGTATGATATACTAGTTGTACTCTCATGCCAAGTACTATTTTATACTTATGGTCTCATTGGTTTTGCAGAATGTGACAATGAGGATATACAAAGCACCTCTTTCTCTCACTTGTTTGGTGTGCTTTATTGGAACTTTACAGTCCATTGCTGTTACTTTTGTAATGGAACACAAGCCTAATGTTTGGGCTATTGGCTGGGACATGAACCTTCTTGCTGCTGCCTATGCTGTAAGCATATTTCTATCTAGTTTAATTTGTTATTCCTTCTTTTTTAATCTCTCTTGATCTGACTTGTTGACTTATTAATTGATAGGGAATTGTGTCATCAAGCATTGCATATTATGTGCAAGGTCTAGTAATGGAAAAGAGAGGGCCAGTGTTCGTAACTGCTTTTAGTCCTCTAATGATGATCATTGTTGCAATCATGGGTTCATTTATCCTAGCTGAAAAGATTTACATGGGAGGGTAATCATTTCAATTCTGAGTCTTTACTACTTCTTATCTTCCCGACACTGTCTAGTTTTAAATCAACATATCCTTTTTTTCAGTGTGATGGGCGCGATACTCATAGTCTTGGGACTATACTCGGTTTTATGGGGAAAATACAAGGAATACAAGGAGAAGGAGTTATCTGAGATCCTCGACCCCGTAAAGCTTACTTCTGGCAACAACAATAACATCATGATGGTGATTGATGGTGCTGAGGATGTCGAGATGCAAAGGAACGAGGCATATAGACCATCTGTGCCAACAATCGCGATAAGTTCATCTATGCAAACACCACCAATGATAGCTGTTGAGGCACCCAAAGTATAAATGAATTAATTAAGAGAGTGTTGTGGCTCGGCTTTTAGTAGTAATTAGAGTCTGCATGTGTTTTGTTAACGAGTTTTTTAAGCCCGCGCTTTGTTGCGGGGTATTTGAAATCGAGTATCAATGTGAGATAGACATTTAGTTTGAATACAACCATTATAAAGAAAAGTTTAGGGTTGTCATTCTATTATAAAATTCATTACATATACACTTATGAGAACATGAAGGAGATGCCTACAACCTTAAAATTAAATTGAATGACTTTAGGAACAGAAACTCGATCAGGTTAAAAGTTTAACCATTTAAGTCCTTAAGTACATTATCTAGACGAATTCGGCGAAGGGATGATCCTTTAGCTTTGTTCGCTTCTTTCGTTGCCATTTCTTCCTTTCCCTGGAATCATAAAATGAAACATGAATCAAAACATTTGGCTTTACTTCATGTTTTCAACCGGGTATAATAGGCAATGGATGTACAAAAAGTAAGAAATGAGCAAGCTCCGATAGTGGTGGCTACAAAGAGCTCAATGATCGAATCTCATAATCAGTTGTATCTCTACATGACTTTGTTCTTGTAACTCGTTATGTAAGTAATAATGTACCTTTACGACGAAATCAATGTTACGATCAAACTGGGTAGTTACAGTAACAGGTCTAAACCGGAACTTTCCTAGGTATGGGGTAAACACACATTAGGCTCTCTTGAATTTACCAGTAAATCTAACCTTCGTAGCTTAAATTAATCCGCGTTTTATGTAAGTAATAATGTACCTTTACGAAAAAATCAACCAGTAGTTAACCTTATCACTTGCTAGAATATGGTGTATAAAACTCATACAGTTTAAGTTGACCATCATGCAGAGTTGAAAGTGTCGGAAAGAATTACAACTATCATTTGAATATGGAAAGAGTTTAAAAAAAAAAATTGCCATTTATTAATTGTTAAGCTTGATGGCAAACAATATTTGTTGACTTAAAAAAAGCACGACTTCACTCCTACGTTTACAACAAAGTTATGTGTCTTTTAAGACAAAAAAATTTACATAAGGTCGTCCCACTTAACTATAATTTTTGCATTGCAATTCGCAAAAAACAAATTAAAAATAGTCAAACATCCCCTAAATAATTTCGAACAGGAAGAGTCAAATAGCATATATTTTTTAATGAAATATGGCTTGGCTTAAATTAACCTTGTTAGCTTTAGTTTACAATTCTAGTTAATACACGATTAGGTTTCTTTCCTTATGTAATATAAGTGTGTCGAGTGGACTTGGTCCGACTTTGTAACCGACCCCCTCACCCAATAAAATGAGGTAAGGGGGTGATGCACAAGACACACCGTAACTTCTTATTCTTTCTTGTAACGATCTATATCAATAAAAGTAAATTGTTCGTTATCTTTGTAGTGTTCGTTCTTCTGGGTTTAGTTTGTAGCAACTCTGCGATCTTCTTCTAAGGGTTATAGGGTTCCGCATATCGATCTTCAGGCTTGTTGGTGTCGATTCCAACAAGTGTTATCAAAGCTCAAGGTTCGTTGGTCTCTGAAGATCAGTGCTAGATCGAAGAACGGTCGTGGAAGAAAAAGGGTTTCGAGGTTAGTCGAATTATTTTTCTTCGAGTTGCAGGTTGCTAGACGGAGAAGACAAGGTGTTTTGTTTTTCAAGCAATGAAGAAATTGTGACTGTGTTTTGCCTTTAAACAAAAGGCCACAATATTATCACGAGGCTGTTTTTATTTATATTATCACGTGGTTGTTTTTATAACACAAAGAAACAATAGGTTAATACTTGTTTTTATCAAGTGGGTACAATACTACAAGTTTCAAAGGTAATATTTGTTGCATTTTTTTTGTGGTTCAAGATGGTTTTAAGTTTCGACTTGGTTGCTCGTTCGAGATCGAGGTTTAGGGTTACTCTAATTAAATCGATCTGCAAGAAGGGTTTTTTACGCAACAAAGGTTGAAAGAATATGTCGTCGATAGCGAACTTTGACGTCGAAAAATTCGACGAGTCCAATGACTTCGGGTTGTGGCGTGTGAAGATGCGGTGTCTATTAATTCGACATGGTTGGGAGGCTGCGTTAGATCCATTCCTAGATACCATGACGGACGCTGATAAGACTGCGGTGTTGAAGACGTATGTCTTTAAAAAAGCACATAGTGCCTTACTCTTATGCTTGGATAACAAGGTGTTGAGGGAAGTCAACAAAAATAATTCTGCTGCGAGGGTTTGGTTAAAGTTGGAAACTTTGTATATGACAAAGTCTTTAGCCAATAAATTGTACTTGAAGAAGCAGTTGTTCACTTTCTACATGCATTCAGGTAATAAATTATCTTAACATATAGATGAGTTTAATAAGTTGATGGGTGACTTGGCGAACATAGACGTTGATATTGATGACAAAGATCAAGCACTCAGGTTACTTACATCATTACCGTCCTCGTATTATAACTTTGTGGAGACATTGCTTAATGGAAGGGAGTCGCTCACTTTGGAAGATGTCTTCTCTACCCTCAATTCACGAGAGTTAAAGAAGAGTAAAGATGCAAAGGATGATGTTGATGGGTTATTTGTAAGGGGGAGGCCGAAGCATCGGGGTAATCAAGGACGTGGTAGTTCGCGATCAAAGTCAAAAGGTAAAGGAACTTATAAACTGAAGTGCTACATATGTTATACTGAGGATCACCTTAAGAAAGACTGTCCAAAGTGGAACAAGAATAAAATCAACTGGCTTTGTCAACAAGAATGCAAAATAGGACGATGGGACGTATTCTAAGGGTTATGACAACGGCGATTTGTTGATGGCGGTGAAGGAGGAAAGGTTCTTAGAGTGGATTATGGACTCTGGTAGTTCCTATCACATGACGCCTAGGAGGGACTTCTTGTTCGATTTTAAGGAGCTTGATGGTGGTATGGTTTTGCTCGGTGATAATAGAGCATGTGCCATCAGGGGGACTGGGAATGTGAGAGTAAAAATGAAAGATGGTTCAAGTTTTGTGCTTGATAATGTGCGTTACATTCCCGAGTTGAAAAGAAATTTGTTATCTTTGGGCACTCTGGATCGAGAGGGCTATACCGTGAAGTTGCAAAATGGAAGAGTAAAGGTGATCAAGGGTTCTTTGATGGTTTTTTCAGGAACTTTGAAGGAAAATTATGTGTACTCCTTGGATGGATGGGCTGAATCAGGTGAAGCTAGTGTTGGTATAGAAGAAAAGGAAAGTCATGCACAGGTGTGGCATAAATGCCTAGGTCACATTAGTGAAGTAGGCTTGAATGAACTCAAAAGAAGAGAGGTGATGGGGAAGAAAGGTCTAGGTAAGCTCGAATTCTATGAAAATTATGTTCTTGGAAAATCGACCAGGGTAAGTTTTGGTCGAGGTCAGCAAACAACAAAGGGAGTTATAGACTATTTCCATGCAGATCTCTAGGGTCCTTTTCGGGTGGAATCAATGAGTGGTTGTCGGTACTTCTTATCGATTGTTGATGATCATTCGAGGAGGGTTTGGGTTTATTTTCTTAGACACAAGAGTGAGGCGTTCAGAAAGTTTAAGGAGTGGAAGCAGTTGGTGGAAAACCAGACAGGTAGAAGACTGAAGAAACTACGAACGGAAAATGGTTTGGAGTTTTGTAATCAGGAGTTTAATAACTTGTGCAAGGTGAGCGGGGTAGCAAGACATTTGATGGTTGCTGGAACTCAGAAATAGAATGGTCTAGCTGAACGAATGAACAGGATGCTCTTGGAAAGGTTAGGTGTTTACTGATTCAGTCTGGTTTGCCAAGATCATTCTGGGCAGAAGCAACGGTGACGGCAGCATATCTGATCAATAGGTCTCCATCTACAGCATTGGAGAAGAAGACGCCTATGGATTTATGGTCAGGACATCCAGCGAGTTACGAGATGTTGAGGATATTTGGTTACGTTGCTTATTCACACGTAAATCATGGGAAGCTCAAGCCTAGAGCAATAAAATGCATATTCTTGGGGTATCCTGAGGGTGTGAAGGGATACAAATTATGGGGGTTAGATGATATTAAACTAAAGATAATCATAAGCAGGGATGTGGTCTTTAATGAGAGCCTTATGTATAAGGATACTCTCAAAGGTGCTGGTGCTACAGATTCTGGGAAGGAAATTGAGTTTGAGGTGGAACTTCAAGGAAGTCGGGTCGAACCAACTGTGGATCCTCATACCGTGGTAAATCCAGGGAATGAATATGAGGATCAAGTTGAAGATGTAGAAGATGCAAGGCCTCAACAACAGAATCTGGACAACTATGTTCCGGTGCGGGATAGAGCTAAGAGAACAACTATTGTACCCGCAAGGTATAGGAATGAAGGTAATGTTTCATTGTCTAGATCATCAGGGTCTATGGAAGAAGATGATATTACAGATTATGCGTTTGCTATAGCTGAGGAAGAAGATACACATGAACCAATCATATTCCAAGAGGCGATTAATTCATCGGAAAAGGATGAGTGGGTTCGTGCTATGGAGGAAGAGATGAGTTCTTTAAAGAAGAATCATACTTGGGAGCTGGTCGATCAACCACGTGGTCAGAAGCTCGTAAGCTACAAGTGGTTGTATAAGATTAAAGAATGGATTGAAGGCGTTTAGAAACCAAAGTATAAAGCAAGGTTGGTAGCTCAGGGGTTCACACAACAAGCAGGGATTGACTATAATGAGGTATTATCACATGTGGTTCGACACACATCTATTAGGGTGATTCTCTCATTAACTGCTTGTGAAGATTACGAGTTGGAGCAACTTGATGTGAAGATGGCGTTTTTGCATGGTAATCTTGAAGAAACCATTTATATGAGGCAGCCTCTTGGTTATGAAGAAGGAACGGGCAACAAGGTATGTTTGTTAAAGAAATCTCTCTATGGTCTTAAGCAGTCTCCAAGGCAGTGGTACAAACGGTTTGATGTGTATATGGTCAGCAATGGGTTTAGCCGTAGCAGCTATAATAGCTGTGTTTACTTCAAGGAGTTTGCACCAGGTATGTATATATATCTACTGTTGTATGTAGATGATAAGTTGATTGCTTGTAAAAGCAAGTCTGAGATCGAATATACCAAGGGATTGCTGCGAAAAGAGTTTGATATGAAGGAACTTGGTCCATCTAGGAAAATACTTGGTATGGAGATTATCAGGGATAGGGGTAACCGAACCATGAAGGTGTCTCAGTCAGGATATGTGCGGAAAATTCTAAATAACTATAGAGTGGATAATGGCAAGTTGGTCTTTGTGCCATCGGGAGCACACTTCAAGGTCTCTTTGATGGTTTATTCGTCGAGTGACTGGGATGTGGAAACAATGAGTAAGGTCCCATATGCGAATGTTGTAGGTAGTTTAATGTACTTGATGGTTTGCACTAGACCGGATATTGCGTATACTGATAGCATTGTCAGCAGGTATTTGGCGAATCTAGGTAAAAATCACTGGGAAGCGGTGAAGTCGATTTTGAAGTACTTGAAGGGCACTATTGATGTAGGTCTAGTGTATGGTAGAGATCAAGGGAAGCACGTAGATGTTGATAGTTTCATGGGTAACGATTATGCCAATGACCTTGACAAGGATAGGTCAATAACCGGGTACGTGTTTATGGTATATGGTTGTGTTATGAGTTGGAAAGTAACTCTGCAGCATGTAGTTGCATTGTCTACTACAGAGGCGGAGTATATGGCGCTTACGGAAGCTGTTAAGGAAAGTACTTGGCTTAAAGGTCTACTAATCGAGTTGGGAATAAACCTAAGGTCAGTGGTTGTGAATTGTGATAATCAAGGGGCAATTCATCTATCAAGAAATGCTATGTTTCATGAGAGGACGAAGCATATCAACGTGAGGTATCACTTCATCAGGGACATCGTAGAATCTAAAGAGATTGAAGTGGAAAAGGTAGGCATGGAGGATAATGCAGCTGACGCATTTACAAAGGTGGTTCCAGGTTTGAAGTTCAAGTATTGCATAGAGATACTTGGAGTCGGGGCTAACTAGTCTTGTCACTAAGGTGAAAATTGTTAGCTTTAGTTTACAGTTCTAGTTAATACACGATTAGGTTTCTTTCCTTATGTAATGTATGTGTGTCGAGTGGGCTTGGCCAAAGTTTGTAACCGACCCCCTCACCCTATAAAAGGAGGTGAGGGGGGTGACGCACAAGATACACCGTAGCTTCTTATTATTACGATCTATATCAATAAAAGTAAATCGTTCGTTACCTTTGTAGTGTTCGTTCTTCTGGTTTTAGTTTGTAGCAACTCTGTGATCTTCTTCTAAGGGTTTTAGGGTTCCGCATATCGATCTTCAGGTTTGTTGGTGTCGATTCCAACTAACCTAAAGAAGATGCACACAAACATAGGGTTGTGCGGAATTACAGTTTGAAGCGCTGATATTGCGTCTGTTTTTTATAAAATTTTATGATGGAGAATATTGGTTTATTTAGAAATCAAAAAGCTGATGTGAGCTTATGAACTTAAATGATCCCTAAGCTGAAGAAAGTGAACTTTTCGAAGTCTCAATAAGCCAAGCTGCTTGGAAGCCCGCCAATCAACCTCCTCACATAGCAGTAGTCGAAAGAGAGATTCATAAGACAGAGTTAACCCTTATTGCAATACGTAGCATATATCAGCGAGAAGTGATGTGTAGGCGCCTTTTGAATGTTTTTGAACACGTACCCTTTCTTTTTTAGTCACTATTACTAGCACTATAAAAAGGACCATGAGTAGATATAATACATGTTAATAATAAGTTGTAGTAGTATGACAATATCGTGGCTGATATATAATGTGCTTCTATAATCAACATGTTCAACCCATATTTGGTTTTAAAAAATAATTAGTACCATGAACACTAATAAGAAACATCACTTACATGTATAATAGGGCGTGTTCTAAAAGTTGGCCCAACATTGTTGGTGTGAATGCTTCAGCAAGGTCGTAGTTTCATCATAACCATCTGCATCAAAGAAGCACGACTGGTCCTTTATTACTGCTAATAAAGTGAAGGCATCCGAGAAAGAGGTACCGTGGTCCAAAAATCTCTCGGTGTTATCAGCTCATATGCAGGTATTGATGCATCTTTATACTTACGTGAATCGTGATTATGATCAAGTATGTGAGCTCTAAGAGCATGAACATGTTGACAATCGTGTAGTTGAGTTCAAGTACCCGAGTCTAAATTCTCAGCTACGTAATCTTGAAACTCCTGAAAAAGAACGGAGTAGACTATATGAGTTCAAGTACATGGCACAGCTTTATGTTTACAACACCATATGTTCAGTTTTATAATTTGTAAATGATGATGAACTCCCTACTCTATCTTTTTAAATTAAAAGATCTTATCACATATGTACTCTCAACTATTGTATTATTGTTCCGTTGGTTAAAATCCCGAGCTAAACCTTGTTTGTTTTTAGAAGGCAATATATGTTTATAAATAAGATGGTAGGAATATATCAATTTCAATCAACAATGGCCATCAGAAACTACAACAACCATACATTCGACCATTTACAATAACTCTAAAAACGGCCTCAAAAGCTTTGACCATTGGCAACATCCCTAACAATGACCTCAAAATCTTAAATAACTCTGACGACACTAAAGTCATTGTCCAAAACGACCTTTACATCCACAATGGAGAAGATCTTTCAATCAACAAGGACAACCCGTCTTCAAACTCTATTACAACACCATCTGATGTTTTAAAAGATGTGCCTTTGCGTCGCCAAGGTGTGAGGGGTGACCTTCACGTTAGGAAATATACATTGGCGTTTAGCTTTAGCCATGACGTGGGACAATGCGTGAAAAGACCCACAAAAATGCAAGGGTGTCGAGTCTTTTAAAGGTTTTAGGAAGTTTTATAATATTTAGGATTATTTAGTATTTTGGCTTACATTTACTAATATTTTAAATTTCATCTTGAATTTACTAGTTTTTAACTCATATAATTTAAAAATATGATATAAATCTATAAATATATAAATGTATATTGTCGTCTTAAGTAACGCCTTAAAAACGTCATGCTGCTACACTTCACGTAAAAACTTAAGGCTTGGCAATACTGCGCCATGCCTCACGCTACCTATAACCTTTACACCAACCACTTTAGGGCATTACCCGATTAGGAAGCATGGAGATGGTTTAAAAACCTGACCACGACCTTCACCCACACCCTTCACACATGACCTTAACACCGCCAATTGAACCTTACAGCACACGGTTTCAACCATGTTACTAAATCGAGTGGTGAGATAGTGGCGCTTATAATCCGTTGGCAAAGCAGAACCACCCTACGTCAAACCGACCAGACCTTTTCTTAAACCCCGACACCTCTAGCCTGACCATTGCTCACTTGACCCCGACCCTCTTGGAACTAGTACAACTAACTCACGACCACATAACATTTCTAAAGCCACACTAACGAACTCAACCACCAAGCGAACCTAATCAAACGACGACCAACCCGATCTGGCTAACATAAATGCCTCGACCGTCGTAACAATAAACCAAACTATTACGATCACACAATCTGAGCCATTTGGGCCTCACTATCTTAACCATCTCACGATGTAAAAATCAAACCATGTTCATGACCGCAACCGTCTCATAACCTTACGATATAAAACCATCTCACATCCTCACGATCTGACACCATCTCATAACCTTGCTACCTCAAGACGAGTGACGTGGTCTTTTAGTATCTAATAAGTGTGTAAACACTTATCCTTTTACCACTAAAATCAATGAAAAACAAGACCTAATTTTGTGTTTAATATCGTAAAAGTCGGAATTACGCGTGGTTTTGTGTTTTTGTGTGAAATAGGTACAAAAGATCAAAAGGAAAGAAACACAGGATTTCACGGTCAATTGTTGAAGAAAAGTCAAAGAAAGAGACAAAGACAAAGTCAAAGAACCAAAAGTGTACCGAAGATCACGAAAACCGGCAAATACGGCACGAGTTTGAAGAAAAGATCGTCAAAGCCAAATACAAGCTCGTTTTTAGCGGATTTAATCTTAGATGAAGTTTATTGGGCTTTTGGTTCCCACTTATGATTAATGGGCTCAAAAGCCCATTTAAAAGACATGTTTTGTTTGTTAAATGGCTACAAGCCCCTTAAGGCCCAAATTATAGCCTAAAGTTATGGAACGAATGCATTGTTTTGGATCCAAAAGGCCCAAGAAGGTAAAAAAACTAGACGGTGGTGTTTATTTACGTTGGTTAAATTAAAAGCCCAAGTACTCAACAGTTAGACGGTGGTGGAAAGTTTATAAACTTTTCAGTCAAAAGGTCAAACAGTCATTTACCCCACTCAACATACACTTTTCCATTTTCGATATTTACAAAGTCATCTATCTCTCTCTCTCACAAAATAACCAGACATCACCCTTTTTACTGTTACCAAACCCTAGATCAAAATAAATTGGGGATTTTTGATAATTAGCGCGTGACCACTCACGCTCTTTAAATAAATCCCCATTTTATCAGAGCAAAGAAGATGATGCATCAATCCTACGTGGCTCCTTTTCCCTGTTTTAATTGGCCAATACACCTCACCACCAATCACCCACCTATAAGATAATGCCATATCAGCTTGGAGAAAACACAACTAGCACACATAGAAGACAGGCTGGCAATCCGTGTGATGGAGAATGAGTTTCAGCCGTAGATCAAGAAAAAGAGAGAGAAAAGATGTATTGGACGGCTGTGATGAAGAATCGTGCTTACCAAGTTTTCACCAACAGCCTTGGGGGTTGGCTATAACCCCCCCCCCCCCCCCCCCTTCTGTAATTTTTGGCATTCCAATATTAACTTTAGTTTTATTATTCTTAATTTGTTTTAGGATTTAATTGTAATTTTCTTTTTCAAGTATTGTAATCAGTTTCAATTATTAATAAAATTTAATTTAGTTTAATGTTGTCTCATATTTTCTGTATAAGTTTATTACAATTTATCCTTAATCTATTTTATCATAATAATAATTATTATTTGATTTAAGCTAAGTAATAGTTTAAATTGGTTAATAAAAATAAATATTGGGAAAAATACTTTCCCCACTGGAAAGTGTGTAAAAAAGTGGTTCGTTGGTTCTGATGGTTCGAGTGGTGTTGACGGGTTCGATTAAAGGCGAATGGTGGTTTCTATTCGGTTAAATTAGACAGCTCAGTGCCGCTCTACTGCTCAACGGTTTTCTTCAATAGGTTTCATCATTTTATTTTTATGTTATAAATAATTTTTAATCTGTTTGATTATCTGGTTAATGTTATGCGTATTTTATTAAGATAGGTTTCGAATCTTGTATTCTGCTGTTTGCTTGAATTTTGTTTGAAAGTTGCTGAGGTTTTATTTCATTTACTTGTTAGTTATATTAGTCTGCTATTATTAGGTTAGCAGTTGGTTTAGGTAAGAGGATTTTTGTTTAGGCCTGCTAGTTACGTTATTGTTTACGCTGATATATTGGACTCATATTGGCTGATTAATAAGTGTTGAATTGCTGAGAAGTGTTAGCTAATTGGTTACCTGATATTTGACTAGTACTTAGTTGATAAGATTTTTGAATCTGATTTTGAGCTTTAATTTCGTTTCTAGCCTTGTTGTTTAAAGTTTACTTTGCTGTTTAAGTTGATTGTTCAGATCTGTTAATTCTTGTTTAAGCTTGCTGATTTAAACTGTCCTTTTTTATGAGTGTTTTAGATTTTGTGGTAGCTGATATTCTAGGTCCTTTATATTTAAGTTTCTTTGTTGATTTTTGTTTTTGTTGCTGAATGTTTTCGCTTGCTGATATTGTTATTTAAGCAAAAGGTAAGCAGACTCAATTGGTTTGCTACACTTTTACTGATTTACAGTTTTAAAAAGACACCTCCTGTGACTGATCTTTACATCTCAGCTGTAAAAAATATATATATAATCATCCAAAAAGTCCACCTAGGGACTCGAACCCGTGACCTTTAGGATAACAGCCAAACGTGTTTACCATCTCACCTGGTTGCTTGTTTTAGTTATTATAGCATTTCAGTCATTAATATAGCTAATTAATTCAGTGTCAGATTTTGAAAGTGATTTACTTACATAGTTTTTATTTTTCAATTTCTTTTATAAGATTTACAAATAAATAAATAAAAACAAATATATAAAAATTGTTTTATTAATTAGTTAGTAAAACTAGTTTGTTTAATTTTTGAGTTTAAAATTAGTTTTTAGATAAATCATTTTTATAAAATTTACTTTTATAAAGTTTTTAAATAGAGATATATTTTATTATTTTAGAAATCTTAAATAGATTTAAATTAGTTTAATTAGTTTTAATAAAGATTTAAATAGTTTAAAAGTATTTCTTTTTAAATAGATTAAATAGTTTTTAGTTTTAAATTCCAAACAATTACTTTTAACCAAGAACAATTAATCTCTACGTATAAAATGGAAATCAATTCGAGTCGAGTCGAGGAACGAAAAATTAGAGATAAAAAGAATTGCAAACATAAAAAATTAAAAAGATAAAAAAATTAATCTCTACGTATAAAATGGAAATCAATTCGAGTCGCTTCGCTCGTTACGATTGACGATTTTTCGTGAGAAGATTTAGATTTTGGGATCCGTTCATTTTTTAACGTTACTTTTCTTGTTAAAAAAATCAAAAACATAAAAAAATTAAAAAGATAAAAATACAAAAAAATAAAAAATCACAAAAGCAAATTCTTTCCTAAGGATTGCACAAAAAAAAATTAACAAATCCAAAAGTGACGCTTTCCTAAGTGTTACACCAAAAATATTCCTCTTTATCCTCTATTGTAGTTAATTCTTTTCTCTACCCCTCTTATTTTTAATTCTTCATTGATTCGTATTGCGTAAGGTGTGGGAGACCATGGAATGGTTATCAAACATGTCAATGGTGTACATGTGAGCGATGCGGCTATCATATCGACAATACACAACTTGGATTTTGTCCACTTTGCAATTCAGCCAATTCGTACTTCACCTCTCCCATATATGAGGATCCGTATCCGCAAAATGCACTGGATTTTTCTCTATACCGTGTTGCAACTATTGTGGGGGCCCTCACGATACTTCTTATTGTCAACCAATGAATTACTTTGAACCAAATCTGTGCTATGATTCCGGTTTTTATAATTCCGAGCCCCCACATTACTCCCTCGATCATCAACCTTCTGTTGGAATGAGTAAAGAAGAACGAGCCACTATTTTTAATACACTTCAATACGTTCAACAAGAATTAGATAGCATACGCGAAGCAAGGGCCGAGCAACGACGACAAGAGCAAGTATCTAATATTAGTGCTTATACCTCTCCTCCCCTTGTGCGTCCATACTACTATTATGATGATGATGACGAGGATGATATCTATGATCTCAACCCATCTTCTGAGATTACTACTCCTACTCTTGATATCCCTAATGCGTCTAAGGATAGTGATTCATCGAGTGAGATTAACGATTTTGCTCTCGACAAATTATTTGATGAGGTTTGTGATGTACCGACTTTTGCGGATCCTACGGACAAGGTCGCTCTTACGGATGACATTTCTCCATGTTATGAGAATTTCACGTTTGAAATTTCTCCTTTTCACCCATTTCCACCGGGAGATGAGGGCGATGTCGATTTATTCTCTCCGGCTTACGAGATGATCCCCGATGAACTTGCTCTTTTAGATGAGGTGGAAGACGTTATTCTTCGCGACAATTTTTGAAAGTTCATCTTCTTATTTCTCAAATTGAAGCGTTGAATTCTACTCCTATCAACGAATCTTTACCTCCGTCTTTTACTCCCGTTGAGAATAATGACCCATATATGGAAGAAATTGACAATCTCTCAATACCTCCGGGTATTGATGATGATGACACAGAGGGGGACATTCTCTTTGATAATTTTATAAATGAAGATATTGTCCCAAGTCCCCCTCCCGAGCACCTTTCCTCCCAACCTTTAGAACCTATTACCGAGGATGAGTGCTTTGACCCGGGAGGTGACATTGACTATTCTATACTTGATACCGTTACGGCTTTGCC
Source organism: Glebionis coronaria (assembly GCA_025667525.1). Lineage (NCBI taxonomy): Eukaryota > Viridiplantae > Streptophyta > Magnoliopsida > Asterales > Asteraceae > Glebionis > Glebionis coronaria. Next base: position 537,169,196 of record CM046881.1, on the reverse strand, counting down.
GCTTGGTTCGCATTCATTTTCTTTACTACCTTTACCCACCCCACCTCCCATGGATCACGACCTCACATACTTTTCGTATGTTGAGAGGACTTTTCTACCTTTTAAGACTTATCCTACTGCCTCTCACTTATTAATGTCCTCCGGGAACGAGGACAAGGTCTTTGATCCCGGTATAACATTAGAGGCTTCCCCATGGACCATTTAATTCGGGGTCGAGTCAGACTCGTGACTCGGTTAACAAAGACAAGCGCTTTTCGGGAGGCAACCCGAGTATCCTTTTTATCTATTTTTTAACATAAGTGTAGGGGGAGCCAAGTAGGTTGTGTTTTGTGATGTTGTGCAGGGATGTGTGCTTTAATGATCCATTTTTGGTGCTTTTGACGTGACCCGTGATCCCGTGTTCCCATGTACCCGGTTTCTTCGATTTGTTTTTGCTATTGTGATTCAGTTTTGTCTTTAAATAAAACGTGAAAAAATTATCACTTTAGTTCTCTCTTCCTTAGCAAGATTTAAACAACGTACTCAATGTCCTAAGTGTAGGGGAGTTTATTCTCCCGCATGATTAAACATTGAGGGCAATGTTTATATTAAGTGTAGGGGGACTTCTATCGAATTTTAGTGGGCTTTTCCATGAATTTCACCTCATTTAACCGGAAAATTTAATTTTTCAACGTTTTTTAAATTTTTGATCTATTTTGGCCTAGTAGTATTTTCCATTTATTTTCTTTTATTTTCTTTCCATTTATCATCGCATCATATGTATATATTCCATTTTAAGAGTGAAGTCAAAAATAAAATAAATAAATAAAATGGTTTTAACAAGTCTAGATATCTTTGATATATTAGGCCCGTCGTGAATATTTTGACTCAACCCGAGTTTACTTATCCAAGTTTACTCTAGCTAGTATCCTTAACCATATGGACCTTAATTGGTTTATTAGTCTAAGCATCCACAAGTCTCATTATTTGAGATTTTAAATTGTGGAGAACGAGAGATGATAGAGTTGATAATAAGTTTAAGGGTTAATTCTTGCTTATATGAGTTTTTGTGGCTCTTTCTCCCCGCTTGTATATTTAATTGCTTAATAAATGAGGATTTTTACGGTGTAGATTCGATATTTTAGCTCTTAGCCAAATCTTTTATCTCCTTGTAATTAAAGCATGAACACATTGAGGATGCCAGCGTTGTGGACTTCCGACTAAGGTGGCTCATAACCACTAAGTAGGAGGTATTCAGACCATGGGACCGCGGAATTTGGCCTACTATATATATCATAAATAAGAAAGAATAAGATTAAAACATGACCTCAAGCATCCTTAGGGTGTGGGCATGTAGCACGAACCTTGTCATTAGAGCCATAGGGTGTATGGCATGGTAAGTGTTGAATAAAAATTGATCAAAAATCAATTCCCTTGTTTATGGTTCAAGGAGCCTTAGGGTGTGGACCATAGACGAGGAGCATTTTTACATCTTAAAGAGCCTAAGGGTATATGATGTGGACTTGCTAAACTCCACATAAAGTCTACATGACTTTGGAGAAATAAATAATAAGTAGTACTATTGGCCAAATTTTGGATCCGGGAATTTATTCCCCAAATCGTGTTAAATTATCCTTGATGTGGGCTTACTTTAGTAACAACATTTTTGAGGACGAGGTTAGGTTCTGACTGTCGGGTTTGCACCGTTTTGCCTTCATTTTTTGACTAAAGATTATTAAATAAGTCAAATGAGCCTAAGGGTGAATGAAAATCTTTAAAATCTAGAGATACAACTTAGGAATTGGAGAAGGAGTATTACACACTTGTCTTATATAAGTGGTTTTGACTAGAGAACTTATGGTAAACAATGATCTTGTTTTTAAGTTTGGTATGGGGAACGTGAAACTTGAGGGTGATAAATTTTCATGACACCAAATCCCTAATCTAAGTCTTAGATTTCTTTACGAGTTTCTTCCATCAAATAATTTCAAAGTTAATAAATTAATTATTATAACTTTTGTTTCCTTTAATAAAGTTTTTATCTTTTCGTCATTCTTTAGTAGTAATAGTATATCGTAATAAAGGCCAATGTAAGTTAATTATGAGAAAAATGTAACTTTATGCTTTAAAATTATGCATTGCATGGGGTCATTGCAATGGTCAAGTGTAGGGGATTTAATAAGTGTGTAAACACTTATCCTTTTACCACTAAAATCAATGATAAACAAGACCTAATCATTTGTTTAATATCGTAAAAGTCGGAATTACGCGTGGTTTTGTGTTTTTGTGTGAAATAGGTACAAAAGATCAAAAGGAAAGAAAACACGAGATTTCACGGTCAATTGTTGAAGAAAAGTCAAAGAAAGAGACAAAGTCAAAGTCAAAGAACCAAAAGTGTACCGAAGATCACGAAAATCGGCAAAAACGAGACGAGTTTGAAGAAAAGATCGAGGAAGCCAAATACAAGCTCGATTTTAGTGGATTTAATCTTTTATGAAGTTATTTGGGCTTGTGGGTCCCACAATTTGGTATTAGGCCCAAAAGCCCAATAAGGAAGCTAATGTTATCCATTCTTGGTTTACTAACCCATTAAAGGCCCATGATCTTTATATGAGACGGTTTGAGTAAAAATGGGCTTCAAGCCCATTTTATTGATAAAATGAGACGGATATGGAGTATGTCTTGGGTCCAAGTTTCCATATAAATCCCAACAAGAAGTAAAACATATGACGGTTATAAAGTTTTTTATAAACATTTCGTTTGGTCAAATTTACCTCACCCACACATTCACAAAACCTTCGATAAAAACAATGTCCTTCTCTCTCACTCTTTCACCCTCACCCAAATAACCTGTAAAAATACTATTCACCCCACACCCTGGAATCAGTAATTTTTGGGGCTTTTTATTTATTAAAGGCGCGTGTATCACACAACCCTTAATTAAATCCCAATTAATTCGGAACTTTGAAGATTGGGAATAATCAAACGTGGCACCGTTTCTTGCTTATGATTGGGTGATACACCTCACCACCAATCATTCTCCAATAAAAGAGAGCCATATCAGCTTGGAGAAAACACAACTAGCACACATCAAAGACAGGATGGCAATCCGTGTGCGAAAGGCTATTATCAGCCCTTGGATGGGAATTGAGAAGAAAGAGAAAGAGAAAAGATGGATTGGACGGATGTGATGAAGATCCGTGCTCAACAAGCATCAACACCACACCTCTCGGACGTCCTATAAAAACCCCCTTTTTATGTAATTTTGATGATCTTTTTTCTTTCTTTAATTTTATAATTTTAGATTTAGATTAGGAATTTGTAATTTCTGTTTTTTTTATATAGTGTAATTTTCGATTTTAATGAAATAAAATTCGGTTACTGTTTTTGTTAATTATTCATCTCAGTTTTGTTATTTTATTAAATCTGTTTTTGCTAATTATTAATCTCAGTCTTGTTATTTTATTAAATATTCTTGCAAGAAGTTATTTATTATTATCATTATAAGCTGTTGGTTCAAATTCCTGGTTTGGTGGTGTCGTTTTGGTATACTTGGTTCGAGATGGTGTTCGTGTACTGGTGGTTTTGATTTGGTTCTAAAATCCGCTCAGCGCGCGATTTCGTCATCAAAGGTTGTCTCCAATAGGTTATACTCGTTTATTTTTCTATGTTTTTCATGTTTTCAGTCTAATTTGTTTATGTGTTCAAATGATTTAAATGTTTAGATGGTTTAGGTTTTAATGATTGTGCTTATGGTTATTATTTACTTTGATTTGTTTGATATAAATCTGGTTATCTGCTTTCTGATTAATATATGATTACTGATTTGTTTTGAGTATTTGAAATATTTATTTTGTAGGAATAATAATATTTGGTTTCATTATTGTACTGCTGAATCATTTAGCTGTTATCTGCTTATATTAATTGCTTGTTTTTTAGTTGATATGATAATTTGCTTATTACTCTTGCCAAATATCAGTAGAATGATTTAAACATATAGCCTTTAATCTGATTGGTATTATTTGTTCAAGTCTTCTAATAATTGACTTGTGTTGAATCTGGTTTTGGAATTCACTTTTAGATTTTTGTTATCTGTTTTTTAATGTTTTTTTCTAGTGTATACCTGCTGAAATTTGGGTGATATATCTAGTTTTTGGTTTTAAATCTGATATGAATATTCGATGTTTATTATTTGTTAAGTCTGCAGAATGTTTCTTTTAGTTTGATAGTTGCTGAGTTTACATCAGTCTAAAAATATTACATGCCAAAAGTCACTCCTGTGACTATCATTTTCTCTTTTGAAGTTTAAAAAAAAAATTCCACAAAACGTCCACCATTGGACTCGATCCCTTGACCTCACGGGTAACAACCCAACAATTTAACCATCTCTTCTAGTTCCTCTTTTGCGTTTTTATTTAGCTCTTTTAATTAATATAGTGTAATAGTAGTTGTCAGTTTTTAACTTTTGTTTAAATACCTAGTTTTAATTTTAGTTAATTTTATATTATTTAATTTACTTAAAAAGTTTATTTAATAGTTTTTAATTAAAAGTTTATTTACTTTACTTTTAAAAAAAAGTTTTAAAAAGAATAAATAAAAAAAAAATATTTATTACTTTTAGAAATTTAAAGTGTTTTTTAAATTAGTTTTTAAGTTTTATATAAAATTAGTTTTAAATAGATTTTGTTAAATTAAAAAGTGAAAGTAATTTTTTTTAAATAGATTAATTAGTTGATAATTTTTAAATAGTTTTTAAATTGTTTAATTAGATCTTAAATAGTGTAAAAATATTTTCTTTTTAAATAGATTAAATAGTTTATAGTTTTAAATACCAAACAATTACTTTTAACCAAGAACAATTAATCTCTACATATAAATTGGATATCAATTAGAGTCGAGTCGAGGAACGAAAATTAGAGATAAAAATAATTGCAAAATTCCTATATTAGTATCTTCTTGTAATTTGTGGTGTTTTAATATCTTTTGCATTGTACGTTGTATTATTTAGATGACGTGGTTTATGGGGTTGTTTTGCGTGTATTTTATTAAACATAATTTATTCTTATAAATCTCAAAGATATTACTCTTTTTCGTCTCACAATTATAGTCTAATGTGAAATTTATGTGGATTTTATTTTGTAACTTTGACATTAAATATTTAAATTTGTGTTATATTTATATTAATGAGACTATATTTTAAAACTCAATCATTGAGGTATTTTGATGAAGTTTTATATAAAACATAATTAATAAAGTAAAAGTTGCAAAATAAAAAGAAAAAAATCCTAAATAGACTATAATTATATAATTATAGGAAGGGCAGAGTAATAAGTATTATTTTCAATATTACTCTCCATGCCGTTCTTGTTAGCGTAGTATATTCGCTCGGGTCTAGGCCCATAGATCCGTCTAGGTTTGTATTCGTTATATATACTCATTGTAACCCTATGTACGATTCATTCACATAATCAGATATACATCGATTTACATGGTATCACACCAAATACCGATCTAGTTTTTTCCATAGCTTATGTCGATTTCTTTCTTTTTCTATTTAGGGTTTCGTTTGTCGACCATGGTGTGTTGTCTACGGGTTGTGTATTGTTTTTTGACCTTTGTGTGTTGTCGACGGGTTGATTATTTATTTGTCGATTGTTATGTTATCTACTGGTGCTACTAGATGTCTTCTCTTTTACATCCTGGTGTTTTTCTTCTATTTTGTTTCCATCTAAACTAAGACCCTAAAACTCTAAAACCTCCCCTACTGTAGAATCGTGATAATCTTATAACTAATCAAGAGGGTTGTTGTTATTCTAGAGAGAGAGAGAGTAGAGAGAGAAACAAAGAAAATTTTATTAAGTGTGAAAATAAGTAAACAACCAACACCCCTTTCCATGGTGGAAAGGGGTTTATATACCCAACTCCTTAATGGACTTGGGCCTCCAACCCATGACAAGCCCATGGGCCGGGTTAAACATTAATATAACGTAACATTTAACTACGAGCTACTAAACGTATTACAATATTGTTGGAAATACTTTTAATATACGTTAAAAACGTATTTCCAACAATCTCCCCCTAAGGGAGGTCACTCCAAATTAAAAAGTCCTAAACCTAGCATACTATACTAAGTCTTCGTTCTTCAGCTCGTAGTCCTTTCTCTTTTATCTTTTCTTGTTGTTGTGAATATGTTGATGTTGATCTTTTAGGCTTTGGCTTTAGAGCATTGTTCTTTTGACCCTTCACGTGCGATCTTTGCCTTCTTGTGATTCTTTCCTCCTCGTGACTTCATGTTCCACACACTTATGTTTTTTGTTGAATTCTTGAAAGCTTCAGAGTTTGGTACAGCGGAAGACTTCATTTTGAACTTTCTTGAATTTTGCTGAAATTGATGCAGAAAACATAAGCATGTGGGAACGACTTCATCTGGTACACCGCAACGCCACGGTCTTCAAATGCCGCAACATAACAAGACATGAACGAAATGGCTTAGAACATTTCATTCTAAATCGGTAGCATTTTACCTCCGGTCGGTGAAGACCGTTCGACGATATTAGATATCGTACCTGTGACGGATAGTTTCAATTAAGTAACTTCCTGACATGATTTCACGGGTAAACCCGTTCTCTTTATTCGACGACCACTAAGCTTGACTACGAACATAAAGAGTGAATCACTTGGATAAATTATCCTTGTGATTGAAGCCGTCAATTCATGAACCTGGAACAAGTGAATTTCAATTAAGATTTTCACCATTGTTGTTTTCCAGTTGTCACGAGCTTGATTCATATAAAATCTTGCACGTCACCTACCAAGTGTTGTTTGATGTTAACACTAGAAGGATTTCCACTCGTCACTGTGAACACTAAAGAGTGTCACTCTGAGTGTTCTGGCAAGATCATACGATAATACGTAGAGGCCTGGAACGAGTTTAAGTTCAATTAATAATTAAACTACTGTTTCTTTCCAATTTTCACAAGATTGGTTCTTAAATAACCGCACGTGTCACCTACCATGAGCTTGTTTGATGTTGGCTCAAGCAGGATTTCCATGTTCATTGTAATACTTGCGTATCACTCGGATGTTCTGGCAATATTACAAGAATACTGAGTAGGACTCATAAAGATCTCTTACTTTTCATAGTGTGTGAAGAAGCAAGGAATAAATAAAAAGTTTCCTAATGAGACTTTTGATGATCTCGTGGCTCTAGACTCGATAGTGCGTTTTGATTTAGTGAGAGATGGCTGGAGAGGGTTGCCACTTATTCAATATCATTCTATTCGGAGTGAATAAACCAATAGATAACGTGTTAAGCTCCGTGTGATTAAAACAAACGTCTTTTGAAAGATATTTGAGTTAGCTAGGAGGGGTTGTGCATGACATCACTTAGACTGTGCTCAGTCTACGTTGCTGTGAACACTGCGAGTGTGGCACTATTGGTTGCGTAATAATTTACGATCAATATTTAGACGTATCTGAATTTTTAAATTCCTATACGCGTGCATTAACTTGTGAAGGATTCATCTGTGTCGCGTCGTGCGAGCTATCTACATTTGACTGCTGCCTGTGTATATGTACGTAATGATAATACTGTGCGAATAGTTATTCTCGTAAATAGTGCTATAATTAATACTTACTTTAGCGAGTCGTTATTTATCGTTCTATTTTATGTAAAAATAATTACGACTGGTCTGATTATTTAACGCGCATTGTAAACCAAAATACCCCAAATGAACAATTTTATTCTAATATTATCCATTTTAATTAAATCACATACCACTTTGGGTATCCAGTCAACATATTTTCTACCCTAAACCTAAGGCCTTCTAATTTTGGGAATCCATTCTAACCATGGCTAGTAGTAAACTCACCTTGATGAATCACGGTTAAATCTCACCCAACTCATGCATAAATCGTGAAGTCCTCTCTTCACATGGGAAACTTTACTTTTCTTTTGATTCATACCAAAATTGGACAAGCATAAAACTTACACATTCAACATACCATTGTAGTACAACCCATTTACAATTTGAAACACACATTTACCATGCACTGATGCACACAAACACACGCATGAAATAACATACATAAACAATATAAAACAAGAACAAAATTAAGTCCTTAAACTATGTCGTTTTACATCAATTTGAAATTTCAAGTCCCCAACTGTGATCCCGAAAACATGTCACCGTACGTCTAAATCCTTACCTCATTAGTCGATCATTTTGGTCCCCCCTACACACACCAAACCGTCCCATCTATGACATATGTGGCTCTCCATCTTCATCATTTTTCCCTTATACATAACACTTTAACAAAAACACACACAGTAAACCTCTTTACGACATCCTTCTTCTACTTTGCAACTCCTCCTTAACCTTCATATTTGCATCTTAGAAACCTTTTCTTTTACACAAATATATGTCCATCATCCTTTGTAAAAAAATGTACAATTATAAACTAAACACCTCCCTTTTTCACCAAAACCAACGTCGAAAATCATTTTCTGAGTTTCGCTGTTCACACACGCGAAGTGAGTACGTTCGTCGGTGCGAGTTTCTAGCTGCTGTTGTTGTTGACGCGAGATACAAGACGACGTGTGTCATTTCACGAAGCGAGTACGTTGCAGACGTGGGTGTGTTGCTTGTTCAAAGGTTTTCTGGTTCCGGATACAAAAGGAGCGCGTGTTCGACGTGGGTTTTCATTTGTTCGAGTGTCGGGTTATCAAGGTTCGAAGGGTTCGTTGTCCCGTGCCATTGCAAGCGTCGTTTCTATAGCCGACAACTCATCAAGGTTTAACCATAACCTACATACTTTCTTGTTTTCTATTCTTCGTTGTTATCATGCGTTATTATGTCGTCCTTACCACATCTTTTGAAAATATAAGCTATAAATCTTTAAAACCTGACGTTACAAATGTGCTACGAGATTTCAAAATCATTTGAAATGGGTTCCACGTTTAATTCTGAGCAGTTTCTTTAAAAACCAAGTGAGTACATGTTTTTGGTATGTGTCGGGTTTAATGGGTGCGTGTCAAAAACAAAGTATTGAGTCACGAGTAAGTAAATTGCATGTAAGACGAGAGTTTTGAGTCGAGAGTTTTGATGAGGGTTGCAAGGGTTTTGTTGTGAACATTGATGTGAGTTTGCGAGAGTTTGTAAGGGTTGCTTCGAGAGATTCTAATGGGAGTTAGTTCTGCTGTGAGTTTGACGATGACTGCGAGTCGCGTGGGAAATAGGATGACGTTGGAATACTACTATTTTGGGAGAGTCAAATCTTATGAAATGGGTTTTCTTAACAGTTTATGTAGAACAATCTTTGTATTTCAAGAGGGTTGATGTTTTTCTAGAGAGAGAAACTTAGAGAGAGAAGTGAAAGAAACTATGTGTATTACTTTGAGAAATGAAACAACCAACACCTCTTTCCATAATGGAAAGAGGTTTATATACCCAAGTCCTTAATGGACTTGGGCCTCCGGCCCATGAACATGCTCATGGGTCGGGCTTAACATAAATGTAACTTAAACACTACTATGAGCCTATAACTATATTGTTGGAGTGACCGAGACTTTCTTTATACGTAAAACGTATTTCCAACAATCTCCCCCAAAGGGAGGTCACTCCAAATTTACAAAGTCCTAATCTAGCATGTTAGATCTTGTTCTTGAGCTCGTAGTCCACTTTCTCTTTCCTTCTTTCTTTTTCTTCTTTTTGTGAATATGTGTTGAATAATATCAGGCTTTTGCTTGGAACATGTTCTTTTGGCCTTTCACGTGCAATATTTATCTTCTTGTGATGTTCGCCTCTTCGTGACTTCATGTCCCACACACTTATCCTTTGTTGAATTCTTGAAAGTTTTAGAGTCGATACAGCGGAAGACTTTTAGGTCATACTTTCTTGAATTTGCAGAATTATTTGATGTAGAAGGAATAAGTATGTGAGGACGACTTCAATAGGTACACTGCAACGCCACCGTCTTCAAATGTAGCAACATAATAAGACACGAATGAAATGGCTTTGACATTTTATTCTAATTCGGTAGCATTTTACCTCCGGTCGGTGAAGAACGTTGGACGATATTAGATATCGTACCTGTGACGGATAGTTTCAATTAAGTAACTTCCTGACGGGATTTCGCGGGTAAACCCGTTCTCTTTATTCGATCGTCCAAAGCTGACTGCGAACATAAAGAGTGAATCATTTGGATTAAAAATCCTTATGATTGAAGCCGTCAATTCATGAAACCTGGAACAAGTGAATTTCAATTAAGATTTTCACCATCGTTGCTTTCCAGTTGTCACGAGCTTGATTCAAATAGAATCTTGCTTGTCACCTACCAAGTGTTGTTTGATGTTAACACTAGAAGGATTTCCACTCGTCACTGTGAACACTAAAGAGTGTCACTCTGAGTGTTCTGGCAAGATCATACGATAATGCGCAGAGGCCTAGAACGAGTTTAAGTTCAATTAAGTATTAAACTATTGTTTCTTTCCAGTTTTCACAAGATTGGTTCTTAAAGAACCGCACGTGTCACCTACCATGAGCTTGTTTGATGTTGGATCAAGCAGGATTTCCATCTTCATTGTAATACTTGCGTATCACTCGGATGTTTTGGCAATATTAAAGGAATACTGCGTAGGACTCATAAAACTCTCTTACTTTTCATAGTGTGTGAAGAAGCAAGGAATAAATGGAAAGTGTCCTAATGAGACTTTTGATGATCTCGTGGCTCTAGACTCGATAGTGCGTTTTGATTTAGTGAGCGATGGCTGGAGAGGATTGCCACCTATTCAATATCAGTCTATTCGGAGTGAATAAAACAATAGATAACATGTTGAACTCCGTGTGATTAAAACAAATATCTTTTGAGAGATATTTGAGTTAGCTGGGAAGGGTTGTGCATTTCATCACTGGGTCCATGATGTCTATCTTGAATATCGAGAATCATTCAAAAGATGATCTCAATAGCATATGCATTGACTCGGTTTCTTCCTAAGGTTGTAAGGAGGGCTTCTTTCTTTACACCCTTTATCTTTACAATTCTTTTTCATTATTCAACCCCTTCAATGCTTACCAATACGTCATAACTAGCACCTTGTTGTGATTGTTCTAGTGCTAGCTTAAGTACTTGGTCGGCATTCAGCTACTTTCACAATCTTTCTCCATTTTTCCTAGGACTTCTATTTCTATCTAGGGAATTGTCCTTGGGAAGATTCCATCGGTTCTGATGAATCATTGGACTAATACCTAATCCTACCACCCTTTTGTCACCACATCCGTCGTGAATTAAGTGTGTTTTGGGTAAGTATTGTCACCATGAAAAATCCTTGAAAAATCACTTAAAGCACTTGTGATATTATAATCAAAGTTTGTGTGCCTTAAGTGTTTTGTTCATCAAAAACGCCTCCCCCCCCCCCCCCCCTTAACATGTGCATTACACATATTAAGTTGGTTTATCTTTTAAGTCTTTTTTAGCCAAATATCATTAAGTCTCCTTAATCTCATTTTCTCCCCTTATCCAAAATGTTAACCATTAATATTTGGGATATTGGATGGATTAACCGGTATTTGGGTAATAAAATGAAGTTATTTGCTGGCCATAGAACATGTCAATACTCCCCCTCAAGTTAATGAGGGATAGTTGTAGTGCTTGAGTATGATAGATTTTGAAAGATCAAGAATCTCGTGAGAAATTCTTGAAACATTATCATACTTTCATGCTACAACAAGCCACAAAGCACAATATTTACAATATTAACATATTCACAAAATAACCAATATGGAATAAACCTGAGATAGTACAACCCATTAGATGGATCGTTGCATCAGCTTATGGTGCGCTCCATATGGTCTTCCACCAACGAATCGTTCAATACTCCTCATCAAGCGTCTTTCCCACAGCTTTTTATTAATCTTGTTTATCAGGTAGCTAGCACTTGTTCCGTACCTTGTGTGCCACCGGACGGTAAGTTGGGGATGCTTCTTGGTTCTGTTGATCTGAATCAATGTGTCCCGAACTTGCTCAAGAGTCCCGTCACTAAACTTGGAGAGTTCCTCTATTCTCAGGAATTTCTTCTCACCGGATCCATTCAAGTAGAAAGTGCCTGGAACCGGTTTTGTAGTGCTTGTGTACGGTTACGTCTTTCAATGTCACCGTTTTGTTGTGGAGTGCGAGCAACAGAAGTTTCATGTGAAATACCGACCTTGATATTAGCTTTTTAGCCAAGTATGAAAATTTGTTCGTCTCGATTCAATTCGAATTGATTTCCAGTTCAAAGTGTGACTCAGTCGTTCTTGGTAACAAAAAGAGAATTGTTGGGTGTCGTAAACTAATTAAAAATAAAGACTTGAAACAACAATAAAAATAAAGACGGTAAAAATAAATACTGAAAGATAAAAACTTGACGGGAAATTAATGAAGAGAAATTAAAAACGTGACGAGAAATAAAAAGGCAAACTTAAAAGTAAATAAGGCAAACTTAAACTAAAGGCAAGTAAATTAAAAGTGTGATTAAGTAAAAAGGCGGGAAAAATAAAGCTTAAGAATTCAAAAACATAAACTTAAAATAAACTAAAACTGAAATTACAAAACTAAGAAAAAACTGCTCATCCGGAATACACCCTTCATCCGGAATAAAAACCTTCATTCGGAATAAGTCTTCATCCGGAATAAGTCCTTCATCCGGAATAAATTGCTTCATCCGGAAAAAGTACTTCATCCGGAATAAATTCTTTCATCCGGAATAAATCCTTTCATTCGGAATAAATCTTTTCATTCGGAATATGGGTTCATCCGGAATAACTAGTAGCTCATGCGGAATAAAAAACCTGATGCGGAATAAATGGTGAAAAGACTTCATTCGGAATAAAAAGAAACTGACTCGGAATAATTGAAAAGAAACTGGTTCGGAATATCAAAGCTGAAACGTTTATTCGGAATAATTAACTAAAATTGTTGGTTTAGAATAATCAAAAGGAAAAATTGATTCGGAATAAAAAGAAATTGGTTCGGAATATAAACTACAAAAGTGCTCATCCGGAATTTCATTCGGAATATAAGTTCATTCGGAATAAATGGGGTTTCATCCGGAATAAATGCTTGATGCGGAATAATTAAAGGAATAAGTTTGGTTCGGAATGCATTAAGACAACACGTTCATTCGGAATAATTAAACTAAGACCTTCATCCGGAATAATTACATTCATCCGGAATAAAATGAAAGAAAGAGCTTCATTCGGAATAAATTGAACTGACTCAGAATATGGGCAAAGATAACAGTAGCGAAGAACAAGGTAATGAAATAGGACATGAATTTAAATAAAACTAATCAAAATCAACCAAAAGATTAAATCAAACTAACCACAAATGATCAACTAATCAATACCAATCAAACCAAATCAATAACACTAAAAATAATTAACACAATAATCAAAACCCACTTAATCAATTTAATAAAAACTCAAGAACATGAACATAACATAAGATTAAATCAATCACAAGAAAGGAAGATGAGAGATCAACAATAAAGATAAAGATTCAATAAACATAAAAGTAACTTACTTGGAATTAAAGGAATTAAAGGTACATGACAAGGTAATTAAAGGTGCAAGTAATTAAGGTGCAAAAATTAAAGATGGAAGAGCATAGTTTGTCAAACTAGCCAACAACAATGAAATTAACACTAATGATCTATTTATAGGGGAGGAGGAGGATTAGTGGAAGGAAGCTTCCTCTCCTCTTTCTTCTTTCTTTAATTATCATTTAGTCCTCGTCTTTTAAGTTTTTCGACTTTAACGACTTTGTCTTGGGATTTCTTTAAACTCGTCTTGAAATTTCTTCATAAATAAGACTTGAGTTTTTCGGCTTTTAGTAAACTTCCGTCTTTTGACTTTTTCTTCGATAAATCTTCAGAATTGGTCTTGGACTTCCGTTCTTTTTGCACTCTTCATTTCTTGACTTCTTCTTTCGTCTTTTTCTTTGATAAAAGCCCGTGAAAGCTCGTGTTTTCCTTCCTTTTCACATTTTGATCCTAAATTACAACAAAAACACAAACCACGCATAATTCCGACATTTATGACACAAAATACACGTTTTGGCTTGGTTATTATTGTAATTAAGTGGTAAAAAGAGGGTGTTTTCACACTATCAAATCCCCTACACTTGACCATTGCAATGTCCTCATGCAATGCATTAATTACAAAGCACGATTACATTTTCCATCATAATCAATCCATATTGGCCTTTATTAAAGATATAGAAAATTATAAACATTCACAGGAAGAAAGTAAGTAAAGAATTCAAAGACATACCTTAGGGTTTTGGAAATTTCATGAAAGATCATCATCCTCAAGTTTTCACATTCTTCAAACCAAGCTTAAAAACGAGATCATTGTTATTATAAGTTAGCAAACTAACACGAACTCATGTGGGCCAATTATTTACTTAGACTCCCTTATTCCTAGGTGTATCTCTTATATTTTATTGTTGTCTTGAATGATCACGAGGATGCATTGTTGACTTATTTCGATAGTTTATTAGGCTGAAAATAAAGTGGTACGATTTAATCAATAGTTAGCTAAAGGACAAAATCTTTTAAAACTGCTTCTCGGGACCTCAAAAAGTTCATATCTTGGCATAACTCGCTTCACGATTTGAGACCTTTCTCGGACCGTTATTTGGCAGCGACTTCATACTTCAAATCTTTGAGAGACGTTCATGAAATAATGGTCTTCTCTTCATAATAGGAATTTCTTCACTTGAAGTTTTGAGAAATTCTTCATACTTGGACCACGACTTCTTCATTTTTCTCCAATCTTTATTTTGGATTTTGATATACAACGATCCGCCTCCTTTTTGGACTTGGATCTATTTATCCTCATACCTTGTTAGGGCCTTTTTGGATAGACTTCTCCATGATCTTTACAGGAGTATTTGCTTTTCGTCGTGTGTCTCGATCCTTCATATTGATTTTCGATAAATGATTCTTCACATCACTTTTGGATCTTTAGCAACAAAATGTAGCCCTCATGCCTTGTTAGGGCCTTTTCGGACTCGCCAATCTTTGCATCCCGCTTCAATAAGTTATGCCTTGGCTATGAACTCTAATCAATACCGAGCAACTTTTAAACGATCTTGTGCTAGAAGCTAAGTAACTTTTCAAATCGTACAACCTTACTTATTGCAATTAAATTTATTAACAAGCGATGGGAGAAAAAGCTTATAATTAACTCACATAAATTCATGAAAGAGTACCAAACTTATAATTAACTCTATCATCTCTCGTTCTCCGCAATTTAAAATCTCAAGGAATGAGACTCGTGAATGCTTAGCCAATTAAATCAAAGTTTTGGGTTTTCAAGTCATCTATAGGATCTTGCAATTTCTTAGACTTTTTCAGGTTTAGAATTCGCATTTTAAATTTCCCTTGATAAACGACTTTCTAGGATCAATTATAGGAACTTGCGAAAAGTTCTTGTTCTTAAACCGTAAGA
Source organism: Glebionis coronaria (assembly GCA_025667525.1). NCBI lineage: Eukaryota > Viridiplantae > Streptophyta > Magnoliopsida > Asterales > Asteraceae > Glebionis > Glebionis coronaria. The sequence goes on along the minus strand of CM046881.1, from coordinate 537,153,726 downwards.
CATTAAATGACATTAAATACGTGTTTTGGTCTCGTTTTAGCAAGAAATAAGTGGTAAAAGGATGGGTGTTTTTACACCTATCAAATCCCCTACACTTAACCATTGCCATGCCCTCATGCAATGCTATAATTTTAAAGCACGATTTACATTTCTCATCATAAATAACCCACCTTGGCCTTTATTAAATTCTAAACACTAAGGAAACCAAAAGAACAAAACAAGTAAAGTATTTAAAGACATACATTTGGCGTTTTAGATTGTCATGAATGTAATCCCCGGCAGCGGCGCCATTTGATAACTAAATTTTTACTCAGTTAAAAAGTTCTTTGTCGTATGTCTAATCGAACTGATTATTGGTAAACGTGTGCGACTCAGTTGTCTTTTGGTGGAAACAAATGTTGTGTCGTTGTAATGAAAATAAAGGTGCAAAAACTTTAAAGTAAAATGGTTGTAATTTAAATCTAAATCTAATTGAAAATAAATGGCGAGAAATTAAAGCGCGACGAGAAATTAAAAGGCACTTAACGTAAATAATGCAAACTTAAAACTATCCTAAAGGCAAACTTAAAACGCAATTAAAACTTAAACTAAGGCAAGGCTTAAAATAAATCTAAGGCAAGTAAACATAAAAGTGCGACTAAGTAAAAAGGCGGGAAAAATAAAGTCTAAAACTAAATATAAAAAATTGCAAAACTACAAAAGAAAACAGCTCATCCGGAATACACCCTTCATCTGGAAAAAAAAACCTTCATTCGGAATAAGACTTCATCCGGAATAAGTCCTTCATCCGGAATAAATTGCTTCATCCGGAAAAAGTTCTTCATCCGGAATAAATTCTTTCATCCGGAATAAATCCTTTCATTCGGAATATTGGTTCATCCGGAATAACTAGTAGTTCATGCGGAATAAAAAAACTGATGCGGAATATATGGTGAAAAGAGTTCATTCGGAATAAAAAGAAACTGATTCGGAATAATTGAAAAGAAACTGGTTCGGAATATCAAAGCTGAAACGTTTATTCGGAATAATTAACTAAAATTGTTGGTTCGGAATAATCAAAAGGAAAAACTGATTCGGAATAAAAAGAAATTGGTTCGGAATATAAACTACAAAAGTGCTCATCCGGAATTTCATTTGGAATATAAGTTCATTCGGAATAAATGGGGTTTCATCCGGAATAAATGCTTGATGCGGAATAGTTAAAGGAATAAGTTTGGTTCGGAATGCATTAAGACAACACGTTCATTCGGAATAATTAAACTAAGACCTTCATCCGGAATAATTACATTCATCCGGAATAAAATGAAAGAAAGAGCTTCATTCGGAATAAATTGAACTGACTCGGAATATTTTAAGCAAAAATGCTCATTCGGAATACTACTTTTATTCGGAATAAAATAAACAGGAACTCTTCATCCGGAATGATTAGCTCATCCGGAATAACTTTACTAAAACCTTGGTTCGGAATCTGGGAAACATAAGAACAGTGCGAAGAACAAGGAGAAATAAAAGGCACGAATCTAATCCAAACTAATCAAATCAAACCAAAAGATTAAACCAAAACAACCAAATAACATCTACTAATCATAACCAAACAATCCAAATCAATAAAACTAACAATCATAACCAAATCAATCAAAACCCACTTGATTGAAAACCATAAAAATAAAAGAACATAAACATAAAGATTAAGATTAAGATTAATCAAGAAAGGAAGATGAGAGATTAACAATGAAAGTAAAGATTAACAACAATTAAAAGTAAACTTACTTGAATTTAAAGGAATTTAAAGGTGCAAGACAATTAAGGAAATTGACATGAATTTAAGAAGCAATTAATTAAAATAGTGGAAGACTAATTGTCACCATTAGCCAACAACAATGAAATTAACACTAATGATCTATTTATAGGGGAGGAGGAGGATTAGTGGAAGGAAGCTTCCTCCCCTCTTTCTTCTTTCTTTAATTATCATGTAGTCCTCGAATTTTAAGTTCTTCGACTTTAACGACTTTGTCTCGGGATTTCTTTAAACTCGTCTTGAAATTTCTTCATAAATAAGACTTGAGTTCTTCGGCTTTTAGTAAACTTTCGTCTTTTGACTTTTTCTTCGATAAATCTTCAGAATTGGTCTTGGACTTCCGTTCTTTTTGCACTCTTGATTTCTTGACTTCGTCTTTCGTCCTTTTCTTTGATAAAAGCCCGTGAAATCCCGTGTTTTCTCCCCTTTTCACATTTTCGTTCTAAATCACAACAAAAACACAAACCACGCATAATTCCGACATTTATGACATAAAATACACGTTTTAGCTTGGTTATTATTTCAGTTAAGTGGTAAAAAGGATGGGTGTTTACACACCTATCAAATCCCTTAGACTTGACCATTTTAATGTCCTCATGCAATGCATTAGTTAAAAAGCACGATTACATTTTCCATCATAATCAATCTACATTGGACTTTATTAAAGAGATAGAAAATTATAAACATTCAAAAGAAGTAAGAGAAGAAATCAAAGACATACCTTAGGTTTTGGAAATGTCATGAATGATCATCATCCTCAAGCTTTCACATTCTCCAAACCAAGCATAAAAACGAGATCATTGTATTATAAGTTAGCAAACTAACACGAACTTATGTGGGCCAATTATTTACTTAGACTCCCTTATTCCTAGGTGTATCTCTTATATTTTATTATTGTCTTGAATGATCACGAGGATGCATTGTTGACTTATTTCAATAGTTATTAAGGCTGAAAATAAAGTGGGACGATTTAATCAATAGTTAGCTAAAGGACAAAATCTTTTAAAACTTCTTCTCGGGACCTCATAAAGTTCATATCTTGGCATAACTCGCTTCGCGATTTGAGACCTTTCTCAGACCGATATTTGGCAGCGACTTCATACTTCAAATCTTGAGAGACGTTCATGAAATAATGGCCTTCTCTTCATAATAGGAATTTCTTCACTTGAAGTTTTGAGAGATTCTTCATATTTGGACCACAACTTCTTCATTTTTCTCCAATCTTTATTTTGGACTTTAATATACAACGATCCGCCTCCTTTTTGGACTTGGATCTATTTATCTTCATACCTTGTTAGGGCCTTTTTGGATAGACTACTCCATGATCTTTACGGGAGTATTTGCTTTTCGTCGTGTGTCTCGATCCTTCATATTGATCTTTGATAAATGATTCTTCACATCACTTGGGATCTTTAGCAACAAATTTAGCCCTCATTCCTTGTTAGGGCCTTTTCGGACTCGCCAATCTTCGCATCCCGCTTCAATAAGTTATGCCTTGGCTATGAACTCTAATCCATACCGAGCAACTTTTAAACGATCTTGGGCTAGAAGCTAAGTAACTTTTCAAATCGTACAACCTTATCTATTGCATATACATTTATTAACAAGCTATGGGAGAATAGGCTTATAATTAACTCACATAAATTCACGAAAGAATACCAAACTTATAATTGACTCTATCATCTCTCGTTCTCCACAGTTTAAAATCTCAAGGAATGAGACTCGTGGATGCTTAGCCTATTAAATCAAAGTTTTAGGTTTTCGAGTCGCTTATAGGATCTTGCAAACTCTTAGACTTTTTCAAGTTTAGAAATCGCATTTTAAAGTTCCCTTGATAAACAACTCTCTAGGATCAATTATAGGAACTTGCGAAAAGTTCTTGTTCTTAACCCGTGAGAGTTAAGACTTTCGCGTTTTAAAGCTCCCTATATAAAAGCCTAGCAAAACTTGACTTAAACACGTTAAGGATACTAGCTAGAGTAAACTTAGATAAGTAAACTCGGGTTGAGTTAAAAGATTCACAACGTTTGAAAATTAAAACCACTTTATTAAAATTTATTCTAGCAAAGAAGGAAAATAACTATACAAAGGTAAAAACTAATAGGCCAAAATAGATTAAAAATTTTGAAAAATGTCGAAAAATTGATTTTCCGGTTAAAATGAAGACAAATACAAGGAAAAGGCACTTAAATTCGATAGAAGTCCCCCCTACACTTGATATAAACATTGTCCTCAATGTTTAAGCATGGGGAAGTAAATTCCCCTACACTTAGGACATTATGCACGTTGTTTAAATCTTGCTAAGGAAAGGATAACTAAAGAGATTCCTATTTTAATATTGGGAAATAAAAAATATTGAATCGAAAAGAGTTTAGGATAGAACCGGGAAGACGGAAACACGGAATCACGAGTCGTCAAAAATCATCAAGAGTGTGTCTTTTGAAGCTCTAATCCCTGCACATGATAAGAAGGAAAACAAGAAACACCAACGGGGCTCCCCCTACACTTATGGTGAAAACAGGTAAAGATAGATAGATAACTGGGTTGCCTCCCAAAAAGCGCTTGTTTATATTAACCGAGTCACGAGCCTGACTCGTCCCCGAATTAAATGGTCCATGGGGAAGCCTCGAATGTAATACCGGGAACAAAGACCTTGTCCTCGTTCCCGGAGGACAACAATGAAGGAGAGGCGGGGGGATAAGTCTTGAATGGGAGAAAGGTTCTTTCAACATACGAAAACTATGTGAAATCGAGATCCACAGGAGGTGGGGTGGGTAAAGTAAGCACATTGTCATCCCCCAAAGACAATGGATGTTGAGCACTCGGCAAAGCCGTAATGTTATCAATCATGAAATAGTGAATGTCACCTCCCGGGTCAAAGCACTCATCCTCCGTAATAGTGGCTAAAGGGGAGGATGAAAGGTGCTCGGGAGGGGAGTGAATGTCTATTTCTTCCAGCAATGGGTCATTATCTTCAACGGGATGAATAGATAGAGGTAAAGACTCGGAAAGAGGATGAGAAGTCAACTCTTCGATTTGAGCAATAAGAAGATGCACTTTCTGTAATCTGTCGCGGAGAATCACGTCTTCCACCTCATCTTCAAGAGCAAGTTCATTGGTGAACTTCTCGTAAGCTGGAGAGAATAAATCGTCATCGCCCGCATCTCCCGGTGGAGATTGAGAAATTTCAAAAGTGAAATTCTCATAGCGTGGAGAAAAATCGTCATCATTAGGATCGGCCTCTTCCGTAAGAGCAACGTCGTCCTCAGGCTCCATAGCAGTAGGCATGTCACAAACCGCATCATCAAAGAATTTGTCGAGACCAAAATCACTAATCTGACTCAATGAATCATGATCCTTAGACGCATTAGGAATATCGAGAGTAGGAGTAGCAACTTCAGTAGATGGGTCGAGAGCGTAGACATCATCGCCGTCATCATCATCATAATAGACGGGACCATTCCAATTAGGAGTGACATAGTCGGCTAACTCTTCCTTGATAACCTCCACATCTTTAAGAAGCTCATGAAGCAAATTTTGTTGTTCATCTCCCCGAGTATGTTCAATTAAACCAATTCTATCCCACGCTGTAATTAAACATTTTGGTGTAGAAAAGAAGGGAAAACGGCCACATTGGCTCAAAAAGGTGTTGGTGGATTTCAAGAATTCGTCACCATCAAGCCAAGGTTGCCTTTCCTGATGCAAGTCAGCTCGGATTTGAGCTAAACTTTCTAGAACATGGTTCAAAGAAGTGAGTTGTTGGTCAAGACTAATTTGCTGAGAGGATTGATGATTGAGGGTGTGATGTGGGGGCTCAAAGTTATACACACTGGGATGATAGCACGGAACTTTCTCAAAGACCTTTGACGGATCACAATAAGAAGCATCGTGAGGGCCCCCACAAATATAGCACCATGGGTATGGAGAAAAACTGGGTGCGTCATGTGGAAAGCTATTACCATTGTCATAATTGTAACCCGGTTCTTGCCCGTGATCATACGGGTATCGAACCGGACACGAAAAATGCCAATGATAATCGCTTCCACAATAGATGCAAGGGGGAATAGGAGGTGGATTAGAAAAGGACGAATTAGTCGAGTTGCACAAAGGACAAAATCCGAATTGTGTATTGTCGATATCGTTTCCGCACCGCTCACATGTACACCATTGACATGAGTCGTTCCCGTATAACCGTCCCCCACACCCGACGCAATGGACATAAGAATCCATAAAGAAAAATAGATAAGCAAGAAGAATATTTTTGGTGCAAAACTTTGAAAAAGAAATGCTTTTTATGATTTTTCAAATGTTTTTGGGATTTTTAGAAAATTTATGACACGAAAAATAACGTTCACCAGTGAACGGATCCCAAAAGCCAACACGTCTCTCACAAAAAACCGTTAATCTTCACGAAAAGAGCCGGCAGCGGCGCCATTTGATATTAGCTTTTTAGCCAAGTATGAAAATTTGTTCGTCTCGATTCAATTCGAATTGATTTCCGGTTCAAAGTGTGACTCAGTCGTTCTTGGTAACAAAAAGAGAATTGTTGGGTGTCGTAAACTAATTAAAAATAAAGACTTGAAACAAAAATAAAAATAAAGACGGTAAAAAGAAATACTGAAAGATAAAAACTTGACGGAAAATTAATGACGAGAAATTAAAAACGTGACGAGAAATAAAAAGGCAAACTTAAAAGTAAATAAGGCAAACTTAAACTAAAGGCAAGTAAATTAAAAGTGCGATTAAGTAAAAAGGCGGGAAAACTAAAGCTTAAGAATTCAAAAACATAAACTTAAAATAAACTAAAACTGAAATTACAAAACTAAGAAAAAACTGCTCATCCGGAATACACCCTTCATCCGGAATAAAAACCTTCATTCGGAATAAGTCTTCATCCGGAATAAGTCTTTCATCCGGAATAAATTGCTTCATCCGTAAAAAGTCCTTCATCCGGAATAAATTCTTTCATCCGGAATAAATCCTTTCATTCGGAATAAATCCTTTCAGTCGGAATATGGGTTCATCCGGAATAACTAGTAGCTCATGCGGAATAAAAAAACTGATGCGGACTAAATGGTGAAAAGAGTTCATTCGGAATAAAAAGAAACTAATTCGGAATAAATGAAAAGAAACTGGTTCGGAATATCAAAGCTGAAACGTTTATTCGGAATAATTAACTAAAATTGCTGGTTCGGAATAATCAAAAGGAAAAACTGATTCGGAATAAAAAGAAATTGGTTCGGAATATAAACTACAAAAGTGCTCATCCGGAATTTCATTCGTAATATAAGTTCATTCGGAATAAATGGGGTTTCATTCGGAATAAATGCTTGATGCGGAATAATTAAAGGAATAAGTTTGGTTCGGAATGCATTAAGACAACACGTTCATTCGGAATAATTAAACTAAGACCTTCATCCGGAATAATTACATTCATCCGGAATAAAATGAAAGAAAGAGCTTCATTCGGAATAAATTGAACTGACTCGGAATCTAGGCAAAGTTAACAGTAGCGAAGAACAAGGTAATGAAATAGGACACGAATTTAAATAAAACTAATCAAAATCAATCAAAAGATTAAATCAAACTAACCACAAATGATCAACTAATCAATACCAATCAAACCAAATCAATAACACTAAAAATAATTAACACAATAATCAAAACCCTCTTAATCAATTTAATAAAAACTCAAGAACATGAACATAACATAAGATTAAATCAATCACAAGAAAGGAAGATGAGAGATCAACAATAAAGATAAAGATTCAATAAACATAAAAGTAACTTACTTGGAATTAAAGGAATTAAAGGTACATGACAAGGTAATTAAAGGTGCAAGTAATTAAGGTGCAAAAATTAAAGATGGAATAGCATAGTTTGTCAAACTAGCCAACAACAATGAAATTAACACTAATGATCTATTTATAGGGGAGGAGGAGGATTAGTGGAAGGAAGCTTCCTCCCCTCTTTCTTCTTTCTTTAATTATCATTTAGTCCTCGTCTTTTAAGTTCTTCGACTTTAACGACTTTGTCTCAGGAATTCTTTAAACTCGTCTTGAAATTTCTTCATAAATAAGACTTGAGTTCTTCGGCTTTTAGTAAACTTCCGTCTTTTGACTTTTTCTTCGATAAATCTTCAGAATTGGTCTTGGACTTCCGTTCTTTTTGCACTCTTGATTTCTTGACTTCGTCTTTCGTCTTTTTCTTTGATAAAAGCCCGTGAAAGCTCGTGTTTTCCTTCCTTTTCACATTTTGATCCTAAATCACAACAAAAACACAAACCACACATAACTCCGACATTTACGACACAAAATGCACGTTTTGGCTTGGTTATTCTTGTAATTAAGTGGTAAAAAGATTGGTGTTTTCACACCTATCAGACCTCTTCATAATAGTCTCGTAGAGTTTGATTAACGAACTCAGTTCCATTATCAGTGTGAATGCGGCGAACAGTAGCATTAAGACGTACTTGGATCATCTTTAAGAAAGTAATAATATACTTTGGTGCTTGATCCTTGGATACTAAAAACTTTACCCATTTAAACCTTGAGAAATCATCCACCATGACGAGGATGTATTTTCTACCACTCACACTAGCCGTACGCATTGGCCCGCAAAAGATGCATGAGCAAAAGATATAGTGGTTCTTGGTTGGTGTCTTCAGCTTTAGGTTTGTATGATTTCTTGGTTCTTTTCCCCAAAGAACACGTGGAACATAAATGATCCTTGTCGAACTTAAGTTTTGGAAGACCACGAACAAGTTCGTTTTTAGCTAAATGGTTTATAGCATCAAAGTTAAGATGAGATAATCGACGATGCCACAACCATGACTTGGTCTTAGATGCTTTAAAAAAAAGGCATACAGGAGAGGCGGCCATCATGTTTTGAATGGACAGTGTGTAGAGATTATCCCCTCGAGAACCCTTTAACAAATCATTTCCTGCAAGATCGCGAATAAAACAAGTATGTTGTCGAAAAGCCACTTCAAGGTTTGAATCGCAAAATTGTCCCACTGAAAATAAACTATGACCAAGTCCCTCCACGTAATATACCCTTGAAATCTAACATTCCCAATTTGATATTCACCGTAACACATGATCTTCGCAATATGGTCGTTGCTGAATTTCACCGTTCCTAGAAACTTGCTGATGAAATTTCTGAGCATCGAGCGGTCTCCGGTCATATGCTTTGAGCATCCAGAGTCCAAGTACCAGAGGATGATTTGGACCACCTAAAAATATCACCAGACAAAGACGATGTATCGGAATCTATTAGTTCCTATGTGTTAGCAAGTACAGATATATTTATCTTAGATTTGCTAACTGAACATTTCTTAGGCTTCCAGATTTGCTTCCTAAATGTCGGCTTAGATTCTAGTTGTCTAAGATCCTGAGGTACTTCTTCACTGGTAGGCACAATAGTGGGGGCAGACCTAGTTAAAGGGCACTTTTTCCATTTCTTAGTGCTAGTGTTCCTATTTAAAGGACGCTGAGACCTAACTTCCATGGATGTGATCCTAGTTTAAGGGCACGTAGTTCCATTAGCAGTGAAGGTCCTACCAGTGGGTTTCCATTTCCAACCAACTTGGGTGAATTTCATCCCCGTTAGAATCCATTCAAGATTGTTCCTAATTGCATACATTTCATTTACGTGATCAACAAGGCATAAATCATGATGCTTAGAAAACATGCATTCATTACAATTCCAACATCGTAAATTAGAATTCACATTTTGCTTAGGCTGTTGCACAAACGCAGGGCCTTTAGTCTTAGTTACATGATTCTTTTTATTCAAATTTGAAATAACATTCATAGGGTGAACTTCTACTTTCTTCTTCGCAGTCCTACTAGTGGAAGGCTTGATCCTATTCTTCTTGTCTTGAGATCTTTTAGCCTTAGTAGATATAATTACTCCTGTAGAAGCCAAGGGAACATTAGTTACAGATTTTGATTTAGCCTTGATGGGTGTGTTTAATATAGGCTTAGATCCTGGATTCTTATTGAATGGGGTCATGGCAATGGTGGTGGTTTGTTGTTTAAGTGGTGTAGAACCCAGTTGTCCTATGTACTTTAAGTGCTCTAAGCATTGGTGTACCCTCTCAATGTAAGCCTGAGCATGTAATATTCACTATTCCTAGGATCAAGTTCATAAAGATCATCTACCACTTCCCTAGCAAGATCTGCATACTTAACTTCATGCTCCCAATATAACTTATATGATAGTGGATTGTTCTTATTGTACGGGTTCTTAGTGATCACCACCTTATTGGTTTTTGGAGCACTAGAGGTCGGGGCAGAGATTGTAGTTTGATTATCAACAACTTCTTGTCCTTTGAGTTGAAGTGTCTCCTTTAATTCAGCCAAAACCATGTTTTTGTCTATGAGTTGAATATTTAAGTCAGAGATTTCCTCACACTTATGGTTCAGTTGGTCAACGAGTGACTTTTGCTCTGCCGCATTAATAGCGAAGCGATCTTCTAACGAACCATAAATTTGTGAAAAACTGTTAACATCATAAGATTCAAGCTAACAAGAGGTGATCCGGAGGTCGGGGAGGATAAAAGAAATGTTTAGACATTTTTAGAGAGAGAAAGTAAAGCTTGAATGTAGTGTGTGTATTTAGAGAGAGAAGTGAAATACACAATAAGAATGAAAAGCCTCACCCCTCCATGGAAGTATGGAGGGGTATATATAGGCTAGACAAGAGGTCACTTTGACAACATGTCAATAGTAGTCCCTCTATGTTTTGCCTATCTGAATAAAATGTAATTCCGTAAATGGCGCTCACATTTTAGGGCTAACAATCTTCCCCCAATGTGGAGACATACGGAATTACTTACAATGTTCCTAACAAGTAAAAATACAACAAAATAAAGTCTTCCAAGGTGCTTCCAATGCTGAGGATGTCTTTTAATTCTTCTTGTCTTCATAACTTGTACCTCAGCTTGAATCCTCTTTGTCTTTGCTTGTTGTGGAACAATTGTAATATGCATGATTTGGATTAACTTCCCCCCAATTCATGCAGCATGTATTAAGAAACTTTCTTCATAGACTTCTTTTTGACGAAGTTTCTGAATCAGCTTCCCCCCAAACCAATATCTGTATCTTAAGCAGATTCTGACACTTTGATGTAGTTTGAACAATCTTCTGGCTCATCGGTTTAAGTGCACAGCGGAAATTTGTAGAAGAACTACACCAGATAATACTGCTTCTATACTGTCTCATGTCGTTTGGTTTTTGGTGATAATCCGTTTGGGGTAACATGCAGGAAATCAGCAACAATTCTTCTCACGCCTGCAGAATACTTCATAAAAATCATATAAAGTAAGTAGATACCATTCCATGTACACTACTTCCCCCTGGAAGTTGATCCGATTACTTCAAAGTACACAATCTTCCCCCATGATGATTTCGAACTCTCGGAAGCATCATTATCGTGGGCGTCCATATACTCGAGAAGTTCTTAGTCTTAAGCAGATGTCTTGAAAAGTTTTGAAAGTCATTGAGAAACTTTGAAATATTTTTGCTTAGACTGTGAAGTACCATTGTCGTTGTGTAGCTCATAAATATCCCGTGAGAATTGATTGCTGATTCCATCTCTCTCTGTCTAACTTACCAACCTCGAATTCATTCGGCTATTTGTCGTGACCACATGTGAAGTAAACCCGATATTTCAAACTTGAAACTGAAGTACAATCCCCCAAATTTGTTACTTAATCTTGCACTTATGTCGATTGAAGAACGGTGCAGAAACAAGTCTCTTATACCTCTTGAAGTTATCCACACGAGCAACTGCGTGTGACACCCAAAAATGATAGTTATCCATGTCGTCGACCATCCACCCCTTCACAGTGGAAACTAGATAATTCAAGTCTCAATCATAAGTTTTATCGCCCAAGCAAGTCATCAATCGATAGACTGGGTTTGAAGAAAAGGGGTAGAAAAATAGAAGGAAGGCTCGATGATGAAATAAGTAGACGCCTTCATGAAATCCCACTTCAACTTCAAATAAAGAATACCAAATCCACTTCGTGATCACTTGTCTTTGTAGAATCAAAACTAGCCTTGTCGTTAAAGTGAATCTTATATCGGATCGCTTTAGCGTTAAGTGTTTTGTTTGCTTTTGGTGTTGTGTTTGTGAATGTCGTTAACTAGATCAAATGATTAAAATGTCGTTGAAGGACAATTTGTCTAGATAACTTGTCATTTAAGCCCAACGTCAGTCACATGGCCAACTGATGCGCGGATCGACCTCCGCGGTGAGGTCGTCGAATTTTTTTTTTTTCAAAAATATTGGGTTTTAAACCAATAATTTTCTTTGTCGCTGAAGCACTTTCGATCGAAACATACCGAATACCCGCATCGAAAATCATGTCATCATAGGCCCAAATAATGAAGCCGGTTTCAATCCAATACATATCCGTCCCAACACCACTTAAAATTTGCAGCCTCAAATCATTTAATACTCGAACCAACAATAATATATAGCAAATCCAAAATTCAGCCCAACAAAGTGATGAGCATATCCGGCCCTTTTAGGTCCACTATCTCGGCCCAACAATAACTGAGTATGGCATTCTATTAAGAAAAATAGAAAGAACCAACCATGAGGCCCGGCCCATTTATTTAAGAATACCCGGTCCAGTGGTGGTATAAGATTACCACACAACCCTAATATTTAGGTCAGTTATCCCCTAATCTCATCTTATCATTTTTTTTTCCTCCGCCCCCACTCTTGTAAACTCATCCAACAAACCTGTCTAAACCAAATCAATATTTTCATTAGCAACTATCATCTCCCATCAGAGAAGGAAAACGCAGCAACCAAAATAATTAACCTCGTCCCAATCTCACAACCAACATCAATCTCGATCTCAGCAAAACATAAGCCTCTACCCACCAAAAATAATCTTGATCACTCCAGATTAGACCATTTCGAACCACTCAGGAAGGCAACTGAATCTTCAAGATCTTATGATAAAGGGTCTCGGGTAGGTATTGGGTAAAGGTTTATGATTCGTTTTGTGAGTCGAGTCCCAATCGAAACAAATTAATTGATTATAACATGAATGTTATAAATCATAATTTGATTTCGTATAGTAAAATTTGGGTTGTACCCAACATAGATCTATGAAGATTGATTGATTCGTGTGGATCATTAAATATCTTTGGTTTGCATGTTGATACACGAATGAGATCTGAGATCTTTTATGATTTTGAATTTGTTTTGAGTCTAGATTCGAGTTTACGTTTTGTGATTAGTAGAAGGGTCAGGAGACGATGTGTTTTAAGATTAGAGTCAAGTTGGTTTTGTTGGTTTAGAGTGTTATTGAGTTTGGTTGATGGGATGAGTCTTAATCATTGACTAAGTTGAGTTAACCTGGTCAACTCGGTCAATACCGAGTTGACTCGGTGTAATGTTATGTATTTGAGTCAACTGATTTTCAGACATCGGAATGTTAATGTAGAGTCAATCGGAATATCAAAATTGAGTCCATCGGAATATCAAAATACCCCATCGGAATAACTATCCAAATAATCCCATCGGAATACTCACCATCGGAATACTCACCTTCGGAATAGGGTTTTGACACCCGAAAATAGTGGATCTGATAATATTCCAATCTGTATTTCTTTTCTTTTTTTTTCTTTTAGATCTCTGCAACTCATCTTAATCCAAAACATATACCCAGAAAGGCCTAAAAAAAACTCTGATAAGCCACAACCTAATAAGAAAACGCGTTGACCAAAGAGAAACTGACAGTCAGACAGACGAGAGGAAAAAAAATCTGACTTTTGGACTTTTTAGATCTGTTCATACCCACCAGCAAGTTTTATGTAAAGTGTGAAATTTTGGACCACAATAAGTGACACCAAACCTCACGTGGACAGCTAATGGACTGATAATCAACACAAACGACACCATGACATCAGCTGCTTATAAATAAGCAGTGAATAAGCAACGAAAATAAGCAAACAAACACAAAACACCCCCGGTTAGCTCTGATACCAATTGTTAACATCATAAGATTCAAGCTAACAAGAGGTGATCCGGAGGTCGGGGAGGATAAAAGAAATGTTTAGACATTTTTAGAGAGAGAAAGTAAAGCTTGAATGTAGTGTGTGTATTTAGAGAGAGAAGTGAAATACACAATAAGAATGAAAAGCCTCACCCCTCCATGGAAGTATGGAGGGGTATATATAGGCTAGACAAGAGGTCACTTTGACAACATGTCAATAGTAGTCCCTCTATGTTTTGCCTATCTGAATAAAATGTAATTCCGTAAATGGCGCTCACATTTTAGGGCTAACAAAAACCCTGCTTTACTTTATCAAACTCCCCTAGCATAGAAGTAATTCTATCTTCTAGGGCATGATTTTTAATCTTTGCAGCCTCTTATTCCAATTTCTCTGCTACGGATTCTCTCTTAAGTCTCATAATTTCTTCCTCTAATGCCTGAACCACCTGAATCATCTTGTCACTAGTCTCAACGGATTTTCCACAATCATTTGTTTTTGAAAGAGTTTCATTTTTAGAGTGATTTTAAATTTCAAGAGATATACGATGTTGTTGAAGCTCATCAAAACGTTTTGAAAGTAAGTTATAAGAATCTTGAAGCTTTAAAAATTCAGCGTTAGATTCATGACAAGAATGATTATCTACATTATTCACAGTTCAACAATATTCACAGATATATCATGCACATCATCACATTTATTCATAGCAGATATCATCACAAAAGCAAATTCAATAGTAACAACTTCATCACTTCGAGAGACACTATATGTTCTAAGAATCGGTCATATTCGGACAAAATATTTTCTTTCTCAATTAAATGTTGTTCATAAGCATCATCCATTTCATTGAAAACTTTTCGAATTTCACCCATTTCGAAACTAAGATTTTCCGCGAGATCGAAAAATCCCTCTTTAATATTGTCTACAAACGGAATGATCTCTTTCTCAAACACCGTTTTCATGTGTTCGAAAGCCCATTCTCCAACGGTTTGAGCCGTTGAAGTCATAGATTCCAGGATGACCTTGTCAAACTCTGTTAGGTATCGCTGAATCTCTTCCAAGCTTAGCAATACCGTACTTACCGGTGGAAGATTCTTAGGAATTTCCTTAGGTTCGTCTGAATTGACAAGTGTAGGAAGTATACTAAGGCTTTCTCTAGTAGGCATGTAAGCTGGTGTATGGATAAATTCCTTTTGCATATTAAAGCGAGTTCTAAGATCTATTTTTGCATATGTTCATTAAGTTGTGCATAATCATACTCAGGATATGTAAAAACTACTTTTGACTGATTCTCTTCATGTAGTGACATGCTCTCAGATTCATTTAAAAACACAATCAGATCTAAGACCAATCCTAACTTGGTTGCATCATAAAGTCGTGGGTTGTGGTTAAATGCTTGCTTTGCATACCCCGGGTTAGGCGGTAGGTCTATTAGACGTGATAGATTGAACTCTTGAAAAGAAGAATGAAACAAGTGTACTAAATGTGAAGTAGAGTATTATTTTAAAAGCAAAATTTCAGTATTTTCAAGTTTCTCAGACGCCTTAATTTCCGTTTCAACCCTTTTAGACTCGAGAATTTTGAAATCCGTTTGTAGTTTTTAAAAATTATTAACGACTGACTCTTTTTCTTTAAGTTCTTTCGAAAGATTTGCTCTTAAACTCTTAATTTCTAGCAAATTATCCATTTAGACTTTCCTAAACCTATCAAATTCAGGATTGGTTAAGGTAGTGGTCACTGGAGTTAATTCCAAGGTTTTAACTTTTCTTTATACACAGCAAGCTCGGCAGATAAAGTCTGATTAACACTGAGGGTTTCAAGGACCGCATTATTCATTTGGCCAAGCATAGATGCCGACACCATAACCAAATCTTGTTGAGCAAATGAATTTGTAGTCGTAATAGCTCCCGGTTGTGGTTCACTCAAAGTCAGGGGACTTGCATTGATATTGCTATCATTGTTTGTCTCCTCATTTGAGTTACTAACCACCGGAGGCTGTTCCAGATACTCAGACACTTGCTCAACTTGATAAGGTACAATACTAGTATCCGTGGCAATATTTGGTACCTCAGAAATTGTGTCAGCTCCATGAAGTGAAAGATTTGCCATTAGAGATGCCTTGGTGGTATTGAGATCATCAAAGTCAGAGTCGTATGCATCGAGATCATCACATTGATATGCGACATTGTTTGTGATGGCTGTTGTGAGACTGTCAGTGTCCGCAACTCCCGGATCTGCGAGAAATGCTAACTCTTCTTCATCGAGCTCACGTCCTTGGGCTTGAGCATTCACCAAGTAGATCTTCTCCTGAAACCATGTTTTATCCCTTTTCCTCTTGGGCTGCTTACACTCTCGAGCCATGTGCCCTTCCCCTTTGCAGTTATAACATATAATCATCTTCATTTTGCTAGTGTTATTACCCCTTGTAGCAACAGTGTTAGATGGACGTGCACCAACATTAGATGAACTTGGTCTCCCCTGAAGTGGTTGCACCATTACTCTGCCATCTTGAATTGTAGCTTGTTGTCGAGAGTTAGAAGAGTTCCTCAACTTATTGTTTGTTGGAGCTGGCCCTCTATAACCTCGTTTATTTAATGTTTGAGTGAGGTATGCAGACATTTGAGCAAGTATATCAGTAGGATTATCCCCTTGTCTAAACTTAGGGACAGGAATCTCATCATCACAATAGAATGCTAGTGCTGATTGAGCTACAAGCTGATTTGAAGGAAAACTAACATGTTGTGAGTAATGGGGTTGAGGAGCCTCATGTTGTTGATAGGTGATGGCAGGGTTTGTTGGAGGTTGATAAGGTGAATACTCTTGTGAAGCATAAGGTAACTGATGTGAGTCTCCTTGTGATGATGTTGCTGGTTGCTTGTATTGTTGGTGATAAGATGTAGGCGGTTGTGGCAAGATCGAATACTGTGGGAAGCTTGGTGTTTGATACAATGGTTGATAGGAAGATTGGTGTCTCAAAGGAAACGGAGAGTTGTGATATGACAATGTTGGATGATTTGCCATTAATGCCAATGGTTCTTGATAAGATCCCTGAGAGATGCGTTTTTAGATCACGTGCTTCTCGTGTTGTTGCAAGAAAGCATAGAGTTGATCTAAATTTGACTTGTGCAAATCTCGAATCATCTTAACATCGGTGACATATTGACTCCATTCTTGGGGTAACCTGTTCAAGAACTTTGTGTTTAGTTGAAACTGAGCAATCCTTAGATTATACACGTTCATATCATTCATCAAAGTAGTAAAACGCCAGTAGTAATCGTGAAGAGTTTCCCCTGGAATGTATGTAAGCCTATCAAACAAGTCATACAATTTACACTCTCGTTCTTGCTTAGTTAGAGAAGTCCCTTGAAACAAAACAGTTAATCGATCCCAAAGATCCTTTGCCACTGTGTGTTCACTTACCATTCTATAGATATCGGGTGGAAGAGCTTGAAGTATTGTCTGAACGGCCCTTTCATCTGCATCGGCAATGAGTTTGTTAGCATCCGGTAACTCATGATACAACCTTGGACGCGTCACATTGTTGACAGTAACTTCTTCCCAATCTAGTGGAACTTTTTTAGTGGATTGAAGCATAAGTCTACCATTGGGTTTACCCATGATATAAGTTTTCATGCAACCTTGCCATGCTTCAAATAAATCTTTGATGAGCAACGGTGGGCGAGTATCAGTACTCGAAATGATGGAAATGTCAGTAAGTGATGTCATTGTAGGCATAAATGAATGAGGATTCATTTTTGGAACACTTGATAGAAAAAGATTATCTTTTTGATCGAGCAATGAAATAAGGTTATGAAATTTGTTGTGAGTTGATGTAGAAATCTGAAGCTTATCTTGAATACACGTTCTGACCACTATTCAGAATCTGTATAGAAGATCTTATCTGGAATATGGCGTCAATCTTCTTATCCGGAATTCCTTCTGCTTATCCGGAATATGGGTCAGTCTTCTTATCCTGAATGACAACTTCTGCTTATCCGGAATATGGCTCAATCTTCTTATCCGGAATTACACCTTCTGCTTATCCGAAATATGGCGTCAGTCTCTTATCCGGAATGACAACTTCTGCTTATCCGGAATATGGCTTAGTCTTTTATCCAGAATACACCTTCTGCTTATCCAGAATATGGCGTCAGTCTCTTATCCGGAATACCCTTTCTAACCTCTTATCCGGAATACACTTTCTGACTCTTATCCTGAATAATTTAAAACCCTTGTATTCCGACAACTAAAACCCTTATAACCCGTATAAGCAAAATTTTGAACTTTAAAGTTTTACCCAAAAATCAAGACAAAAATTCCAACTTTTTTTATGAAAATCACCAATATGAGTAACACAAATCCCTACCACAATTATGTAGGTAATTTGTAGTAAAGATTTTGTGGTGAAAAACATAAAAAAATTTGAAAACACGGATATATCTTGATTAAAAGAGTATGAAAACTAAAAACTAACACAACAAAAACCTTATATCATCCCATGGCTCTTGATACCAATTGTAGAATCGTGATAATCTTATAACTAATCAAGAGGGTTGTTGTTATTCTAGAGAGAGAGAGAGTAGAGAGGGAAACAAAGAAAGCTTTATTAAGTGTGAAAATAAGTAAACAACCAACACCCCTTTCCATGGTGGAAAGGGGTTTACATACCCAAGTCCTTAATGGACTTGGGCCTCCAACCAATGACAAGCCCATGGGCCAGGTTAAACATTAATATAACGTAACATTTAACTACGAGCTACTAAACGTACTACAATATTGTTGGAGTGACCGATACTTCTAATATACGTTAAAAACGTATTTCCAACACCTACTTACTACATTCTTATTTTTCCATGCCTAAAACCTAACGTTATCATTAAAACCTATTGTTCGCATTATAGTGTGTCACCATGACTATTAATAACCCACCACCTACACTTGCCATCACTTTGTCGGATAAATTGATGACCATGAACAACCTAACAACCTTTGTTTTTGAAAAACTCGATGTTGATTCCATGAATTATTCTTCATGGATGTATTACTTATCGCACCTTTATCATTGATATGGTCTTTTGGAAGATATTGTCGAGGCACCCGCGTCTTCAACAACCTCGCCCACTCCACCTCCGCCTAAAGATGCGGAATGACTTAAGGTTGATTTAATTGTTAAGTCATGGATATTTGAGACTATGGCTCTGACATTACAAAAAAGGTTGGTGGGTTTGAACCCCACAACCGCCAAGGAAGCGTGGGATCACCTTGAGGGTATTTTCCAAGACAACAAACTCCCACGATCCATGGCTTTAATGGTGGAGTTACGTAACTTGAAACTCGTTTCTTTAACTATTGATGCCTATTTCAAAATATTGAACATATTTTAGCCGTTCTCAATAGTCTTGGTTGTTCACTTAGCAATGATGATGTTTTTACCTTTGCTTTCGAAGGCTTACCATCCACTTATGATGTGATTTCCACCTTTATTGTTATTCAAGAACCCTTTCCCGGTCCTCACACAGTTTGTTCCTTGTTAACCACACAAGAGATGCGCATGAAGTCTCAAGTTCAAGACCCTTTTGTTGCTGACACACCCGCCTCTCCTATGGTTTGAGTCGCATATTCTAATACTAACACTCGTCGTCCCTATAATCCTCTAGAAAAGGTCAACAAACCTTGTTTTTTGTTTAATAAGGGCTCGTGTCTCTTTGGTGAGGCTTGCAAGTATCTTCACAATGGTGTCCATGGCAAGCTTCATGTTTTTTCTCGACCCGCAGTTACACAATTGGAATCGACAATTTTGACTCGCACTGATTTGGATATGCTACAAACTTTTTTGGAAAAATTGAGGCTCAGTAACTCTCAACATGCTACTTCTGATCATGCCTCCTCTCCTCTGGCTTTACACACAATGGCCCACTCAACAGCCCATAGTTGCCGTGTCCAGTCCACCTGGCTTTTTCACCCAACCAAACTTTGCCATGCCATATCAACATGGGGGATCATTTGTTTCCGGGGGTTCATAGCTGGGGGTTCTTCATATGCAGGTTCAACAACCCCTGTTTGGGGTTTAGTTCGCATAAGGATTTCACCATCCACCATAGGGGGTTCCATAGCACACCATGGGGGCTTATTCACAAGGGGGTCACTCGCTACAAGGGTTAGTTCACAAGTGGTTCATGAGAAGTCCACAGTTTAATGCTTTCACCTTAGTCAATTAATGGGGTCCATGTACATGGAGTTCAACAAGGAAATATTTGTTCGCATGAGGGTACATCTGCTTCGATTAATGGACCCAGGTTACCAGGTCAAGATACTATGTTGCCACATTCATTTAATGCTGCTACTATTCAACATCCTACTGTTGGAAATTGGAATATGGATACATGTGTGATCTCTCATCTTAATGATTATGTACATTGTCTTAGTGATATTCTTACAATGTGCATTTTATTCATCTATTGCAGTTGGTGACAAACGTTTTATTCCTGTTACTAACTCTAGCCATATTATTCTGTCTACTCCTTTTTTCCCCCTTCGTTTAAACAATGTCTTAATCACTCCCATCATTGTCAAAAAATTAATTTATGTTCATCAGTTTGTCCTTGATAATTCATGTTTTAATAAGTTTGACTCTTTTGGTTTTTATATGAAGGACTTCATAACTCGACGGGTGCTCCTCCGATGTGATAGCTCGGGTGATCTCTATCCTATTACGAAGCCCTCACTATTCCTCAAGCCTTTCTTACCCGTCAGTATATGTGGCATCATCGACTCGTGTAACACACGGTAATTTTCAGACTTTCTAAAATTATAGTTTTGCCCCCCTTGACTTTTTATTTAGTCAACTATGTGCTAATTTGCTATTTATCTGGAAAGTGTTCCCTTATTTTGTGAAATAACGTGCTAACATGTATTTTGCTTAGACTGTGCTCAGACTGCGTTGTTGTGAACACTGCGAGTGTGGCACTATTGGATGCGTAATAATTTACGATCAATATTTAGACGTATCTGAATTTTTAAATTCCTATACGCGTGCATTAACTTGTGTAGGATTCATCTGTGTCGCGTTGTGCGAGCTATCTACATTTGATTGTTGCCTGTGTATCTGTACGTAATGATAATACTGTGCGAATAGTTATTCTCATAAATAGTGCTATAATTAATACTTACTTTAGCGAGTCGTTATTTATCGTTCTATTTTATGTTAAAATAATTAGGACCGGTCTGATTATTTAACGTGCATTGTAAACCAAAATACCACAAATGAACAATTTTATTCTAATATTGTCCATTTTAATTGAATCACATACCACTTTCGGTATCCAGTCAACATATTTTCTACCCTAAACCTAAGGCCTTCTACTTTTGGAATCCATTCAAACCATGGCTAGTAGTAAACTCACCTTGATGAGTCACGGTTAAATCTCACCCAACTCATGCATAAATCGTGAAGTCCTCTCTTGACATGGGCAACTTTACTTTTCTTTTGATTCATACCAAAATTGGACAAGCATAAAACATACACATTCAACATACCATTGTAGTACAACCCATTTACAATTTGAAACACACATTTATCATGCACTGATGCACACAAACACACGCATGAAATAACATACATAAACTATATAAAACAAGAAAAAAATTAAGTCCTTAAACCATGTCACATTTACATCAATTTGAAATTTCAAGTCCCCAACTGTGATCCCTAAAACATGTCACCGTACGTCCAACTCCTTACCTCATTAGTCGATCATTTTGGTCCCCCTACACACACCAAACCGTCCCATCTATGATATATGTGGCTCTCTATCTTCATCATTTTTCCCTTATACATAACACTTTAACAAAAACACACACAGTAAACCTCTTTACAACCTCCTTCTTCTACTTTGCAACTCCCCCTTAACCTTCATATTTTCATCTTAGAAACCTTTTCTTTTACACAAATATATGTCCATCATCCTTTGTAAAAAAATGTACAGTTATTAACTAAACACCTCCCTTTTTCACCAACACCAACGTCGAAAATCATTTTCTGAGTTTACGTTGTTCACACACGCAAAGTGAGTACGTTCGTCAGTGCGAGTTTCTAGCTGTTGTTGTTGTTGACGCGAGATACAAGACGACGGGTGTCATTTCACGAAGCGAGTACGTTGCAGATGTGGGTGTGTTGCTTGTTCAAAGGTTTTCTAGTTGAGGATACGAAAGGAGTGCGTGTTCGACGTGGGTTTTCATTTGTTCGAGTGTCGGGTTATCAAGGTTCGAAGGGTTCGTTGTCCTGTGCCATTGCAAGCGTCGTTTCTATAGCCGACAACTCATCAAGGTTTAACCATAACCTACATACTTTATTGTTTTCTATTCTTCGTTGTTATCATGCGTTATTATGTCATCCTTACCAAGGTTGCACCGAAACGGGAACGGAACGGGGATACGTGAACGATACGGGAACGGGAATCGGAAAAAATAAAAAAATCAAGATACGAGATCGGCATGGATACGGCAATAAAATATATAAAAAAATAAATATATTATAGAAAATTCAAAATAAATATTTATTGATGTAAATTCTAAATTTCAAATTACCGACGTCGATTGATTGGTGAATCGTTGATGTTGAATAATATGATATTGTCGTTATGTATTTATACTAATTAGCAGCCCATACAAACCCTACAAATAAAACAGGCCAATAAATGGACTAAACATGCAGATCCGTTCCAGAATCGGTCAAGATTCGATCCCATGATTTGGGAGTCGGTCAAGATTTGATCCTCAGCTGAATCGCCAGCGATCCCGCTCCCGAGGCGATCCCAAACGGGCACGGCACCCTTAGAGGCGATCTCGTGCTTCATAGATCCTTACCACATCTTTCGAAAATATAAGCTATAAATCTTCAAAATCTGACGTTACAAATGTGCTATGAGATTTCAATTTGAAATGGGTTCCACGTTTAATTCTGAGCAGTTTCTTTAAAAACCAAGTGAGTACATGTTTTTGGTATGTGTCGGGTTTAATGGGAGCGTGTCAAAAACAAAGTATTGAGTCACGAATAAGTAAATTGCATGTAAGACGAGAGTTTTGAGTCGAGAGTTTTGATGAGGGTTGCAAGGGTTTTGTTGTGAACATTGATGTGAGTTTGTGAGAGTTTGTAAGGGTTGCTTCGAGAGAGTCTAATGGGAGTTAGTTCTGCTGTGAGTTTGACGATGACTGCGAGTCGCGTGGGTAATAGGATGACGCTGGAATACTACTATTTTGGGAGAGTCAAATCTTGTGAAATTGGTTTTCTTAACTGTTTATGCGAGAGAGAATGATGAAAGCATGTCGAGAGTATATGTGAGATTTGGTTGTGAGTTTGAACGTGAGGTTTTAAACATGAAGTTTTCAAACTGGTTTTCTTACTGCTTTTTATACTAAGTGTCGGGATAGAGTCATACAAACGTTTTGGAGCTAACGAGAGGAGCTCAAATGAATTTGGGAGGAAAAAGGGTTTACAAAAATGGCTTTCTTGTTGCTTATATAGCGAGAGAGAGAGAATCAAATAGGAATAGATGTGTTTCAAAAATAAGTGTGTCGAGTTTGAGACGAGAGAGGTAGTAAATATATATCTTGGAGGGAAAAGTTTATGAACTGTGAGCTAATATAGATGATAGAGTGACGGACGGAATACATATATAAATCGAGAGAGAGAAAGAAGATACAGAGATAGAAATGTTTTTAGTATTGTTTCAAAAGCAGTAAATGTTTTCAACTATTTTCTTATTTTTAAATCATACTGAGAGAGTGATACTAGTGATAGAAATGTTTCCTTACTTTAATCCTGCTAACAGTCTAGTGTCCTTTGGACCGACACCCAAAAACCTTTCAAATGAGTATCACGTGCAATTGTTTGTATAATATAGTACTAGGTAAACTTTAAAATATACTATCAAGTTTTAAAAGTTTTTAATTCATTTTGTCAAATTTGAAGCTAGGTCTTGTTGCGAAAATAATATTGAAAACCTAATAAGCGTCGAGTTATTTAAATGGGGTCGAGATCTCGGGTTTGCCAATGATTCGTCGAGTTTCAGCTAACGTAAGTTAAGTGCCGTTTAGAATGGTAAATAAAATTTAACGTCAAAAGGCTGCCAGAATTTTGCCGAGTCAAGTTAATATCTTTACTAAGTTTGGTCAAGTATTGCACCATCAAACGTTTTGAGCACATATTATTTTCTAACTTAAACTTATGGTAAAGGGTGACATGTGCGTGTGACGAATGTATTATTGCATTCTTTGATTGTGACCTCATCTAGTGTTATATATATTTAGGTTGCGATTTGCGTTTGCTGCATCTGTGGTTTTCATATTCTTGCTGTGAAATCGTTGCATACTGAGGTGAGTCATAGCCCTTATTAAACTGTCTTTTATTTTTAATCATCTGGGTGAGATAAATGCTTTGTTGCCTGCCTGATGGACGCAAAATCTGTTTACATTACTGCCTTGCTAAAAGTTATGTGTGATATGCCTAAGTAGCGATAGCCCACTAGTCCCTTGTTATCATGAACCATTAGTTACTCTAGATGAGTAGGCGCTTATGTTATGGATAGATCTATTGGGTTTTGACAACCCCCATCCGGGTGTTCAAATACATCGCCATGCCAAACGGACGTATATCATATGGTTGTTGCTAGGTGGCCATGGGTTAGGCACCTACTTGGGGCAATCTTATATATTACGCGTGCATCAGTTGTACGTGCTTGTCATAAGCCTCGGTGTCATGAGCTTAGTGCTATCATAACTATAATTATCACATCTGATTCCCATATGCATGACATTATATCTCCCATAATGGCCTCACATTCTTTAAACAGTTTGTTTGCGGTCCAATATCGAATGCTGTGTTTTAACTTAAACCTATGAACTCACCAGCCTAGTGTTGACACTTTTAAGCGTTTATCTCAGGTGTTGAAATACCTGCTTGTTGCTTGCTTTGGAGTCTCATGCATACCTTATTGGAGATTTGAAGACTTATCTATGCTTTCAAACTATTTTATCTCGTTGTTGCAATTAAACTCTAATTTTCCGCTGCACTTGCTTAAACTTATTTATTATTTGAACTTTGTATTTCTAAATCTAATGCAACGAGTTAAACTATTTTAAAACGTCTCATTTAGAGTCGTTCTCTTGCACCTTGGACTTTGTTATTATGACGTAACAACCCCTGAGCTTTACCGCTTTCGTTGACCAATTTTTGGGGTGTTACAGATTAGTATTAGAGCCTTGGTTATAGAGAACTAGGTTTGCATCTTGGGCCTAGACTATAACCGATGTGTGTTTATGTGCTACGTGATAAGTATTATATGTATTATACATATTACATAAATCATATATGCTTATTTGCTTTATATGTTAATATACTCTACATGACTACTTCGTGCATGCATACTTTTGCATTGCTCTATAATTGTGTTTACTGCTCCTTACGTGCATCTCACATCATTTTATATGAAGGCTATTTATATAAACGCTGGAACTTTCGTTAGGCATTGTAAGTGAAACAATGATCTTCTTTAATGTTATGACATTGTAATTGTTACGATGGTCATTAAGATATCTCTGTCGCGGCTTTTGCATAATTTTGTTTCATCAAAACTCGTCACAGTCTTTTGATCCTACTTATCATCTTACTATCTGACTCTTGGTTTTAACACCCATCCATTAATTTTGAAAATAATTTTCTTATCTCGTGACCCGTCATTTAGAAACAAGTTGATTGGTTCGAACGCGACTTCAATTCGTCACCTTGTAACATTTCACTTTGGGATTCAAACTTTCAAAATCGACTCATATTGTCTCATTTTGCTATTTTTATTTGGAAGAATGCTAACAACAAAAAGAAAAACTCGTAAGAACCCTAACGACGACATGGAGTATGCTAACGCATGGGAGGATTTCAATTAATTAATCAATCAATGTCTTGACATCATTTTTTAAAATTGAATATCTATTAATCAATGTGTTTTGACGGTTCGTTTAATTTCGTCCCTTTTGAAAGCATTTTCACATTTTGAATCATTTCTTCATTGTCTTTCAATATTTCTCCTTTCATATCATCTTATGAATTATTGTTCTATGTCTTAACATCATCTTATGAACCATTTGCAAATATTTTATGCACCATTTTGCCATCAATTCGTAAACTACTCGTTGTTATCTTGTTAACCATTTCACTAAACTTTTCTAAAACGCTTTGCTAAAACCTTGTGAACTATTTCTTGGAAGATTTTAAACTACTTTGTTCTTATTTTACAAGACTATTTTCATAAATTGTTTTGGTTACTATCTTATAAACTAGTATGGTATAAACAATTTGATTTCGAGAATCATAACACTATTTGACGAAAAGGAGCATCACATC
This sequence comes from Glebionis coronaria, assembly GCA_025667525.1. Taxonomy (NCBI): domain Eukaryota; kingdom Viridiplantae; phylum Streptophyta; class Magnoliopsida; order Asterales; family Asteraceae; genus Glebionis; species Glebionis coronaria. The sequence continues at coordinate 537,127,511 of CM046881.1, read as the reverse complement.
GTTAGTCCCCAATTATACAAAGCCTGATCACCTATTTATAATTTGGGAAGGGCCATACTATGCTCGTAGTAGTCACCATAAACATTTTTTAAAAAAGAAATTCACGTTTTCTATTTTTGAAAGCAGAATTTTGTGTGTGTACACTTAAATTAAACAAGACGTGGATATTCCTATAACCATGTGATTTTCTATTCAACCGCATTATGTAGAGCCGACCTTATCTTTCAACGCTACACCAGTTTTCTTCTTGAACTGTTCGTTCAACATTAACTTCACATCCGTATATGTTGCGAGTTTTGATAGTATCATCCATATCGACTAGTGGTGCTTCTCTTAGTAACAAATGGTGGAGACGAAACTATATGAAGAGTATCACCTTTGGAAGGTATGCTATGTTTTGGTAAACGAGGGTAGTGAGACCCGTTATGTTATACTTTTCAAGATCTTAGCAAAGGTTGGAACCATGGCCTATAGGTTGGAGTTACTGCAAGCACTCAACCGAGTGCACAATATCTTTCACGTGTAGAATTTGAAGAAGTGTCTTTCTGATGAAACACTTGTTGTGCCGTTGGATGAGATCCAAGTCGATGAAAAATTTGAATTTTTTTTAGGACCGTGTTGAACTATGGACCGCGAGGTCAAACAGTTGAAGTAAAACCGCGTAACAATTGTCAATGTGAGGTGGAACTCTAGGCGTAGTCCTGAATTAACCTGGGAGCCTCAACGTCGTTCCTCTGTTAAGTACACACATTATTTGCTGATTTTCGTGTCGATAACACGCTCTAAGCTTTCAGGAGAAAGCTTCTTTAACGATGGGAGACTGTAACACACGGTAATTTTCATACTTTCTAGAATTACAGTTTTGCCCCCTTGACTTTTTATTTAGTCAACTATGTGCTAATTTACTATTTATCTGGAAAGTGTTCCCTTATTTTGTGAAATAACGTGTGCTCGCGTGTATTTTGCTTAGATTGTGCTCAGTCTGCGTTGCTGTGAACACTGCGAGTGTGGCACTATTGGTTGCGTAATAATTTACGATCAATATTTAGACGTATCTGAATTTTTAAATTCCTATACGCGTGCATTAACTTGTGTAGGATTCATATGTGTCGCGTTGTGCGAGCTATCTACATTTGACTGCTGCCTGCGTATCTGTACGTAATGATAATACTGTGCGAATAGTTATTCTCGTAAATAGTGCTATAATTAATACTTACTTTAGCGAGTCGTTATTTATCGTTCTATTTTATGTAAAAATAATTAGGACCGGTCTGATTATTTAACGCGCATTGTAAACCAAAATACCCCAAATGAACAATTTTATTCTAATATTATCCATTTTAATTAAATCACATACCACTTTGGGTATCCAGTCAACATATTTTCTACCCTAAACCTAAGGCCTTTTAATTTTGGAATCCATTCTAACCATGGCTAGTAGTAAACTCACCTTGATGAATCACGGTTAAATCTCACCCAACTCATACATAAATCGTGAAGTCCTCTCTTCACATGGGAAACTTTACTTTTCTTTTGATTCATACCAAAATTGGACAAGCATAAAACTTACACATTCAACATACCATTGTAGTACAACCCATTTACAATTTGAAACACACATTTACCATGCACTGATGCACACAAACACACGCATGAAATAACATACATAAACAATATAAAACAAGAAAAAAATTAAGTCCTTAAACCATGTCGTTTTACATCAATTTGAAATTTCAAGTCCCCAACTGTGATCCCTAAAACATGTCACTGTACGTCCAAATCCTTACCTCATTAGTCGATCATTTTGGTCCCCTACACACACCAAACCGTCCCATCTATGATATATGTGGCTCTCCATCTTCATCATTTTTCCCTTATACATAACACTTTAACAAAAATACACACAGTAAACCTCTTTACAACCTCCTTCTTCTACTTTGCAACTCCTCCTTAACCTTCATATTTGCATCTTAGAAACCTTTTCTTTTACACAAATATATGTCCATCATCCTTTGTAAAAAAATGTACAATTATTAACTAAACACCTCCCTTTTTCACCAACACCAACGTCGAAAATCATTTTCTGAGTGTACGCTGTTCACACGCGTTTAGTGAGTACGTTCGTCGGTGCGAGTTTCTAGCTCTTGTTGTTGTTGACGCGAGATACAAGACGACGGGTGTCATTTCACGAAGCGAGTACGTTGTAGACGTGGGTGTGTTGCTTGTTCAAAGGTTTTATTGTTCCAAATACGAAAGGAGTGCGTGTTCGACGTGGGTTTTCATTTGTTCGAGTGTCGGGTTATCAAGGTTCGAAGGGTTCGTTGTCCTGTGCCATTGCAAGCGTCGTTTCTATAGCCGACAACTCATCAAGGTTTAACCATAACCTACATACTTTCTTGTTTTCTATTCTTCGTTGTTATCATGTGTTATTATGTCGTCCTTACCACATCTTTCGAAAATATAAGCTATAAATCTTCAAAACCTGACGTTACAAATGTGCTACGAGATTTCAAAATCATTTGAAATGGGTTCCACGTTTAATTCTGAGCAGTTTCTTTAAAAACCAAGTGAGTACATGTTGTTGATATGTGTCGGGTTTAATAGGTGCGTGTCAAAAACAAAGTATTGAGTCACGAGTAAGTAAATTGCATGTAAGACGAGAGTTTTGAGTCGAGTGTTTTGATGAGGGTTGCAAGGGTTTTGTTGTGAACATTGATCTGAGTTTGCGAGAGTTTGTAAGGGTTGCTTCGAGAGAGTCTAATGGGAGTTAGTTCTGCCGTGAGTTTGACGATGACTGCGAGTCGCGTGGGTAATAGGATGACGCTGGAATACTACTATTTTGGGAGAGTCAATTCTTATGAAATGGGTTTTCTTAACAGTCTATGTAGAACAATCTATGTATTTTAAGAGGGTTGATGTTTTTCTAGAGAGAGAAACTTAGAGAGAGAAGTGAAAGAAACTATGTGTATTACTTTGAGAAATGAAACAACCAACACCTCTTTCCATAGTGGAAAGAGGTTTATATACCCAAGTCCTTAATGGACTTGGGCCTCCGGCCCATGAACATGCTCATGGGTCGGGTTTAACATAAATGTAACTTAAACACTACTACGAGCCTATAACTATATTGTTGGAGTGACCGAGACTTTCTTTATTCGTAAAACGTATTTCCAACAATCTCCCTCAAAGGGAGGTCACTCCAAATTTACAAAGTCCTAATCTAGCATGTTAGATCTTGTTCTTGAGCTCGTAGTCCACTTTCTCTTTCCTTCTTTCTTTTTCTTCTTTTTGTGAATATGTGTTGAATAATATCAGGCTTTTGCTTGGAACATGTTCTTTTGGCCTTTCACGTGCAATCTTTATCTTTTTGTGATGTTCGCCTCTTCGTGACTTCATGTCCCACACACTTATCCTTTTCTGAATTCTTGAAAGTTTCAGAGGCGATACAGCGGAAGACTTTTAGGTCATACTTTCTTGAATTTGCAGAATTATTTGATGCAGAAGGAATAAGTATGTGAGGACGACTTCAACAGGTACACCGCAACGCCACCGTCTTCGAATGCAGCAACATAATAAGACACAAATAAAATGGCTTTGACATTTTATTCTAATTCAATTAAGTAACTTTCTGACAGGATTTCACGGGTAAACACGTTCTCTTTATTCAACCATCCAAAGTTGACTGCGAACATAAAGAGTGAATCATTTGGATTAAAAATTCTTATGATTGAAGCCGTCAATTCATGAAACCTGGAACAAGTGAATTTCAATTAAGATTTTCACCATCGTTGCTTTCCAGTTGTCACGAGCTTGATTCAAATAGAATCTTGCTTGTCACCTACCAAGTGCTGTTTGATGTTAACACTAGAAGGATTTCCACTCGTCACTGTGAACACTAAAGAGTGTCACTATGAGTGTTCTGGCAAGATCATACGATAATACGTAGAGGCCTGGAACGAGTTTAAGTTCAATTAAGAATTAAACTACTGTTTCTTTCTAGTTTTCACAAGATTGGTTCTTAAAGAACCGCACGTGTCACCTACCATGAGCTTGTTTGATGTTGGCTCAAGCAGGATTTCCATCTTCATTGTAATACTTGCGTATCACTCGGATGTTCTGGCAATATTAAAGGAATACTGCGTAGGACTCATCAAAATCTCTTACTTTTCACATTGTGTGAAGAAGCAAGGAATAAATGGAAAGTGTCCTAATGAGACTTTCGATGATCTCGTGGCTCTAGACTCGATAGTGCGTTTTGATTTAGTGAGAGATGGCTGGAGAGGATTGCCACCTATTCAATATCAGTCTATTCGGAGTGAATAAACCAAAAGATAACGTGTTGAACTCTGTGTGATTAAAACAAATATCTTTTGAGAGATATTTGAGTTAGCTGGAAGGGTTGTGCATTGCATCACTGGGTCCATGATGTCTATCTTCAATATCGAGAATCATTCAAAAGATGATCTCAATAGCATATGTATTGACCTGGTTTCTGCCTAAGGTTGTAAGGAGGGCTTCTTTCTTTACACCCTTTATCTTTACAATTCTTTTTCATTCTTCAACCCCTTCAATGCTTACCAATACGTCATAACTAGCACCTTGTTGTGATTGTTCCAGTGCTAGCTTAAGTACTTGGTCGGCATTCAGCTACTTTCACAATCTTTCTCCATCTTTCCTAGGACTTCTAATTCTATCTAGGGAATTGTCCTTGGGAAGATTCCATCGGGTCTGATGAATCATTGGACTAATACCTAATCCTACCACACTTTTTTCACCACATCCGTCGTGAATTAAGTGTGTTTTGGGTAAGTATTGTCACCATGAAAAATCCTTGAAAAATCACTTAAAGCACTTGTGATATTATAATCAAATTTTTTGTGCCTTAAGTGTTTTGTTCATCAAAAACGCTCCCCTTAACATGTGCATTACACATATTAAGTTGGTTTATCTTTCAACCCTTTTTCATTGTTTAGCCAAGTATCATTAAGTCTCCTTAATCCCAATTTCTCCCCTTTCCAAAATGTTAACCATCAATATTTTGGATATTAATGGATTAACCGATCTTTGGGTAATAAAATGAAATTAGATGCTGGCCAAAGAACATATTAATGCTCCCCCTAAAATTAATGAGGGTTAGTTGTAGTGCTCAAGTACGATATGTTTGAAAGATTTAGAATCTCGAGAGAAATTCTTGAAAAATATCATACTTTTACACTACAACATGCCACAAAAGCTGATTATACATAAATTTACATATTCATAGTAATAGACATATGGAGTTGACCTGTTATAAGACGATCCATAATTAAATGGATCGTTCCATGAACCTATGGTGAGCTCCATATGGCCTTCCACCTACGAATCGTTCCACACTTCGTAGCAACCGGCACTTCCTTAAAAGTTCCTCGATCTTCCTGATCGCGTACTTAGCTCCCTTTTTGCACTGGCTCGTCCATGTGTACTTGACTGCTGGAAGCGGTAGGTCGGCATTGAGAACCCTCAGATCATCTCGAACATGCTTGAGCGTACCATCGCTGAATTTATGCAGTTCGGAGAATCGCATAAACTGCATGACGTCAGTCTCATTTGGATCAAATATCCCTGCTTTCGGTGTCGTGGTCCCCATGTACGGCTTCTTGTTCTTGTGGAAATTACTGAGTGGAGTTGTATGGGGACGTTGCAGATTTAGCTTCATTTGATAACTCTCCACTCCAAGTTGAAAATCTTCCACCCGGTTTTGGATGGCAATTTTTCTTGCATATTGACGAAGGTTGGACCTCAATGCAATGACAATCTCAGGTTATAGATGGTCGCCTTTTTCCTGAGCCAATAACAACAGAAAATCTTCGATGTCTTAAAGTTGAAGGTACTGGAGATCACTTTCGTCAATTTGGTATTCTTTATCATCAGTACGTTTGAACACGATTACATTCAAGTAATCATAACCGAATACAGTCTGAGTGGTTGCTCCTTGGATGCTTTTGATTCTATGAGCTGAGACAATAGAAGAACCTCTCTTTGGACGATGGAAGTGATTGTAAGCTAACCTTTTCTTTGCAGTCCAGTGAGAGATGCCAAGTGATGCAAAAGTACCATAAAACTTGAGCAGTTTCCTTATCCATAATGCATCAGTTACTTTATCTTCGATCCATGGAACGTTCTCTAGATTAACAGCCTTGAGCATAGTAAGTGATGTGGCATATTTCTTCGCACCTTTTTCAAGATACTTGAGATCGTGAGATACAAAGTGCTCTATTGGAATCGTTGCAGAATCGGCGATGATTGTGGGTGTAAGAGGTCGTAGCACTGGAGTCTGAATTCCCGTAGTCGTCTCTCTCATTGCCTTTGTAAACTCATTTAAGTGATATTCTGCCTCATTATGGCTGATCTTCAAGGTATCAAAGAAGTCCACATCTGCGGCTGCCATTTTGATAAGGTCCGGAGTCATTGTCGGTTTCCCATGAGAATACCTTAGAAAGGCCGAGAAATCGATAGGTTTGTTTAGGAATTGAGTGAGCTCCATTTCAATTGTTGTGGCGAAAGGATGTTGTGGTGCTGCATTTGTAAGCCAGAGTTGCTCATGTACCGTGTCATCGATGATAAGAAATTCAGCAAACGTTGGTTCTGGCACATTTAAGTCTTCAACTTCCATATCAGAGTTGTGCTGATCTTCAGATGGTGTTGAAGGTTGTTCTTGTGTCACTGGTATATCATCATGAGGTTCGTCTTCTAGCATTGACCCTGTGGGTTCTTCTTCATACGTAGACACAGGAATTTCGTCTTCTAGCATATGTTCTACAGATTCATTGTGAGAAGCAGTAGTAGAAACTGGTCCAGTCGATATACCTGTATCAATATGCTGAGATTCTGGTACAGTAGAGTCCACCGTCTTTTCTACGGTTTCAACAACGCTTTCTGCAGCTTCCTCAATACCTTTCTCAGTAGCTTTATCACCTTAATCCTTATTTGACTCTTCGGCATTAGTACCCGTTTTGTCATTCTTATCACCCTCTTTGGTTCCATTCCCGTCGTCATTATCATCATCATCATCCTCATCCTCATCTGTATCCTCATCCTCATCTTCATCTTCTTCCGTATCCTTTTCTTCCTCATCCTCTTCTTCCTCATCATTTTCATCCTTATCCTCTTCCTCATTTTTATCATTATCACCATCATCCTCATCACCGTTACCCTCGTTATCTTCCTCCTCTAGCTCGTCTTCATTGTCAGACTCAGAGTCGGTATTATCTGCAGGTGTATCTTCAATAATTGCTTTGTTGAGATATTGCAGAACTTTACGTTTATTTTTCGATTTATGAGCCCCCATATCTTTCAGTCGTGTCTGCAACAATGTCATTAGTTGAAGGGTAGATAAACCAGTACCGAAAGAATTGGTAGCTCCTGATCAACGTATGACTTTACTTCTCGTTGAATGATCTTGGTCATCTTCTCATTAATTGACCCAAGAAAGGCAGCATTCTCTTTGTCACGAGTTTTCTTCTCTCCAAGAAATGATTTGTGTTGTTCTTTAAATTTAGACACTCTGTCGGATATTTTCTTAAGTGTAGGCTCATCAGGTTTCGGTTCCTTGAGAGGTTGTGTGTCAGGAGTGGTGATTCTTTCAGTCAGTGTAGCTATTTGTTTAGCTTGAGCCTCCAGCTGTTGTTGAAGAGACTAGATCAGTGGATCACTGACTGTGAGGAATGGGTTGGAGGTGGATGATACTTGTTGTACTGATGGTGGAGGTGTAACCATAACTGTTAAAGTGGTGGTGGATGATACGTGTTGTTCAAGGATAGATGATGGTGTAGATTCAGTGATTGGGGCGATAATTGATACAGGTTGTTCAATTATTGATGATGGTGTGGATTCAGTCGTTGGGGTGGTAGTTGATACAGGTTGTTCAACAGGTACAGGTGTAATAGCTGGTGTTATGACATCAGTGATGACCGGGGTGGATAGTGGTGAAATGGTAGTTGATGTAACGGAAGTTATAGGAACATCCACCATGTTTTCATTTGTCGATGGATCAGTATTTGTAACCTCGACGCCCTCCCCTTCCAAATTAAGATATTTCATAACATCGTCAGAGCCGGAAGTAGACTTACTTTGAAGTTGAGTTTCTGGTATAAAAGTTGCATGAGCATCGTCGTTTATCACCATGTGAGTTGGTTCCGGTAAAGATGTGTCGATATTGACATCAGATACAACAAATTTGTATCTGTGTTTTCACTGCTAACACCCTCTTCACTCTGCTCACGACTTTCAAAATGGAAGTTATCAGCATCTTCATCGTTAGGGTCTTCATAAAATGCCATATCGGCATCGAGATCACCAAAATCTGCTAAGTCCTCAAACAGTCTTGAGCCTGATCCTGAGGATGTTGCAAAAGCCTCCTCTCTACTTTGTTGAAGAATAATACACAGTCGTTTGGCTTCAGAAATAGTTTGTTGAGTTGGTTCATCTGAAGCAACACTTGCTTCTTTACCTTTGGTTTGTTTTGCTTTCTTTGGCCTTCTAAGTGGTACTTCTTCTTCCTGTTCATTCTCAGTATGGATCATCTCATTTTCATCATCATCTTCATCAACTATTTATATTTTCCCTATGCCTTTATCTTTGGAGGAAGCAGTCGATTGTCGCTTTGAAACTCTTTTCTTTCGTTTACCTTTTTGCTTCTCTAAGGGAAGTGAATTTGCTCGTCGAAACTGTGTGTCAATATCGTTAAGCATCTCTTGATATTTATCACTTTCCTTGATTCCTTCATTGATAATTGTGTCAGGTACTAGAGTTGGACGTAATGAGTACTTTGTGGAGTGAGTATCCGCATTCATTTGTAGGATCACATAGTCATCATCTTTTGTGTGGTAGAAGAAATTCCCGCGAGTGTTAATGGTTGGGTCACTATTCATAAAGTGGTTGATGATGAGCTTGGTGAATCTTGGGAATGGAAGATGCACGGATTTCTTCTTTGTTCCAGTAAACTGATAACAAAATTCTTGCCAGATAAGGAGTGCATAATCTACTTTATATGCCGTGTAAAGTCCCTAAAATATGTGAGCCTGAGGTGGTCTCATTACGTCGGAGCCCCGAGTCTTTCCAGTAAGACATTTGACAATGATGGTGATAAGTGCTTTCCAGGGTTTCCCTATGTGTGATGTATTGAACTGGGATAGGTTGTGGATTTCACCATCATAATTCAGAGCACGAATGACTCGAAACAATTCATCGGTGTTTGGGTTAGCCACAACTTGTTCTCCTTGTGCTAACTTAGGAAAGTTAAACAGTTGCCGAAAGATGCTCAAGTTAAGTACCATTGGCGTTTTGTTTAGTTGGAATGAGATAGTCTTTTTAGAAAGTGTTGCAGTGGTACAGAACTCATGCATGTAGACTTCGGGAACAGAGGCAGTAATTCTGAATGCATCTTTGATAGGTGAAATGTCAAGGATATCCGTGGCGATTTTGAAAGCTGCTAAAGATGGATCAAAATCCTCTTGCAAACGAGAGTTGTTCTCAGCATATGGTAGCCTGTTGCTGAGTGAAACAAGTTCGAGATCACGTTGCCGTTGTTGTTCTTCTATGATCGACATCTTCCTGCTTTGATGACATAAAAACAAATGATATACACAAAACATATATATCTTAAACCTATGTCATGTTGTAGCATTTGCAGAAACACACGACAATCATTAGCGTATTACATTTATAGAACTACAATAACTTGATCACGACACACGTCTATAGGTGCCACCTAACATAATACTAGCATGACAATCCTATTACTCATCACAATCTTATAGTGTTAACATAATACTATAAGCTATCACAATATATGCCAAAACAACTCATCGCAATCTTTCAAGTAATCAGAATAAAAAGTGCATCACAATCCTAAATCCATCGCAACCTTACAACCATCCATCGGAATCCAACAAACATCGGAATGTTTAAGCATCACAATCTTACACCTATCGCAATGTGAAACCATCGCAATCTTATCGCAATCCTAGCCTATCGCAATCACAAAGTCATCGCAATAAGTGTGTTTCCATCGCAATGTTTGAAAAATGATCGCAATAAGTCCCCATCGCAATACCATTACAATGCCATCGCAATAATGCATCGGAATGCACCATCGCAATACGCCATCGCAATGCGTCATCGTAATGACCCATCGCAATGAGCCATCGCAATGAGCCATCGGAATGACCCATCGCAATAACACATCGCAATGAGCCATCGGAATGACTCATCGCAATGACTAAGCATCCAATGTGCTGTCGCAATGATCATCGCAATCCGAGACTGGGATTCGATCTTAACTTTGACTTTACGATTCCTGGAGTTTGGCAACGTTTTAAACAAAACTGGGCAAGACCTTTGTGCATCTAGACAATCTAAGCATATCCCACTTATCAATTAACATTTTCAACACAAAAACTCAAAAACCATTATTTTTAATTAATTTTGAACTCGGGTTGTTTGTGTATGTTTTAAGATGAGAAATGTGATAACAATTAAAGCATGAAACGATACCTAGATGAATGAACGGAGTGCAAGCAATGAAAAATCAAATGATGAAGATCAACAATGGCGGGGAGTGTATCTGTGTTTGTGTTTTTGTGATGGAAAAGAAAAAGGAACGGGGAGGGGGTATATGGTTGACTTGGTCAACTTTGTGCCAAAGTTACACATGATACCCCCTCTTTGCAACATTTGCAATAATAGTCCCCCAGTTAGTAGCATTTGTTAAGATCATTAGGATTAACCAAATAACTTAACGAAGTACTAACCCGCACACAACCACGAATACTTACACTTAATGCCTAATTTAAAATAACCTATTCCTTAAGTTATATTCCACACAAGGCCCACTTAGCATTTAATGAAGACGATTAACGGTTTATTTTCTGAAAAACCTTTTTGAAGACCAATTTTAATTCCAAGAAGATTTAATATTTGCTCCCCCTTAAACACGGACCCGTTTTCTATTTAAAGAGTTGTAGTCAATGATTTTAAAGAAGCAAATATTCATGAAGACATTTTCCGGTTTAGTGATTGTTTGGAACGATTCTGGTGGCAATAAGATTTCTCTTATTTTGACAAAATAAGTGCACTGATACGTACACTAATTTGTGTTAGACCAAGTCATAAAGTAAACTTAGTCCCTTACAAGGTTTTAAAGTAAACCTTGCCCGAGAAAATTAATTCCCGTTGTGAGCCAACGTTTTCATAAGAAATACGTGACTTTAATGCAAAAAGCGGGTTGCAGTCTGAAATAACTACAAGCCATAATGGGAATGTTTTAAAACATGTACAACTTTTATACGGACTCTATTTATGGCACCGTGTCAATTTTAATCGACATTTCTAAGGCCGTAAATATTACCGTACTAAAAGACATCCCCGTTTTAAAATGAAAAATATTTTTTGGATTTTCTTGATTTTATATTTTTATGGTTTTTGTATGTTTTATATTTTTATATTTTTATTTTGGTGGTTTAAATATATACGATAATATACAAGATCACGATCAAAGGATACTCTAGAATAGTTTACCACCATTATTCTTCAGATTCTTCTGCCAACTCCTTAAGTGTCGCTGATGAGAATGATTTCATGCCTAACTTTTCGATCAAAAACTCGATACGTCCTCGATCTAAGGCCTTTGTGAACATATCTGCTAGCTGATACTTAGTGTTGACGAAGTACAGCTCGATCACTCCATTTTCCACTTGCTCTTTGATGAAGTGGTAGCGTATGTCAATGTGCTTTGCCCGGGAATGTTGAACGTAGTTGCAGCACAAAGTAATTGCACTTTTGTTATCACAGTACATCGGGATTTTGTTGAATCCAAGACCGTGGTCAGTTAATTGTGATCTCATCCAAAGAACTTGAGCACAACAACCGGACATAGCAATGTATTCAGCCTCTGTACTTGATATCGCAGCGCTTTTCTTCCGTTTAGATGCCCAACTAACAAGTCTATCTCCAAGAAGTTGCACACTGCCAGAAGTGCTACGTCTAGTATCTTGACACCCAGCATAATCCGCATCTGCATATGAGATTAGTGCAATAGAGGAATCCTTCGGATACCACAGACCACGATTAAGTGTTCCTTTAAGATACCGAAAGATCCTTTTCACAACATGTAAGTGCTTTTCGGTAGGCCGAGCCTGATACCGGGCACACATGCATATAGCAAATTGCAAATCTGGCCTGCTAGCAGTCAGATAGAGAAGGGTGCCGATCATTCCACGGTAAAGTTTAGGATTGACAGTTATCCCTTCCTTATCTTCATCTAACTTGGATCTCTCCACCATTGGAGCATCCACGGGGTCACAGTTTTCAAAATGGTACTTCTTTAATGATTCAAGAGCAAATTTTGATTGATTAATGAAGATGCCTCTGGGATTCTGAGAAATTTGCAACCCTAAGAAAAATGAAATTTTTCCCATCATCGACATCTTAAAACGTGTGGACATAATTTTCTCAAAATGGTCAGACAGTCGTTGATTAGTAGCAGCAAATATTATATCATCAACATAAATTTGTACCAGTATCATGTCGTTGTCCTCCTTGAGAATAAATAATGTTGGGTCCACTTTGCCTTTAGAGAAGCCTTTCGAGATGAGATACGACGATAGAAGATCGTACCACGCACGTGGAACTTGTTTCAACCCATAAAGAGCCTTCTTGAGCTTATACACGTGATTAGGATACTCCGAGTTGACGAATCCATTCGGCTGGCTTACGTAGACATCTTCCCTTAATTCACCATTGAGAAATGTCGTCTTAACATCAATTTGGTAGACGATCATGTTCATATGAGCAGCATAAGCAAGGAATAGTCTTATTGCCTCCAATCATGCCACAGGAGCAAAGGATTCTTCAAAGTCAATACCAAAAGCTTGTTTGTAACCTCTAGCAACCAATCTAGCTTTGTTCTTCAGCACTCCACCTAACTCATCGAGTTTAACCTTATATACCACAACAATGTAAGGATTTTAACGTTGCTGGGTAAAGGAACTAATTCCCACACTTCAAGACGTTGAAATTCATTAAGTTCCTCTTGCATGGCTTCAATCCAAGATGATTTAGTCATGGCTTGTTGCCAGTTTTTAGGTTCAGTGTCGGAAAGAAATGCATCAAAGTAGCAATATAATGCATATTCTTGGAGTTGGTGGCATGTTAAGACTGGTCGATTGATGTTACCAATAATATTGCGGATTGGGTGATCCTTTGTCCATTTTGTGTTGTGATTTTCAATCTGTGGTGGTCGGGAGTGAACGATTGCAGGAGCTTCCTCTGAGGTAGACGCACCGTTAGGGTCTTTAGGTATTTGTGAACCAAAGAAAGGAAGCTCTTGTAAGTGAGCAAATTCCAAATTGTGATCATAGGGATCCTTTTCAACATCATTAGGAACGAGTGGGGGTGATGATTCAGGTGTAGTTTGTAAATTGGTGGGGGATGGGACATCTGGTTTAATGGTAACAGTAGATGTCTCGGACTGATTTCCATTATCTTGAGCAACAACTTCGGGAATCAGAGCTACTGCTGTAGGTGTTGGAGAATCATTACTAGGTGGATCAAAGAATTCATCAAACATAAGTTGAAATAACTCATCCCACTCGGGCCTTGTAGGTGGTATAAATGATGGATAAGTAGGATTGTTGGGAGTTAATCCGGAACTAATCGTACCAGTGCCCATCTCATGTAATGCGGGTTCAGAGCTGTGTTGCTCAGAAGCCATCGCTGTCAGCTCATCAAAATCGTCATCCAAAGTTTCTACAATCTTGCCAAGACGACAGTTATAAATTCGGTAAGCTTTCTTTGCAGGTGAGTAACCAATGAAAATTCCAATGTCAGCCTTCGGTTGAAGTTTTCCCAAATTCTCACTATTTGTATTTGAATAACAGAGTGCACAAAACACATGAAGAAATGAAATATCGGGTTTGTGTCCATGAAGTAACTCATATGGAGTTTTACCATGGCGTTTATGAATGATGGAGTGGTTTTGGGTATAACATGCGGTTGCCACTGCTTCAGCCTATAAGAATAAAGGAGCATTCGCATAAATCAAGATAGTTCTAGCAGCTTCCATTAGTGTGCGGTTACATCTTTCCATGACACCGTTTTGTTGTGGAGTGCGAGCGACAGAAATTTCATGTGAAATACCGACCTCTTCATAATAGTCTCGTAGAGTTTGATTAACGAACTCAGTTCCATTATCAGTGCGAATGCGGCGAACAGTAGCATTAAGACGTATTTGGATCATCTTTAAGAAAGTAATAATATACTTTGGTTCTTGATCCTTGGATGCTAAAAATTTTACCCATGTAAACCTTAAGAAATCATCCATCATGACGAGGATGTATTTTCTACCACTCACACTAGCCGTACGCATTGGCCTACAAAGATCCATGTGCAAAAGATACAGTGGTTCTTGGTTGGTGTCTTCAGCTTTAGGTTAGTATGATTTCTTGGTGCTTTTCCCCAAAGAACACGCGGAACATAAATGATCCTTGTCGAACTTAAGTTTTGGAAGACCACGAACAAGCTCGTTTTTAGCCAAATGGTTTATAGCATCAAAATTAAGATGAGATAACCGGCGATGCCACAACCATGACATGGTTTTGGATGCTTTGGAGAGAAGGCATATAGGAGAGGCGGCCATCATGTTTTTAATGGACAGTGTGTAGAGACTATCCCCTCGAGAACCCTTTAACAAATCATTTCCTGCAAGATCGCGAATAAAGCAAGTATGTTGTCGAAAAGCCACGTCAAGGTTTGAATCGCAAAATTGTCCCACTGAAAATAGATTGTGACCAAGTCCCTCCACATAATATACCCTTGAAATCGTAACATTCCCAATTTGGTATTCACCATAACCCATGATCTTCGCAATATGGTCATTTCCGAATTTAACCGTTCCTAGAAACTTGCTGACGAAATTCCTGAGAATCGAGCGATCTCCGGTCATATGCTTTGAGCATCCAGAGTCCAAGTACCAGAGGATGATTTGGACCACCTGAAAATATCACCAGACAAAGACGATGTGTCGGAATCTAGTAGTTCCTCTATGTTAGCAGGTACAGATATAATTATCTTAGATTTGCTAACCGAAGAATTCTTAGGCTTCCAAACTTGCTTCCTAAATGCCGGCTTAGATTCTAGTTGTCTAAGATCCTGAGGTACTTCTTTACTGGTAGGCGCAATAGTACGGGCAGACCTAATTAAAGGGCGCTTTTTCCATTTCTTAGTGCTAGTGTTCCTATTTAAAGGACGCTGAGACCTAACTTCCGTGGATGTGATCCTAGTTAAAGGGCACTTAGTTCCATTACCAGTGAAGGTCCTACCAGTGGGTTTCCATTGACAACCAACTTGGGTGAATTTCTTCCCCGTTGGAATCCATTCAAGATTGTTCCTAATAGCATACATTTCGTTCACGTGATCAACAAGACATAAATCATGACGCTTAGAAAACATGCATTCATTACAATTCCAACATCGCAAATTCGAATTCACATTTTGCTTAGGCTTCTGCACAGAAGCAGATCCTTTTGTCTTAGATACATGATTCTTTTTATTTAAAACTGAAATAAAATTCCTAGGGTGAACTTCTACTTTCTTCTTGGTAGTCCTACTAGTGGAAGGCTTGATCCTATCTTTCTTGTCTTGAGATCCTTTAGCCTTAGTAGTGTTGGGTCAAAAAGTTGATGTGGCAGAAACTCAAAAACGAAGAAAACATGAAGACATTTGTCTAAGCGTTGTTAAGAGCAAATCAAGCGTTGACAAGAGCAAATCGGGGGTTGATGGCTCAAGCATTGTTATGTACAATCCACGCATTGTCATGTACAAACTAAGCATTGACAGAAACGTAGACAAGAAGCCTTTGGAAGCTTCTATTTAGATAAACATGCAGGATATATTCTGTATAAGTTTATTTGAATAGAAGATTTACATGTTTATTTGATATTATCTCTTGTAAAACCCTAATCCTTACACTATAAAAGGAACCAAGGGTTATTAGGTTTTTAATAACTTTCATATACAATGTAAACCTAAAGCGTGTGTCGACTAGGTGTGGGATTCAATGTACACACACCTAGTGATTGTTTGTTATTAATATAATGAGCAATCCATTTATTTTTATTCATGTTCTTTGTGTCCAAACACCTTGTTAATGTGTCGTGTTCTAATTCTGCTTTGATTATCTAATCATATGAACATGATGCATTCCTAGTAGCTTAAAGATCCGGAATCCTAGGATTCCTCAGTTGGTATCAGAGCCTCGTGGCTCGTGATGCTAGGACCAACAAGGTGTTCGTGTATGGTGAAGAAAAGAAAAATCCGTCTAGGGTTTTTCTAGACGTTTTTGTGTGCGCAGCAGTATTCAGAAGGCCGTAACTTTTTATTGAACCGTTGGATCGCCACGAAATTTTTTGTGTGTGTTCTACACACATATATATAGATATCCACCGGAGGGATTGTCGAGATCTATCCCCAAGAAAACGTTATTAAGCGTCAAAGTCAGCAGTGGTCATATGCCGTTTTCTGTGAACAGTAATAGTAAAAACGCGATTTCTCCTTCGTTAACCGTTGGATCGTCTTGAAATTCGATCTGTATTCTTGACACTTGTGTCTAGGATCTCAGCGAAGGGATCTTCGATCTGAGCTCTCATGAAGAAGATATTCGATGTCAAAGTTCACTACAGTTTATGGTTTTCACATAAAATCATGATTTAGGGTTTATAAAACCCTAGATCTATTACCCGCTGACATGTGTTATTTAGACGCTGATAGATGTTGGTGTGACGCTGATAAATGTTGGTGTGACGCTGACAAGGCATGGATGAGATGCTGATGGCCAGGCGCTGACAGGTACAAAGTTGGCGCTGACAGGAATAAGTTAAGCGCTGTTGGGAAGCGCTGACACTTGTTGTTCGATATATACATTTTCAAACGCTGACAAGTGTTGTCTGATATTGGACAACACACAGTGTTAATATCTTGGACGGTGAAGGATATTGGACAACAAAAGGAATAGTTGCTGTTTGAGAAAATTGGTACGTTTTTAGCACACAAAAAGGAGGTATTTACACACGAAGGTACATGGCATCTCCATTTTTATTTAGAATATCAAGTTGATATTAATGGCTCGAATATTTTTACAAGGAGTAAATGATTTTTAAGTAAGTTAGCAACAATTCGTGAAGACTTTGATTGATATTAGAGTATGTAATCGGGATAGCCTTGTGAAATAGTTATTCGCTAACAGCTTTTACATATGAAGATATTGGTTCATTAAGACTTGTCATGAAGAGGTGTTGGCTTAAGGGGAAGAATTCTTATGGTAAGTTTGATGCTTGAAGAAGATTTTCGCGAATTTGTGTTCTATCATATTTTTAAAGTCGTGGCGTACCATTCACTGACTTTAAAGATAACTTGTTTATGCCTACATTGTTACTAATGAAGTGATACAAGATCTAGGAATATGTGATTTTTCTTATGGTTCTCTATGCACATATTTTCTATCACTTGAAGGAGTTACATTATCGTGCTCAGTGTCTCACAAAGGATGAGGATTTTTGTATCAGCAACACACTTCATCACACTGTACAAGATATGGAACATAGGTTTGGGTTATTCTACTTCTACATCAAGAATATTATAGTTATTTTTCTTCAAGATCATTATACAGAGCCTACATTTGGAGAATCTTCAAGATTGCATACATTATTTACTTCCCTGTTGATGTGACAAAAAGGGGAAGACATACGTGCTATAATTGAGGGGAAGCAATTTGAAGATGATGTACAACTTACAAGAGATACACAAAGAGTTTTGCCGACATCAACTAAGGGAAGATTGTTGGGTCAAAAAGTTGATGTGGCAGAAACTCAAAAACAAAGAAAACATGAAGACATGTGTCTAAGCGTTGTCAAGAGCAAATCAAGCGTTGACAGGAGCAAATCGGGGGTTGATGGCTCAAGCATTGTTATGTACAATCCAAGCATTGTTATGTACAAACTAAGCATTGACAAAAACGTAGACAAGAAGCCTTTGGAAGCTTCTATTTAGATAAACATGCAGGATATATTCTGTATAAGTTTATTTGAATAGAAGATTTACATGTTTATTTGATATTTTCTCTTGTAAAACCCTAATCCTTACACTATAAAAGGAACCAAGGGTTATTAGGTTTTAAATAACTTTCATATACAATGTAAACCTAAAGCGTGTGTCGACTAGGTGTGGGATTCAATGTACACACACCTAGTGATTGTTTGTTATTAATATAATGAGCAATCCATTTGTTTTTATTCATGTTCTTTGTGTCCAAACACCTTGTTAATGTGTCGTGTTCGAATTCCACTTTGATTATCTAATCATATGAACATGATGCATTCCTAGTAGCTTAAAGATCCGGAATCTTAGGATTCCTCAAGTAGACATAATTACTCCTATAGAAGCCATGGTAACATTAGTGACAGATTTTGATTTAGCCTTGATGGGTGTGTTTAAAATAGGCTTAGATCCTGGATTCTTATTAAATGGAGTAATGGCAATGGTGGGGGTTTGTTGTTTAGGTGGTATAGAACCCGGTTGTCCTATGTACTTAAAGTGCTCTAAGCATTGTTGTACCATCTCAATGTAAGCATGAGCAGAGTAATAGTGACTATTCATAGGATCAATTTCATAGTAATCATCTACCACATCCCTAGCAAGCTCCGCGTGCTTAACTGCATCTTCCATATACCACTTATATGATAGTGAGTTGTTCTTATTGTACGGGTTCTTAATGATCACCACCTTGTTGGTTTTTGGAGCACTAGAGGTCGGGGCAGAGATTGGAGCTGGATTATCAACAACTTCTTGTCCTTTGAGTTGAAGTGTCTCCTTTAATTCAGCCAAAACCATGTTTTTGTCTATGAGTTGAAACCTCACACTTATGGTTCAGTTGATCAACGAGTGACTTTTTCTCTGCCGCATTAAAAGCGAAGCGTTCTTCTAACGAACCATAAATATCTGAGAAACCCTGCTTTACTTTATCAAACTCCCCTAGCATAGAAGTAATTCTATCTTCTAGGGCATGATTTTTAATCTCTACAGCCTCTAGTTCCAATTTCTCTGCTACTGATTCTCTCTTAAGTCTCGTAATTTCTTCCTCTAATGCCTAAACCACTTGAATCATCTTGTCACTTGTCTCAACGGAGTTTTCACAATCATTTGTTTTTGAAAGAGTTTCATTTATAGATTGATTTTCAATTTCAAGAGATATACAATGTTGTTGAAGCTCATTAAAACGTTTTGAAAGTGTGTTATAAGAATCTTGAAGCTTTAAAAAATCATCGTTAGATTCGTGACAAGAATGATTATCTACAGTATTCACAGGTTCAACAATATTCACAGATATATCATGCACATCATCACATTTATTCACAGTAGATGAAATCTAATGAAGAAATTTTGCTAGGTTCAATTGTTCGTTTCTCGGTATCTTAACGAATTGATTGTTGGCTTAAAGTACGACTCAGTTGATTTTGGTGAAACAAATATTTTTGGTTGATTTTAAATTTAAATGTGCAAAGACTTAAAAGTAAATGACGTAAAAGTAAAATGGCGTTAAAATAAATCTAAATCTAATTAAACGAAAGGTGCAATATTTAAAACTTTGAAAAGTAAAATAATTAAATGACTTAAAGTAAAAAAACGTGACGAGAATTAAAATTAGACAAGTATAAAAATGAGAACGTAAAAATTAAACAAGACAAAAACAGAAAAATACCCCAGATCGGAATATATTCCGATCAGACCTCGTCGGAATATACTACCTTTACCTGTCGGAATGTAGATCGGAAAACACCAATCGGAATATGTCACTTAATCTGATCGGAATAACCGAACTTAAACCCCCAGATCGGAATGTATAGGACCAACACTGATCGGAATATGGAAGGGATCTGGTCGGAATGCTGATCGGAACCAGTGATCGGAATATCAAATCAACACCTCGATCGGAATGAGGTAAAGAGCACCAATCGGAATAACTGTCACTTGCCTGATCGGAATACCCACACCTGTCCTGATCGGAATACCAAAGTCTCCCAAATCGGAATGCTGTTAGGAATATCAAAACCCTAATCCGATTACTCCAATCGTAATATATAACCCTTTTCCGATTTGTCAGATCGGAATACGGAGAAAAGTACACAAAATAAGCTAGAAAAATAAGCTATAGCTCTAATATGCACAAGATGAAAATCCTAAGGCAAACCGTATAAAAACAAGCTACTAAACTGAAATTTGAAGACTTTTAAAACACGAAATGAATAAGCTTTACGAAAAACAACTTTTATACGAAAATAACTTTTATAAGAACTTTAAAAACTTAAAAATAAACACAATAAGCTATAAAAATCAATGATCTAAAACAATCAAAAGTATAAAAACTCAATCTTTAATCAAATAAGCAAGATAATAAGCACATAAACATAGAGATCAAACAAGAAAGAAAGGTAGAATGAGAGATTTAAAACAAGATAATTAAAGAACACTTACTTGGAAATTAAATGTATTAAAAGTGCAAGACAAGTATTTAAATGTGCAATAAAGTAAATGTGCAAGGAATTAAAAGGTGGAAGACTAATTGTCACCTTAGCCAACAAAACTAATGAAATGAATATGAGAGGTATTTATAGGAGATTAGGGAGGTGGTTAGAGGAAGCTTCCTCCCCTCCTTCCTTTCTTCTTAATTGCGCCATTAAGTCCTTCCCTTCTTAATCTTTTGTTAATCTTGGACTTTGATGACTTTTGGCTCGGGATTTCTTTGGACTCGTCTTTTAATTCTTCAATAAATAAGACTCGAGTTCTTTGGCTTTAAGTAAACTTCCGTCTTTTGTCACACCCCCAATTTATCAGAGTAAGATAACGCAATGGGGTGCGACGGTCATGACTATCACAAGATGTAGGTACAAAGAACGACTATTTAAAAGTCGTTTTCATTTAATTAAAACATAAACTTGTTCGGAAGCGTATTACACAAGATCAAATAAAGCATAGTTTTCAAAGACTTCAACATTGTTTTGGACATCCAAAATACAAGTCACGACCATTTAATTAAATCTCCCAAGCATAACCACGTCACTCCTCCGTCTTGATACCTGAGAAAAACATTGCTAAAACGTCAACACAAAGGTCGGTGAGTTCATAGGTTTAAGATTAAATAGTGTGATGAACCATAAGATTTTCAAGGCAACCGGCATATAATCTTATAACAAATACAAGATTATAATCAAAAGTATACGTTTTCATAACCTACGCCTAAGCTCATGACACCGAAGCGTTAACCTAAACCAACAAGATATAACAAGAGCCCAAGCAAATGCCCATCCTTTAGCATTTGTAACAACTCAAATGTAAGTGTATCTAACTTTGGCCACACAACCAAATTAGATAGGGAGGTTAGTCCCAATAGATCTATCCATAACATTCGCGCTTACACAAAGTAATTAACGGTTCATGATAGTGGGCTAAAAGCAACATAGGATGGCGGGACTTAGACATCATGTAGGCAAACGTATGAGTTTTTAAGGCACTTATGTTCATCCGTTAAAACAAGCAATGTTCTCACCCCAAAATAGTTAAACAATTTAAAAGTGGGGGCTATGAAACTCACCTTGATGAAGAAGTAAATACGATCAAGAAAGATAGCTTGGTAAATCAAAGCACGCAAACCAATGCGCAAACAATCTACTCGCAACCTAAGTAAAATATCCGTACTTAGGCTATATACAAATAATAATAACGTACAAGCACTTGGTTGATGATTTATACTTTCTCTTGTTTAATAAAATGTTTTCATACATTTTTCTTGTTCAACAAATTTAGTCACGGGGTCAAGTTCGGGTCTCGATAACTTATTGAATAATAGTTCGAAAAATAAACGGACTCTCATTATAAAAACTAGGCCGCGAGGGCGTCGATATTTGATAAATATCATATTTTTATGAAGTCTCTAAGTCTAGTAATTAATTACGTGAAGTAGAGCACTCACACATAAAATACAACAAGTAAGGTTCAATTTTACACAAGTGGATATCGGCCAACTTTGGCAGTTTATTGTGAGCTCGTTACTTGACTTTATGACAAACCGGAAATTGTTTCAAAAACTAGGCCGCGTCAAGTTTCATAAAGTATTTTGATATCTTTGGGCGGAGGTCGTTAGGTTGGTTAAAAATAGGCGTGAAGTAGTGAACTCGGCCACACTTTACGTCTTCTAATATGACTTACACTTGTTTTAGAAATTTAGAAAATAAATAGCAACTTTGGCTCTTGCTTTTCTGTGTTACGCCCCACTGCCCACACCCTTGTAGAGTTCTATTATTCTTTTATATTATGACTAGTACCTTTCATGTACATTTACATGTACAGGGAATAGTGCATTGCTTGTTTCCTGGTGGTTTTGTCCGCCTAGTCTTACACGCAACCAAGGGGGACTCAATTTGATGTCACTTTCATTAACTTACTCATAAATGTATATATACTATAATAGGCTAATGTTGAAACAAATTAACCTTTTGTTGGTGCATCTACTGTACGCAGGGTAAAAGAAAAGAAAAGGGTTTACCATTTATCATACATAACATGGAGATTACACATATTGCTATTATTACTGCTTTCTTTGCATACCATATGGACTACCGATCATTATATACATTTTCCTTATTTGGTTGTCTATGGCTTTCTTGTTTAATGCAACACTCACATACCTCTATTTGTTATTGCCACATGCTACTGTTACCACACATACACAATACACACAACCTTCACATAAGCATACCTACTGTACTCATTTCAAGTTTATTTATGGAATTCAAAACTATCACTCACCTTATCATGCATGCACAACATTAACGTGAAGGGAGTGTCGGTTTTCATTGGTCTTACTGGTTGTTACTCAATACACTTCACACATACTTGTCATCTCACATATATGCATTCGTAATATCCATGCAGGCAAACATGTCATTTACAGTTTTATGTTGATTGGGTACCCACACGAGACACACAACGCTTCCTAGCATGAGGGTTTTAACATGGCAACAATTGAATACATGTTTTCATTCACGCCAAACACCCATACCTGTACTAGTAAGTTACACATAGAATCTTGATCTATATCCTGGTGGTTTGGTTTACGCATACAGTAACATCATACAAGACCTCTCGTTTATTTTGTTCCCTAGTTATCGACTTGCGCATAGACACGAAATTCACAGCCATGTTACTACTTGTTGGTCATGTTTACATGTCAGTTTGCATACAGTTGGTCCTCCTAAAAGTTATTTGTACGCAGCTCAAAGAAATAGTGATCCTAAATACTTGTTATGCATACCACATAAAATTAAGCGTACACTACTCATTTAAGCATACAATGCAATTGAGGGTCTCAAGTTCTTTGTTTTCACATAGGTCTCAGATTATGCGATTTGCTCTTTACTGTGATCACACATATACTTACTTGATCATATACTAGCAGAATAGTACTAAGGTAATAACAAGGTTGGCAGCAAGTTGTTTTAACACATGCGACACATACGCATACACAACATACAATCACGAATCAATAACCATGTTTCGTTTGGTGTGTTACTGTTTCCCTTAGCCACTGTTATTAAGCAATGTACGTGAGATACACATTCACACAAACACATTACATTCAACAAACCTTATATATATTCAGGAAGCAACACACACACCTATACTTGGTTCATTCACACACTCGAACATGCATACACACATATACCTATTCCATTCGTTGGGTTATGTTTCCTGTTTGCTTGGGCATACTCACGAAAAAGCACACATGCCATCTATATTTCATGCTAAAGTTCACAGTAACCCATGTATACATTGGTACAAGTCCACACAATATCATGCATGTTTCCATATGTTATTTGCTAACTTAGGGTTTCATGCATTCACGTTATATCGAGAACATCATGTATAGTATTTTGAGCATGTTTTATATGTAGGTTTATTGAGTTATCAAGCATCATGAGTCGTCTTTAGATCATTGCACAAAATACCAACAATGGCCTCTTTACCTCTTGTTTAGTTCAAAAGTGGTTTAATTCATTTGTTAAGATCATCAAGTAAAAGCTTACCAAACGAAGCCCTAACCCGTGACTATTATTATTTGTTTACAAAGTATTTTAGCAAGTATGATCATCAACCAATGTATAGTTTTAGAGGTGGTTAGGATAGACTTACAAAAGGTCCTAAGCTATTTGGTGAAGAGATGATCGAATGGGACTAGAGAACTACGTCAACAACTTGAGTGTTTTAGTTATCTTTGGATTATCAACCCGAACTCTTGCTTAAAGCTTCATTTCCAGTGGCCTTATAGTTTTCTTTGAGAGAAAGATTTGTTAAGTTTGTGTGTGTGAGTTTAACAAGAGGATAGGTTGTATTTATAGGCAAAGGGGTGGGAGTGTTAGGGTTAGTAACTAGTTAGGACTATAGTTAGGGTTTGTAAAGAGTTAAGTTAGATGGTGACTAAGCTTAACCAAGGAACTAACATGGGAAATCGAAATTTGCAGGTGGGAAGTGGGAGGTGTTGGGGTTTCGGGGTGGCAGCAAAGAAATGGGTTTTCGAGGGTACTTTTCCCTTGACCGACTTTGGGTATGGTGGACAGCGAGGCAATGAGGAGCAGGAGAGTACTACTCCCATTTAATGGGAGTGTGTTGTACAAAATTTTGAATTGTGAGTTTGTGAAGAAATAAAAACGTGGGTGATTACAAGTGGGTGGGGAAGGATCCGATTATTTTGCAAATATAAGAAAAGAACACTTTTGGTTTTTCCTTTTTATTTGTTTTAGTATACTATGTTTGTTTTTGTACATTTGTAAAATTGTAAGTAGTAGGTAATTTTGTAGGACTAGTTGGTAATAAAGTAATTTTTGCTAAATGTACAATTCCTCAAGTGTGTCGTAAAATAAACGTAACAAAACGATTTTTCGTTTTGTGTCGCGATTCTTAAATATTATTATGATAAAGAAATTAAATGTCATTTTCTTAAACTAAAGATCCTAGCAAGGACCGACATAATTTATAGACGTTCACTAAAGGTTATGATTGTAATCAATAAAAATTTAAATTCGTACAAAATTTCGCGTAACCAATCGGGACATTAATAGACACGCAAGTCTAACCCGAATTATCGCGTTTCACATAATTTTTAATAGGTCTTAAATTCACGGTTGTGACATCCGACAACCCTTAAGTTTGAGCTTCGACCCGAAGCTCATATCTTGACAAAACATATCTAATTAAATAGATGAGGATACTTAAGCTTAAATTTATCTTCGCGTTCCCAAGTAAACTCGGGTCCTCGTTGTGCATTCCAACGCACTTTCACAATCGGTATACGGCTTTGTCTAAGTCGTTTAATTTCACGGTCTACAATCTCAACGGGTTCTTCAACAACTACGAGCTTGTCGTCAAGTTGAATTTCTTCTAATGGTATAACGAGCGTCTCATCGGATAGACATTTCTTAAAATTGCAAATGTGGAACACATTATGCACGCGACTAAGTTCTTGGGGTAAATTCAAACGGTAAGCGACTTCACCAATTCGTTGCGTGATTTTGAAAGGTCCAATATATCGTGGGTTTAGCTTCCCTCGTTTTCCAAAACGAATGACACCTTTCCACGGTGCGACTTTTAGCATGACGAGGTCTCCAACTTGAAATTCCAATGGCTTACGTCTTTTGTCGGCGTAACACTTTTGACGATCACGGGCCGCTTGCATACGGCTCTTGATTTGAACGATTTTCTCCGTCGTTTCATGAATTATTTCCAGGCCGGTAAGTTGTGCATCACCAACTTCTGCCCAACAAACGGGTGAACGACACTTTCGACCATAAAGTGCTTCAAACGGTGCCGCTTTAATACTCGTATGGTAACTATTGTTGTACGAAAATTCCACGAGCGGTAAATGACGATCCCATCCGTTCCCAAAATCGATCACACATGCTCGGAGCATGTCTTCTAAAGTTTGGATGGTTCTCTCGCTTTGGCCATCCGTTTGAGGATGGTAAGCCGTGCTCATATCTAATTGTGTTCCTAGAGCTTCTTGAAGTGATTGCCAAAATCTTGAGCAATATCGACCGTCTCGATCCGAAATTATGGATATCGGCACTCTATGCTTAGCAACGATTTCTTTCACATATATTCGTGCTAAATGATCCATTTGGTCTTTCTCTTTCATAGGAAGAAAATGTGCGGACTTCGTAAGACGATCCACAATGACCCAAATCGTGTCATATCCGGCGGATGTCTTGGGTAATTTAGTGATAAAGTCCATAGTAATTCTTTCCCATTTCCACTCCGGGATTCTAGGTTGGACTAGTAATCCGGATGGCTTTTGATGCTCGACCTTAACTTTCGCGCAAGTTAAGCATTTTCCAACATAGGTAGCTATATCGGCTTTTATGTTCGGCCACCAATAAAACATCTTCATGTCATCGTACATTTTATCCGATCCGGGGTGAACCGAATATTTAGATTTATGTGACTCATGCATAATTATGTTTCTCATGTTTCCATACCGTGGTAGCCAACTTCTACCTTCAAGACATAACGTTCCATCGGTACGTGCAACGAGTTTCTTCGTGATCATACCTCCGGCATCTTCCTTATGAATGTTATCCGCCTTAATAGCTTCACGTTGAGCTTCTAAGATCTTCTTGGGGATGTTCAAACCAATAGTCATCACTAAAGCTCGAACTCTAAGGTTTATCACGAGGTTTCCTACTTAGAGCGTCGGCTACAACATTGCCTTTTCCCGGTGTATAACGAATTTCACAATCGTAATCACCAAGCAATTCCAACCATCGTCTTTGTCTCATTTTAAGCTCTTTTTGATTCAAGATGTGTTGTAAAATTTTGTGGTCGGTGAACACAACACATTTGGTACCGTAAAGGTAATGTCTCCAAATCTTGAGAGCAAAAACGACCGCGCCTAATTCCAAATCGTGAGTAGTATAGTTTTCTTCGTTTGGCTTCAATTGTCGAGAGGCATAAGCGATAACTTTCTTTCTTTGCATAAGAACCGCGCCTAAGCCTTTAATTGACGCGTCACAATAGACTTCAAAGTCTTCACTACCCTCGGGTAGTGCGAGAATAGGTGCATCACAAAGCTTTTGTTTGAGGGTTTGGAAAGACAATTCTTGATCGTCTCCCCATTCAAACTTTTTGTTCTTTTGAGTCAAGGTTGTCATAGATTTTGCGATCTTCGAAAATCCTTCGATGAATCTTCTATAATAACCGGCGAGTCCAAGGAATTGTCGAATCTCCGTGGGTGTAGTAGGAGTCGCCCAATCCTTGACCGCTTCAATTTTGGCGGGATCAACGTGAATTCCACTACTATCGATCACGTGACCAAGAAATTGAACCGTGTGAATCCAAAATTCACACTTTGAGAACTTAGCATACAAATGCTCTTGCCTCAATAATTCCAAAATCTTTTTCAAGTGTTCCTCGTGTTCTTCCTTATTACGAGAGTAAATAAGGATATCATCGATGAACACGATAACAAACTTATCCAAGTAGGGTTTACATACACGGTTCATAAGATCCATGAAAACCGCGGGTGCATTAGTCAAACCGAAAGGCATGACTTGGAATTCAAAATGACCGTATCGGGTTCGGAACGCCGTCTTGGAAATATCTTCTTCTCGAACTCTAAGTTGATGATAACCCGATCTTAAGTCAATTTTTGAATAAATGCTCGAACCTTGAAGTTGATCAAACAAATCGTCGATCCTTGGGAGAGGATAACGATTTTTGATGGTAAGCTTGTTCAATTCGCGATAATCGATGCACATTCGAAAAGTTCCGTCTTTCTTCTTTACAAATAGAACCGGAGCTCCCCAAGGTGAGGAACTCGGCCTAATAAATCCTTTGTCGGTAAGCTCCTTCAATTGGTCGGCTAATTCCTTCATCTCGGCGGGTGCTAAACGATAAGGTGCTCTTGCGACGGGTGCGGCTCCGGGTGTTAACTCGATATGGAATTCTACTTGACGGAGTGGTGGCAATCCGGGTAAATCTTCGGGGAAAACATCGGGAAAGTCTTTAACAATCGGAACATCTTCAATCTTCTTCTCTTTCGGCTCGACTTCTTTCTTGTTAGTAACTTGAATGAGAAAAATCGGACGACCTTCCTCGATGTACTTTTTGGTTTTAGTACATGAGATGACATCTAATTGAGTTTGGCTTTTCGCGCCATTTCTTTCTCCAAAGATAGTTAGAATTTGCCTTCCATATGGAACGCGAACTTGTTTTTCGTGACAAAGCAACTCCGCATGGTATTTAGACAACCAATCCATACCAATAATAACGTCGAAGCTTCCAAGTTCAATTGGTAAGAGGTCGATAAGAAACGGGATATTTTGCAAATTCAAAATGCAATCCTTAAGGACGGTATTAGTGGAGATGGACTTGCCATCGGCTAACTCCACATCATATCTTACTTCTAAGGCTACGGGATTCACATTAAGTAGTTCGCTAAAGGTAGTAGATACAAAGCTCCTATCCGCACCGGAATCAAATAATACGGAAGCATAAAGATTATTGAGGAGGAACGTACCGGTGACGACGTTGTTGTCTTGGATAGCCACCTCGGCTCCCAAAGCATATACGCGACCAATTGCTCCCGCTTGATTCCCATTTCCCCTTGTTCCACTACCCGAAGCTCCTTAGTTTTGTTTCGGATTCTTACGAGCTTGGTTGTTGTTGTTGCCACGGATTTGATTTCCGCGACCCACGGTGATAGCCTTAGGACACTTATTTTTAAAGTGGCCCTTTTCCCCACAACCATAACAAGTAACATCCGCATAACGCTCATTCGGAGCCGTTGGGGCTCTTTGGTTCAACGGTCTTGGGGCACTACGGCAATCTTTGGCAAAATGGTCGGCTTTACCACAATTGTGGCAAGTTTTACCACAAGCTCCTGGATGATGTTTACCACACTTTGCACAATACGGTTGCTTTCCTTGGTAATTTGAGCCACCATTGAGATTGAAAGCCTTGGCCACATTATCTTGGCGCTTGTTGGGGTAGTTGCCATGATTAGGGCCATGGTTTCCTTCCCACTTTCTCTTGTGATCACTTGAGTCCAAGATAATAGCTTCCATTAAGCCATTCGCCATTTCAATGGCTTCATTGAGATCGGTTGGCTTCGAAGAGATGACATCACCACGGATTGACGAAGGCAATCCCACCATATATCTTTCCACGGCACGAGTCTCCGTGGGAAGCATCTCAGGACACATCAACCTAAGCTCTTGGAACCTTTGAGTATATGGCATCAAGTTCGTACCATTCACACGAAGGTTCCACAATTCCGTTTCCAACCTTTGCATCTCATTCCTTGGACAATACTTTTTGTAGAGCATGTTCTTGAATTGCGCCCAAGGTGTTGCATTAGCGGCTTCCAAGCTAACGGCACGAACATGGATATTCCACCATGTTAGCGCGCCATCAATCAAAGTACTAGATCCGTACTTCACTTTGTCGCCTTCCGCTACATTGCTCACACTAAATTGAGCTTCCAATCGTTCGATCCACCTAGCAAGACCTACGGCCCCTTCGGTTCCATTGAAAGAACCGGTGAAGCAAGACTTAAACTCCTTGTACGTGCATGTACGAGTAGTTGTTGCCATGGTGTTAGCGGTATTGTTCCCTTCTTGAGTACTTTCAGCGGCGGCGAGAGCGGCGGCCACACCGTCCGCTATCATTTGATTTAGAACGGTCGGGTCGATAGCAATTGGAGCGGCGGGGTTTGCGTTTGCGTTAGCATTTGCTCTTGTTCTACGTCTAACGGGTGCCATTGATCTAAATAAAGATTATATTGAGCGTTAGAAATAACAATTCATAAGATCACATTTTCGCATGGCATATATATATAGTTCATGATATCACAACAAATATCATAAGTTTCACAAGTGATAAACATAACCCAAACATTCGATTCATCATCGTGAATTAGTTTTACAAAAAGAGAGCATTGTGTTTTGGGAATTGTTTTCAAAAGATTACACAAAAGAAAAGGAAATAGAAACACAACGAGACAACTAGTCGGAATGGCCCTCAATGCGCTCAATCCTAGCGGTCACCATAGTCAATCCTCTATTGAGGAGGTCGCGCAATCCATTGACTTGGAAGCGTAAGTCATCAATCCTCCTTGATAGGACGGTAACACGATTTGGCTCAGGGGGATTGGCAACCCCCAAATAGGTGAGAATATCACTACTACACTCCTCAAGCCTACACATCAAGTCATTAGGGAGCATGCTCATGTTGCGGAGTATGTAGGCCATCTCCTCTCGTAGTGACTCAAGTCTAGCAAAGGGATGACGAGGGTGCCTACGGACTCCTGCGGCCGTAGAACTCTCGGGTATATCCGCTCCAGGGGGTGGAGGAATGGGTGTCATCCTCGGCCAAATCGAAGCATCCTCCATTGGGGGGGTAGGTCCTAAGGAGAGATAGGTGGATCAAACCGGTGTCGTATCCTTGTCTCTAGAAGCAAGCTTTTTTCCCGCATAGGTGTGATTCACTGATATTCGAGCTGTGCGTCTCATAGGAGACCCCTTTGGTGCAAGAGATGATGAGCAAGTGGAAGCAGTCTTCTTGGCCTTTCCTCGTCTTTGATAGCAGATGATCGGCTTTGGGAGTGAGAGTGGGAGTGGCTCTCTTACAGGTGAATTTTCCGGCGATTCTCCAATCCTCATTGGTCGCAGTCCGTTGGGCGATTCCACCATGTAAATCGTCTCGTCACTAGTTGTCGCCATAGCACTGCCAAAACAAGGCATGTATTAGTATTAGATCGAAAATAATAGCTTTTAAATTCGTAAATACTTGTAAAAATAAATATATCCCAAAACTCTCTCGTATAAAATTTTCAAATAATCATGTCGTTTTTCAATATTAATTTTCCATTGCAATAAGTTATTAGCACTCCAATTTTTGATGTTACGTACATACATCGTATTAATTGTCGTTCTAGCGCATATCTCTAAAAGATATCAAAAATTTTGTATATCGACGTGTAAAAATTTATTAGATCACAAATAATTCGTATCAAATAGTATAGCCAATAAATTAAACTAACTTGCAACTTACTTGTATCGAAGACGCGGAGTGAAGTGGTTCTTGGAGATTTTTGAGTTAGTTATAGTCTAGAATTATTTTTCCAAAATTAGATTTTTGACTCAAGTTTATAAAAATCATTTTGTAAAAGATAACCTAGTTCTCTATAACTACATCTCTGATACCAATCTGTCACACCCCCAATTTATCAGAGTAAGATAACGCAATGGGGTGCGACGGTCATGACTATCACAAGATGTAGGTACAAAGAACGACTATTTAAAAGTCGTTTTCATTTAATTAAAACATAAACTTGTTCGGAAGCGTATTACACAAGATCAAATAAAGCATAGTTTTCAAAGACTTCAACATTGTTTTGGACATCCAAAATACAAGTCACGACCATTTAATTAAATCTCCCAAGCATAACCACGTCACTCCTCCGTCTTGATACCTGAGAAAAACATTGCTAAAACGTCAACACAAAGGTCGGTGAGTTCATAGGTTTAAGATTAAATAGTGTGATGAACCATAAGATTTTCAAGGCAACCGGCATATAATCTTATAACAAATACAAGATTATAATCAAAAGTATACGTTTTCATAACCTACGCCTAAGCTCATGACACCGAAGCGTTAACCTAAACCAACAAGATATAACAAGAGCCCAAGCAAATGCCCATCCTTTAGCATTTGTAACAACTCAAATGTAAGTGTATCTAACTTTGGCCACACAACCAAATTAGATAGGGAGGTTAGTCCCAATAGATCTATCCATAACATTCGCGCTTACACAAAGTAATTAACGGTTCATGATAGTGGGCTAAAAGCAACATAGGATGGCGGGACTTAGACATCATGTAGGCAAACGTATGAGTTTTTAAGGCACTTATGTTCATCCGTTAAAACAAGCAATGTTCTCACCCCAAAATAGTTAAACAATTTAAAAGTGGGGGCTATGAAACTCACCTTGATGAAGAAGTAAATACGATCAAGAAAGATAGCTTGGTAAATTAAAGCACGCAAACCAATGCGCAAACAATCTACTCGCAACCTAAGTAAAATATCCGTACTTAGGCTATATACAAATAATAATAATGTACAAGCACTTGGTTGATGATTTATACTTGCTCTTGTTTAATAAAAAAATTTCATACATTTTTCTTGTTCAACAAATTTAGTCACGGGGTCAAGTTCGGGTCTCGATAACTTATTGAATAATAGTTCAAAAAATAAACGGACTCTCATTATAAAAACTAGGCCGCGAGGGCGTCGATATTTGATAAATATCATATTTTTATGAAGTCTCTAAGTCTAGTAATTAATTACGTGAAGTAGAGCACTCACACATAAAATACAACAAGTAAGGTTCAATTTTACACAAGTGGATATCGGCCAACTTTGGCAGTTTATTGTGAGCTCGTTACTTGACTTTATGACAAACCGGAAATTGTTTCAAATACTAGGCCGCGTCAAGTTTCATAAAGTATTTTGATATCTTTGGGCGGAGGTCGTTAGGTTGGTTAAAAATAGGCGTGAAGTAGTGAACTCGGCCACACTTTACGTCTTCTAATATGACTTACACTTGTTTTAGAAATTTAGAAAATAAATGGCAACTTTGGCTCTTGCTTTTCTGTGTTACGCCCCACTGCCCACACCCTTGTAGAGTTCTATTATTCTTTTATATTATGACTAGTACCTTTCATGTACATTTACATGTATAGGGAATAGTGCATTGCTTGTTTCCTGGTGGTTTTGTCCGCCTAGTCTTACACGCAACCAAGGGGGACTCAATTTGATGTCACTTTCATTAACTTACTCATAAATGTATATATACTATAATAGGCCAATGTTGAAACAAATTAACCTTTTGTTGGTGCATCTACTGTACGCAGGGTAAAAGAAAAGAAAAGGGTTTACCATTTATCATACATAACATGTAGATTACACATATTGCTATTATTACTGCTTTCTTTGCATACCATATGGACTACCGATCATTATATACATTTTCCTTATTTGGTTGTCTATGGCTTTCTTGTTTAATGCAACACTCACATACCTCTATTTGTTATTGCCACATGCTACTGTTACCACACATACACAATACACACAACCTTCACATAAGCATACCTACTGTACTCATTTCAAGTTTATTTATGGAATTCAAAACTATCACTCACCTTATCATGCATGCACAACATTAACGTGAAGGGAGTGTGGGTTTTCATTGGTCTTACTGGTTGTTACTCAATACACTTCACACATACTTGTCATCTCACATATATGCATTCGTAATATCCATGCAGGCAAACATGTCATTTACAGTTTTATGTTGATTGGGTACCCACACGAGACACACAACGCTTCCTAGCATGAGGGTTTTAACATGGCAACAATTGAATACATGTTTTCATTCACGCCAAACACCCATACCTGTACTAGTAAGTTACACATAGAATCTTGATCTATATCCTGGTGGTTTGGTTTACGCATACAGTAACATCATACAAGACCTCTCGTTTATTTTGTTCCCTAGTTCTCGACTTGCGCATAGACACGAAATTCACAGCCATGTTACTACTTGTTGGTCATGTTTACATGTCAGTTTGCATACAGTTGGTCCTCCTAAAAGTTATTTGTACGCAGCTCAAAGAAATAGTGATCCTAAATACTTGTTATGCATACCACATAAAATTAAGCGTACACTACTCATTTAAGCATACAATGCAATTGAGGGTCTCAAGTTATTTGTTTTCACATAGGTCTCAGATTATGCGATTTGCTCTTTACTGTGATCACACATATACTTACTTGATCATATACTAGCAGAATAGTACTAAGGTAATAACAAGGTTGGCAGCAAGTTTTTTTAACACATGTGACACATACGCATACACAACATACAATCACGAATCAATAACCATGTTTCGTTTGGTGTGTTACTGTTTCCCTTAGCCACAGTTATTAAGCAATGTACGTGAGATACACATTCACACAAACACATTACATTCAACAAACCTTATATATATTCAGGAAGCAACACACACACCTATACTTGGTTCATTCACACACTCGAACATGCATACACACATATACCTATTCCATTCGTTGGGTTATGTTTCCTGTTTGCTTGGGCATACTCACGAAAAAGCACACATGCCATCTATATTTCATGCTAAAGTTCACAGTAACCCATGTATACATTGGTACAAGTCCACACAATATCATGCATGTTTCCATATGTTATTTGCTAACTTAGGGTTTCATGCATTCACGTTATATCGAGAACATCATGTATAGTATTTTGAGCATGTTTTATATGTAGGTTTATTGAGTTATCAAGCATCATGAGTCGTCTTTAGATCATTGCACAAAATACCAACAATGGCCTCTTTACCTCTTGTTTAGTTCAAAAGTGGTTTAATTCATTTGTTAAGATCATCAAGTAAAAGCTTACCAAACGAAGCCCTAACCCGTGACTATTATTATTTGTTTACAAAGTATTTTAGCAAGTATGATCATCAACCAATGTATAGTTTTAGAGGTGGTTAGGATAGACTTACAAAAGGTCCTAAGCTATTTGGTGAAGAGATGATCGAATGGGACTAGAGAACTACGTCAACAACTTGAGTGTTTTAGTTATCTTTGGATTATCAACCCGAACTCTTGCTTAAAGCTTCATTTCCAGTGGCCTTATAGTTTTCTTTGAGAGAAAGATTTGTTAAGTTTGTGTGTGTGAGTTTAACAAGAGGATAGGTTGTATTTATAGGCAAAGGGGTGGGAGTGTTAGGGTTAGTAACTAGTTAGGACTATAGTTAGGGTTTGTAAAGAGTTTAGTTAGATGGTGACTAAGCTTAACCAAGGAACTAACATGGGAAATCGAAATTTGCAGGTGGGAAGTGGGAGGTGTTGGGGTTTCGGGGTGGCAGCAAAGAAATGGGTTTTCGAGGGTACTTTTCCCTTGACCGAATTTGGGTACGGTGGACAGCGAGGCAATGAGGAGCAGGAGAGTACTACTCCCATTTAATGGGAGTGTGTTGTACAAAATTTTGAATTGTGAGTTTGTGAAGAAATAAAAACGTGGGTGATTACAAGTGGGTGGGGAAGGAT
Source organism: Glebionis coronaria (assembly GCA_025667525.1). Taxonomy (NCBI): domain Eukaryota; kingdom Viridiplantae; phylum Streptophyta; class Magnoliopsida; order Asterales; family Asteraceae; genus Glebionis; species Glebionis coronaria. Next base: position 537,092,243 of record CM046881.1, on the reverse strand, counting down.
CCGATTATTTTGCAAATATAAGAAAAGAACACTTTTGGTTTTTCCTTTTTATTTGTTTTAGTATACTATGTTTGTTTTTGTACATTTGTAAAATTGTAAGTAGTAGGTAATTTTGTAGGACTAGTTGGTAATAAAGGAATTTTTGCTAAATGTACAATTCCTCAAGTGTGTCGTAAAATAAACGTAACAAAACGATTTTTCGTTTTGTGTCGCGATTCTTAAATATTATTATGATAAAGAAATTAAATGTCATTTTCTTAAACTAAAGATCCTAGCAAGGACCGACATAATTTATAGACGTTCATTAAAGGTTATGATTGTCATCAATAAAAATTTAAATTCGTACAAAATTTCGCGTAACCAATCGGGACATTAATAGACACGCAAGTCTAACCCGAATTATCGCGTTTCACATAATTTAAATAGGTCTTAAATTCACGGTAGTGACATCTTTTGACTTTTTCTTCGATAAATCTTCAGAATTGGTCTTGGACTTCCGTTCTTTTTGCACTCTTGACTTCTCGACTTCGTCTTTCATCTTTTTCTTCAATAAAAGTCCGTAAATGCCCGTGAATGCCCGTGTTTTCTCCACTTTTCACCTTTTCGTCCTAAATCACCACAAAAACACAAACCACGCATAATTCCGACATAAAAGACATAAAATACACGTTTTGGCTTGGTTATTATTGTAATTAAGTGGTAAAAAGGATGGGTGTTTACACACCTATCAAAATCTCATGAGCATATTTTATAGTAACAACTTGCATCACTTCGAGAGACACTATATGTTCTAACAATCGGTCATATTCAGATAAAATCTTTTCTTTCTCAATTAAATGTTGTTCATAAGCATCATCCATTTCATAGAAAACTTTTTAAACTTCACCCATTTCGAAACTTAGATTTCCCGCGAGATAATAAACTCCATTTTTAATATTGTTTACAAACGGAACGATCTCTTTCTCAAACACCGTTTTCATGTGTTCGAAAGCCCATTCTCCAGCGGTTTGAGCCGTTGAAGTCGTACATTCCAGGATGACCTTGTCAAACTCGGTTAGGTATCGCTTAAGCTCTTCCAAGCTGAGCTTTACCGTACTTACCGGTGGAAGATTCTTAGGAATTTTCATAGGTTCGTCTGAATTAACAAGTTTAGGAAGTATATTAAGGGTTTCTCTAGTAGGCATGTAAGCTGGTGTATGGATAAATTCCTTTTGCATATTAAAGCGAGTTCTAAAATCTATTTTTACATATGATGCATTCATTTGTGTATAATCATACTCAGGATATGTAGGAAGTAATTTTAACCGATTCTCTTCATGTAGTGACATGCTCTCAGATTCATTTAAAAACACAATCGGATCTAAGACCAATCCTAACTTGGTTTCATCATAAAGTCGTGGGTTATGGTGAAATGCTTGCTTTGCATACCCCGGGTTAGGTGGTAGGTCTATTAGACGCGATAGATTGAAATCTTGAAAAGAAGAATGAAACAAGTGTACTAAATGTGAAGCAGAGTATTGTTTTAAAAGCAAAATTTCAGTCTTTTTAACTTTCTCAGACGCCTTAATTTCTGTTTCAACCCTTTTAGAGTCGAGAATTTCGAAATCCGTTTGTAGTTTTTGAAAATTATTATTGACTGACTCTTTTTCTTTAAGTTCTTTCGAAAGATTTGCTCTTAAACTCTCATGTTCTAGCAGATTATCCATTTGGACTTGCCTAAACCTATCAAATTTAGGATTGGTTAAGGTAGTGGACATTGGAGTTAATTCGGAGGTTTTAACCTTTTCCTTATGCAAAGCAAGCTCGGCAGATAAAGTCTGATTAACACTGAAGGTTTCAAGAACTGCATTATTCATTTGGCTAAGCATAGATGCCGAGACCATAACCAAATCAGGTTGAGCAAACGAATTTGTAGTCGTAATAGCTCCCGGTTGTGGTTCACTCAAAGTCTGGGGACTTGCATTGATATTGCTATCATTGTTTGTCTCCTCGATTGAGTTACTAACCACCGGAGGTTGTTCCCGATACTCAGACACTTGCTCAACTTGATAAGGTACAATACTAGTATCCGTAGTAGTATTTGGTACCTCAGAAATTGTGTCAGCTCCATAAAGTGAAAGATTTTCCATGAGAGCTTCTTTGGCGGTATTGAGATCATCACAGTCAGAGTCGTATACATCCAAATCATCACATTGATATGCGGCATTGTTTGTGATGGCTGATGTGAGACCGTCAGTGTCCGTGACTCCCGGATCTGTGAGAAATGCCAGCTCTTCTTCATCGAGCTCACGTCCTTGGGCTTGAGCATTCACCAAATAGATCTTCTCCTGTAACCATGAGCTATCCCTTTTCCTCTTGGGCTGCTTACACTCTCGGGCCATGTGCCCTTCCCCTTTGTAGTTGTAACATTTAATAATCTTCATTTTGCCAGTGCTATTACCCCTTGTAGCAGCAGTGTTAGATGAACGTGCATCAGCAGTAGATGAATTGGGTCTCCCCTGAAGTGGTTGCACCATTACTCTGCCATCCTGAATTGTAGCTTGTTGTCGAGAGTTAGAAGAATTCCTTAACTGATTGTTTGTTGTAGCTGGTCCTCTGTAACCTCGTTTGTTCAATGTTTGAGTGAGATAGGGAGACATTTGAGCAAGTATATCAGTAGGACTATCCCCTTGTCTAAACTCAGGGACATGAATCTCATCATCACAATAGAATGTTGGTGCTGATTGAGCTACAAGCTGATTTGAGGGAACACTAACTTGTTGTGAGTAATGGGTTTGAGGAGCCTCAAGTTGTTGATAGGTAATAGCAGGGTTTGTTGGAGGTGGATAAGGTGAAAACTGTTGTGAAGCATAAGGTAACTGATGTGAATCTCCTTGTGATGATGTTGCTGGTTGCTTGTATTGTTGGTGATAAGATGTAGGCGGTTGTGGCAAGATCGAATACTGTGGGAAACTTGGTGTTTGATACAATGGTTGATAGGAAGATTGGTGTCCCAAAGCAAAAGGAGAGTTGTGATATGACATTGTAGGATGTTTTGCCATTAATGCCAATGGTTCTTGATAAGATCCCTGGGAAATTCGTTTATGGATCACGTGCTTCACGTGTTGTTGCAAGAAAGCATAGAGTTGATCTAAGTTTGACTTATGCAAATCTCAAATCATCTTGACATCGGTGACATATTGGCTCCATTCTTGGGGTAACGTGTTCAAGAACTTTGTGTTTAGTTGAAACTGAGCAATCCTTAGATTATACACGTTCATGTCATTAATCAAAGTAGTGAAACGCCAGTAGTAATCGTGAAGAGTCTCCCCTGGAATGTATGTAAACCTATCAAACAAGTCATACAATTGACACTCTCGTTCTTGCTTAGTTAGAGAGGTCCCTTGTAACAAAACAGCTAATCGATCCCAAAGATCCTTTGCCACTGTGTGTTCACTTACCATTCTGTAGATATCGGGTGGAAGGGCTTGAAGTATTGTCTGAACGGTCAATGATTTTGTTAGCATCGGTTAACTCATGATACAACCTTTCCCGCGTCACATTGTTGATGGTAACTTCTCCCCAATCTAATGGACCTTTTTCAATTGATTGAAGCATAATTCTACCATTGGGTTTGCCCATGATGCAAGTTTTCATGCGACCTTGCCATGCTTCAAATAAATATTTGATGAGCAAAGGTGGGCGAGTGTCGGTACCCGAGATGATTGAGATATCGGTAAGCGAAGTCATAGTTGGCATATATGAATTTGAATTCATTTTATGATCCCTTGAATAAAGATTATCAAAAATGATCGAGCAATGAAATAAGGTTATGTGTTTTTGTATTTTTGAATGAAAGATGTCGTTATCTTTTTGTTGTGTGTGTTTTTAAAAATTACCAAATTAATGCACAATAGAAAAATCCTCTAAGTTATGCGACTTTTATCCAAAAAGCAAATTCTATCGGAATGTGTTATGTGTCGGAATGTAGATTCTGTCGGAATACCCCTTCTATCGGAATGTTGCAAGTAGCGGAATGTTGGTTCTGTCGGAATACTTCTTCTATCTGAATGTCTCAAGTATCGGAATGTTGGTTCTATCGGAATATCCTTCTATCTTAATGTGCTTCTATCGGAATGTCCTTCTATCTGAATGTGGGATCTGTCGGAATGCACCAAGTATCGGAATGTGATACTATCGGAATCCTGATCGCAATATGGCTAAGACTATTTGGACAGAGTAACGTTTCAATAACCCTTAAAAACCGTCGCAATCCTCGATCGCAATGAGTGATCGGAATAGTCGTCGGAATAAGGTGTCTGAATCCTTGTGATCGCAAAGTAAAACCCTTGGGTTATTGCGATCGAGCCTTACTTTCTTGTACTTTCCGATAGAATCAGTTGCTAGAATTTCGGAATGATGAAACAATATAATTCGTAACTTTTGAGCAAACAAAATTGTGTTTTAACCAAAACCAAGATATCCAAACACTAATACAACAATAAAGAAGGTATACGACTATGAAGAACACTTAAAACACGAAAAAAAAATTGAATCTTTGGTAAAAAAATAATCAAAACACACGAAATGCTTAAATAAGCATGAACAACACAAAGACCAACCTATATTTCATCCTATGCTCTTGATACCAATTGTAGAACAATGATAATCTTTGTATTTCAAGAGGGTTGATGTTTTTCTAGAGAGAGAAGTGAAAGAAACTATGTGTATTACTTTGAGAAATGAAACAACCAACACCTCTTTTCATGGTGGAAAGAGGTTTATATACCCAAGTCCTTAATGGACTTGGCCTCCGGCCCATGAACATGCTCATGGGTCGGGCTTAACATAAATGTAACTTAAACACTACTACGAGCCTATAACTATATTGTTGGAGTGACCGAGACTTTCTTTATACGTAAAACGTATTTCCAACAGTTTATGCGAGAGAGAATGATGAAAGCATGTCGAGAGTATATGTGAGCTTTGGTTGTGAGTTTGAACGTGAGGTTTTAAACATGAAGTTTTCAAACTGGTTTTCTTACTGCTATTTATACCGAGTGTCAGGATAGAGTCATACAAACATTTTGGAGCTAATGAGAGGAGCTCAAATGAATTTGGGAGGAAAAAGGGTTTACAAAAATGGCTTTCTTGTTGCTTATATAGCTAGAGAGAGAGACAATCAGATAGGAATAAAAGTGTTTCAAAAATAAGTGTGTCGAGTTTGAGATGAGAGAGAGGTAGTAAATATATATCCTAGAGGGAAAAGTTTATGAACTGTGAGCTAATATAGATGATAGAGTGACGGAGGGAATACATATATAAACCGAGAGAGAGAAAGAAGATATAGAGATAGAAATGTTTTTAGTATTGTTTCAAAAGCAGTAAATGTTTTCAACTATTTTCTTATTTTTAAATCATACCGAGAGAGTGATACTAGTGAGACTATGTTTATTCACAACCCCATCCAACCCAACCTATCAATAAAATAATATTTTCTCACTCATCCACCTATACAACCAAAACATACAACCAATCTTAACATTTTTAACATTTATCAACAATCCAACCCAATCCAACCTAACATAAAATGTTATTTCTCTTATATTTAATTTAAATATTTAAATTTTTATACCAAATTATATATCAATATTATCCATAAACATTTGGTTAACATACTCAAATGGCACTAATAGAAAAACCTCACTTCTTTGTCCATTTTAACTATTTTTAGTAAAGCTCAAATATTAGTACTTATTTAAGCCCAGTAAATCATAAATAAATGACAAATATGAAAGCCCAGATCACACATCTAACATTTAATAGTAGTATCCTAATTACCCTAATCCACTCAGCCGTGTATTCACATTCAATTTTTCTTTACATGACACCTACCAAAGATCACCTCCATTTTTCTTATCCCAACCACCTACTCTTCCACTTCTCCCCATCTTCTTCAAGGATGCTACCCAGCACTATTTTCTCTTCTTTTTCTTTTCATTTATTTTTATTTCCAACAATGGTTTTGTGGTATTTTAAAAGGGTATGAATAGATTTCATTTTAATGTGAATAATGATTTGAAATCACTCATGAATTAGTTGGCCATTCTGAACATGACATGTGGCAAGAATGGACAGAGCATCTGAGAATCACCAAACGAACTGGTCGTGACCAATTCTTTCTATCATCCATGTATTTTCAATATGTTATTATTTTGGTTTGTCATTTAGCACTCCAACCGGTCGGATCCGGTTGCTGATAAACTTAGTCTGATAGAAATGTTTCCTTACTTTAATCCTGCTAACAGTCTGGTGTCCTTTGGACCGACACCCAAAAACCTTTCAAATGAGTATCACGTGCAATTGTTTGTATAATAGAGTACTAGGTAAACTTTAAAATATACTATCAAGTTTTAAAAGTTTTTAATTCATTTTGTCAAATTTGAAGGTAGGTCTTGTTGCGAAAATAATATTGAAAACCTAATATGCGTCGAGTTATTTAAATGGGTCGAGATTTCGGGTTTGCCAACGATTAGTCAAGTTTCAACTAACGTAAGTTAAGTGCCGTTTAGAATGGTAAATAAAATGTAACGTCAAAAGGCTGCCAGAATTTTGTCGAGTCAAGTTAATAGCTTTACTAAGTTTGGTCAAGTATTGTACCATCAAACGTTTTGAGCACATATTATTTTCTAACTTAAACTTATGGTAAAGGGTGACATGTGCGTGTGACGAATGTATTATTGCATTCCTTAATTGTGACCTCATCTAGCGTTATATATATATATTTAGGTTGCGATTTACGTTTGCTGCACCTGTGATTTTCATATTCTTGCTGTGAAATCGTTACATACTGACGTGAGTCATAGCCCTTATTAAACTGTCTTTTATGTTTAATCATCTGGGTGAGATAAATGCTTTGTTGCCTGCCTGATGGACGTAAAATCTATTTACATTACTGCCTTGCTAAAAGTTATGTGTGATATACCTAAGTAGCGATAGCCCACTAGTCCCTTGTTATCATGAACCGTTAGTTACTCTGGATGAGTAGGCATATGTTATGGATAGATCTATTGGGGTTTGACAACCCCCGTCCGGGTGTTCAAATACATCGCCATGCCAAACGGACGTATATCATATGGTTGTTGCTAGGTGGCCATGGGTTAGGCACCTACTTGGGGCAATCTTATATATTACGCGTGCATCAGTTGTACGTGCTTGTCATCAGCCTCGGTGTCATGAGCTTAGTGTTATCATAACTATAAATATCACATCTGATTCACATATGCATGACATTATATCTCCCATAATGGTCTCATATGCTTTAAACATTTTGTTTGCGGTCCAATATCGAATGCTATGTTTTAACTTAAACCTATGAACTCACCAACCTAGTGTTGACACTTTAAAGCGTTTATCTCAGGTGCTAAACTACCTGCTTGTTGCTTGCTTTGGAGTCTCATGCATACCTTATTGGAGATTTGAAGACTTATCTATGCTTTCAAACTATTTTATCTCGTTGTTGCAATTAAAATCTAATTTTCCGTTGCACTTGCTTAAACTTATTTATGATTTGAACTTTGTATTTCTAAATCTAATGCAACGAGGTAAATTATTTTAAAACGTCTCATTTAGAGTCGTTCTCTTGCACCTTGGACTTTGTAATTATGACGTAACAGCCCCCGAGCTTTACCGCTTTCGTTGACCAATTTTTGGGGTGTTACAACTTGGACATCCAGGAATTGAAGTGCTACGTCGTCTTGTGTCTAGTGATTCTATTTTGTGTCATAAAGAGAAGTTTCTCGGTCTTTACCATGCTTGTCAGCTTGGTAAACACGTGAAGCTTCTTTTTGTTAGTTTATCTAGTTCTGTTACTTCATGTTTTGACATTGTTCACTCGGATTTATGGACCTCCACGATTCAGAGTCTTTCTAGTTTCAAGTATTATGTTTTGTTTCTGGATCATTATTCTTGGTATGTTTCGGTTTATCCGTTAATAAATAAATCTGATGTTTTGTCTAAATTTTAGTTGTTTCGTAATTATGTTTGTACTCAGTTTAAGTTTGACATCAAGTCGTTTCAGTGTGATCATGGTGGTGAATTTGACAATCATGCTTTTCATAAATTATTTAAAGATAATGGTATCCAATTTAGATTTTCATGCCCCCGCACCTCTCAACAAAATGGTAAATCTAAACGTATAATTTAATAATCTCATTCATACCTTTCTATTTTAAGCACATTTAGCACCCAATTATTAGACTGAGTCTCTTAATATGGTTGTTTATCTATTAAATCTTTTACCTTCTCGTGCCATTAACAATGAAATACCCTTTTACCGACTTTTTGGTGTAAAACCCGATTATAGTGTCTTTCTTGTTTTCGGGTGCCGTTGTTATCCCCATATAGATACCAATTACAAACTAGGACCATGTGCCACACCTTCCATATTTCTGGGGCACGCTGCCAATCACTTTAGCTATCGTTGTCTTGATCTTAACACCCATAAAATTATCATTTCCCGCCATGTAACCTTTGATGAAACGGTCTTCCCGTTTCCTTTTAGCAAATCCACCACCACCCATTCCTATGATTTTCTAGACGATTCTTCTGATCTTATTCCTACCATTAGTTGAACCACCCCCATCACTCCTATTCCAGATCCGACTCCTACACCACCAATTGAGACACTTACACCACCTCCGCCACCCAGCCCACCTACGCCTCAGTCTGAACCCCAGATTGTTCCTGAACCTGCACCCGCTCCACTAATACTCAACCTACTGTGTCAAGTCATCACGTGGTCACACTTTCTTGTTTTAGGTATACTCATCTGAATCCTTGTTATACTGGTCATGTGTCTACTATTTCTTCTCCCCCTTGGTCTTATAAAGAATCGTTTAATGATCCTAATTAGCGAAATGTTATGTATGATGAGTATAATGCACTTATTAAGAATAAAACTTGGACTATGTACCCCGTCTGAGGGGCCAATATTGTTTATTGTATGTTGTTATTTCGTCATAAGTTTTTGGCTGATGGCACCCTTAGTCAGTATAAGGCACGTCTTGTTGCCAATGGTAGCACATAGGTTGAGGGTGTTGATGTTTATGAGACTTTTAGTCCTGTTGTTAAGCCGGGTACCTTTCAGACCGTCCTTAGTTTAGCTATTTCTTAACATTGGCATGTTCATCAGCTTGATCTCAAGAATGCCTTTTTACACGGTGATTTAGCTGAGACTGTTTATATGCATCAGCCTCCTGGCTTTAGGGACCCTGAGCATCCAGATTATGTGTGTTTATTATAGCAGTCTCTGTATGGTCTTAAGCAGGCACCTCGGGCATGGTTTCAGTGCTTTGCAGCTTACATTACTACTGTTGGGTTTCTTCTTAGTCGTTGTGACTCATCTTTATTTATATACAAACAGGGTGATGATACAACGTTTTTGTTACTTTATATGGATTATCTTGTTCTTACCGCTTCATCTGACCGTTTGTTGCAACAAATGATAGCTTCTTTACATCGAGAGTTTTCTATGATCGATTTGAGTGCTCTTAATTATTTTTTGGGTGTTTCAGTTACGTGTGATTCTTCTAAGATGTTTTTTTCACATTTTAAGTATGCTATGGAGATTTTGGAGCGTGCACATATGGTTGGTTGTAATCCTTCTCAGACACCAGTTGATACTTAGTCCAAGTTGGGTGATGGTGGTACTCCGATTGTTGATCTTACATTATACCGGAGTCTTGCCGGTTATCTCTAGTATCTCATCTTTACTAGACTTGACATTACGTATGATGTCCAACAAGTTTGTCTTTATATGCATGACCCGCGCGAGTCTTATTTCTCTGCTCTTAAGCGGATTTTGCGGTATGTTCAGAGGACTTTGAACTATGGTTTACAGTTATTTTCATCTACTACTGACTCGTTGGTTTCTTATTCGGATGCTGATTGGGCTGGTTGCCCGACTACTTGGCGGTCTACTTCAGGGTATTGTGTTTTTCTTCGCAACAACTTACTCTCATGGACCTCTAAGCGTCAGCCAACGCTGAGTATCGTGGTGTTGCCAATGCTACTGCTGAGACATGTTGGATCTGGAATTTACTTCATGAGCTTCATACTTCCTTATCTTCTACTACTATTGTCTATTATGATAATGTTCGTGTGGTGCATGTTCCTTCCCGTTTTCAGTATGCAGATATCTTCATCAAAGGATTAACTTCGGCGTTGTTTGATGAGTTTCGTGACAGCTTGAGTGTTCGGTGTCCTCCCCTCAAACTGCGGGGAGCGTTAGCGTAGTATATTCGCTCGGGTTTAGGCCCATAGGCCCGTCTAGCTTTGTATTCATTATATATACTCATTGGAACCTTATATGCGATTCATTCACATAATCAGATATACATCGAATTACAGTGCTAACATGCATTGGATTATATTACATTGGTTTCTTAATGCTACTATATGCTCTAAGAGTTACAGTATTATATGCATTGGATTATATTACACTTTTCTCAACAGCCCATAGCTGCGGTGTCTAGTCCACCTGGCTTTTTCACCCAACCAAATTTTCCATGCCATATCAACATGGGGGATCATTTGTTTCTGGGGGTCACAGCCGGGGGTTCTTCATACACAGGTTCAACAGCCCCTGTTGGGGGTTCAGTTGCACAAGGAGTTCACCATCCACCACAGGAAGTTCAACAGCACACCATGGGGCCTTATTCGCAAGGGGGTCACTCGCTACAGGGGGTTAGTCTACAAGTGGTTCATCAGCAGTCCGCTGTTTAATGCTTTCACCTTAGTCAATTAATGAGGTCCGTGTATAGGGAATTCAGCAAGGAAATATTTTTTTACACGGGGGTACATCTGCTTCCATTAATGGATCCAGGTTACCAGGTCAAGAGACTGTGTTGAAAAAATGAATTTAATGCTACTACTATTTAGGATCCTATTGCTGGAAATTAGAGTATGGATACAGGTGCGAGCTCTCATCTTAATGATTCTGTACATTGTCTTAGTGATATTCTTAATATGTGCATTTATCCGTCTGTTGCGGTTGGTGACAGATGTTATATTCCCGTTACTAACTCTGGCCGTAGTAGTTTATTTACTCCTTTTTGCCCCCTTCATTTAAACAACGTCTTAATCACTTCCAATATTATCAAAAATATTTATGTTTGTCAGTTTGTCCTTGATAATTCATATTCTGTTGAGTTTGACTCTTTTGGTTTTCTATGAAGGACTTCATAACTCGACGGGCGCTCCTCTAATGTGATAGCACGGGTGATCTCTATCCTGTTACGAATCCCTTCACTTTTCCTCAAGCCTTTCTTAACAGTCAGTATATGTGGCATCAGCGACTTGGACATCCAAGAAGTGAAGTGCTACGTCGTTTTGTGTCTAGGGATTCTATTTCGTGTCATAAAGAGAAGTTTCCCGCTCTTTGCCATGCTTTTCAGCTTGGTAAACACGTGAAGCTTTCGTTTGTTGGTTCATATAGTTTTGTTACTTCATGTTTTGACATTGTTCACTCGGATTTGTGGACCTCCCCGTTCAAGTCTTTTTGGTTTCAAGTATTATGTTTATTTTTTCTGGATCATTATTCTCAGTATGTTTGGGTTTATCTGTTAATAAATATATCTGATGTTTTGTCTAACTTTTAGTTGTTTCGTAATTATGTTCGTACTCAATTTAAGTGTGACATTAAGTCGTTTCAATGTGATCATGGTGGTGAATTTGACAATCATGCTTTTCATAAATTATTTAATGATAATGGTATCCAATTTAGATTTTCATTCCCCCGCACCTCTTAACAAAATGCTATATCTAAACGTATGATTCGGACCATTAATAATCTCATTCGTACCTAACTATTTCAAGCACATTTATCACCCAATTATTGGACTGAGGCTCTTAATATGACTGTTTATCCATTAAATCTTTTACCTTCCTGGACCATTAATAATGAAATACCCTTTACCCGACTTTTTGGTGCAAAACCTGATTAGAGTTTCCTTCGTGTTTTTGGATGCCGTTGTTATCCCCATATAGATACCAATCACAAACTAGGACCACGTGCCACACCTACCATATTTTTGGGGCACGTTGCCAATCACTTTGGCTATCGTTGCCTTGATCTTAACACCCATAAAACTATCATTTCCCGCCATGTAACCTTTGATGAAACGGTCTTCCCATTTCCCTTTACCAAATCCACCACCACCCCTTCCTATGATTTTTTGGATGATTCTTCTGATCTTATTTCCACCATTATTTGGACCACTCCCATCACTCCTATTCGAGATCCGACTCCTACACCACCAATTGACACACCTACACCACCTCTGCCACCCACCCCACCTACGCCTCAGTCTGAAACAAAAATTGTTCCTGAACTTGCACCCGCTCCCACTAATACTCAACCTGTTGTGTCAAGTCATCTCATGGTTAAATTTTCTCGTGTCAGGACTACTCGCCCTAATCCCTGTTATGCTGGTCATGTGTCTACTATTTCTCCTCCCCCTCGGTCTTATAAAGAAGCGTTCAATAATCCCAATTGGCGAAATGCTATGTATGATGAGTATAACGCACTTATTAAGAATAAAACTTGGACAATGTACCCCGGCCTGAGGGTGCCAATAGTGTTCATTGTATGTGGTTATTTTGTTATAAGTTTTTTTGCAGATGTCACCCTTAGTCCGTATAAGGCACGTCATGTTTGGTAGCACACAGGGTGAGGGTGTGGATGTTTATGAGTCTTTTAGTTCTGTTGTTACGCCGGGTACCTTTCAGATCGTCCTTAGTTTAGCTATTTCTCAACATTGGCCTATTCATCAGCTTGATGTCAAGGAATGCCTTTTTACATGGTGATTTAGCTGAGATTGTTTATATGCATCAGCCTCCTGGCTTTAGAGAGCCTGAGCATCCAGATTATGTGTGTTTATCACAACAGTCTCTATATGATCTTAAGCAGGCACCTCGAGCATGGTTTTAGCGCTTTGCTGCTTACATTACTACTGTTTGGTTTTTCCCTAGTCGTTGTGACTCATCTTTATATATATATATATATATATATATATATATATAAACAGGGTGATGAAACATCGTTTTTGTTACTTTATGTAGATGATATTGTTCTTACAGCTTCATTTGACCGTTTGTTGCAGCAGATTATAGCTTCTTTACATCGAGAGTTTTCTATGACCGATGTGGGTGCTCTTAATTATTATTTGGGTGTTTCAGTTACGTGTAACTCTTCTGAGATATTTTGTCGTATTGTAAGTATGCTATGGAGATTTTGGAGTGTGCACATATGGTTAGTTGTAATCCTTCTCGGACTCCAGCAACAACTGAGTCCAAGTTGGGTGATTGTGGTACTCTGGTTGTTGATCCTAAATTATATCGGAGTCTTGCCGGTTCTCTCCAGTATCTCACCTTTACTAGACTTGACATTACGTATGTTGTCCAGCAAGTTTGTCTTTATATGCATGACCCGCGTGAGTCTCATTTCTCTGCTCTTAAGCGGATTTTGTGGTATATTCATCGGACTTTGGACTATGGTTTACAGTTATTTTCATCTACTACTGACTCGTTGGTTGCTTATGCGAATGCTGATTGGGCTGGTTGCCCGACTACTCGGCGGTCTACTTTGGGGTATTGTGTTTTTCTTCGCAACAACTTACTCTCATGGACCTCTAAGCATCAGCCGACGCTAATTATCGTGGTGTTGCCAATGCTACTGCTGAGACATGTTGGATCGGGAATCTACTTCGTGAGCTTCATACTTCCTTATCTTCTTCTACTATTGTCTACTGTGATAATGGTCGTCTGCTGCATGTTCCTTCCCGTTTTCAGTATGCAGATATCTTCACTAAAGGTTTACCTTCGGCGTTGTTTGATGAGTTTCGTGACAGCTTGAGTGTTCGATGTCCTCCCCAGAGGCGGAGGGATGTATAGAATAGAGGGGTAGTACCCTCGATGATTGGCCCAACAAACATTAAATACGTAGGATAAATTTGTTCATTTGTTGGGTTTTTTTAACATGCCCTCGGCCTACTTTTGAAATTGCCCTCAACGGCCAGTCCAAAGTTCAGCCCAACATAAAACCTCTTTATTATTGTTGTACATTATCACGAAAGAAAGAGAAATTGGATCGACTATCTAAAAGGGAGGTGATTAGTACACTCCACAAAATAATTGGTACACTTAAAATGTGTGTGTTTTGTCATTTGTACCATTAATACTTGTGTTAAAAGTTGCCCACATTATTTAATTGAAGGATATAAATGGTAAAACACACACACATTTTGAGTATGTCAATCATTTTATGAAGTATGCAATTCACCTCCCTATCTAAAAGGAAGAGAAATACGAAGTCAACACGTTTATAAGAATTGAATAGCAATCGCCTTTTCTTTCCTTCATCTTAAATACTTTTTTACTACCACATTATGTATTTCTCGTGGCTTAATTCTAAATTTAGTAACTGAAACTTAAACTTCAATTTCTGATTAAATAAAAAAACTTATTTTACTTTAATTTAAGCTCTTTTACATTAAATACTTCATTCATCTTATCATATTTTCAAACCAAAAAATCCTATATTTGGTTGGAGTCTCGAAGATATTAAACGGTTTGTTTTGAAGTGATCTTTAGTTTGTATTACTAATTACTCTACAAAGAAACAAAATAACTAGCTAACTAGATTACAGTATGTGATTAGGAACTGAGAGTTTCAAATTTTTAGTTTGTTTGTTTGTTTTAAAAATGACAATAAGAGTTAAGTATGACATGTACTTTAGCAACTAGCATGCCTAATTTTTTTTAGGTATTTGTAATATATAATGTTAAATGCATACAATATCACTTTTTCATCTTTAATCAAAGTTGGCCCGACTTGTGCCAGAAAAAATTCAGACCGACCCGACTTGTTCCACGTTACATTAAAAACTCTGTTACGGCTCAATGCCCCCTGTGATTATATATCCTGGCTGCCACTGGTCCTCTCGCTCAAAGTATGGGGAAGTGTTAGCGTAGTTTATTCGCTCGGGTCTTTGCCTATAGACCCGTCTAGCTTTGTATTCATTATATATACAGTATACTCATTGTAATCCTATGTACGATTCATTCACGTATTCATTATATATTGATGATTTTAGTGTCATCAACTATTTTAGTTAATCGAGATTTACTAGAAACCAATGAGATTTCATATTCGGCTCTGACACGAGTTAGGGCAAGTGCGGAGTGCACACTCGTTGAGCTAATATGTTATCGCCCACGACGAAAATGCAGGGGTCAAGGGGGTTGTGCCTCCTTGCGAGGTCAGGGGGAGCGCCCCTTGCGGGGTCAAGGGGCAGAGCCCCTTGCGGGGGTCCCGCTGCCAGGTCAGCGGGCGGGGGTCGAGGGGGACGCCTCTCGCGGGGTTTGGGGCAGCGCCCCAAAACCTAAACGATTTTTACGAACCGGTATTAAGGATTCGTCTTAATTTTCCCACGAAAACCCGAACCAACATGTCTGTTGGTTAACAGTTACTTGTCTGTTGGTTAACAGTTATAACTGTTCAAAAGTAATTGTTTGTATTTTTCTATCTGTTCATTAACAGATATTGATCTCACAGAACATAACGAAAATTCATACAATTTCCTCTCTGTTCCTGTTTTAATCTCTTGTGCCTAGAATCAAAGTGTTCTACTTGAATTATCTCAATAAGGATTTCGTGTAATCCAGACACCATAGGGTCGAAATACTTTATACGAAAAATGAATTTAACACAATTCAATTTAGATATCCAGAATTATCACACCGTCATACAGACACCCTAACTCTTACATTATATATACTCATTGTAACCCTACGTATCATCGTCGACCAAAGGGCTATGAAGTAACTGAAGGGGCCCATTTTGGCATCATAATTCCATTAAATAAAACTAATTTTCCACTCACAAACTTTCACTCACCAGTTGAAGCCACGGTGAGATCCATCTATAATGAAATTGCTTAATTAGTAGTATAAACGAAAAGATTCCATCATGCACATACTGTAGTATTTAGAATAACCAATTTTATGGACATGGATCCGGAACATCAATTATTGTGCTATACACGATGGATACTTTGTTAGAATATAGTATTATGGATATCTACATTTTAATCTTTTTAGATAGCATCCTTCCTTCCCTGCATATAAATATGTGTATCTCCAACATTTTACTTAGGACAAACACACAATCTTAAGGTGTGCTCCTCTCTTTTGCTAAACTTCAGAATCATATTGTTGTCACTCAAAGTTAACTATGGAGGGCAAACTAGGATGTTTTGCAAGGTTTTTCCTTACATCGAAGCCGTATATTGCCATGATTTGTTTGCAATTCGGATATGCTGGGATGAATATATTAACTAAACTGTCGCTTAATGGTGGCATGTCTCACTATGTCCTTGTTGTTTATCGCCATGCGTTCGCAACGGTTGCTATTGCTCCTTTCGCCATCATTCTTGAAAGGTACTAATAGTTCATATATAATTAATCAGAAACAAAAGGAATAGTTCCTTTTAAAGTATTTGTGTTTTGTGATTGTAGGAATAAAAGGCCAAAGATCACATTTTCACTCTTCATGCAAATGTTTGTCTTGGGACTTCTTGGGTATGCTTAATTCCTAGAACCTCATTAAGAATCAATATATAAGCTAAAGCTAAGATACAAAACTAATACTATATGTTTTCATGTATCCTTAGGCCTGTGATCGATCAAAACTTCTACTACGCAGGGTTAAAGTTTACTTCACCAACTTTTTCATGTGCTATGAGCAACATGCTCCCAGCTATGACTTTCGTTATGGCTGTCCTCTGCAGGTATGTCATTAACAATCTATATGTCGCACAAGTTCTAAAAAGATATTCATCGCTTTAATAAAGATGTCAATTTAATAACTCCAATCATTTTGGTAAATTAGAATGGAGAAACTGGACCTAAAGAAAGTTAGAAGCCAAGCAAAAGTGATTGGAACCGTACTGACAGTAGCAGGAGCTATGTTAATGACACTTTACAAGGGAAACGTAGTCGAGTTGGTTTGGACTAAGCATGTGCATCCACACTATGCCGATACAACATCTACCTCGACTGAGTCAGCTGACAAAGAATGGGTCTTTGGGTCCATTCTTCTCATTATTGCTACCTTTGCATGGGCTTCATTTTTCATCGTTCAGGTAATATATATGTAGTATGATATACTAGTTGTACTCTCATGCCAAGTACTATTTTATACTTATGGTCTCATTGGTTTTGCAGAATGTGACAATGAGGATATACAAAGCACCTCTTTCTCTCACTTGTTTGGTGTGCTTTATTGGAACTTTACAGTCCATTGCTGTTACTTTTGTAATGGAACACAAGCCTAATGTTTGGGCTATTGGCTGGGACATGAACCTTCTTGCTGCTGCCTATGCTGTAAGCATATTTCTATCTAGTTTAATTTGTTATTCCTTCTTTTTTAATCTCTCTTGATCTGACTTGTTGACTTATTAATTGATAGGGAATTGTGTCATCAAGCATTGCATATTATGTGCAAGGTCTAGTAATGGAAAAGAGAGGGCCAGTGTTCGTAACTGCTTTTAGTCCTCTAATGATGATCATTGTTGCAATCATGGGTTCATTTATCCTAGCTGAAAAGATTTACATGGGAGGGTAATCATTTCAATTCTGAGTCTTTACTACTTCTTATCTTCCCGACACTGTCTAGTTTTTAATCAACATATCCTTTTTTTCAGTGTGATGGGCGCGATACTCATAGTCTTGGGACTATACTCGGTTTTATGGGGAAAATACAAGGAATACAAGGAGAAGGAGTCATCTGAGATCCTCGACCCCGTAAAGCCTACTTCTGGCAACAACAATAACATCATGATGGTGATTGATGGTGCTGAGGATGTCGAGATGCAAAGGAACGAGGCATATAGACCATATGTGCCAACAATCCCGATTAGTTCATCTATGCCAACGCCACCAATGATAGCTGTTGAGGCACCCAAAGTATAAATGAATTAATTAAGAGAGTGTTGTGGCTCGGCTTTAGTAGTAATTAGAGTCTGCATGTGTTTTGTTAGCAAGTTTTTTAAGCCCGCGCTTTGGTGCGAGGTATTTGAAATCGAGTATCGATGTGAGATAGACATTTAGTTTGAATGCAACCATTATAAAGAAAAGTTTAGGGTTGTCATTCTATTACAAAATTCCATTACACTTACGCGAACATGAAGGAGATGCCTACAACCTTAAAATTAAATTGAATAACTCTAGGAACAGAAACTCAGGTTAAAAGTTTAACCATTAAAGTCCTTAAGTACATTATCTAGACAAATTCGGCGAAGGCATGCTCCTTTAGCTTTGTTCCCTTCTTTCGTTGCCATTTCTTCCTTTCCCAGGAATCATAAATGAAACATCAATGAAAAATTTTGGCTGTACTTCATGTTTTCAAACGGGTATAATAGGCAACGGATGTACAAAAAGTAAGAAATGAGCAAGCTCTGATAGTGGTGGCTACAAAGATCTCAATGATCGAATCTCATAATCGATTACATCTCTACATGACTATGTTCTTGTAACTCGTTATGCAAGTAATAATGTACCTTTACGACGAAAGCAATGTGACGGATCAAACAGGTCTAAACGGGAACTTTCCTAGGTATGGGGTAAACACACATTAAGCTCTCTTGAATTTACCAGAAATCCGTAGCTTAAATTAATCCGCGTTTTATGTATGTAATAATATACCTTGTAAAAAATATGAAATCAAAAACACCAGAAGTTTTCCCAAACTTTTTTAATAATCAAACAACCTGAACAATCCCCAAATGGATGTTGTTCTACATACAAAAGAGAAGATGGTCCCCAAAACGGATGCTATCTGAAATACATCAAGAACAAAACAAATTACACTAATCTAAGCTAATCTAAGAACCAAACGTTTACATCTTTAACGTTTGGTTCTATTTATGTGAAGATTGATGAGTAGCAGGTATGGATGTGGTTTGAGAGAAAGAGTGTGTGAGTGAGAGATGAGAGAGAGTGGTGATGATCGTTGTGTGTGAAGGCTGCGTAACACAAACGAATATAACCCTAGTCAAGATAAGGGCGCTCTAGTCAACATGAGAATCCAAAGTTGCCACCTAAAGCCCCTGCACAATACACAAACATACAAACACAGCCCAACGGCTATAATCAATAGAAAAAGTTACATATTAAACCCCTCAAGGCTTAAGTACTTGCCAAACAACATCACAACTTCCAACACCCTTCCTCAAGGACTTAAGCCAAAACAATTTCTCAAACGCAATCCGGAACATAGCTCATTATGCTGATAACTCCCAAGACCTTTAGTCATAATGTCAGCAACTTGGTTTTCAGAAGTGACTTTCACAATTTTCACAAAACCAGATGCAACCTTTTCTCTTACCAAGTGAACATCAATGTCAAAATGCTTGGTCTTTTCATGCATAACAGGGTTAGCTGCTATCTGGATAGCAGAGCTATTGTCACAAAATAGAGAAGCAGGGATACAAGTAGGAACATTTAAGTCCTTTAAAACTTTGTTGAGCCACATGACTTCACACACAGCAGAAGCCATAGACCTGTATTCAGCCTCAGCAGAGGATCTGGATAAGGTGGCCTGCTTTTTACTTTTCCAAGACACAAGATTGTTGTGTATGAAAACACAATAACCAGAGACAGACCTTCTGGTCATCTTACATTTAGCCCAATCAGAATCAGAAAATACTTTAATAGTATTGGACTGGGTCTTATTGTAAGTGATGCCAGCACCGGGTGCACTTTTGAGGTATCTAAGAACCTTAAATGCAGCATCAAGGTGAGATTGGAGGGGAGCATGCATATGTTGACTTAAGCAGTGAACAGAATAGGAGATATCAGGCCTAGTATTACACAAATAGATCAATTTTCCCACAATCTTTTGATAATTAGTAATATTAGCCAAATACTTATCACCTAAGCTTTCCTTGTGAGCCAAAATCCCATTTTAAGTCATTGGAGTGCAAATAGGTTTGCATCCAAGCATCCCATATTCATGAAGAAGCTCAATGCAGTATTTCCTTTGATTAAGACAAACACCATTGTTAAGTCTTAGAACTTCAATTCCCAGAAAGTATTTCAACTCACCTAAGTCTTTGATTTTAAAGCTTTGATTAAGCAAGTATTTAAACTTGTTAATCTCATTATCATTGTTACCCGTAACAATTATGTCATCAACATAAACAAGTAGCACAAGAAAAACCCCACCTTTGTTCTTTGTAAACAAGGAGTGATCATTTTTACTTTGCAAAAAATCAGCTTTGGTGAGAAAGTTAACCACTTTTATATTCCATTGTCTGGGTGCCTGTTTTAAACCATAAAGAGCCTTTTTCAGTTTGCACACCCTTTTTCATTTTTATCAAAAAAACCAGGAGGGGGAAGCATGTAAACCTCTTCACTTAAGTCCCCATACAAAAACGCATTGTTAATGTCCATTTGAAAAACACTCCAACTGTTTTGCACAGCCAAATTAATAACACATCTAATAGTGCTCATTTTAACAACAGGACTAAAGATTTCATCATAATCAATCCCCTCTCTCTGCCCACAACCCTTAGCCACTAACCTAGCTTTGTAACTTTCAATTTCCCCATCAGGTTTATATTTTATTTTATAAACCCATTTAGAAGGTATAGCTTTTCTGTTGATGGGCAGAGTGGTAAGAGTCCAAGTATCATTAAGGTATAAAGCTTCCATCCCATTGTTCATAGCATGAATCCAATTAACATTCTTAACAGCATCATAAAAACATGAGGGTTCAGAAGTTCTATTCAAATTAGAGATGAAGCATCTATTATAATCAGACAACTTAGAGTGGTTAGCGTACCTATGCAGACCATACTTAACTTTGTTGTCCAAAACAAAGTCATTCAATTTTTCAGGTAACTTAGGAACTCTACTAGACCTTCTAGGACTAATCGCGGGGCTCTCATCATCTGTCCCATTGCTGGGATTGAACGTAGGAACATTGTTGTGGTTTGGGACATTGCCCTAAGATATGTGTATAGTGCATCTTTTGATGATGCAGTGTGGTCATCATTTCCAACTGACGGCTCCTCTGCAGTATCAGTCAAGGATTGATCCACAATTACCGGTCCTGCATCACTAGATGATCCCCTTCCATCATCATCGGGACTTACGACATTTTGGTGTTGAGGATCAAAAAAATTAAAAAAGGTTTTATTATTAACACTTTTATTCAAAACTTTATTATTAGAACTCATTTTATAAGGAAAAACATTTTCATAAAATTTAACATCTCTAGAAAATAAGTAACTTCTATTTTCTAAACTCAAAAGCTTGTAAGCCTTTTTGGTACTAGAGTACCCCAATCAAAACACACTTTTCAGATTTGTGAGAAAATTTATCATTACTATTTAAAATTGTTGCAAAACACAAACACCCACAACAACGTAAATGGGAAAAGGATGGTTCTCTACGGTAAAGCATAAAAGCAAGGACAGATGACGGAAGCCTGTTAATCAGATAGGCAGCAGTTAAGACACAATCAGTCCAAAAACACAAGGGAACACCACTTTGAAACAAGAGGGTTCTAGCCACATTCAAAAGATGTCTGTGCTTTCTCTCAGCAATGCCATTTTGCTGAGGATTATAAGCACAGGAAACTTGGTGCACAATCCCATTATCCCTTAAGTAGTTATCGATTTTGTTATAAATAACAGTTCTATTATCGGATCTAACAATTTTAACTCTGGTTTGGAACTGATTAGAAATGAGGTTCACAAATCCACAAAGTAATTAAACACTTCATCCTTAGTTTTTATCAAGTAAAGCCAAACAGCCCTAGAAAAGTCATCTACAATGGTGAGAAAGTATCTAAACCCTTCCTTTGAGGTAACCCTATAGGGTCCCCACAAGTCTAGATGGACGAGATTGCCAACCTTTTTCGACTTGTGGTTACTCAAGGGAAAAGGTTCTCTAGTTTGTTTAGAGAAATGACAAATTTCACAAGGACTAACATGTTCAGGTTTATTAATACCAAGGGACCCTTTTGAAACTTTTAACACATTATCAGATGGGTGACCTAAACGATTGTGCCAAACCCCTTTTGAAGCGTGAAAACACATAACAGACAAGTTACTTCTAATCTGAGGTAACTTACATTCGAAATCAAACAAATACAGGCCATCACACTCATTACCAATCCCTATAGTATTTTCCCTTTTCAAATCCTGAATAACACAATTATGTTCATTAAAACCAACATGAAGTTTACTATCTTTGATTAACTTGTTTACAGACAAAAGACTAACAGTGTACTCAGGTATCACAATCACATCAAACAGAACCACATTATTGGTAAGTTTCAAATTTCCAACATAATTAATTTTAGCGGAAGTACCATTAGGATGCCCAACAGTGATATTTAACTCAGAGATATCAACCACATTAGTCATGTTTTTAGTAGAGTTTGTAATGTGTTGGATGGCACCAGAATCAATAATCCAACCAAAGTTAAAGTTGAACCCATCAACTTTTACTTTGACAACAAAAAACTTATAGAAATGATTGTTTAAAAAAACATTTCCATTAAAAAACTGAAGTGATTACCTGTCATATTATCTTGAACACCAAAATTTTCCTTTACACCAATTAAACTCATGAGTTTAGCAATTTGATCATTTGAAAAAGGTAAACTGGTGTTAGAAGTCTGAACACTTGAAGTCTGGACATCAGCACTATTACTGGAACCAACCCTATTGTTAGCTTTAAAAGGAACTCTATTGTTACCAGTGTTGGAGTTCTTTTTATAACCCGGAGGGTAGCCAATCAACTTAAAACATCTATCAATGGTGTGGCCTTTCATATTGCAAGTAGTACAAATCAAGGAATTATATTGATTTTTGTTTCCACCCCCATTGTTGCTATTAGAAGGCTGGTTTGATTGATTTCTGTTTCCACCATTGTAGCCATTAAAACCAGGGTTTTGCTTCTTGTTGTTGTTATTGTTAAAACCACTGTTGTTGTTGTTGTTGTTAAAACTTATGTTTTGACCTTTTGGAAAATCATTAGTTTTAGAAACAAATGAGCTAACCTGGGTTTTGACACTCCAGGAGTGGAACCAAGACCCCTATGAGACTCTTCTCTACACACAATGACAGACGCATCCTTAACATCAGGCAAAGTAGGTTGAGTCAACAAATAACTTCTTATAGGTTGATAAACTTTATCCAAACCCATCAAAAACTGCATTAATTTCATTGGTTGTTGATGTTTACTAGACTCAGCTCTAACATCACAAGTACATGGTGAAAATTTAGTGAGAATGTCAAATTCTCTCCATAGAGAATTCAACTTGTGATAGTATTCAGACATAGATAAGCCATTTTGCTTGAAATTGTTGATTTTTTGTATCAGGTTAAACAGAATAGAACCATCAAGTTTGTCATAAGTGTCCTTAAGTTCATTCCAAACTTCATCAGCATTTTCAGAATTCACTTGACTTAAATAAAGATCCTCAGAAATACAACCTAACAACCAAGATAACACAACAGCATTGCACCTATCCCATTGATTGGAAAGAGGTGCACTACTAGCATAAGTGGCCTTAACACAAGTACCATCAACAAATCCCATTTTATTTCTAGCTTGCAGAGAAATCTTAACAGCATTAGCCCAGAGTCTATAATTTTCACAACCAGTAAGTTTGATGTTAACTAAAGCAGTGATATTGTTATCATTAGGTTGCAAGTGTAAAGGATTACCAGCATCCAAAGAACTAATTAAATCAGGACTAGGAGTAGTCACGATAGCAAACAGATAAGCACAAAACAGATAAACACAAACAACAACAAAAAACTCAACAAATAAGTAAGAGATGAAAGAAAATACTTGAACCTCAACACACCAATACTAGCTAGTGGACTGGGGTTGGCCAGAGCAGGTATCCACACCAGTCAAGATGGAGGGTCAAGGTGTTAACCGAACCCGTTTGCACCCACTTAACTAGATCAATGATAAAGAGAGAACAAGCAACTTACAGTGCATAAACAACTGAACCAATGAAAACTATTTGTGCTCTTGATTCACTTAGTCAAGAGACACAGATAGTATAGAGGACACAAAAGGAACCCACCAAGAAACAAAGAACCTCAATAAACAGCAATTAGGGTTTAACAAACCCTAATCCAAGACAACAAACACAATAGAGACACCAGGAAAAAAAGCCCCAATAATATAAATTAGGGTTTCACAAACCCTAATTTAAAATTTCAGAGAAACAACAGTAAATCCACCTCCAAGAGCAAGGAACCGATGCAATGGGTTAGAAAAGCAAGAAAATAAAGAATTAAAACTTACCAATCGAGAAACCCTAATTTCTGATTTTAGGGTTTTTCGAAATAAATCAAAGATTTGTAAAATTAGTACTGTCAATCAACGATTAACCACCAGAACAGTAGTACCCAATCCAAGATTTGAGAAATCCCCAAAAATGTTTGAAACCCTAAAATTTAAAAAAAACAAATTAAGTAAAGATCTGTGATAAGACACCCAAAAAACACTATATTTAAAAGATTTATCCCAAGAACAGAGCCAATAACTCTGATACCAGGTAAAACATATGAAATCAAAAACACCAGAAGTTTTCCCAAACCTTTTTAATAATCAAACAACCTGAACAGTCCCCAAATGGATGATGTTCTACATACAAAAGAGAAGATAGTCCCCAAAACGGATGCTATCTGAAATACATCAAGAACAAAACAAATTACACTAATCTAAGCTATTCTAAGAACCAAACGTTTACATCTTTAACATTTGGTTCTATTTATGTGAAGATTGATGAGTAGCAGGTATGGATGTGGTTTGAGAGAAAGAGTGTGTGAGTGAGAGATGAGAGAGAGTGGTGATGATCGTTGTGTGTGAAGGCTGCGTAACACAAACGAATATAATACTAGTCAAGATAAGGGCGCTCCAGTCAATATGAGAATCCAAAGTTGCCACCTAAAGCCACTGCACAATACACAAACATACAAACACAGCCCAACGGCTATAATCAATAGAAAAAGTTACATATTAAACCTCTCAAGGCCTAAGTACTTACCAAACAACATCACAACTTCCAACATACCTTTACGACGAAACCAACCTATAGTTAACCTTATTACTTGCTAGAATATGGTGTATAAAACCCAAACAGTATAACTTGACCATCATGCAGGGTTGAAAGTGCTAGAAAATATTACTTTTTTTTCTCCACCTGTAGTTAAAAAAATTTACATAAGGTCGTCCCACGATGTGCATCTTTAACTATAATTTTTGCATTGAAGTTTAAGCAAAACACAAATTAAGAATAGTCAAACAGCCCCTAAATAATTTCAAGCAGGAAGAGTCATATAGCATTATTTTCTAATGAAATCTGATGGCTTAAATTAACCTAAAGAAGCTGCACACGAACACGGGGTTGTTGCAGAACTATAGTTTGAAACGCTGATATTACGTCTGATTTTTATACAATTTTATGATGGAGAATATTAGTTTATTGAGAAATCAAAAAGCTAATAAAATCACTTTTGAGCTTATGAATTTAAATGATCCCTAAGCTGAAGAAAGTGAACTTTTCGAAGTATCAATAAGCTGATAAGCACATAAAGCTATCTAAACAAAAGAAACCCTTTTAGTTATCATTCATTTAGTGGTTTTATATGATTTTGGTTCAAAGTTACATATAAATACAACTTTTACGTAATTTCTTTTTGCGTGGAAAACTCTGAAGGTTTATAAAGTTCATAACAATTATACAAAACTCTAAATAAGATCAAAGCACAATTAGCGGAAGCGATTTAACAAGATCATAATTAATAACACAATTATAATTAATCGAATTAGGGTTACATACCTTTATCCTAGCAAAGATCCACAAGATCACCAAAGAATCACCAATTAGGGTTTATGACGAACACTACTAAGATATAGTCTAAAGTAAGACTACATTACGTTCTTGTGCACACGTAATACAACGAGCTAACCGTGATTCTAGCACGTGTAAACCGAGCTTCTACGCTTGTGGAAAATCTACCCAACAACCCTAGAGAGGGGTTATGACTAGATTATTGTTAAACCAAAACCAAAGGATAAAAGGAACCCTAAAAAAGGTGTTTTTCCTTTGGAGTTGATCGCAATAGATAAATCTAACAAATCACACAAACCAAACAAAACCCTAAGGTGCATTTGGTTTGTTGATCGCGGGAAGAGAGAGAGAGGGACAAAGATGGTGGAGTAAAGAATTGTGAGAAGAAATGGGTGTTTTATATAGGTCTAACCAATCTTGGAGCTCAAGTAATAAACCAATAAGGAAATAAATCTTTCCTTCCTTTTTCTTTGGCTCCACCGCCGGCCAAAGCCCAACCCATGGGGTTTTCTGAAACCTTCTCGACTCTTATATTTTATTCACATTAACCGTTAAGTCCTTAACTCTTAAACTTAAAGACGGTTAAATGTTAAAGCTTGATTTAATTTAATAAATATAATAAATACATTTATTAAATAAATTAACTCTTTACGTATTGTGTGCAATCCCGTAATCTCGAGTTCGATCCTAAAACACGACTATTAAACTCATGTCCATAAACTTTCAGCTCCCACTTGGACAAATTTCGAATATCGTGATTACATTGACTAGCGTCTAGTTACACTAGCAATGTCTCTAGTACAACTCAAGTAAGGTTTCTTGGATAAAACCTTTTAATGATTCATCATTATTCTTATCCTTTCATTTCTAATACAACATTAATAAGGATATGGATCTCAATCATTCCTTTCATTAACCATTCTATTTCTCGTTCATCGGATTCAAGCAAGATTACCAAAACTTCTAAACATAGTTTAGAAAGACTTTGGGTACGGCCATACAAACATCTTACTAATCTAACGAGGGGCCCAGCTGTATTAAAATTCAAAATAAATTTGAAGGAAACAAATTCCATATTGACTACAAGCAATACTTATGAATTTTGCAACACTTCTGAAAATAACCCTTATAGCTACCAGTTACGTTTAGCGTTAGACTATTCCACAAAAATACACTAGATCCACGACAGTTTCCTGGCATCTCAGTTCTGAGGATAACTATTTATGATTTACTTAATGACAAAGATCCATAAAGTATAATCATATAGTTGGGATAAGTCCAATACTCGAATTATCGAATATCATCCAAAATTGATCAATATACTGTCAAGTATACTCTATCGTAATTTCGAATTGTCTTAGTTTAATAATATTCCCATATTATTAATCGACAACGGACATTTAGCATAACGGTTTTATTCATGGGTTAAAACATGTAAAATGGGATACAAAATTAAATAACAAGAATAAAAGAAACCCAATGTTTATTTTGTTAAATAATAATGTCTTAACATCCTTTATCTAAATACTAAATAGATCAATGCATGAAAACATGGTCGATGCATCATGTCTCTAGTAGTGACCTTCACACTTGTTTGGCAACGCATAAAACAACCAATCTTGACCTATTTGTAATTTTGAGAATACTTTCAAGAATTCAATTCATTGAAGCTCTTGTACATGTGCATTCAAATAGTTTGATATTGCCACATAGTATCAAAATTGTGAAACATCCTTCATCGCCAATTTACTAAAATTCCAAAAACAAATTTGAAGTGCAAAGTATTCTAATTCTTTAATGTATAATACAACATGTCATCTCTAAAGATACCATGACAAATATTGAGTGTTACCTCAATTATATCTTTCAAGTTTCTAAAACTTGTCATAAAAGACATAAATACATTACATATGATATCTATAATGTAATGTTTGATTCCAACTAAACATCCAAGTTTGTTTACTATGATAATTTACACAACTATTGACAAATTACTCATCCATAGAATATGGAAGCTGATCCAAGATTTAGGATGTTATTCTATATCCAAACATATTCCTTCAGAATATTCATTACACAAGTTATTTAATAACTTTCAAATAGATATTAATATATTCAAAACATCTTGCATTTTTAGCATGATATAAATACAACTTGATACACATGAAAATTCTCAAACAAGATTTAGATTTCTTCATGTTCTAAATATCCATATAAACTTACTACATGGCATATTATGTTGTATCTCCACCGCATAAATAAACAAATTTCTTTTGTTCCAAGGTTATATATATCTTATTTGCTAAATCTTCAAAGCAAAATTCCATTTCAAATATAAACCAAATCAACATTTAATTTGAATGAAATTTACTTTCTTGTATGTCTATCCAACATATATAATTTATGAAAATAACCATAATACTCCCACAAGCTTTTAGGAATACTTAGAAATCATCTTATTCAAATTTAAATCCAATCTTGGATTTCAAATTAAACATAAGAACAATCTCCTAGATGCCTGTTTTTATCCATTCATGGATCATTGCACTTTGTACTTTTCCAAAGATTTATTTTTGAATTAATAAACTCCTTTCGATTACTTAAGTCCTTGCCCAAGCAATGATTTCAAGAAAGAGTCCATATACATTCAATTTGCCAATTAAAATATGACCACCAAAATCTTTATATATTTAATGCGTTTATTAAAGAATATTCAATCACAATTAATTAATTAATTATGATCAATAATCTATTCATAATACATACATTAAATACGCATACAATTTTTGTCCATAAAATTTCGACACAAAGATTAAACCACCACAATTGGCGTTTTTCCTTCCTTTGACGAAACTCATCTCCAATTTCTAGTCAAACTATTTAAGATAAACCAAATCTAAAATTGATTATCTTATTTGGACAACATCTATAACATTCATAGTATGAGTAGTTTACCCAAGACAATATTTTGGTAACAAATCATAACGATTATTTGTAACTCATTATTCTCAGCATATTACTCGCATATCCGAGATATCCTTGCGGACCTATGACTTAAATTCCTTTATCTTGAAGGTTAGCATTTACACGCCTACCTCATGATAATTACTAGTGTATTTCAGAAGATTATGTATCTTGTAATTTTATCTTTTAAGATCAAAACTCCCACTTGCTTTTAGTAACTTAAAGTTAATACATAGCAAATAGATCAACACTCCAACGTTATCTATTGGGACATTACAAAACACAATGACAGTTCCTAACTCTTTATTTTCTAACAACCCACTTCATAAGTAGTTTAGCAAAATCTGAACTTCATTTTTAAGATCATATGTAATTCATCAGAACCCATATATAATGGTATCTTATTAATCTTCTTAGATCAAGTTATACTCAACTTTCTAACCTTGATATCTTTTGAAAGAAAAGAATATATAGTTATCTTGAATCAATCATCACCATCATATTGAGAGCTCGATTCTCCTAATGAACATACCATCACAATGTTGTATATCATTAGGGTTAATATTGTAAGTCATTCTAACAATATTTAAGATAAACATATTTATCTTTAGGCTTACTTATATACCAACTAAATCATCTTAATGGTATAATAGATTGTCTAACCATTTTGCATGCTTTATAACTCAAGTACTTCTAACACAAAGTCACTTCATTTTTTATGTTTTTAAAAACATAAAAGTTATAATTCCATTATACGTTTTAAGTCATTTGACCATGACTTCATGTATATGTCTTTAGTGAAATAAAGACAATACATTAACGTCTTACTTTATATTATACGTCTTTTAAGACTTTATGTTTGTGACTTTATACAATAAATCATAAAAATATATAACTAAAGTAATTATAAACACCACTAGGTTTCAACAATCTTTTTAGGTTATTCACTACTATGTCTATTTATGTCATTCCAATAATACATAAATATTTTACGTTAGTAGAATAAGATTACTCTATATATTTATGTCATTCCAAGAATAATCCATTTTAAGAAACTATAAAATAATCCACGTCCGATCTCACGACATGTGAATATTTTACCCTTGTATTTACAATTTAGTCCAAGCTCTCACATGAATAAATCAAAACAACAAGTGTTTCTTAATATGAATGATATATATACTTTTAAGTAGTCTTTTAATCATATTGACACATGATCTAACTTTCATAATATTAATTAGATTGTTAGTCTCTTATCGTGCATTCAAGAAAATCATATCATTATGAGTTGTTTCTTGCACACAACATTAATTTCTCCCACTTGTGCACGAAACAATCTCATACATTAGATAAACATCACGTCTAACGTTCGTCTATACAAAATATGATTGTGTCATATATATTAGCTTTTACAAGTAGATGTAGAACCACTTAATCAACAAGAATCAATACATGACTATCCTTTGAAGATAATAGTGTCAACAATTTGAAAGTAATTATCTTAGGACATACTAAAGATAACATGGGTTATTACCAAGAAAACAGAGCTTGTAACTCCCACTAATTTAGAGAACGTTTTAATAGACTCAAAATCAGTAATACAACATTGTAAATGTTTCATAATTAGTGAAACATATTAGTGTGTTGTTTAATTTCTTACTCCTTTGAAAAACACATTCGTAACAATTACTTGTAGTGTTTAAGAGTGTACTCTACTTCGTAAATGATGACTTATCCATCAATTTCTTTTTAATTTGAAAGATTTGGCATGCAATTTCTTTCTTAATAGGTCTACCAACCCCACAATGGTATGTAGTGCCTATAAATGGTCAAAGCACAACTACTAGACAAAATATGTTAGTTTGTCTTTTAACCAATTAGCGGTAACCATTCTTAAAATTTAATAACTCAAAATAAGCACTTTTCTTAACTATGCCATGAGTTATGTATTTAGAATTAGAAATTTCTAAAATCCTTATTACTCCTTCTTCACTCATGGAAAAGAGTTTAGGTTTATCTTTTAATTGTAAATTGGCTCTATCCTTAACCATATAGTTTGTAGATCAATAAATGAATAAACCACGTTTACGGTCTAACGTTGCATTAATACATTGTAAAAGAATTTACAAAATTCAATTTTAGTATTTTCGATAATACCATTCAAGAAAATAAAATTACCCCGGTAATAATAACCATAGTATTTTCCTTGAAAACTAGAATGCAAATTGACATAATTTCATCACATTAGTTGATCTACTAGCAATGAAAGTATTCAAGATGGTAACTTGTCGAACAATAATTTACAAAACAATTTGCAATTTCTAGATTTTTTAGGGACTTATATTGCTAAAAGTTATTTTGCTTTGTAAACATGTTTCATCCCTACTGTATGCCTTAAGTTTCCAGATCTCACTAGGTAACTTAATTAAGTCGACTAATCTAAATAACGTAAAATCTTCATGTGCAATCTCATTCATTCATGAAGTTTTCTCTTCATTATAACATCGTCCAAGATCTCACATGACGACATTGTAACTTCAAGTGTTCGTCAATTAGATGGCATATGACTTAAATTTAGGGCATAAATTTTGATGTCAAAATCAATGTATGTAGAAGCATGCATACAACTCCATAGCATAAGTTTAATAAAACATTTAGTAAACTTTTTTCAGGAAACTAAATTTCTACATAAATTATGTTGAGGCATTGGTTTAAACTAATTTAAAGTATTACCCACAACTATTCACAACGTACGACACCTAGAACTCGGCTAGAGCACAAAGAAATAACCTTATTCATTGTGTTTCGGATGTGAATTTGAGGTAAATCAACCTTAAGGTATGATGCAAATAATAATCGTAGGTAATTTCAATTTGACGCACAGGCGAGCCGGGAATTCGGTCAACGACTAATGGCATAACACCTCCTTCCTTAACCGGGTACATGACCAGCGGTGCGTTATACCCACTTTATAGTTTGTCAAAAAGAGTAGGCCGTTAGATTATTATTGCAATTCACCAATCAACGTAATCTTATGTAATTTTGATCTCTAACAAATCTTTATTTTAATATGATTTAGTCCATATTATTTCTTTTCAAAAAAAACCCTTGTTTACAACAATTCAACAATTTTAATATAAACAAGTAAAAAAAACAACTAAATCATAAACACATAATAACAATTTATATGTGCAATAAATCAAATAGCCACATGCATACGATTTATTCAATAATTATCAAATCTAGGTTTTTATATGCATATAAAAGTCTTCCCTAATTCAAAATTTATTGAATCAAATAATCACGTAGCACATAAAATCATATAAACATATAAGTTTACGATCCATGAAAACATGCACGTTATCATAGATTCTCCCCCAAATCTTAACAATTAAATCTCTACGGATCGTAACCATACATGACATAACAATTAATCATGCAAATTAATCTAAAATTATCACACATGTAATTTAGGGTTTCAAAAACAATTCTTTGTTTTTTTTTTAATAAAATTCGACCAAAAAAACCCTAATTTTTAAGAAAACCTAAAAAACATGTAGTTTTAACTCAAAACAATTATTAGTTAAAAAAACTTTAGATTTTCGTTAATTATAACATGTTAAAACGACTCTCGGAGCCACTGAAGGTTTATAAAGTTCATAACAATTATACAAAACCCTAAATAAGATCAAAGCACACATAGGGGAAGCGATTTAACAAGATCATAATTAATAACACAATTATAATTAATCGAATTAGGGTTACATGCATTTATCCTAGCAAAGATCCACAAGATCACCAACGAATCACCAATTAGGGTTTATGACGAACACTACCAAGATATAGTCTAAAGTAAGACTACATTACGTTCTTGTACACACGTAATACAACGAGCTAGCCGTGATTCTAGCACGTGTAAACCGAGCTTCTACGCTTGTGGAAAATCTACCCAACAACCCTAGAGATGGGCTAGGACTAGATTATTGTTAAACCAAAACCAAAGAATAAAAGGAACCCTAAAAAGGTGTTTTTCCTTTGGAGTTGATCGCAATAGATAAACCAAACAAATCACACAAACCAAACAAAACCCTAAGGTTCGTTTGGTTTGTTGATCGCAGGAAGAGAGAGAGAGACAAAGATGGTGGAGTAAAGAATTATGAGAACAAATGGGGGTTTATATAGGCCTAAACAATCTTGGAGCTCAAGTAATAAAACAATAAGGAAATAAATCTTTCCTTCCTTTTCCTTTGTCTCCACCGCCGGCCAAAGCCCAACCCATGGGGTTTTCCGGAACCTTCTCGACTCTTATATTTTATTCCACATTAACCGTTAAGTCCTTAACTCTTAAACATAAAGACGGTTAAATGTTAAAGCTCGATTTAATTTAATAAATATAATAAATACATTTATTAAATAAATTAACTCTTTACGTATTGTGTGCAATCCTGTAATCTCGAGTTCGATCCTAACACACGACTACTAAATTTATGTCCATAAACTTTCAAACTCTGTATATCGTACACAAATAATTAGATAAGCAACTAAAAAAAGCAATACCAAGTACACTTAAACCTACTTCCGTCATGTATAAGCATTATTCGCATATCGTACACATATAATTAGATAATAATTTCTTTCGACGGAAATCGAAATAATATAACAGGAAACGAACTTGTGAAATATTGAGCATATAAATTACCTGATGTTCCTCTTCTTCAGGGCTAGCCTTGGCTATAGGCAGCGCGGGCGACGGTCAAGGGCATCAAAAAGAGAGGGGCATCAAGTTTTTGGTCTTGACTTAGTTGACCAATGTGTAATGGATTGACTTAGTTGACCAATTTTGTGTTACCAATATAATTTAAGTGTAATGGATTGACTTATTTGACCAATGTGGAATCGTGATAATTGTTTATCAAGTCGGGGTTGTGCGGAGTGCACACTTGTATGACGTTATTGTGATTTTATACGGGGGTGAAGGCCTCATACGACAGGGGTCTGGGAGCACCACGGCAGACCCTGGTAGGGTTTAAGGGGCAGCACCCTTGGCTGCGGTCGACCAGGTCAGCTTGGGAAAAATTTATTTGGCATAAAATACTATGTTAAAAACGCACTTGAAAGTAAAATTTCTGTGAAATTTATGGACTCGTTTTGCCCGTCTTTTTACTGATTTAACAGTTAAATATAACTGCTATTAGGGGTGTCAATATTTCCGACCCGACCCGAACCCGACCCGACCCGAACCCGACCCGAGCATATTCGGGTCGGGTTACTCGGGTTGAAATTTCAATTCGGGTTAGTCGGGTCAACCCGACTAACCCGAATTCGAAATCGGGTCGGACATCGGGTAAAATATTTATGCCTAATTCGGGTTCGGGTCAACCCGATTGACACGAATAAGAATTTTTTTTTTTTTTTTTTTTTTAAATGTAAATTAAATATAAATTCTATTAAAAAAATTTAAAAAGAAGTTTTTTTTTATATTTTACCCGTAGTCGGGTTGACCCGAACCCGAATAGACCCGACCCGAGTAGACCCGACCCGAATAGACCCGAACCCGACTAACCCGAGTTCAACTCGGGTCGGGTTCGGGTAAAATATTTTTACCCTCAACCCGAATTCAACCCGACCCGAATAACCCGAACCCGACCAACCCGACCCGATTCCCACCCCTAACTGCTATAGCAGTTATAACTGATTATTCGGTTTTTGGTCATAATATTACATATGTTGTTGTCGGGTTCTATTGATAACAACAAAAGCATAATCTCATATCGAATCTGAGTTTTATCCGATTGGAGATTTCGATAGAACTATCGAAATACTTTGATCAGAAAATATTTGACACGACTCTCAGATTACTGTGATCCCCCAAATGTCCAACACTTTTTCTTTATTTTAAGTCTTGTGTTTTGGTGTTTTATAATGCTAATGTATTTTAAATTAGTTAATTCGTTAACTTGGCTTTGTAGCCAAGGTATATAAGAGATAGCATAGTTTGTCTTGAAATCGCACAGGTTAGTCAATAATGGTCATCAAAGTCTAAAAAGCGTTTATTAAATTTTAGGCTAACATAACACATTCTTATGTCTATGCAGTTATGGGCCTATAAACCGTGAATCACTACGGATAACATTTATAATCAAGTATGGGCCATGATAGTATGGGCCATATTTCATAAGTATGTATCTTCTGTACTTGTAAAATGAAAACCCAACAAATTTTAACCTTCATCACATAAAATTTGATTGCAAATTCAAGTTTCATCAAAATTAAAATTTATCTAGGAAAGTGATTGAAGGGTCTAATTGTGCGACTAATTTTATGACTAAAGAGATATAACAGCGTTTTATTGGTTTGTAAAAAGTCATGTTTATATACTGTCACCATTTACAAATAAAACAATGTCACATAAAATTATACATATATTTAGTTACATGAGTTATGAATACCATCGATCATCGATGGATGCTATTTGATTTAAGATCGGTCGTAATGGTGACGTCGAGTGATAAAAGATCGCCACTTTTGAGATGAATTGAACGGCTGTCCCGACGACCGAAGAATTGAAAGTGTTTGTGTGTGTGACTTTTTTATTTTGTGGGCTTATGGTTTTTGTTTCTAAATGATGTTGTTTTATGTGTTTGATCTTTAACATAAACACTAAATTATTGTTTAGATGAAACAAATAACCGCGATCAATTGCGACCACTATACATGGGGGAAAAACTTGATGTATGTGCTTGGGTACCTTGGCTTTTTTATTAAGCTAAAACCATTAGCGCCACTATTTTATTGGCTCACTATACCATGTCTTATGCCAAAACAATCAGCCCATGTTAAAGATTTTATTTCTTTCTATATCTAGTGACTATGTGTAGACTTATTATATAATTTTTTTATTTTTTGACATTATATTTGCTTATAAAAATGATACCACTTAAAAGTATAAAGATATATGTTATGTGTGGTGAAATTAGCTGTAAGATGTTAACTGTAAGTTGTTAATTGTAAGTTGTAAGTTGTAAGTTGTTAATTGTAAGTTGTAAGTTGTAACCTGTTAACTGTAAGTTGTAAGTTGTTTATTAAAAAGTTGTAACATGAGTTATAAATTGTATTTTTTTAATAAAAAGTATTTTGTATATTAATTGTTGATTATAAATTAAAATGTAAACTAACTTAAAAGGAAATATTTATATAAATTATAAGTAATAATTAGAAGATATATCAGTAATTTATAAATTTAACAGCTCTTTACAATTTAAAACGATTCATATTTATTTTAAAGTTACTTGTTTAAAATAAAAAAATTAATAAGTCTAAAAAGTTGTTGTGCCAAACAGAAATATTAGATTATTTTTTTAACAGAAAAGCTTACAGTTTTAAAAAAGCTTTAAAACAGTTTTTACCAAACATAATAATAGGTTATGTTTGGCAAAACTAATTGTAAGCTCTTAATTATAAGCTTTAAGATGTTAACATGAGTTATAAGTATAATTTTTTTAGTAAAAGTGTTTAGTATATTAGACTGTAAAATTACTATTTAAAATGACTTAAAATGACGTATTTTAATAACTTATAATATATTTAAAGTATATATCAGTAATTTACAGTTTTAACAACTTTTGATAATTTAAAAAATTTTATAAATCAATATTTTATTTAAAAGTTACTTGTTTAAAAGTAAAAGTTAACAGTTTTAAAAAATTATTGTGCCAAAAAAAATTATTAAATTATTATTTTTTAAAAAAACTTATAAATTTTAAAAAACTTTAAAAACAAGTCTTATCAAAGTCATAACATCAATACTCCGTAATTTTTAATGTCAAAACTATTTTTACTAACATTCCTGCACTTGCACTGTCGTTAAAAAAAACATGACTGCACATAGTACCACCGTTGAATAACAAAGAGTCAACGATACTCAGTGTTTAAAAAATAAAGATGTAAGCGTGTACGTGTACACAAAATGCAATACACAAAGCAAGTGAATACAATATTTTGTGGTCGGAAGATTTGAGAAACGTTAGAATAATAAAATAAACATTTAAACGTTCGATAAAGTCACGTGAGAAAGCTGACAGTCTTGTAATTTAAATTTCAAATAATTCTCAACTACTTGTAGGAGTATTTAGCATTTGCTTGGAGGCCAAGGTGCTCTTGTGGGGCCAAATCTCACACGACAGTTTCATGTGTTTTTCATCTATCATTATCTTCAACCAACCCCTCTTCTTTTATTATTTTCAACTAGTTTTCTTTTATTCATATTTTGTGAGAAAATTATGCAAATGACACTATTATAGAATATGGATTATTTTTTTTAACAGCAAGTTAGTAGTTATTGATTCGAGCTTACAGTGACATACAATTGGGTAGTATATAAGTTTCGAACCTTCTCTTTAAGGGATAAATTTTACTCATACTTCTTAATTCGGGCCCCTGAAAGTTCTTGATGAGACTCGAACTCAAAACCTCTCCAAAAATACCTTCCCAAAGTTATCATTGGTGACCAACTGAGCTAGCTCAACTGGTTATAGAATATGGATTATCCTTACCAAAGTTTCAGATAGTATGAAACGTGACGTGACAGCACATTCAAGTTTCAAGTTTTAAGAGCTTTAATGCCTTTGTAAAGTAATGGTATTTTTAAGGCAAAATAATAACTTTTTTTTATAAGTTTATGTAAATAAAATATTATATCATATTTCATATTTTCATATACAAGTTTGACATATATAATTATATATTAAGTTTGTACTTAAAATTAAAAGTGACTACTTAAAAAAAATAGCCATATTAAAAAATAACTAAAAAATCACCAAAAGCTACCAAAAATGGCGTCATGTCTTAACATTTAGCGTGTCTTTGTTCGCCTTTTGGCACCTTGACCCACGCCACGCCCAGAGCCAACACCAAAGTTCATATCGTAAAGACGAGGCCACGACTCGCGCTTTGGCGACGTCTTTACGCCGCCAAAACGCGCCTTTTAGAACCTTGATCTTTACTGAGTTGAGAAGATCAGTGTAAACTCTTTTTTATAGTATAGACTACATTAATTAATCATGTTTATTCAAACTAACTTTTTACTTTTAAAAAAAAAAATCATAAACGGTAAATCGTCAATTGACAAAAAATAAACCAATACAACAAGGACTACACTTATCATCTTTCTATAGAGGGAACATGTATATACTTTCGTCAAACTTTTTTTTTCTGAGAAAATCATATATGATTCGTATCACGAATCATATATGATTTTCCAGAATCATATAGGATTTTCCAAAATCATATTCGTGATACAAATCATATATGATTTTCTTAAAAAAAATCGTCGAAAATATATACATATGCCCCACGATAGAAAATACGATTTGATTCTCGTCACGATGGTACGTTTCGTTTACGTAACGATTAACGGTCCGTGAGATATTTAATTTTTTTTAAATGAATATATTTTGTTAGATGAAAAAAAAATGGATGGTTGTGATTTGTTGATTGAGTTTATGTTAAAAAATTGTTTAAATTAAACTTTTATCTATCTTTACTAACAACTAGAGGTGGCAAAATAGGCGGGCGGGCGGGCACAGGCGGCGGGCTAAACGGGCAACAGGCTAAACGGCAGCGGGCTAAACGGGCGCGGGCTAAACGGGCACGGGCAAAACGGGTGTGCGAAACAGGCGCAAACTAAAAAAGGAAAAAAACATATAAAAACCCACAAATAAAAAATAAAAATACTTGTTTGAAAGCCGGGATAAAAATTTTAATAAAAAATATTCGTCGAGTATACTAATTTGAATTTTACAAGTGCGCCCGTTAAGGCCATTTAGTTTCTTACATATGCGCCTGTTTAGCCCATTCATTATAAAGAATGGGCGAAAAGTGCCCTATCATTTTTTTAAAATGGACAAAAAGTGCACATATATATCAAAATGGACAATATTTGCCACCTCTACTAACAACAGAGGTGCAACAATGTGCAAGTTATTACTCTCTTCGTTCTATTTATTGTTTATGTTTTTTAGTATATCTTAATTTAATTATATACTACTAAAAATAAGACAGGAAAGTTTTAACAAATTTACTGTATCATTCTTGTTAAAAATCATAATTACAACATTTAAAGACGACTTAATTAATTCTTTAAAAATAAAATTATCATTTTATCAAAAAATAAGAAAGATAAAGATGTGATAAATGTACTTTTTTTAAACTGTTTGTTTTTTATCGATAGAAAATAACTTTGAGACAAAAAAAATCATTTTAATGTCACATTAGGCTTTTTTTCTCTTTTGACGGAAATTTTTATTAAGCAACTAGAAACAAGTTGAAAAAACTACAAGTTAAGATAAGAGAGACCTTCAGTTTAAAAGAAAATGATTAGTAAACTTAATTAATATACTTAAGAATAGACAATATATGTGATTGATTGAAATAAAAATAATAATTTATGGTTATTGATGAGAGATAATTAGTGTATAACATTTGTCAAAAAAATAAATGGGTAACACATATTTGTAAGTCCATTTATTAGGCCTATTTATCACTACCCTAATTTAAATCATCAAATTAAAATTAAAGTTCTAACGACTCGAACACACAGCAGTTGTAAAACAAGCGAACAATGTCATCAAAGATGTAACCATGTTTAAGGTGGACTTTACCAAATAAAATATGGTTTCTTAAACTCCATCAAACTAGAGAGACCTTTAGTTTAAAGAAAAATATTAGTAGACTTAATTAATATACTTAATAATAGACCTATAAATATAATTGATTAAAATAAAAATAATAATTTATGGTTATTGATGAAAGATAATTAGTGTATAACATTTGTCAAAAAATAAATGGATATGAATTATTTGTAAATCTATTTATTTAGCCTATTTATCACTACTTTAATTTAAATCATCAAATTGAAATTAAAATTATGACAACTCGAACACCAATTGTAAAACAAATGATAAATGTCATCAAACATGTAACCATGTTTAAGAGGGACTTTACCAAATAAAATATGGTTTCTAAAACTCCATCAAACTCTCTGTATCGCATAACAAACACCTTCAAATATCTTTTTTTTAAGCCTTTAACAACCTGAATATTTTGAACCAAGTGAATTAGTCATCGTAGAGTGCAAATTTGAGTAGTCAATGTTCCACCAGCCGAGCACTTTGTTCCATATGTTTGACGTGCCAAAAAAATAGATGGAAAGTAGTTTTTGTCGATACATTACTAATAAAAAAATATGGGATCTATAAGTTTTGGACGATAAACTAAATCTAGTCAAGAAGATTCAACCGAACTCTGAAAGACATTATATTCACATTAGTGGGCAGCACATTTACCTATCGAGTCGGAACACTATCCTTAAGAAGAAGAATATCGTCAATGTAATCTCGAACCGATTTAACTAAGAACTCAACTGAAATACTAGAGTCCACCCCAAACGATCACACATTTTAGAAAATATAATATCAGTAACATTAGAGTGTAAATGATCAAGTTTCTAATGTTCGACCTCTCCTCTAAAAGAGCGACAAAATAAAAAAGCGAAAGTTGGATCCTTCTTTTTATGGGTTATTTACTGCAGAGACCCTCTAGAGAGAGGGTTCTCTTGCAGAGACCCATTTTAAATAGGTTTTCGAATTTGACCATGTTCTCCGCGCCACTATTGGAGCGGACCATAATCCCAACACGTGTCATGCTCTCATTAAACCAACAAAAAAAATATAGTATAAAAAAAGTTCTCCGCGTCCCAAATGGAGCGGAGCACATAAATGTTGCCAGAATTAAATAAGTTTACTAGTTCGCCGCGCCTCATATGAAGCGGAGAACTTTAATGCTCCGGGTCCACACACTTATTCTTTCTATTTATTTTCTTTCTTTCCTAAACATTTTTCTTTCTAAACTTTTATTTAGATTTATTTGTTTTTTCACTTAACATAAGTAATTAAAAGCCAATTTCTGGATTGATTATATATATTTCAAACTTCTTTAACGATGTTTTTGTATGATGCTTTCTGTTCTTTATGAGGCGTGCTATCAAACACATAAAATTTTGGCATCATTAGAGTCAAATATAAGCAAGATATGATGTGTTAAAGTGTGTCCGAGAGTTTTTGAAACATTTATATATTTGTGGAGCACCAACTTCTGGACTGTTTATGTATGTGTATAATTTTTTTAACGAATTTAATTTTCGAATGATTGTGAACTCCACGACGAGGGCTTTTAAACGCACAAAAAATGCACATGATTGGAGCTAATATACGCAAGCTATGTTTGGTTAAAGTGTGTCTGAGAGTTTTTGAAACATTCATTTGTTTTCAAAGTTACAATAACCATTAAATGACTATATTGTACACGTTAAAGTGTGTTTTTCTGTCTATTATTTTAAAACGGCAATTGTTGAATTTGTGTTGATGTGTAGTCGTTGGTAATGTATACTTTGTAAAATTAAGAACAATCAAAGAAATAACACTTGATTGTTAACCATAAAAAACGTCACAACAAATAACACATCACATGTAGATCAGTACACGACCAACCTTTATTTTGATGATTTTAGCAACAGAACATTACTGAACGAGAACATGGAAGATAAACATGTGTAGAATCTTCATTGACTTGTAGTTGTAAATGAGTTGTTGCTTACTTGTTAAGCTTAACATCAACTCTTGCCTTGCAGCGGTCAAGTTTTGTATAGTACGTTCGTCGGCTTCATGCGACAGTAGTAGAGTATGTAACACATAAGTGTTCAGACTTGTAAGTGGCATAGAATGAACATATGTCGTTTGTAGTTCACGATTGCGCTTTCGCTGAGCATAAGTATTCAACTCGATCAACAGTTTTTGGGCAAGCCTCATCTCTTCTTCTGCCTCTTTTTTCAATCTTGCAATAATGATGTCACGTACTTCATTTGGAGACTCTGACATAATTTAATGTAGTCTAAAGATTTAATCAAGAAATTGAGAGAGAATTGTGTGTTTATTTTTTAGTCACTAGTGGGCTTATAAAGCAAATGGAATTGCATGCTTATGTCATATGTCGATTGGATTTTAGTGTTGGATTAAATAATTGAATGATTCCATTAATGGGAGGCAATGATAGTGATAAATCAGATAATGTAGTAGTCTACATGATCTTATTGATTTGTTATATCAAGTAGGAGAATGTTTAAAATAGATTGATGCGTTACATTTTGATTAAAAGTAATTGTCTACATTTATTACATAATGAGTAAAAAGAAACAGGCGCTAAATCATAAGCCTACATAAAAACCATTTATTTATTACATCGTTTATTTGAAATAGCCATTGGAAGTTTCCCTGATTTAGTTTCCTCGTTCTGAAAGTGCTCTTGTTCAGCCCACTCAACCATTTGATCGATAGTGAAATCATTTTGTGTTGATTCTCTTTTTTCTTCTTCACTGTCATCCTTGTAGTCTGTTATGACATCAAACATCATTCTTGCTAGCCTGTCATTTGATATTATATGTTTGTGTATAATAAAATTAACACGCTCATGGTCAATGTAGATTTCTAACTTTCCTTTTGCCGCCGAAATATCGAACATCACATGCATGTCATAGTTGTTTCTTAGTTTCACGGTGCTTGAAAAGCCTCTGTGCGGTACTTTGTAACAAAGAGCATGAATTTGTTTATCAACAATATTATTAAAATATTGTTTTAGAGCTTGTAGTTTCATTCTAGGAATGGTTATTGTCATTTGTCCACCATTGACGTAGTTTGTGTTATTTGTTTCATCGATCACTAGTTGGCCATGATTGTGAACAAGAAAATCGAAACGGGTTTGTGTATATGGTGTTATTGGTTTTTGTTTTCCAAGGAAGTTGAACTCGCTATAAACATAGTCATAGTAATCGGGGTTTTTGTTTTTTCTTGTCAGCATTTGGTGTAGATAACTTAGTGCTTCTTGTTGTTTGAGTTTTGTTTCTTCAGAAATGATACTTGCAAATGAGTCTTCAAATGAACCATCTTCCGGAACTAAGGCCGTGGTTAGATCAATAGGATGATGAGAGACGTAAATTTCTAACTTCCCAGCAGCCTTTACGATGGCATACATAATGTTAACATCATGATTTGTGTGAAGTGATTTCATACCATTTAACATGTTGTTTGGTGGCAACTTGTAATAAAGACCGTACACTTGTATTGTTGCGTAATATAAACATGTTAATTTGGTTGAAATATATGTAAGCATCTGTTGGTAATCCATTTCTGGAACGTTAATATTGAGTAACGAACCGTGTTCATATGTTAGTGGGGTAAGTTTGAAAATTCCGTTGTGATGAACACCAAACTCAAACATATTTTTTGTGGATGTTGACATGTTGTTATTGATTCAAGTGAGGTAGAAAAAAAAGAGGCATATGTATTTATATGCATATGTAGAAAAAAAACGAATAAAGTTGAATAGTAGAGAATCAGTCAGAATTTTTCATAATGCATTAGGGGTAGTGGAAGTGATTCAGTGAAGTGTCATATCCAACAGTGAATTGTCATGTCACACAGTGTATAAAGTGTATGATGACGTCATTGTCCGCGTCAATATTCAAGCGAAGAACATTTTTTCAGTGAAACGTCATGTTACATAGTGTATAAAGTGTATGCTGACGTCATTCTCCGCGTCCGTATTCAAGCGAAGAACATTTTTTCAGTGAAACGTCATGTCACACAGTGTATATAAAGTGTATGCTGACGTCATTCTCCGCGTCAATATTCAAGCGAAGAACTTTTTTCAGTGAAACATCATGTCACACAGTATATAAAGTGTATGCTGACGTCACACATTGTATAAAGTATGTGTTTCATTTTCTATAAATGTGTCCCACAATATCGAGATGGTTGTCAATCTTAAATTATTGTTTTACAATATACGTTTGCACAACAACCTTATGAGATAGTTTCAATGTAAGGCAACATAATTGAACATAATTGTTTGGCTCAGACCTGCGATAGTTGGACCAGATGAAGGTGTATAGACCCGGCATTGCTGCAAACACAGTGTCCTATTGCCCTGCCAAGATCCGGATCAGTCTCAACCTTCACAATCCAACAATCTATTGTGATTGCAAACCAATAAATGCAAATACGTAATACTATCTTCATCGCCAACTACAAAGTCCGAAAGGGCCCGTAAACAGGGATGTGATATGAACGATGTATAACCATAGTCACAAACGTTGTAGGTACATAAGCGCAAACAAACACCAACTTACTTTACAACCTGCTAATGTAGCAAGTATGAGCTTAATCGAGTCAGGTTATTTAAGCAACCACCAAATACCCAAGCAACATCAGCTATAATCACCATCAGAACAAAACTGAGGGTAAACACGAAACATCCTGTTTCAAGCACCAATCACATCCGCTACCCGGCATATATAGCTGCAACGAACGGACTGGCAGCCTAGATCAAAACCAACGATACATCGAAGGCAGAAAAAGTCAATACAGTCCACGAAAGAAATCACGCAAGCCAAACCACAAAAATCCATACATAGAACACGTTACATTAGTTGGTAATCAATAGAAATCAATACAACCCACAAAAGAGGCTCATACCTGGTATCCAATCAACCTTCAACGCGATGCATCAAATCGCGATGCCCAACCAAGATACGGGTCGATTTCACCCGTCATACCAACCGAAAGCAAATGCAAGCAACCATTAGTAGATCGTGTATGAAGAGTATTCGACCCGCCATGGCTGCAAACATGATACCATGTTGCCCCGCCAAGATACGGGCCGACTTCTATGACTAACAACAGGTCATAATCCCAAAAT
This sequence comes from Glebionis coronaria, assembly GCA_025667525.1. NCBI lineage: Eukaryota > Viridiplantae > Streptophyta > Magnoliopsida > Asterales > Asteraceae > Glebionis > Glebionis coronaria. Next base: position 537,047,542 of record CM046881.1, on the reverse strand, counting down.
CAATTATGATAAAGCCAACCGGCATTCATCATGACGAAATGACACTATAAGAATAAGCAAACGACGGCATAAGCAATAGAAAACTATAATGCAAGAACATGTGATTTAAATTATGTAACATAAGGCCGAAATCAGTTAACCAATGACCCGACTGCTTATGCGCAAACAAACAGCCACTAACTTTAAATATGTTGGTCAAGCAGCCTATGAGGCTATTCAAGTCAGCTTATAATCCATGGGCAAAAAGTAACCAAACCTCACCAACACCACTCACATGAGGCATCCAACCTCGTCCCACACCGACCCACATCACTGCACACCGTCGCCGGCAGCAATGAGGAGATTCAGAGGCAACGAAGGGTTCCCATTTCCAGCTACAAATCGACCTACAAACCCTAGAACACCCAAATTTTATCACATGTTTCCACATACAAGGTTTTTTTATATACACACCTTACCACCACACTTTATAACTAAAACCAACCATACTACGGATCGATTATAATTATTTTCAATTAATCACAAAGATCATGAAAGGAAGCAGGAAAGGTTCATTTTTTAAAGCTCAATAAGGCGAACGAATAATGAATAACAAAAAACTCACTAACCCGGAAAGAAATAATACCATGGAAGCATCAATACCCATAAAAAAATTAGGGTTCCAGCAAACCCCAAAATAAAATTAGGGTTTCCACCAATAACTTCTCCATTCATCACAATCAATAACCGCACACCAACAACAAAACTTGCTTAAGCCACCCAACATGAAAAAGTTTGTGGATCAAACCCGATCAAAATTAGATCGGGTATTTTAGAGAGAGATTTTGTGATGGTCGGTTTTTTTAATTATGTGTCAATAAGCGTGATGTAAGATTGTAAATCTTGGTTATGTTTTTAGAGAGAGAAAGAGATAGAGAGATGGTGGATTACACACACACTTAGAGAGAGAAAGAAATGTTTACTATGTGAAAAATTATGAAACCACCCCACCCTCTCCATCAAAGGAGAGGGTTTATATACCAAGCCCATATGATGGGCTTGGGCTTGCATTGGGCCGCCGGCCTACACATGTTGTAGGCTTGGCTTGGCCTTGTTTGTTTAATATTAAGTTAACTAAACTACGAGCTATTACATATACTATTGTTGGAGTGACCGATCCTTCTTAATACGTAAAACGTATTTCCAACAATCTCCCACTAAGGGAGGTCACTCCAAACAAGGGCAGTACCCAAGTTACAATAATTAAATAAACCTAGCATACTATGCTTGTCTTGAGCTCGTAGTCTTCGTCTTTCTTTTCTTTTTCTTTTCAGGTGAACATGCTGATGTGATCTTTGATGTCAGTCTTGAGCATTAATCTCTTGCCTTGATCTCGTGCATCCATCACTTGTGATCTCCGCCTCCTCGTGACACCATGTCCCACATACTTATACCTTTGTAATTCTTGAAAGCTTCAGAGTTCGATACAGCGGAAGACTTAACTTTTAGGCTTTCTTGAATTAGATGAGGTATTAAGTGCTTAAAGTATAAGCATGCGGGGACGACTTCTTCTTGGATTCCGCAACGCCACCGTCTTCAAATGCCGCAACATAAGTAGACACGAACGAAATGGCTTTGAACATTTCATTCTAAATCGGTAGCATTTTACCTCCGGTCGGTGAAGACCGTTGGACGATATTAGATATCGTACCTGTGACGGATAGTTTCAATTAAGTAACTTCCTGACAGGATTTCGCGGGTAAACCCGTTCTCTTTATTCGACCGTCCAAAGCTGACTGCGAACATAAAGAGTGAATCATTTGGATAATAATATCCGCATGATTTGAAACCGTCAATTCATGTTCCTGGAACAAGTGAAATTCAATTAAGAACCGCACCATCGTTGCTTTCCAGTTGTCACGAGCTTGATTCGTATAGAATCTTGCAAGTTACCTACCAAGTGCTGTTTGAGGTTAACACTAGAAGGATTTCCACTCATCACTGTGAACACTAAGGTATCACTCTGAGTGTTCTGGCAAGATCACTAAGATATTGCGTAGAGGCCTGGAACGTGTTTAAATTCAGTTAAGAATTAAACAGCTGTTGCTTTCCAGTTATCACAAGTTTGATTCATAAAGAATCGCACAAGTCACCTACCATGAGCTTTTTGATATTCGCTCAAGAAGGATTTCCATCTTCATTGTAAATACTTTCGTATTACTCGGACGTTCAGGCAAGATCATGAAGATTTTGCGTAGGACTCTTAAAATCTTTCTTACTTTTCACAGTGTGTGAAGAAGCAAGGAAATATGAAAGTGTGTCCGATTGAGATATTTGATGATCTCAAATGGCTCTAGACTCGATCGTGCATTTTGGATTTTAGTGATCGGAGGCTGGAGAGGAGTGCCACCTTTTCAATACCAATTTATTCGGAGTGAATAAATCAATAGATAATGTGTTGTCTCCGTGTGATTAAAACAAATACCTTTTGAGAGATATCTGAGTTAGCTGGGATGGGTTGTGCATTGCAGCACTGGGTCCATGATGTCTATCTTCAATATCGAGAATCATTAAAATGATCTCAATAGCATATGTGTTGACCCAGTTTCTGCCTAAAGTTGTAAGGAGGGCTTCTTTCTTTACACCCTTTATCTTTACAATTCTTTTTCATTCTTCAACCCCTTCAATGCTTACCAATACGTCATAACTAGCACCTTGTTGTGATTGTTCCAGTGCTAACTTAAGTACTTGGTCGGCATTCAGCTACATTCACAATCTTTCTCCAACTTTCCTAAGTACTACTATTTCTAGCTATGGAATGTCCTTGGGAAGATTCCTCCGGTTCTGGAAGAATCATAGGACTTAACCTATCCTACCATCCTTATGTCACCACAATCTTCATCGTCGTGAAATAAATGGGTTTCGGGTAAGTATATGTCACCATGAAAATCCATTTTGATATGCAAATCCGTTTTGCTCCCCCTTAACATATGCCACGATATTCGAAAACATTTCGCACATGTCGGAATGAGTCAGCACATTAAGTCAAACCATTTGTGATAATATCCCATATTAAATCACATTTTCTCCCCCATATTAAAAATATTAACCCAATCGATGTTTTTAATATCAATTGATTTAATGTAGTTTTAACAAAGGTTTTGAGAAGAAAAATACGAGTCCGTTTTATCTTCATGATACTAACTGTGTGAGATATGATATCGATTTGTAACAAGATCACATATTCACCATATTAAAAAGAATTGACAAGGTTGGACCTGATTGATGAGAACATCATATGATAAGATCAAATGGTTCTTGGCAGCATATGTTGGTCGCCTAGTCACGTCTGAAGTCATCTCTTGACACCACACGTACGATTGGTATTGTTGTCTTGACACCAACTTGTGAACTTGGCACGTTTAGCATCGAAGATTCTGAATGCTTGACAGTTGCTCCCCCTCAATTGTTGACCCGTGTTCTATCGAAAGAGCTGTAGTCGTCAGTTGAGTAGTCGCATCGTCGAGTATGTAGATACCAATTGTAGATAGCAATGGTTGTAGAGATGATAGCTTCATAAAAACAAGACTTCTCTTGTTTTAACAAATAAATGCACTGAAACGTACATATATTTGTGTTAGACCAAGTTATAAAGTAAACTTGATCCCTTACAAGGTTTTAAAGTAAACCTTGCCCGAGAAAATTAATTCCCGTTGTGAGTCAAAGCTTTCATAAGAAATACTTGACTTTAATATGAAAACCGGGTTGCAGTCAGAAATAACTACAAGCCATTTAGGCATGTTTTATGAAATATTTACAACTTTTGTACGAACTCTATTTATGGCGCCGTGTCGATATTAATCAACATTTGTAAGGCCGTAAATATTATCGTACCAAAAGACATGCCTTTGAAAAATAAAGTAAAAATATTTTTTGGATTTTAATGAATTTTCAGTTTTTATGGTTTTTATATGGTTTTATATTTTTGTATTTTGTTTTTGTGGATAAAATATAAACAATATATACAAATGATCACCAAGGATACGGAGAATAGTTTTACCAAGACTATTCTTTCGCTTCATCTGCTAGTTCCTTTAGAGTCTCAGGCGAGAAGGTTCTCATTCCTAGCTTGTCGGCCAAAAATTCAATTCGAGCGCGATCTAAAGCCTTCGTGAAAATATCCGCCAATTGATACTCAGATCGGACAAAGTAAAGCTCTATTACTCCATTTTCCACTTGCTCCTTGATGAAGTGGTAGCGAATGTCAATATGCTTCGACCGGGAGAATTGAACATTGTTGCAACATAAGGCAATTGCACTTTTGTTGTCGCAGTACATCGGAATCTTGTTGAAACCTAGACCATAGTCGGTTAATTGCGATCTCATCCAAAGAATTTGAGCACAGCAACCGGACATAGCTATGTATTCTGCTTCCGTACTTGAAATTGCAGCGCTTTTCTGCCTTTTCGATGCCCAACTGATTAGTCGATCTCCTAGTAGTTGCAAAGTTCCACTCGTGCTACGCCTTGTATCTTGACAACCCGCGTGATCCGCATCTGCATATGCCATTAGTGCAATAGAAGAGTCCTTCGAATACCAAAGTCCCCGATTAATGGTTCCTTTAAGATATCGAAAGATCCTTTTAACAGTAGCTAAGTGTAACTCAGTAGGCCTAGTTTGATACCTGGCACACATACATATAGCAAACTGAAGATCAGGTCGACTGGCTGTGATATACAGATGGGTACCGATCATTCCACGATAAAGTGTTGGATCAACGGCAACTCCATGTGGATCTGCATCAAGCTTAGTTCGTTCCACCATTGGAGTATCCACGGGGTCACAAGATTCCATCTTGTACTTCTTAAGCGATTCAAGGGCATACTTGGATTGATTGATAAAGATGCCTCTGGGACTCTGAGATATTTGAAGACCTAAGAAGAATGATACCTTGCCCATCATTGACATCTTAAACTTGGAAGACATGAGTGTCCCAAATTCGTCGGATAAAGTTTGGGTCGAGGCTGCAAATATAATATCATGAACATATATTTGTACCATAATCATATCTTTACCTCGTTTCTGAATGAACAGCGTGGGATCCACCTTGCCTTTAGCGAAGCCTTGCGTAATGAGGAATTGCGACAAAAGATCATACCATGCGCGAGGAGCTTGCTTCAACCCATAGAGAGCCTTCTTAAGCTTGTACACATGATTAGGATAATTAGGATTCACAAAACCACCCGGTTGTTGAACATAGACCTCTTCCTTGAGTTCACCATTAAGAAATGTCGTCTTCACATCCATCTGATAGACGATCATATTCATATGGGCTGCATAAGCAAGGAATAGTCGAATAGCTTCCAAACGGGCAACAGGTGCAAAGGATTCCATAAAGTCGATGCCCAATAATTGCTTGTATCCACGAGCTACGAGACGAGCTTTGTTCTCCAATATTCTGCCTAACTCATCGAGTTTCACCTTGTAAACCCATTTCAAAGTGAGTAACTGCACTTGATCCGGGCATGGGACAAGTTCCCAAACATCAAGACGTATGAATTCGTTAAGTTCTTCTTGCATAGCTTCTATCCAACATGATTGAGTAAAAGCTTGTTACCATGTCTTAGGTTCAACTTCAGTGAGAAAAGCATCAAAGTGACAAAACATTGCACTTTCTTGTAACTGACTTCGTGTAGATACCGGACGATTAGGGTCACCAATAATAGAATCTATAGGATGATCCTTTGTCCATTTGCTGTCATGTTCACGAATCCGTGGATTGGAGTAAAGTGTAGAAAGAGCTTCCTCTGAGGTGGACGACCCGACTTGATTAGGGTCGGGAATTGGTACACCAAAGAATGGAAGTTCACGCATTTGAGCGAATTCCAAATCGTGATCATCATCATCCTCTTCATCATCAATAGGCATGACGTGGTTAGTTGTTACATGTGTTGGTTGAGAATTTCTTGTGGATGGTATATCTTGACCAATTGTAGGTGCAGATGTATCTGATTGTGCTTTGGTTGCTGGAGCGACAACTTCGGTTACTTGAGCTATTACCTCAGGTTCTGGAGCAACAATGGTTGGAGGAGTAAAGAATTCATCAAAGAACGGTTGAAACAACGTATCCCATTCATTCCTAGTAGGTGGTGTAAATGATGATGAAGTAGGGTTGTTAGGACAAGACCAGAACTTATGTTACTGGTTCCCATTTCATGAAGTGCGGGTTCAGAGCTGCTTTGCTCAGAAGCCATTGCTGTCAGCTCATCAAAATCAACATTCATAGTTTCGAGGATCTTGCGAGAGTTACGGTTGTAGATTCGGTATGCCTTCTTTGCGGGTGCGTAACCAATGAAAATACCAATATCAGCCTTTGGTTGAAGTTTTCCCAAATTGTCACCATCATTATTTGGATAGCACAAAGAACCAAATACATGAAGATATGATAAATCTGGTACTTTTCCATGGAGAAGCTCATAAGGTGTTTTACCATGGCGTTTACGAATTAGTGACCGGTTTTGGGTGTACACTGCTGTTGATACTGCTTCTGCCCATAAAAATAATGGAGCCTTTGCGTAAATTAACATCGTTCGAGCAGCTTCCATAAGTGTGCGATTTCGCCTTTCAACGACACCGTTTTGTTGTGGAGTGCGTGCAACGGATGTTTCATGAGATATGCCAACTTCTTCATAATAATCACGCAAGATTTGATTCACAAATTCGGTTCCATTATCTGTACGAATGCGTCGGACAGTAGTGTTGAGACGCACTTGAATCATCTTGAGAAATCCGATGATGAATTTAGGTGCCTCATTCTTTGCTTTAAGAAATTTCACCCATGTAAACCGAGAGTAATCATTGACAATGACGAGGATGTACTTTTTGCCACTAAGACTTTCAACACGCATTGGCCCACAAAGATCCATATGCAAAAGATAAAGTTTCTCTTGGTTGGTGTCTTCAGTCTTGGGTTTGTATGACTTCTTAGTGCTTTTCCCCATTGTACACACGGAACACAAATGATCCTTGTGAAATGATAGTTTAGGAAGACCACGAACAAGTTCGTTTTTCGCCAAGTGATTAATAGCGTCAAAGTTAAGATGAGATAACCGTCGATGCCATAACCATGACTTAGTCTTTGATGCTTTGGAGAGAAGACATACGGGAGAAGCGGCCATCATGTCGTAGAGACAAAGTATACAAATTATTCCCTCGAGTACCTTTCAGTAAATCAACCCCTTCCAAATTACGAATGAAGCAGGTATGCTCTCGAAAAGCAACTTCTAGGTTTGCATCACAAAATTGTCCCACAGAAAATAAGTTGTGACCAAGACCTTCCACGTAATACACTCTTGAAATTATAACATTCCCAATATGATATTCACCATAACCCATTATCTTTGCAATATGATCATTTCCAAATCTAACCGTACCAAGAAACTTGCTGACGAAATTTCTGAGCTGAGAGCGATCTCCGGTCATATGCTTGGAGCAACCAGAGTCCAAATACCAGAGAACAATTTGAACCACCTGTTTTCAACAACAACAGTAGACAATGCATTGGAAACTATTGGTTCTGGAGTGTTAGCAGATACAGATATAGAATTATCAGAATTGCTAACATTTTTGAGACCCTTAGATTTCCTGTGTTTTCTAATGATAGTTTTAGCACTAACAGGTTTTACTGTTCCAACTTTCTTAGGTTTTGGATTATTCGCGGGCACTACAGTGGGAGTAGACCTATTTAAAGGGCACTTGGTTCCTACAGTAGTGTCGGTGTTCCTAGTTAAAGGACACGCTTGTGTTTTGGTAGCCTTGGTACTCCTAGTTAAAGGGCACGCTTTCTTCGCTTTAGTGGGAGTGATCCTAGTCAAAGGGCACGTATTTCCTACTATAGTGAAAGTTCTACCAGTGGGGCGCCACATCCAACCAACTTGGGTTAACACTTTCCCAGTCGGTTTCCATTCTAATCCATTTTTCCGGGCATACATCTCATTCACATGGTCAATAAGGCAAGAATCATGACGACTAGAAAACATACATTCATTGCAATTCCAACATTTCAAATTAGAATTCACACTAGGCTTAGTACGCTGCACAACCGCAGAGCCTTTAGGTTTAGCTACATGATTCTTTTTATTTAAAACAGAAATAACATTCCTAGGATGGGCTTCCACTTTCTTCTTCACTTGACTACTATATGGGGGCAAGATCCTATCATTCTTCTTGTTTCTCTTAAGCTTAGATCTTTGAGCCTTAGTAGTGGTGCTTACTCCTGTAGAAGGCAACACGGGAATATTAGAAGCTGGTTTTGATTCCGCCTTATCTTTAGTGACCAAAGTTTGAGATGGTTTAGTCCTAGGGCCCTTGTTAAGTGGTGTGACGGCTATAAGGGTTCTTTTGATTGCACTAGAGGACGATGCTGAGATAGTGGCTGCGTTATCCACAACAGTCTTACCTTTTAGAGTACGAAGTGTTTCCTTTAACTCAGCCAAGACCAGGTTCTTATCACAAATTTGTTCCCTCAAATCAGATATTTCCATCGACTTTCGATTCAATTGTTCAATCAATGATTGATTCTGTGCAGTGGTATCAACACATGCGGGCTGTACTGAATCGAAGAGTCGTGTATTTTTCTGTTTTAAGTTATCAACTTTGGACAAAATCTTGGAAACTTGATTATCTAGATCAAGTCTAAAATTCTCAGCGGCCTCAAGTACGTTCACACAGTTAAGCTCCTTAGATTTCTCTATGTCTATCGGCAAAGATTGAGCAACCTTGTCACTTGGCTGACGCTGTTTTGATTGTAAATTCAATCGAAAATTCTTTTCAAAGTTTGCATCATCGATATTAACACCTTCGAATGACGTTTCAAAGATTTCTTGAATAAATTGTTGCTTGCATTCAAGCGAAATACAATGTGTTTGAATATCATCAAAACGTTTTGAAAGCGAAGAATATGAATCTTGAAGCTTTAAAAATTCAGTGTCAGATTCGTGACAAGTACTATCTACCACATTATCCACAGATTCAACATTATGCACAGTAGAATCATTATCAACACATTTATTCACACAGACGGAAACTATATCATGAGACATCACTTGCTTCAGAAGCTGATCATTTTGGCGTGAAACACGTTCTATTTCAAGTAAACTGTTTTCATAAGCATCATCCATTTCATTGAAAACACGTTTAACTTCTTCTATTTCCAAATACAAATCTTGATCAAGATTACTAAGACAAGCTTTAACATTCTTTACAAACGGAATAATTTCGTCTCGGAACGCAGCTCTAGTGTGCTCAAAGTTCCATTCACCTTCCGTTATGGCCGAAGCCATCGTACGTTCCAAAATGACCTTGTCAAAATCGGCTAAGTGTTGGTGTACCGCGTTTAAGTTAACGGACGCCTTACTTACCGGTGGAATTAACTTCGTTAAATCTGTTTTGACAAGTGTAGGAGACGTACTAGGAAGGTTTTCATTTGACAAACTTGGAGGCACAAGAACTGTTAGTTCTGCTAATTCCTTTTGTAAGCGAATGCGTGTCTTTTTCGAAAACTGATCTTTGTTATGTTGATCATAATCAATTGTATGGAATTTTGAAAGCATTTTAGAATTAGTTTCATCCGCAAGTGATTGTGTCTCCTCAGTACTACGAACATAAGGTGCTTCTTTTGATTTTCCAATTATGGTCATATCATAAAGACCGGGAATAAATTCCTGAGCTTGTTTTGCATAACCGGGATTAGGTGGTAAATCTTGAAGACGTTTAAGTTCGAATTCTTTAAATGATTTAGTCAAAAGATGAACCTTTTCTGTGGAAGTGTATTGTTTTAAAAGCTGTTGTTCCTTGAATTTAAGAAGTTTGGTAGCATTAATTTCTGATTCAACCTTTTTAGACTCGAGAGTTTCGAAATCCATTTTAAGTTTCTGAAAATCATTGACAACCGACTCCTTTTCTTTTAATTCATTAGAAAGATTAGCTTTTAATGATTCTATTTCTTTCAAGTGTTCAATCTTTTCAAAACGAAATTGGTCAAATTCAGAACATGTTATTTTCTCTGCTTGAGGGACCATTTCAAAAGCTTTGACCTTTTCTTTATGCAACGCAAGCTCAGCAGTTAGGGTGGAATTCGTATCTACGGATTGTCTGAGGGCCATATGCATTTGATCAATAATATGTTTAGGCACCATGACCAAATCATGTTGAGCATAAGATTCCATACCCGTCGTAGCATTTGGTTGAGGTTCACTCAAATGTGTTGGATTGGGTACCACATCATTTGAATTACTAGTTCCCGAATGCTGTTCGAGGTTGTCATTTTCATGCCCAACTTGATGTTGGTTATCATCAATATTATTAGATGTGGTTGGTACCTCACTGATGACATTCGAACCGTAGTGAGAGAGATTAGCAACGAGAGCAGCTTGGGCAGAGTGAATGTCATCACAATCCGAATCGTATGCATCAAGATCGCCCGCTTGATAAGCTGCATTAGAAGTAGAAACGACTGCAATGCCTTCAGTATCTGCTGCCCCTGGGTCTGCAAGAAATGCTAACTCCTCTGAATCCCAAATCTTCCCCTTAGACTGAGCATCAACCAAATACATCTTCTCACGAAACCATGCATCATCCCTTCTCCTTTTCGGTTGAGTGCATTCCCTAGCCATATGACCTTGTCCTCGGCAATTGTAGCAAGTCACAACCTTCTTAGGACCAATAGGACTCCCATTTCCACTAGCTTAAGAAGTCACAGCTTGATTGTTCCTAGTCCTTGTAGGAGGTCCATATGAATTTTTCCTTCCCTGAATAGGTTGCACCGTCACTTGACCATCTTGAACAGTGGCTTGTTGTCGAGGATTTGATGAGGTGCGGAGTTGATTGTTTGTTGGTGGGAATCCTCTAGTTGCAACAAGTTTTGACAAGTAGGCGGTGAGATGGTTTAGAACATCAGCTGGCGTATCATTTGGAGTAAAGACCGGTGCTTGGATTGGTGGAAGTTCATTAGAGTAAAAAGCTTGTGCTGGTTGTGCTTCTATTGGAAAATATCCTTGCTGAGGAGTATAGCCCAATGGAGAAGTGTTGGCTTGTGATGGTGATGTTTGATATGATGGTTGTTGTTGAAAAGATTGTTGATGAACACTTTGTTGATATTCTTGCAGTGGCATCATTGGTGGTTGATAAGATGGTTGCTGATAGATGTGTGGTGGTGGCTGCTGCAAGTATGATGGTTGTTGATAAGTATAAGCCATGTTTTGTTGAGAAGCATACATTGCAAGTGGATCATGAACTTGAGGTGTAGACAACCGAGCCTCGATCACATGGCATTCATGTTGTTGAAGAAAAGCTTGAAGTTGATCCACATTGGTGTTATGCAAGTCCTTAGCCAATTTAACATCCGTCACGTATTTTTTCCATTCTGAAGGAAGAGTGTTCAAATACTTGGTGTTCAATTGAAAGGTAGGAATTGTCATGCCATAGATATTGAGCTCATTCAACAATAGGGTAAATCTCAGATAGTAATAATTGAGAGTCTCCCCTAGCACATAGGCAAACTTATCAAAAGTATCATAAAGCTTACACTCTCGTTCTTGTTTAGTTAACGAGGTGCCTTGCATTAGAACACGAATTATATCCCATAACTCTTTGGCAACTTTATGTTTGCTGACGAGTTTGTAGACATCTGGAGGAAGGGCTTGGAGAATGATGTTTGTTGCATACTTATCACATTTATCTTGAATCTTCATATCTCCAGTCAACTCACCCGTTGTGCGAGGACGAGTAGTTGTACCTTCCGTCACTGTACCATAATCTAATGGTCCATTGAGCACCGATGCCCAAATTAGATGTCCATTCTCCTTGTTCAACATATAAAGTTCCATTCGGGAAGCCCATTCCTCATACATAGTCTTCACCAACATTGGTGGACGATTATCCGTACCCGAGAGGATGGACTTATCCGTAAGAGATGTGTACTCCATTTCAATAAGTTAAGATTTACAAACGTTGATCGATCAATGAAAGAAAGTAAATGTGTTTGTTGTTGTGAGTTGAAGTCGAGAAACAATGTTATAATCCCCTAAAATATGTTCTCAATAAACCAAAAATTCCAAGTCAAATCGGAATTTTTTTAAGGAATAATTTTGTTATCGGAATGTTGATCGGAATAGTGATCGGAATATCAGTCGGAATAGTGATGCGAATAACCTTGATCGGAATAAACCCTAATCGGAATGTACCTAATCTGAATACCAATCTGAATACCGTGATCGGAATACCAATTTGAATACCAATCGGAATGCTGTGATCGGAATACCAAATCTGAATACCAATCTGAATACCAATCGGAATACCAAATCTGAATACCAATCTGAATACCAATCTGAATACCAATCGGAATGCTGTGATCGGAATACCAAATCTGAATACCAATCTGAATACCAATCGGAATGCCGTGATCGGAATACCAATCTGAATACCAATCGGAATGCTGTGATCGGAATACCTAAACCCTATTCCGATTACACTGATCGGAATGTACTATAAACCCTTTTCCGATAACCAGATCGGAATAATTTCCACTTTTCTCGGACAAAACTCAACCAATTCGTGATTTTAAGCCAAAAAATGATCAAAACACCCAAAAATTTTGTGTTTTTAGCCAAAGTAACTATACCAAATCCCTACCACAACTATGTAGAAGATTTGTATCAAGAAAAAACCATCAAAAACACAAAAAAAAAAATTGGACGTGTGAAAATGGATCAAAAATGGCGTATGAATCAAGAACACAAACACATGAACAATACAATCATCCCATGGCTCTTGATACCATTTGTAAGATTGTAAATCTTGGTTATGTTTTTAGAGAGAGAAAGAGATAGAGAGATGGTGGATTACACACACACTTAGAGAGAGAAAGAAATGTTTACTATGTGAAAAATTATGAAACCACCCCACCCTCTCCATCAAAGGAGAGGGTTTATATACCAAGCCTATATGATGGGCTTGGGCTTGCATTGGGCCGCCGGCCTACACATGTTGTAGGCTTGGCTTGGCCTTGTTTGTTTAATATTAAGTTAACTAAACTACGAGCTATTACATATACTATTGTTGGAGTGACCGATCCTTCTTAATACGTAAAACGTATTTCCAACACGTGAAGATGAACATAATAAACCCCAAAAACGGATGAACGGCGAAGATTTCACATGAACAAATCCAATCAACGGCTACGGTCCATTCTTACACCCACTATTTTTTTGAGAGAGCAACTACAGTAAAGAGCCATCACTATTAAACAAATGATCTACAGTGAATGAGACGATTGAATGCGTGAGACAATTGAATTGTGTGTGTGTGTGTGAGGAAATTAAATATAAAAGTTTTGGTGTGAGGGGGGAACTGTTCATTGGAGAACGTGATTCCCCCATTTTATTAAGGATATAATTTCATCTAATGGATGAGATTAAACGTATTTAATTATTTCACTTATTTTTATAATTTAAATATTTCTTAAACCGTTAATCGTTAAACGAAAAAAAAAATATCATCGTGACGAGCATTTAATAAGCTTTTTACAGCATTATGATGTACTTTTAAAGAAAAAAAAATTCGTCGTTTTTTAAATTTGCGTAAAATATCATATATGATAATAGTGTTTAATCATATCTGATGTTAAATTATTATTGAATCATATATGATATTAGTTTATATCACACATGATAAGTTATATCATATATGATACTAGTGTTACTATCATATATGATATTTAGAGTCATATATGATAATTTTCGACAACGAAAAAAAAAACGTGAAAAAAACGAAGAAATTTTTTTTGTCGAAAGTATATCATATAGCATATCCGTGGAAGAATAATTAAATGCCCGTCGTAGTGGTATATTGTTTTCGCATAATGATTAACGGTTTAAGAGATATTAATGTTTGAAGAAAAAAAATAAGTTTTTGGCTTAACCTTATACATTGTATTATGATAAAAATAGATAGTGGAGATTAGTCCATTCTATCCAAATAAACTATTAATATTAAAATGAACTTAAATCATAGATTTTCCTTAAACTATTTGTTTTTCGCAAAATACTAATTTTGAGACGAAAATAGTAAATTATTAAACCTGTAATCATCCAAAATATTACATCATAACGTTTACATTTCACAAATGGTCTCAAACCAAACAAAGAAACAATAAAAATTATTATATAAAAAAAACAATAAAAATGCACAAAAGTATTTACTAAATCTCACTTTTCACATGTCTCGTCCACATCACAATCCCATCGAACTAGTTGACATTGTCGCTCTTTCAGGGACACCACAGGTGAATTGAGGAACGACTTGAACATATCTCCCCGTCATGACAAAAGTTATATAGAAAACAACACAAATTCGTTAATCTTAATCATTTATTTAAATCTTATCTAATTGTTTATATTAGTTTTTTAATTTAATTAAAAAAATCACTTTTATCCTATTCTTTAGAAAAAATATCTCCCAAACTGTTAATAATTACGTAAAATTAATTATACCATCGCGACAAAAATTAAATTATTTTTTTAGACTAAGGGGAGTGGTAAGAAACCCACTCACCTCCACGTCAGCGTCACATCAGTCTTTTAACAAACTCACCACAACTCACTCAAATCCACTTTTTGAGGTAATGACACTCACTACAACTCACTACACATCATTTTCATTTTTTTATTAAATATTTTTTATTCATACATTTTATTAAAATACTAGAATTCAAATACAATACGAAAGGAAATACACAAATAGATAGATAGAATAAAAATACATAATATGATTAGTCAGTTACTGGATCCGAATCCGATAACTCCCAACAGATTGTCTCTTGGTAATCTTCTTTGGCCATAATTTACGCCTCCAGCTCCCTTCGTGCCCTTTCTTCTTCTTCCCGTGTTTCTTTCAATACTTTTTGATCAAGGTATAGTTGATACACCTGATCGTCAGTAAGTAAGTCTATTGAATCGTTTACAATTGGAAAGGGTAGATCGGGAGACACATTTTAGCGTCGGTGTTGTTGTGATGAAGAACCGATATGAGTTGTTTGAGTTTGGGATGAAGAACTGATATGAGTTTGGGATGAAGAACCCAAGTTATTCAGCCATTCAATATTTTTTTCAATTTGAGCCTCCAATTTTGCCGACTTTCAATTTGAGCCTCCAATTAGAAACGTGTCCATTAAATGATGTTTCTGTGGGGAAAGATCACGACATATCTCACATGTTGTGCACAGTTTCTTATTATCTACGTACGTGGCATCGAAATCATCAGCTAACGTCGTAAGCGCGTCGTAACGACGTTGTTGTTGAATTATTTGTTTCTGAATAATAGCCTTAATCTCGTCAATGGTGTGTGAAAAAGAGCATGCCATTTTTATTTATTTTTGAAAGTGTGTGTGCAAATACATACAATTGTGTGGGAAAATACTAAAAATTGTGTGTGAAAATTTTGCGTGTGAAAATTTAGTATTTATAAGAGAAAAAATGATGTAAATATATATATATATATATATATATATATATATATATATATGGGACTTGGTTAAGGTAAAACTCATGTTGGTGAGTTTGCCCATGAAATTTGATCACATCCACAAAGTTACGCGTGAGTGGGTAGTAGAGGGGTGGAACCCACCAGTGGGTTTCATCCCATTCCGCTTAGCCTTATAGAAAAACACTTCTATTATATACATTTGAAAATTTTTTTTAATTTTCGCACAAAAAAAGTCACATGTTATTACTTTAAAAATTAGGTATGATTTATTACTTTAAAAGTTACGTATGAATTATTACTTTAAAAATCACCAACTGAATTTGTAAAATCACATGGGATATATGGGATTTATGACATCACATGTGATTTGTTTCTTTTAATATCACATGTGAATTTGTGAAATCACATATGATTTATGAAATCACGCATTAACTTTAAAACAAAATTTCACATGTGATTTGACAAATCACATGTAATTTTTTTGGCGAAGATTTTATCATTGAAAAATCTTCGAAAGTATATGAAAATGATTGTCTACTACATGACAAAAATATTGTCGTCGTTACTTAGAAATCACATGTGATTTTTGTAAAAACACATCTTATTTTTGTAAAATTATATGTGATTTTATGAAATCACATGCTAGTTTCACATGTGATCTTGTGAAATCCCATGTGATTTATAAATACACATAATTTTTTAAAAATTCGTGTTTGATATATTTATATTTTTAACCTTAAAGCGATAAAGCAATTCAATATAGTCTAACGGTGTATGACTATGAACATTAGTATTATGATACCTAGATCCACAAATATGGTTTTAAAAAATATTATATTTTTCGGTAAAATGCCAAACGACGCACATTGTTACTCGTTTATCTTCCGCATTTATGTATTAATAAAAGTTATTAAAATTAAAAAATCACAACAACAAATCACATGTGATTTTATGAATCAAGTGTGATTTTTCATACCAAAAATTTTAACACTAGAAAATGGTCAAAATATATCAAAATGTCAGTCTACTGAAAAATAAGAATTTACTCGTCGCGATGATGCATTTTCGTATTTTACCGTTTAAAAGATATGTTTTAAAAAAAATAGGAAATAGGTTTTTTATTATTTAATGAAAAATAAATAGTTGAGATCTAACCATTTATTCATTATTTGAATAATGTTTTATAAGAATCTCACCTCCTCCCGTTAATATCATTTTGTTTTACAAAAACAAAACGATCCTGAATATGACACTCATGGGCGGAGCTATGTGAGGACCAAAGGGGGCGGTGGTCCTCCCACAATTTGAAATAGTATACTAGTTTTATTTATATGTTGCCAGAATTTACAGAAAAGTTACATGCTAGTGATCCTGGAATGAAGTTTTGGGCTTTATGACATTGAGTTTCCTGTACTTGTTGGTATTATTATATACGAATTACTACGTTAGCACTTATAAAATGAATTTATTTACATTTTGGTCCTCCTAAGATTAATTGTATAGCTCCGCCTCTGATGACACTGATCTTAAAAAACACTGCTTTAATACATTGTTGCGTATAAACATTATGCATGAGGTATGTTTGTCAAAAAAAAAGATAATAATGATACACGAGGTATGTTTGACGAACGAAAAAGATAACAAGCAACAATAGCATTAAACTTAATAGAAAACTATGAAATTAAGCAATAACAGTAGCGGTAGCATTATATTTTAAAGAAACATTCGATAACATAATTGTATAGTTTTAATTATTAATTGAAAATGCTAGTTGGTCGTTAATATTTCTAGTGTTAATAACACTTTGATACGAAGCGTTTGGAAAAAGTAAAAAAAAATTGTGCATTACGTTAAACTTATATTGCTACTTGATTCTAAAGGGTTTATATACACCCCGTTTACTAAAGTTTCTCTGAAGTGTCAATTACGTCGCTAAAGTTTAAAAACTAATACTTGGGTTACTGATGTATTGTTTACCTGAAAATAAGGTTACCATATTGTTTTAACCTTTGTTAAACGGTTTCATGCCTACGTGGAGTCAACAAATCCTACATGAGTCAACATTTATTTAAAAACAAGAAATAAAAAAAGAAACAACCTCTATTCTCACACTAACCTAATTCATTCCACGATCCAATTCAAATCTCTCTCAAACTCCATAGTTAATATAATCTAATCCGTTTAGGGTTACCATATTCCTAATAAAAGGTAATTTTGATTCTCTAGTTGTATTATTTTTTTGTTTTCGGTCACTATTTAATAGAAAAATCAAATTTAGGGTTTTTAGTTTATGGTTCTTAATTTAGGGTTTCATTAAATTAATTTGCTTTGTTTGTTAATTTTTATTCATATGGCATCAGAATTCTAAAAAGACAATATTTTGATAAAAGTTTATCGGGTTCTAAGACAACGTTTACTATATGATTTTGAAATATTATCCGAGTTACATAATGTTGATCTAATTTTATTAGATATAAGTGGTTATTAATTGTTTAAAACTAATTTTAGTACTAGTGTTAAGCCCTTATATTATCTGGTACATGGATTAAACTTTCATGTAGGTTTGAAACCCTTAAAAAGTCAAAGTGACTTTGAGCTTTTGTTAAATGAGGGGAAAATAAGAAAGTGTTTCATGTTTTATGCTTCCAACAATGAGTTTGATTTACACCTAAATTTAGAACAAATCGACGGTATTTTAGAGATATTGTTGATGTTGATAGTGGTAGTGACTTAGACGATGATGATGCAAATGTGTATGATTATTGGAGTGGGGAAGAGAGTGACATTGTGTCTATTGATCATTTGTCTAAAGGTGAGGATGAAGTTTTAGCAGCTAGGACTAAGAAAGCAGAGCATGCACCTAGGAAAAAAGCAAATAAAATGTTTGATGAAACTTTTTTGACAAGTGTTTATAATGCGCTTCCTAGGGATGACTTTGATGATATTAATGTTCTTAAGAAGATGAACAGGATATCACAGGTGATCACTATCCCGCGCATGATCTTAAAATTAAATGAGACCACTTTTAGGTGAAAGGCTTTAGGGTCCTAATCAACTTAAAATATTTTGACATACTATGCATTGACACATAACTACAAGCTTTATTTTGAAGTAAAAAACCCTAGGAGACTAGTTGCCAAGTGTTCAAAAGATGATAAAAGAAAGTAAGTGTCCTTTTAGGTTGTGAGCGAGTTGGATGCAAACATAAAAGTACTTTCAAATAAAAAATTTGGTATATGACCATGTTTGTTCTAGGACTTATGAGTGTGCACTTTGATAACAAGTAACTGTATAACAAGAAATTATGCTAAAAAGATCATGCTTAATCCTATCATAAAACCTAAGGATATAATTGCTTTGGTCCTTAAGAAATACAAATGCAAAGTTACTATTAGTCAATCAAGAAGGGCAAGGCTAAGGCTTTGAAGTAATATGAGACTTGTTTAGAGGATCACTATGGGAAGTCATGGTTTTATGCTGCTAAGATCCTTAATATTCATCCCAAACTCAGATCTTAAACCTTTATAGCTTGTTTAAGGGTTGTGATAGAAAGAATAAATTCAATCTAACACTAGAGAAACGTTGCAATACAAAGTAACTAAACAAGATGCGGAATATAGTGTTTAGCACAAGAACAAATGATTAAGGCAAACGTTAAACTTTAATATATCAATGATATACGAATACCCAATAATGATATTAGGGTTACAAAAATCTTAAAGTATGAAATGAAAGACAATAGAGAAAGACTCACTTTGCATGACAACCTAGTGAGTCCTTTTATAGGCATAAGGACTCACGTACAAGATTACTACTAACAAACTTGGAAAGTATCTCGGAGTAGTAACAGAAACGCGTAATAATCTATTTCAAGTTTATCTCTAGCGGCAGGGCCTTTGCTTTCAGCAGGGGAACCAATTCCCCTTACTTTGTTATTTGGCAGGGGGAACTTACTCTAGCAGGGTAACAAACGACTAACTAGCAGGGGTAACTAATATACTTGTATTTATTCCCAACAATCCTCCCCTAAACTTGTGCTTTCACCTAAAGACAAGTTTCTGAATAAATACTAGCTGATGAGGGTGCTTACAAACTTACTGGCCAAATCTGACTATGCATCATCCTTACCAGATCATAAGCAACAGGTGCTTTAGCATCTACAATCAAGTCAGCCTGTGCTAATTTCTTCAAGGTCTCCTGATTAAAGGGATAATAACGATGATTGATCAAATAAACACTTACCCCTTCCATTACTATCTCATAGACCCCATAATTGGTAAACAGCTTCTAATACAACAAATTTCCTCCATTCACTGCATCAAATACGGGATAAAATAATTCATGCTCATACATCCTATGCATGCACTCCCAGATCACCCAATCCTTCTCCACACCATCCATAGTAGGAGGTTTTGCAGCAAAGGTATTCTTCAAAATCTTCCACAGATCTTCTAAGTCCTCACTATCCAAGGTTCGAAACATGACATCTAGACTTAGAAATGTTTGTGCTGTATTGTCAGCTCTTGTAAGCTTCCACCAAGTCCTCCCCTTGTGTTCATAAACAGCATATTCTATTATAGCAAATTTCTTCCCAAGTTCACTAGGTGAGATATCATCATTTTCCTGTACAATTAGTTGTTTATCAATTTCTTCATTTGAAGGACGTTGAGACTCCTTAGTAACCATGCCAGCTTTTTCCATCATCTTGAGTCTTTTGGCTGCCCTTTGTGCATTGAGTACAGATCTCTCAATTGCTGGAAAACTTTCACCTGCATGATGTGATACCCCTGCTTGTGATGATGCACCTGCTTGGGATGATGCACCTGCTTGTGTAGTTTTCAAAGTAATTCCTTCAGCCTTTCTTTTTCTGGATTCCCTAGCTTTCTGCAACACTTCATTTTGCCTCCTAAGATACTCAGCTTCCTCAGGAGAGTTAATAGTCATGAAGTCCTCCACATCCAATTCTCTTAAAACTGGTCTGATTGCCCTTTCTATAGCCCCAAAAGTCATGTCTGTGAAATCATAATCCTTCCACTTCTTATGTCTCTTGAGCAAAACTTTGTAGTGTACCAGCCTTCCCTTCTTAGACTTCAAGTATTTTTCCTTCTGAATCTGATTGCCCTTCTTTCCAGATATTCATTTTGATATTTGTAAACTAGACAAATCAATTCATACCTGTCTTCCAAAGGAGCATTTTCTATCTCCTTTTCCCATTGATCTAGAAATTCTTGAACATGAGGCACCCTTTCATCCAACTCTCTATGCATAATTTCAACCTACTTAAGCATTTCTCTGGGCCTAATCTTTTGCATTCTCTGATCCTGCATATCCATCTCTTCTTGTTGTAGTCTAAGAGCTACCTGTGCATCATGTTCTTCTTGAGCCCTTTGTTGTTCAGGAGTTCTGTGCTTGTATTTCCTCTTGGGCTGTTCAACCATGATCCCCTTCCCTTGTCTTTTGGATCCACTGCTGGTGCTGGTTTGGCTTTAGGTGTAGGTTCTCTAATTGTAATTCCCTTCTGAGCTGGTTTCCTTCTATTCTTTCTAACAAAAGTTTGAGTAATAGGCTTATCAGGGGAATGACTTACAGTAGTGGGATCAGCAATAGCAGGGGAAATTTTTGAAGCAGGGGCTTCTTCTTGACTGCCCATGGTTAGCAATGTTTGAGCAATCTCTTTTGTTTCACTCCCCTTATCACTTCCTTTCTCAGCACTTCCTTTCTCAGCACTTGCTGTCTTTCCTTGCTTTAAACCATGACCACCAGGATATGAATAATACTGAGTAGATTCTTCTGTATTAGGAAATTCCTCCCCTTTGGAAGCATCCTCATCTGTAGATATGATAATCTTGGGCTTTCTCCTCCCCTCAAGTGTAGCAAGTCTGGTTTCCAAATTTTTGATAGCCAGACATTGCTTTTTGACAGTTTGTACAAGTTGTGCATTCTGCTTTTTCAAGCTCATGCACATATTCGTCAATTCCAAAATGGTCATTGGTTGCATGCTGCTCTCAACCCTAGAAGGGGATTTCTCCCCCTTTTGGGTATCACTGAGTGAGGGAGAGGACTTACTGATGGTGTCACTATCCTGCTCACCCCTTGAGGATGAGACAGTAGTGGCAGCCAAACCCTCAGTGTGCTCCAACTTTTTGGAGGCTCTCCTCTCTGCTACTTGTGAAGATTCACCAGGCAAGGGAGACCTGGCAAACCTGGATTTAGTTCTCCTCTCATGTTTTGGATCAGCAGGGGGTAGAGTACTAGTAGGGGGTAGTTTCTTGGCAAGGGAATCAGAAGGTTTGTGTGTGGCTGTTTTTGTTTTGGCTTCTTCCTGTCTAATTTGTTTCATCATGATTGAAGTAAGTGGAATGGACCTGCCAGAAAATTGTGGAGATGGTGCAAGGAGTGTGGTGAACAGTTTAGTAGTATGTTTGGTTGCTGAAAAGTAGTTTTTCTGTGTTATAGGACCATGTTCACTCATATTCAGCAAAAGTTCTGTAAACCTTGGGTACATACAAAATTTTGAATTGCTTGAAACATTTTTAACCATTCTTTTGAAAATCATTTGAGAAAAACAGTACTTCATCCCTGTTTCTAAGCAGATCAGGGCAGAGCAATCTTACTACCAAATTCATTGAAAGCAGTGGTTTTAGGTGACAAACATTGTAAAATTGTATGAATCAAATATTTCCAATGTGGGGCAAACTGACCTTTAGCAAACTTACATTTTTGATCAGCAGAAAGAGTATACCCCAATTTAACAAGACCCTCAAAGATGTCAGCCTCAGGTAGGTTGGTTATCCCATCCTCATCATCTAGAAGAAGTTTGTCTCTGATAGAGGCAAGTGTAATCACCTTGGGATGACCATCTACTGTGCTTTGAATTTTTACCTCTCCATTCACTGTTTTGGTCATTGATTTAGACCAAAACTGCTGAATGTGTGAGGTGTAAATCCTAGGGTTGATGAGAAGAGACACTCTAAAATACGAAAAGCCACAACATCAACAAATTATGTTGGTTCATCATGTAATAAAGCAATTTGATTATGCTTAGCAGCAATTTTGAGAGGCATGATAAAGATTGAAAACGTTTGAAGGTTTATAATGGTGAGAGTGAGGTGGGATTTAGTCGAGGGAGAGAGATGGACCTGCTGGTGAAGGGAATTAAGTTTTTATAGGCGAATTGAAGAGCTGTGATTGGACCAAATTTTCAAATTGCAAAAATATCAAAGATAAATCTTGATAAAAAAGTAATTTATTTGAAATAATAAAAAAAAGATTACCAATCAGCGAAGAAAGCGCCTTAAATATCTTTTGAAAATAATAAAATATTCCCTAACCAAAATTTTAGCAAGCAGGCCCAACGGTTATAAGTAGGGTAACGTTATTGTCAGTCAATGGTCAAACAGGGGAATGTTGATTAAGCATGGTAATCAAAAGGTGAAAGCAGGGGAAACTTTCCTAGGGGTATTAGACTAATCATGGAGAGACCAATGCTAACTAGCTCTGCTCTAATGCACACCCTTGTATACACAAGGTAGATACACAGAAACTCAAGAGTCCTCTATTCAGCAATGGTCTAAGCACAAAAAGTTAACACATAAGTCACCCTACACCTGGTCAACCCAAGAAATTAAGCATACCCTAGTCACCAGCCCTACCTTTTCCCTTACCTATGGTCAGTTAGTCTTGGTAATGTGTACCACACATTTGTACCTAAACAGCAAGCTGTTTTTGATATAGAGGTACAAGTATACATTACAGTGCCTCAAGGTTTCAGAATTCTGACAAGCTTTGCAGTAAGTCTTCATCATTCTGAACCCTTACTCACCAATGGATATGATCTAGAATCATATATGACTATCCTAAGGATACCCTCAGTCCTAAAGGTGTGACCTAACCTCCCCTAAAACATAGATCATATACCTGATTCACCCACGAGTGTAGTATGAACCATTTGGATCTCTGCATTGTTAGTCTAAAACCACACATAACCACTTTTAAAAAGAACAAACCCAGCTTAAGAGAAAAACTCTTTTTAGCAGGGGGAAAGAACCCCAGCATGGGAATCGTTGTTCAAAAGCAGTGGAATGAAAAATGATGGAAATTTGACTAACGTTAATACAACAACAACAATAAAGCAACCCTGGACATACAAGAAACAATAGACATCAACTTTCTAGGGAGAAACCATTCCAATACCTGCAACCAGGTACTGAAACCTCCTCACTTCAAAAGCTTTTGTCAAAAGATCAGCAACATTAAGTTCTGTATCAATTTTCTCAGGGACAATTAGCCCTTTTTCAAAACAATCTCTGATAAAATGATGTCTTATTTCAATATGTTTAGTCTTGCTATGAAAAACAGGATTTTTAATAATGCAAATGGTGCTGTTGTTGTCAATAAATATCTTGGTTTTAAGAAAGTTATACCCATAATCAAGCAGCTGATTTTGAACCCAAAGTACTTGACCACAGCATGCAGCAGCTGCTACATACTCAGCTTCAGTTGTTTATGTGGCCATAATAGTCTGCTTCTTACATTGCCAATATATAAGTCTGCTTCCCAAAAATTGGCATCCACCTGTTGTAGACTTCCTATCATTGTTATCACCAGCATAGTCACTATCTGAGTAGGATATCAGCTCAAATGGTGACTCCTTGGGATACCAAAGTCCTAAGGTTGGATGGCACTTTAGATACCTAAAAATTCTCTTTACAGAAAATAGATGACACTCTGTTGGTGCCACCTGGTATCTTGCACATAAGCATACTGCAAACATGATGTCAGGTCTTGAAGCTGTGAGGTACATTAGAGACCCAATCATAGACCTGTAATTCCTGACATCTATAAGCTTTCCAGGACCATCTTTGTTCCATGGATGATCCTTGTCCATTGGTGTGGACACCTTCTTTCCCTCAGACATGCCAAACTTCTTCACAATTTCAGCCACATATTTGTCTTGTGAGATAAATATCCCATCTTTCCTCTGCTGAACTTGTAACCCCAAAAAGAAGTTTAGCTCTCCATGGCACTCATTTGGAATTTGTCCTGCATCAACTTGGCAAACTCTTTGCTAAGCTAGAGTTTGTGGACCCAAAGATGATATCATCAACATAGACTTGTACCAACAGAAGGTCACCCTTTTGTTTCTTAATAAATAGGGTCTGATCAATCTTCCCCCTGTTGAAGCCATTATCCAATAGATATTTAGAAAGAGTTCCATACCAGGCCTTGGGAGCTTGGTGAAGTCCATACATAGCCTTTTTCACCTTGTATACCTTGTCTGGATGTTCTGGGTCTTCAAACCCTGGAGGTTGCATAACATAGACTTCTTCATCAATGGTGCCATATAAAAAGGCATTCTTTACATCCATTTGGAACACAGTAAAGTCCATAAATGAAGCATAAGCAAGAAATAATCTAATGGCTTCAATCCTGGCAACTGGAGCAAAGACTTCCTCATAATCAATGCCTTCTTCCTGTGTATATCCTTGTGCCACCAGTCTTGCTTTGTTCTTGACTACTATACCCCTCTCATCCTTTTTGTTCCTGAGCACCCACTTTGTTCCAATAGGCCTTGCCCATTTTGGACAATCTACCAGAATCCAAACCTCTTGAATGTCAAACTGTAAGAGCTCCTCTTGCATAGCTTCAACCCAACTTGGATCATTTAAAGCCTGGAAAATCTTCTTTGGCTCTTCTTGTGACAAAAATGTAGTAAACAGACAACACTGCATGTTGTCATGGTTAAACTTCATGGTGATGTTAGTAATGAAGCTGTGCTCCTTTGCTATATACCTTGTATGTCTAGGGGCTTCAGGATCACCAATGATTTGTGAGAGATGGTGATCCTTATTGATTATGTAGGTAGGCTGCATACTCATGATTACTTCTGTTTCATCCTCTTCCAAATCAGAATTGATGGGGCTATCTTGATTGGGAAAGAACTCCTTAAAAGAGCTTCCAAAAGATACAGCATGACCTAGAGATGGGTGCTGATGAGCTGAATGCAGCTCTGAATAACTTGGACCTCCACTCTTAATTATTCTGCTTCCACTGCTGGATATGAGAGGACCATCAAATATGGGTGTAGATGAGGAAATGAATGGGGATTCTCTTTCTTCATCATTGATGTCATTGACAGCTGGATCCTTTGTAGCAGGGGAAGCAATTGATCTAGCAGGGGAATCCTGGATTCCACTGCTTTCAGCCATTCCACTACTTTTAGAAGGTGACTTAGCAGGGGAAGAGATTGTTTGTTCTTTCCTTTGAGAGGTATCATCTTCTTCACCTGTTTTTGAAGCAGCTTTAATTGGAAATAGTGAGGGTACATTCATGTACCTCAATGGTGGCTTCTCAACACCAGTTGGTTCTTGAGTACCTGAAATGTTAGTATTCTGCAATGCAACAGGTACATAATTCATAGATTTTGAAAGAACCGCAATATCAAAGAACCAATCAGGACCTGTTTGAACATCTTCATGCTTGTCTTCAAGAAAATCCACATGAATATTTTCTGTTATTTTGCTTGTCTTCTTGTTGAAGACCCTATATCCCTTGTTGTTTAATGAATAACCAACAAAATATCCATCATCCCCCTTTTCACTGAACTTGCCTAGATTGTCAATTGTGTTCAAAATGATCACGTGACATCCAAATGGTCTAAAGAAGTCAATTAAAGGAGGTCTTCCATTGAACAGCTGATAAGGGGTCTTGTTGTGTGCCTTAACCACCAAGACCCTGTTTTGGACATAACAAGCAGTGGATACAACCTTAGCCCAAAAGATAACTGGAAGTTTGGAATCCGACATCATAGTTCTTGCTGCTTCAATGAGTGTCCTATTCCTTCTTTCTGCAACTCCATTTTGTTGAGGTGTTCTTGCAATGCTAAATTCCCTCTTGATTCCTTTGTTTATGCGGAAAGTGTCCAGTTTCTGATTTCTGAATTCACCACCATTGTCTGATCTCATGGTTACTACCTTCATGCTTTTTGATAGTTCAATCTGATTGATGAACCCAATGAGTACATCAGCCGTGTCACTCTTTTCAAACAGAAAGAATGTCCATGTGAAACTTGAAAAATCATCAGTAATCACTAGGCAGTACCATTTCTTCTTTATGCTTGCCACAGAAGTAGGACCAAAAAGATCCATATGTAGTAGTTCCAATGGCTTGGTAGTGGACATACTTGTTTTTGATTTGCAAGATGCTCTATGTTGCTTCCCTTTCAGACAAGCAGCACAAGTATGATCATTCACAAAGGACTTGGAAGGAAGACCATGAACCAGATTATATTTTACCAGTTTGTTCATGTTCTTAAAATTAAGATGACCAAGTCTTCTATGCCATTTCTTACACTCATCAACTGAGGCTTTGGCAATGAAATAGGTTTCATTGTCTTGAAGAGAGATGTCTTTGAGATCAATTGTGTACATGTTCTTTTGCCTTGGTGTTCTGAGTACAATGGGAGTGTTGGGTGGTAAGACAAACTCCTTTCCTAACACCAGACATTCAGTATCTGTAAACAAGACAAAATTCTTGTTATCAGTCATCTGTGACACACTGAAGAGATTGTACTTGAGTTCTTTCACCAAGTATACATTGTCAAAGGTCATCCCATTGGTGAAAATAGTTCCTTTTCCTGTGATTGTTCCATGCCCATCTCCAAAGGAAACACCATCATTGTCATGCAGAGGAACAAAGTTAGACAAATAAGATTTTTGTCCAGTCATGCTCCTTGAGCATTCACTATCCCAATATGCTCTATCATCCCTTGTCTTCTTTGTCACCTGCAAAAAGAAAAACAAATTAGTTTTTCTTGGGGACCCAAGCCATTACAGACTTGGATCTACCTCGTGTATCAATGTAGGATAGCTTATCAAAAACTAGAGATACACCATTAGACTGAGTACCCTTTTTGGGTACCCAAACCCAACGAGCTGAGGCTTTCACAGCTTTCCCCCATCTGCCCATGTTCCTAGAGGGAAAAACTTTGCTAGCAGGGGATACCCCAGATTTAGCAGGGGAATCCCTATGCTTAGCAGAGGGAACCCATCTTTTGTTTTGGCCTCTATTTATATGTTGGTAAGGTCTAGGGACAGATCTATATTCATTATGAGGTGCTGGGTTAGTCATAGAAGAGCTGGTCTTGGGATGAACATCATTCACATTTCTTAGAGCAGGAACAATGTATTTGTTAGTAACCCTGTTTCTCAAAGCAGGGGCAACATACTTGACAAGGGAAAAGGATTTTTCCCCTGCATTTAGAAGAATGGCTTTAGGTTGCATATCCTTTAAAGGATTTGCAGCCACAACTTCCATTGGTGCCTGATATTCTTGATAAGTGTGATCAAAACTGCCATATGTGAAACAGGGTTTTGTATTTATCACAAAGTCTTCTCCTAATTGGTGAGACTTTTGGTCATTCTAATTTCTCTGATTACCTCTGACAGACCTATACATACTAGTATATTTAATGGTGGACTTAGAGGACGTTGATCCAGTTTTAGATTTAGGTGAACTACTCTTAGAACTAGAATCACTACCAAAAATTCCTTCTCTTGAAAAGAGAACAGGGTTATCAATTTTCCATTGTTTTAAGCAATCTGTTCCTTTTCAGAGTCCCTAATAATACTAGTTTTCACTAGTGGGTCTTTTGTTTCAAGACTATTAGGTATGTAAGCACTCAAGTCAAATTCAATATCTTCCTGTTTTTGGAAACAAGAGAGACCAATCCAAGACAAGTCTTTTCTAGGAAAAGGTGCATGAATATTGGCAGGAGGTGGTGGTATGGTAGCATGCTCATTTTTAATCCCAAAACTTGTTTTGTCCCTAGGAGATTGACCAATTTCAACTGCTTTAGTTAAATCTTTAGAAGCTTTTCCAAATTTTTCAATAGTTTCATCATCTATCTTTTTATTATATTTAAAAACTTCAAGTTCAGCAGTCAACTCCTTAATGGAATCATTATTTTCTTTAGCATCTCTCTCTAGAATCATAATGTGATCTCTATAATCACTTTCTCTTTGTTTATACTCTCTTATGGTGGACTCTAGATGTTCTAAAGCACGTTTGTAGTTATCAAGGTCATTGTCATAATTGATATAATCAACTTTTATCTTTCTTATTTGATCATTCAATGACTCAGTATTTTTCCTACAAGCTTTAGTGCAATATGAATCGTCATATACCTCATTGTCTGAGCTGGAGCTTGACATGACCATAAGAGCAAAATCTTCCTCTTTTTCCTCAGCAACCAATGCTTGATTTCTTTCAGCACTCTCTGTCATAACACTCCAATCCCATCCACCTGCTCCATCTAGCCCCTGCATGGCTACCATAGCCTTAGCACCAGAATCATCATCTCTGGTTTCCTTCCTATAGTTGTTCCCAGTTTTAGGTCCTCTGCATTCCCTAGCAAAATGACCTCTCTTGCCACAGTTGTAGCATTCAACCTTTGTTTTGTCAAACCCAGCCACGTCAGAGGGATTGATGGAGATCTTCTTCCCATACTTCTTGTAAAACCTGTTAGCTCTCATACTAAGCAGAGCCATGTTCCACTTGATATCCATCTCCTCCAGTCCTTGCTTACTGATTTGACTCAGATCTTCGTGTAACACAGTAGATCCTTGTGGCCCTTGGGATGCTATAAAAGCACAAGCGGTGTCAAGACTGAATGTTGCAGACCTTTCTTCATCATAAGATGATCCAGACCTGGTAGCAGGGGAATAAGTAGCAGGGCCTACTTTGATTCCACTGCCTTTGGAGATTCTACTGCTTTGAGATATGAACGCCATGTTAGCAGGGGAATCAGTAGATCCACTTGAATTGGTGGGAATTGTTCCTTTTGACTTCATCTCATTGACAACAGGTTCAAAAACTTTCAAGTTATTGTATATGTCATCAATGTTCTTGTTATCTAAGTCATCCTTATTCTGCCAAATAGCTTTGTAGACAAACCATTCTTTCTGAAGGCTGTTAAGAAACCTGGTATTCACCTGCTCTCTTGTCACTTCAATATCAAAGAACTCCAACTGAGCCACCATATCTTGAAGCCTATTCTAAATAGCGCCAATTGATTCATCACCAATTGCTTTGAAAGAAGCAAATTCATCAAGCATTTGATTCTTCTTCTTCTTCTTCTTTGTGGCTTCATTTCCTCCAAAAGTTGTGCCTATGGCTTCCCAGAGTTCCTTAGCTGTTTTGTACTTTCTGAATGTTAGTTGATGTCTATCAGGTAGAGCCAACAGCAATGAACTGTGAGCTCTGACATCATGCCTTCTGGCCAGTATTTCCTTATCACAAAGAGCAGTAGATTTCTTCTTGTCCTTACCACCTTTGGAACTTTTGTCACACCCCCAATTTATCAGAGTAAGGCAACACAATGGGGTGCGACGGTCATGACTATCACAAGATATAGATACAAAGAACGACTATTTTAAAGTCGTTTTAATTTAATTAAAATCATAAAATTTGTTCGGAAGCGAATTACACAGGATCATAATAAAACATTGTTTCAAAAGACTTCAATATTGTTCCAAATATCCAAACACTAGTCACGACCATTTTATTTAAAAATCTCCCAAGCATAACCACGTCACTCCTTCGTCTTGATACCTGAGAAAAACATTGTTAAAGCGTCAACACAAAGGTTGGTGAGTTCATAGGCTTAAGTTTAAATAGTGTGATGAACCATAAGATTTTCAAAGCAACCGGCATATAATCTTATAACAAATACAAGATTATAATCAAAAGTATACGTTTCAACAACCTACGTCTAAGCTCATGACACCGAAGCGTTAACCAACCAACAAGATATAATGAGAGCCCGAGCAAATGCCTATCCCAAAGCATTCGTAACGACTCAAATGTAAGTGTATCTAATTTGGTCACACAACCAACATTAGATAGGGAGGTCAATCCCAATAGATCTATCCATAACATTCGCGCTTACACAAAGTAATTAACGATTCACGATAGTGGGCTAAAGCATCTAGGGATATCGCTACTTAGACATCATGTAGGCAAACGTATGAGTTTAAGGCACTTATGTTCATCCGTTAAAAACAAGCAATGTTCTCACCCCAAAATAGTTAAATCAATTAAAAGTGAGGCTATGAAACTCACCTCGATGAAGTAGTAAATATGATCAAGAAAGATAGCTCTGAAAATCCAGGCACGCAAAACGATGCGCAAACGATCTACTCGTAACCTAAGTAAATTGTCGTACTTAGGCTAAATACAAGAAATATTAATGTATAATGCATTTGGTTGATATTTTATACTTGCTATAGATTTATAAAATGTTTTTATACATTTTTCTCGTTCAACAATTTTAGTCACGGGGTCGAATTTGGTTTACGATAACTCGTTAAATATTTGTCCGAAAAATAAACGGGTTATTGTTATAAAAACTAGGCCACGATCTCTTCGATATTTGATAAAAATCTCATTTTATGTAATCTCTAAGCATAGAAAATAATTAGGCAAAGTAGAGCACTCACACACAAACTGTCACAAGTAAAGTTCAATTATATATAAGTATCAAACAAGCATTTTTAGAAATTAATTACGGGTTCGTTACTCAACTTCAAGAAAAACGAAAAGTCACGTTATAAACTAGGCTATGTCAAGTTTAACAAGGTATTTTTAGATCTACGGGGCATGGCCATTTGGTCGGTTACAGGTAGGCATGAAATTAGCTCTAAGAGTCAAATCTATTAAGTTATATGTAAGTATTTAGCAACTTTGGAAATAAAAGAGAAGCACTAGCTTTGTGTTCACACTCCGCTTGGTAATTAAAAATGCTTTTAGTTTTCTTGGCTCCTTTTCCACACGATATTTTTATCCAAGAGAAAAGTAAATGGTTTTGTCTTTGTTTCCATCACACATACATGAGCACACATATACACACACGCAACATATTAGTTAACTTGAGGATAGTACTATGTTTTGTTTTGTGGTCCCTTGTTTACTAATACTACACGAATACAAGGAGGGGATGACCCTACCCTGCCATCACTTTAACATACATACATGCATACCATATTCATACTATTAAGTCAATCAAAGAAAAAGAGTTGCTGTTTTTGGTCTATTGCTCACGAAGGCTGCTCAAAAGAGGAAAGAGGATGGTTTTATACTTTGTTCCCATCACAGGACCATAAATACACGCCACACATACAATAATATTTCCAATCACTTAAAAAGTATTTGCAAAATGACACATGCACTAGTTCAAAAAAAAATGACACATACACGAGGTACCCTCCCAAGAGTCATACAAAACATCACACGCATACAGGGCAAACATAAACGCATACTTACATATGCACACATCAAGCACTCCCTTTTTTTATACTAATATTCAGCTTGTCTTTGAAACGTATTACTAGGTATTACTTATTTCTTGTTCTCATGCAAACACACACTTTGAAAATGGTAGCAGCAGCAGGTCTATACACGTCACATAAAATCATATATTTATGTTTGGTCTCTAGAGCTTTACAACACACACATAATACAAATCTTCCCATGTAATAAGTTAAAAGTAGAAAAAGGGTGCCTGTTATTGCTACTGTCAATCGTAGGGTACCCCAAAGGGGAAAATGATTACCATTTTTGTTTAAGTATATTAGAATTCTATTGATTTGTTTGTACTTGGCCTCCTTACATACAACTCTTGTATACTAGTACTTTACAAGTTCCACATGCATATGTATACTCATAAACTATACTATGAAAAAAAAAGTTTTCATTTGTCCTTGGTTTTGGTCTCTGCCTACGTCCCATCTTAACCCCAGTTGTGCAAAAGTCCTTTCCTATTTTCTGCATGTTGGAACACACAAGTAGGGATTCATCTCTAGTCTATACTCACACATAAGACATATATATACATGCAAACTACAGCAGCTTACATGAAATGAAAATGAAAATCTCAAGTTCTAATGTTTACCAAAAATCATAGATGTCCAAGCATGCATACTCATTTCTTTTCTCAACGTGACACACATACATGTAGTGGTTTCAATGTCTTTGTGAAGAGCTTTAGTTTTCTTGTTTTAGTTCCTTATTAGCAATACATAAACACATGCTTTGTTCTCATGTTAAATGATAAACTCATGCTCGTTTTATAACATGAATTCATGTAAAACCATACATAAAATCACACTTTCCCTTCACATTGAATCATATAGATCCATA
Organism: Glebionis coronaria; assembly: GCA_025667525.1. Classification (NCBI taxonomy): domain Eukaryota; kingdom Viridiplantae; phylum Streptophyta; class Magnoliopsida; order Asterales; family Asteraceae; genus Glebionis; species Glebionis coronaria. The sequence continues at coordinate 537,014,827 of CM046881.1, read as the reverse complement.
CTTTATATCTCACATCCGTTTCCCCACATAAGTTTATTTAGAGGGTCTTTTAAATAGTTAGGTCGTTGAGTAACATCTCATTAAAACCCTAGCCGTGACTTAGTTGTTTTAGGTTTAGAAAAGTATCTATCAAGTATAAAAGTATCAACCTTCATAGTTTAGCAAAGAACATGAATACTTACAAAAGTCCTATGATTATTTGATGAAGATGACGCAAGAGCTATAGGACGTTAACCCGAATACCTAGCTTGCTTAAACAACCCGTCTTCCTAGCTTGTTTTATTTTCTACCGTGACCTATCCTCAATGAGGTTTTATGCTTTTCTTTGATGAGCTCAAGTGTTTGAGTGTGTGTTTAAGTGAGAAATGGGGCTTTTATTTATAGGCAAGAGAGTGTTGGTTTGGGGTTAAACAACTTAGTTAGGACTAAGTTGGCTTAGTTAGGGCTTAGTTAGGGGGGTTCTAGTTAGTTTGTAACTAGTTGCCAACCAAAAGGACTCTCATGGGAAATTGCATCTTGAATGGGGAAGAGCGCAAACTGGAGAAAGTATAAAGGGGTCTTGGGGTTTCGTTTCATGGCTGCAAGGGAAGAGGGTAATGTGTACTTGTGTTTGACTAACATTAAAGTGTTGGTTGTATGATAAAGATTTTAAGAATTTATGGGGGAAATAGTATGTATCCGCTAGTTCTTGGGAGAGAAGGAGGGAACAAAAGTACATTACATTAATTTGGTGGGTGAGGTACCAACATGTTTGCATTTTGAATTGTGGAAATGAAAATAAAACGTGGTCTTGTAGTATTATCAAGAAGGATGCGGGACCAATCTCATGGTACAAGGAAAGAGTTTGTTTGTGATAAATGTTTTGAAGGATTAAATTTAGTATAAAGGTCTTAGTAGTAGTTCTTAAATAATTTGTAAAAAAAAAAGAAAATGGGTAATCTCTAAGCGTGTTCTAAATGTATTGTGAAAAATATTAAATTTACGTAGTACTCTCTTAAATTACGTTACTCTAAATAAGTGTCGACTTCAAAAGTAGAAATTCTTATCATGTAACGTAAACGAATAATAAGTCATTTAAGTAGTAATTGACTAATTGTTATGAACATCATTCATAAAAAATTTCAAATTCGTACACAAAATACGCGTAATCAATCGGGATATTCAATAGACACACAAGTCTAACCCGAACCATCGCGTTTCACATAAATTAAATAGATTCAAAATTCACGTTTGTGACATCCGACATCCCTTAAATTTGAGCTTCGACCTCGAAGCTCATACTTCGATGAAACTCATCTAATTAAAAAGATGAGGATATTTAAGCTTAAATTGGTCTTTATGTTCCCAAGTAAACCCGGGTCGTCTTTGTGCATTCCAATGCACTTTCACGATCGAAATACGACTTTGCCTAAATCGTTTCATTTCACGATCTAAAATTTCAGTGAGTTCTTCAAACCGTTAAATTGAGTTTTACTCAACTAGCGTTTCGTTCTACTCATTATTATTTAAAATTTGTTTTAGATTTTTCCGGCTCTAACCTATTTGAGTTTTATTTTCGTCAAAAACAATTGCCGCTCTTAGTATTTTTCGTCTTATACACGCTCTTGCATGTGATAGTGGGTAAGGAAATATTCGTAGTACTTTTACTCGTATCGCGTAGACGTTCTTACTTAAGACAGTAAAAAAAATATTCGACGTTCATAGCACTTAAAAATATTGACGAATAGGGAATCTTGAATATATTCTACTAATAATAATATATTTCATTTTTACGATGACTACTATGAGCATGCTCGCGTTCGACCACGGTCATACGTAGTTGATCAGGCTACGTACGTCTCGGGACAAACGGTTGCATCCTCCTTTTCATCATAATTTAACTCTTTGAGGTTGTAATTTTTAAATTGGTAGTCCATAGTCCATTTGGTTTGGTTGTGGTAAAATTACACCTTTTAGGGAAAAGGCGTAAAAGCGGTAAGTATTGAACAAATGACTTTAGGAAAAATCAAGTGTTAATGACCCAATTAAGTTCGTTTCCCAAGGAGGTATATGTGTGTGAAAAACTTGCCAAATGTTTGTGATTAATGATTGGTTTAGAAAGGGATTAGAAGAGAAAATGACGAAGACGTAAAAATAAAAAATTATCAAGAAAAATCACTATTAGAAAGTTAAGACGTAGAACCTTAAAAATCACCAAAATAAAAATAAATTCTAAAAATTACCAAAAATCCACCAAAAATCAAAAATAATAAACTAAGAGTTTACCAATGATCAAAACTTTTTCAAACCTTTTAAATAATTAAATATTCAATTTTTAAATGCTAATTAAAGCCCTAAAAATCAAATAAATTATCAAAAAGCCCAAATAAAGATTTTTCAATTGATAAACCTCTAAAATGACCTAAAATGATTAAAAACTATTTTTAGAAATTTTAAAACTAATAAAAACTTTTTAAAATGATTTAGAAACTATTAAAACTTAAAATAAATATATAAATAAATCTAAAAGGGATAAAATTATTCTAAAAATTGCTAAATTCCAATTTTAATGTATTTAATCTAAGAAAAATGTAAAAAGTTGGAAAATGTGAAATTTTAAAAATAATAATAAAATAATAATAAAATAATAATAAAATAATATTAAAAATCCAAAAATTATAAAAAATTCTAAAAACTTGCAAACTAGTTTATTTTAACCTAAATAATCAGAAAATCAATGTGAAATTACCAAAATACCCCTATTGGGCCTTCAAATGGGCCAAATCCAAAAACAGTCAACACAAATGGGCTTTTGGGCCCAAAAAGTCAAACTTGGCCCAATTGACTTGGAAAAGCCCTATCTGACTTAAAATTTAATTCTAAGAATAAAACTCTAAAGGCCCAAAAGCTGAAAATGTGCTTATCACAGCTTATTGAACACAAAGCTTATTCTTATTGGGCTTTTCAGCCCATTAAGCCATAAGCTAATGCCATAAGCTCTAATTTGACACGCAACCCTCTTTTAGGATGCCAAAGAGATCTGTCAAAAGAAATTTCCAATAAGCTAACTCAATAAGCCAGAAAATAGAAAAGCAAAATTCCACAAAACGACAAAATAGTCGTTTTTAAGAAATACTGAACCTCAGAAGCTGATTTAACTTGCAAAAGCTTTCAAATGGACTCAATAAGCAATATCAATCATCAAAAATCCAATAAGCACAAGCAATAAGCTAGATTAAGCACAAAAGAGCTTATGTAAAAGTCAAAGGACTTGGTTTTCTAGTCAAACCTAAAAGTCAACCACCCAAATGCTCTAGGATGAACAAATGGGTCAAAATATGAGCACCTATTACAAAAACAAAGTTGTTGCTGGTTAAAATAAGCTATTATAGCTTATTGATAAGCTGACACCAAAATTGCACTAGCAGTGGCAATCAGCAGGGGAAAGGAGTTCCCACTGCTTTGACTATTTGACCAAGCTTATTTGAGAGTTCTGGTTTGATTCATTTGGAAACAAAGGTACCCTTGTGATCAGTGAACCACAAGGAGTCAATAGCAACAATAAAATCACAAAATGATCCACACAATAAGCCAAACAGTCACCAGATAAGCACCAGATATGCAAATAAGCAGTTAAGCACTTAATAAGCAGATTTCAGCAAAATAAGCCAACCAAACTTAACCAGATGCACACACAAGCTATGTAAACTAACAATAAACACAAAGCAACAAGAAACAAACACTGAATCAAAGTAAATAGCAAGATCAAAGCACAAAAAGTTACTGATGAACCAAGAACAAATGCAGAAACAAGTTTGCTGATATACTTGACCACAGATCCAATTTCAAGCCTCAAATCCTTCTACCCTGGTGTGATTAACTATGATTTAGCACTTGTTACCCTTAACCTATGCTTAGATCTAGGTGTCCTCAAAATCCTAACCAATTTTACCAAGTTATGAAGATTTTATAGCTAATCTATGAATCAAAGTGTTCAAACCCACAAAACCTGCAAACAGATGAACATAAGCACCCAAATAACAGATACCAACACTTGCATACACAACACAAGCTCTTAACAAACCTCAAATCCAACTTATGCAGTAATCCCAAACACCCTTTTAAAACTTATTTTCACAAATTTTCAAAGGATCATTAAGATTCAATCCACAAATTAGATCAGTAACACCTCATTAACATCAAACAAAACCAAATCAACAATAAACAACCACAATAACACAGATTCAAGCAATATCCACAAAAATCACAAATATTCAGAAACTTAAAGAGAAAATGAAAAAGGAAGAAGGTGCAAACCTCCAAGACCTACATCCAGGCCCTGGATTGTTTGAGCTGAGGTACTAGCAAAACAAGTACCAGCTTCCAATGCTGCTAAGATGAACAAACACAAAGGTGAGATCAAATAAACAAGGACTTTCTGATTTTTGAAACCCAAGCTTTATCAACTAAAACTTTGCCTCAAAAACCTTCAAACATATAAATGGAACTCAGAATTAGGCTATTCCAACACCAAACTTTTAATAAACAAGAACAAGATTTCTCAAAATTCAGAAAATCAAATTTTATTACTTAAAAAGGAATTACAAAGATTGATAGCCTAAAACTGGAACAAAGGGACTCTCACATGTTGAGGTCTCCTTTTATAGGCAAATGCCTGGCTAAACACTATTCACAAACCCTAGAAGTGAAATTCCCTAAATGCCCTAAGTCCTTCTAGACGAATCCTTGGTGTGAGCTGTCCAAAGTGATCCTGAATGTTCATTTTAGCTTTGTGATGAAGCAATGAATCATAGCTGTTGATTTGGACACGTCACATAACTTGGAGGCTAAGTTGCAATCTGATTGGTGGAAAGGGAATTGGGGGTGGGGTCCATAGTGAGTGGGAGTGAGAGTTTTTTTGTGTGGGATGCGTTTAAGGTGAGGTGAATCAAACGTGTGCCAAGGTAATTTCATTTTACCCTTTGATTTAAGTGGTGTAAAATCTGGGCTGGTAAAAGTGAATAGTACTCTTTTTGATCCGTTTTTGGTGGAGTGGAAAGTGTTTGGCGCAATAAACGTGTTTGAATGTTTCAAATGCACAAGTTTAGCCCTCCTCTTTCCTTTCTTTTGGCATTTGTGGTTAACTTCTATCAGCGCCCAATTAAGCTTGTAACAACTTTCACCACTTGGCAATTTTGGCACATAACTTTTCAAAAGGGTTTTCAAGGGTTCTTTTTGCCATTTTGAGATATTTCAAGGACTGATTTTGAACATTCTTGATCTTCAAAGGTCTTCGTTGTATCTTTGACTTTATGAGGGACCATTATTGGCAATTTTGATTTGTTGAGGGACTATTCTTGCCATTTCTTCAAAGTTGAAGGACCTTTTGTGTAATTTTGACAAACTTAAGGGACCAAACTTGTAATTATTAATATAAAAGGGTTTTAAGTGTCATTTCTTCAATAATTGAGGATCAATATTATTTGTCTTCAAGTCTTCAAGGGTATTTGTTGAGAATTCCATGATTAAGGCCCGGTTCTTTGTACGGCTTCGTTTCTCGTGTCCGTTTTTCCTTGTAACTTGTGATCTTTTGTCTTTTTCACAATATCCATACCTAAAATACACAAGTAAACAAACACAAGCATATATATGGTATTTTATGACATTTTTATGCATTTAAAGCCCGAAAAGAACGATGAGATCATGTATAAATGCCATCTCATCACTCCCCCATACTAAGCCATTGCCGTGCCCTCACGCAATGCTAGAATAAAGTATCTAAGCATCACCAAAGTTCAATTTTATTAACCTTTATTGAAGAGTAAAAGACTTGCAACATACTACGAAGATGTGTAAAGACATAATGTATGATTTTCATCACAAAAAGTGACTTTTAGGGTCAAAGAATAGAAACAAGTAAATGTCCCTTAGAGTAAACTTCGTCATCCTTGATTGTCATACATCCCATGCTAAGTGCAAAAACAAGATCATTGTTGGTACAAGTCACAATGCTAACACTACTCATACGTCCAAATTGTGTAATACTTTTTCTCCCCTCAATCCTAGTTATTATAAAAGGAAATGGGTTACTAGCATTTTTTATCTATTTGTCATGGATCACAAGTGATTCATATTGACTTATTTGAGTAGTTATTAGTCCGAAAGCAAAGTAGCACGATTTGATTAATAGTTAGCCGAAGGACAAAATCTTTTAAAACGGCTTCTCGTGTATCTCCTTAAGTTCATATCTTGGCATAACTCGTTTCACGATTTGAGACCTTTCTCGGACCGATATTTGGCATGTACTTCATACTTCAAATCTTGGGAAGACGTTCTTGAAATTATGGTCTTCTCTTCATATATTTGGAATTTCTTCACTTGACGTTTTTGAGAGATTCTTCATATAGGACCACGACTTCATCATTTTTCTTCAATCTTTACTTTGGATTTTGATATACAACGATCCGCCTCCTTTTCGGACTTGGATATATTTATCCTCATACCTTGTTAGGGTCTTTTTGGATAGACTTTCTCCATTCTTTAGGGGAGTAATAGCTTCTCGTCGTGTGTCTCGATCCTTTATATTGATTTAGGAATAATGATACTTCACATCATCTTTGGATCTTTAGCAAAAATAGAGCTCCTCATGCCTTGTTAGGGCCTTTTTGGATGATCGCCAATCTTCGCGTCCCGCTTCAATAAGTTATCCCTTGGCTATGAACTCTATTCAACCCCGAGCAACTTTTAAACGATCTTGCGCTAGAGGCTAAGTAACCTTTCAAATCGTACGACCTTACTTATTGCAATTATGATTTATTCCTAATGCATTGATCTTATGGGAAGAAAAAGCCACAATTAAAAACATATGAGTTTTTGAAAGAACACTTTCATGTTCTACGTTTAGCATGATCACTTGTCTAACTCTATCATTTCTCGTTCTTCACTATATAAAGACCTCTAATTAAAGAGACTCGTGAATACTTAGCCATGCAAGTCAAAATTAAGCCAAATTTGGATTAGCTTTCATTAAGACTATATCAAATCAAAGTTTTGGGTTTTCAAGCCACCTATAGGATCTTGCACTTTCTTGGGCTTTTTCAAGTTTAGAGAATGCATTTTATAGTTCCCTTGATAAGTGACTTTCTAGAATCAATTATAGGAACTTGCGAAAAGTTCTTGTTCTTAACCCGAATGAATTAAGACTTTCGCGTTTTAAAGCTCCCTATATAAAAGTCTAGCAAAACTTGAATTGAGCGGGTTAAGGAATGTAAATGGCTCCAAATACCCATCAAGTCAAAAATTAACTCTTATTCTACCCAACGGAAAATATACATTCGTGTCTTAAAAACACTTATGAAAAACTAAGAAAAATTTTAAAATTTGGCCATTTTTAGCCTTATTAGCAAAACATTTGAAAATTGGAAAGCGTGAGGGCGTAGCAAAGCAAGTACCTATTCACCCCCCCCCCCCATACTAAAAGTAAACATTGTCCTCAATGTTTCGAGTCTAAAGGTGGAGCACCCCCATACTAGAGACGAAGAGTCGAATGCTTAGGATCTAGCATGGAAAGGGTGATCAACAATAAATCTAAAGCCGTTTATTAAGTATGCTAAAAGATAATTGTTAGAACAATAAAGGATATGTCATGGATTTGTGAAAAACTTCTTCAAACGAACGATGGAGGCTCACGTAAACGAACACGAGAGTCTTCAATCGTAGATGATGATAATGATCTAGATGACACAATCACAAACAACCACGAGACAACGAGTTGAAAGGGTACAAGTCCCCTTATTAGTGAATAGTGAGCATAAAAGATAAGCATGGGATCTCCCCCACGAGGCATCTCGTTTTTGATTACCGAGTCATGAGCTCGACTCGATCCCCTCAATGCTAATTATCATTGGGGAAGGTGACTTGGTCGAGGGCAACCATTGAAGGAATTTCCCCACCAAAGTAGTGCTTAAGCCTATGTCCATGCACCTTGAAATTAGGGCCATCATCTTGAGCTAGCTCAATGGTCCCATATGGAAACACTTGTGTAATGGTGAACGGACCAGACCAACGAGATTTTAATTTCCCGGAAAATATCTTAAGACGAGAGTTAAAAAGCAACACTTGATCACCAACGTTAAAAACCCGGTTTTTAATCTTTGAATCATGAAACTTTTTAGTCTTTTCTTTAAAAATTAATGAATTTTCATAAGCATTATCCCTTAATTCATCCAATTCATTCAATTGTATTTTCCGGTGATCTCCCGCGGTCTTCAAGTCAAAATTAGCATGCTTAAGGGCCCAATATGCCTTATGCTCCAACTCAATGGGTAAATGACAATTCTTCCCATAGACTAACTTATAAGGAGTGCAACCGATAGGTGTCTTATAAGCGGTCCTAAAGGCCCATAAAGCGTCATCGAGTTTGTCGGACCATGAAGCACGGTTTTCTCCAATTGACCTCTCTAAAATCCTCTTCAAAGCTCGGTTCGAAACCTCGACTTGCCCACTCGTTTGCGGGTGGTAAGCCGTAGAAAGACGATGTGTAACCCCATATTTCTTTAGAACCTTTTCGAATTGGTCATTACAAAAATGGGTTCCACGATCGCTTATAATAGCACGAGGGGTTCCGAACCGAGAGAATAGTTGCTTCAAAAACTTCACTACCACACGAGCATCATTAGTAGGGAAAGCCTTAGCTTCCACCCACTTAGAAAGGTAGTCCACCGCGACGAGGATATATTTGTTGCCATGAGACGATGGGAACGGCCCCATAAAGTCTATTCCCCATATGTCGAAAATCTCACACACTTGAATTATGTTTTGTGGCATTTCATCACGTTGAGACGATTTTCCTTGACGTTGGCACGAATCACACGACTTCACAAGTGCGTGTGTATCACGATAGATAGAAGGCCAAAAGAAACCGGCATCGAACACTTTCTTAGCCGTGAGATTAGCACCGTGGTGACCACCCGTGGGTCCCTCGTGACAAGCTCTAAGGATATTAGAAGCTTCGGCCCCAAACACACAACGTCGAACGAGTTGATCCGCACAAATCCGAAAGAGATAAGGGTCGTCCCAAAAATAGAACTTGACGTCACGAAAGAATTTTCGTTTTTGTTGTGTCGTCATACCCTTGATTATGAAATTGCCCGCATGGTAATTTGCAATGTCGGCAAACCATGGGGTTGAGTCTTTAGAATTCACTACACCGAGAGTCTCAAGAGGAAATGTTTCGGTAATTTCCTTGTTCTCGAAAACATCTTTGTGAGGATCTTCTAGACGAGAGAGATGATCGGCCGCTAGATTCTCGGCTCCTTTTTTGTCAAGCACGGTGACATCAAATTCTTGGAGGAGGAGCATCCAACGAAGCAATCTCGGCTTAGCATCTTGCTTAGCTAAGAGATACTTGATAGCCGAATGGTCGGTATACACGATGCTTTTAGTCAAGACGAGATAAGGTCGGAATTTCTCAAAAGCATAGACCACGGCAAGGAATTCCTTTTCCGTTGTGGTGTACTTTAATTGAGCCTCGGTCATCGTCTTACTAGCATAGTGGATAGGACGAAAATGCTTGTCATAACGTTGCCCTAAGACGGCCCCTATAGCATAATCACTTGCATCGCACATGATTTCAAAGGGTAATTCCCAATTAGGAGCAACAAGAATGGGAGCTTCGGTAAGTTTCCTTTTGAGAGTTTCGAAAGCCTTAACACAATCCTCATTAAAGATAAAAGGAGCATCCTTCTCGAGAAGGTGTGTCATAGGACGAGAAATTTTCGAAAAGTCCTTGATGAAACGACGATAAAAGCCCGCGTGGCCTAGGAAACTCCTAACTCCCTTAACGGTTTTGGGATTAGGTAACTTGGCGATGACGTCTACCTTAGCTTTATCGACCTCAATCCCCGCCTTCGACGCCTTATGTCCTAAGACGATTCCTTGTTTACACATGAAATGACATTTTTTCCCAAATAAGCACAAGATTGGTTTCTTTACAACGTTTTAACATTTGTTCGAGATTAGATAAACATGACGTGAACGAATTACCAAACACCGAGAAGTCATCCATAAACACTTCCATCGACTTCTCGATCATATCGTGAAAAATCGCCATCATACACCGTTGAAACGTACCGGGTGCATTACAAAGTCCGAAAGGCATCCTACGATAAGCGAACGTTCCATAAGGACACGTAAACGTAGTCTTCTCTTGATCACGAGGGTCGATAGGGATTTGAAAGTAACCGGAAAAACCATATAAAAAGCAATAGAATTCATTTCCCGCGAGTCGCTCCAACATTTGATCCATGAAGGGCAAAGGAAAGTGGTCTTTACGAGTGGCGTCATTTAACTTTCGGTAGTCAATACACACCCTCCATCCGGTCACAACACGAGTGGGAATTAACTCGTTGTTTTCATTAGGCACAACGGTCATTCCTCCCTTTTTAGGGACACAATGGATTGGGCTCACCCATGGGCTATCGGATATAGGATAAATCATTCCCGCGTCAAGGAGTTTAAGGACCTCCTTTTTAATGACATCGTGAATTTTGGGATTCACCCTTCTTTGACTTTGAATTGCGGGTTTGTAGTCCTCCTTCATTAAAATCTTGTGAGTACAAAATTTTGGGTCAATACCCTTAATGTCGGATATTTTCCACACAATTGCCCCTTTATGAGCCTTAAGAACTTTCAAGAGCTCGGTTTTTTCATTATTAGCAAGACCTTTTGCAATAATAACCGGAAACTTGTCATCACCTTCCAAGAATGCGTATTCGAGGTGAGAAGGAAGATCTTTCAATTCGAGGATAGGTGGTTCCTCGATTGAAGATTTTGGTTCAACACTCATAACTTCCATCGGCGAAAGAAATGGTGGGATAGAAATTTCATCACTAATCAACACCTCATCTTCATTGTCGATTTCATTTGAAGTGAAATCGCCTCCTTGGAATGGAGTGAGATTTGGTGTGGAATTAGCAAGAATCGGATCCGAAATAGTGGGATTGCCACTTGACGAGCTATCGGAAAAACCTAACACTTCTTGTGAAAACTCATCGCAAACCACATCAATGATTTCAATGTGATTGATGGTAGCGATTGCATAAACATGAGAAGGTTTCGAGTTTTGAGTAGCGTTTATAACAAGTTCCTCTTCGTTGAATCTCAAAGTGATAGTTCTCGCATGAACATCGATAAGCGATCTCGAAGTGTCTAAAAATGAACGACCTAAAATTAGAGGAACTTGAGGATCCGCGGGGATGTCAACTACTATAAAATCAACGGGATAGTAGAACTTCCCTACTTTCACGAAAACATCTTCGGCTACTCCACATGCCATAATCGTAGAATGATCGGCCATCTCGATGGACATGTTCGAAGGAATGAGAGCCGGAAGCGAAAGAGATTTCCAAATGGAAAATGGCATCAAATTAATGCTCGCACCAAGATCGGCCAAGGCGAGGCATTCTTTCATATCTTGTATGTCACAAGGAATGAGAAACTTTCCGGGATCACCAACTTTTTCCGGTATGTGGTTAAGATAAACCGAAGAACAATTAGCAAGCTTTGAAAGCTTTTCCTTATCGTTCATCATACTTTTAAAAGTGGAAGCGAAACGAGGCATATATAACAACGCGTCGGCTAAACTCACATCAAAATGCACTTGTTGAAACATTTTTATAAAAAGCTCGATTTGTTGTTTGTTACGTTCTTGCAACTTCTCTTTGTTTCGTCTCGAAGGGTATGGTAAAGGTGGTGTGGGTTGGTCATTAGGCAACGGCCTTGGAAACTCGGGTTCCACAATTGGTATTGGTTCAACCGTAGGTGTGGTATGAGCGGTACTTCGTGGGATTGTAATGTGCTCCTTTTCGACCATCACCTCGGGTTCTTTCTCGATTTCCTTCTCCTTAGAAGTACTTGGACGAGAGATTGGTTCCTTGAAAGTTTTACCACTTCGTGTAGTAATAACCTTCATTTCTCCTTTCGGGTTTGCAATGGTATCACTAGGAAGACCACCCGAAGAAGAGGGCTTACACATGATTGCTTCAAACATCTTAGCCATTCGGTCCTCAAATTTTGATTGCCTAGCATCCGCTTTTAATAACTCTTGCTTAATCTCATGTTGTCCTAATTCCATCTTTTGTTGATTTTGTTGTAGACGCTGGACATTTCCTTCTATTTTGTTTGCATGAGTTTTGAGTTCATTAGCAAGTTCATTTTAAGCTCGTTTTTCAACTCGGATCTTAAGCTAATCATCTCACGTTGCATATTATCAAATTTAGCATCATTTGCTTTTGCATAATCCAAAAATTCTCCTTGCAAATTTTTAGTGTGAGCATTTTGAAAACCTTGTGTAGTGTTTTGAAAATCACGGTTTTGGTTTTGATTAGAGATTTGTCCATTCCCACTTTGATAATTCCCCTTGTTGTAATTGCGTGTGTTGCCTTGGTAATTACCTTGGTTGTTGTTTCGATAATTGTTAACATTTTGGTTTGGTGGAGCTTGATTTGGACGGGAACCTTGGCCGTTTTGGTTGTAAGTTCCCGTTGCTACATAAGCACTCGAAGTGTTACCATCCGCGGTAATGCACTCGAAAAGATCATGAGCTCCCCCACAAGATAAACAACTCTTAGCAACCGCTTTAACCGAAGCGGAATTGGAAGCTTCTTGAGCCTTCCAATGGGACATTAGATTAGCAAATCTATCAAAAAACCGATTTTCCTCATTAGCTTCATCATGTAAGGCGTTAATGCTACGAGACGATTGTGACGAAGATGACGAACCCATATTGGCAACACTCGGTGTGTTACGAGGGTTATAAACCTTAGATCTATTTTCAATGATTTGCAAAGCCTCATTTATCGTCTTGCACAAAAAATTACCACCCGCGGCGGCATTCAAATAATCTCGTTCATGATCATTAAGCCCATTATAAAAAGTATCCACTTGATGCAATTCCGTAAAATCATGGTGTGGACATTCATGTAACATTTCTTTAAAGCGTTCCCATGCCATTGAAAAACTTTCATTATTTCTTTGCACAAATCATGAAATCTCATTTTTTAAGTGTGTTGTTTTAGATGGTGGAAAAAACTTGTTCACAAACTTAGAAACGAGATCGGCCCATGTCAAAATCGAATTTGGCGGTTCTTTCTCGAGCCAAATTTTTGCGGGTCCATCCAATGAGTATGGAAACAACATCATCTTAATGGCGTCATGTGGAACATCCTTAAACTTGCTAGTGGCGGTAAGACGGTCAAAATTCCTAATGTGGTAATGCGGGTTGTCTTTCTCGTGACCTCTAAACTTATTTGCTTGCAACATCGACATTAAACCCGTCTTAATCTCGAAATTCTCCGCAAGGATGGCGGGAATAACAGTAGCCTCTCCAAAACCCTCGGTGGGTGCTTGTAGCAACTCCATCATAGTACGATTAGCCATGACGACTTCTTGTTCTATAATAGGTTCAACAACTGGAGGTTCTTCAACAATCAACGTCTCTTGATTGGCTTGCTTTTGAAGTCGTTTACGAGCTCGTTTTGCTTGATTACGAGTGATCATAAACTTCACGAAGAATGGGAGGTGAGCAAAGAAGATTCTTTTTGGGTGTTTTGTGAATTTTCAATTTTTTTGTGTTTTTGATGATATATTTTTTTTTTTTTGGATTTTGGTGTATCTTCGTAGACAACAATCTACAAAATCTCTCCTCGAATCAAACTCTTGATTAAAGAAGCCTCAAAGGAATGAAAACGATCACGTGGAGTGAACGCCTTCGAATGACTTTAGAACTTTGGTGAAAACCAAATTGTTCAAGAGGTTTTAATCACAAAGAAAACCAAGAAAATATATTATACGTAATAATACTTTGGGCGGCAAAACCCTGGATTAGCCTTCAATCTCAAAATACTCACAAGCAAGCGGGGAAACGAGGCGGCGCGAAGCACTTAAGAGCCTTTTTCCTTAGGGTATATTTTATAATACCCGCCTTATACCCACCTTATAGTTTGTATCTTTCAAAATCGAGCTTCACGAAAGTATTTATCTATTTTTGCCTTTTTCTTTTTGTTTGAGATTCGAATACAATAATTAGGAGATCAAATCCCAATTAAGGTTGTGTTTTCACACTTTTGGAGATATTGTAAATTTATTGTGATACTTAATACAATATAGTAATATTTATACAAGAAAAACCAAGAAAACCGATAATACGTATGAGTAGAGTTCTACTAATACAAATACTATTTGGTTAATATTAAAAACAACAATGCAAATTAATCACGACACACCTCCCCGGCAGCGGCGCCAAAGTGATTGTGGTAAAATTACACCTTTTAGGGAAAAGGCGTAAAAGCGGTAAGTATTGAACAAATGACTTTAGGAAAAATCAAGTGTTAATGACCCAATTAAGTTCGTTTCCCAAGGAGGTATATGTGTGTGAAAAACTTGCCAAATGTTTGTGATTAATGATTGGCTTAGAAAGGGATTAGAAGAGAAAATGACGAAGACGTAAAAATAAAAAATTATCAAGAAAAATCACTATTAGAAAGTTAAGACGTAGAACCTTAAAAATCACCAAAATAAAAATAAATTCTAAAAATTACCAAAAATCCACCAAAAATCAAAAATAATAAACTAAGAGTTTACCAATGATCAAAACTTTTTCAAACCTTTTAAATAATTAAATATTCAATTTTTATATGCTAATTAAAGCCCTAAAAACAAATAAATTATCAAAAAGCCCAAATAAAGATTTTTCAATTGATAAACCTCTAAAATGACCTAAAATGATTAAAAACTATTTTTAGAAGTTTTAAAACTAATAAAAACTTTTTAAAATGATTTAAAAACTATTAAAACTTAAAATAAATATAGAAATAAATCTAAAAGGGATAAAATTATTCTAAAAATTGCTAAATTCCTATTTTAATGTATTTAATCTAAGAAAAATGTAAAAAGTTGGAAAATGTGAAATTTTAAAAATAATAATAAAATAATATTAAAAATCCAAAAATTATAAAAAATTCTAAAAACTTGCAAACTAGTTTATTTTAACCTAAATAATCAGAAAATCAAAGTGAAATTACCAAAATACCCCTATTGGGCCTTCAAATGGGCCAAATCCAAAAACAGTCAACACAAATGGGCTTTTGGGCCCAAAAAGTCAAACTTGGCCCAATTGACTTGGAAAAGCCCTATCTGACTTAAAATTTAATTCTAAGAACAAAACTCTAAAGGCCCAAAAGCTGAAAATGTGCTTATCACAGCTTATTGAACACAAAGCTTATTCTTATTGGGCTTTTCAGCCCATTTAGCCATAAGCTAATGCCATAAGCTCTAATTTGACACACAACCCTCTTTTAGGATGCCAAAGAGATCTGTCAAAAGAAATTTCCAATAAGCTAACTCAATAAGCCAGAAAATAGAAAAGCAAAATTCCACAAAACGACAAAATAGTCGTTTTTAAGAAATACTGAACCTCAGAAGCTGATTTAACTTGCAAAAGCTTTCAAATGGACTCAATAAGCAATATCAATCATCAAAAATCCAATAAGCACAAGCAATAAGCTAGAATAAGCACAAAAGAGCCTATGTAAAAGTCAAAGGACTTGGTTTTCTAGTCAAACCTAAAAGTCAACCACCCAAATGCTCCAGGATGAACAAATGGGTCAAAATATGAGCACCTATTACAAAAACAAAGTTGTTGCTGGTTAAAATAAGCTATTATAGCTTATTGATAAGCTGACACCAAAATTGCACTAGTAGTGGCAATCAGCAGGGGAAAGGAGTTCCCACTGCTTTGACTATTTGACCAAGCTTATTTGAGAGTTCTGGTTTGATTCAATTGGAAACAAAGGCACCCTTGTGATCAGTGAACCACAAGGAGTCAATAGCAACAATAAAATCACAAAATGATCCACACAATAAGCCACAATAAGCCAAACAGTCACCAGATAAGCACCAGATATGCAAATAAGCAGTTAAGCACTTAATAAGCAGATTTCAGCAAAATAAGCCAACCAAACTTAACCAGATGCACACACAAGCTATGTAAACTAACAATAAACACAAAGCAACAAGAAACAAACACTGAATCAAAGTAAATAGCAAGATCAAAGCACAAAAAGTTACTGATGAACCAAGAACAAATGCAGAAACAAGTTTGCTGATATACTTGACCACAGATCCAATTTCAAGCCTCAAATCCTTCTACCCTGGTGTGATTAACTATGATTTAGCACTTGTTACCCTTAACCTATGCTTAGATCTAGGTGTCCTCAAAATCCTAGCCAATTTTACCAAGTTATGAAGATTTTATAGCCAATCTATGAATCAAAGTGTTCAAACCCACAAAACCTGCAAATAGATGAACATAAGCACCCATATAACAGATACCAACACTTGCATACACAACACAAGCTCTTAACAAACCTCAAATCCAACTTATGCAGTAATCCCAAACACCCTTTTAAAACTTATTTTCACAAATTTTCAAAGGATCATTAAGATTCAATCCACAAATTAGATCAGTAACACCTCATTAACATCAAACAAAACCAAATCAACAATAAACAACCACAATAACACAGATTCAAGCAATAATCCACAAAAATCACAAATATTCAGAAACTTAAAGAGAAAATTAAAAAGGAAGAAGGTGCAAACCTCCAAGACCTACATCCAGGCCCTGGATTGTTTGAGCTGAGGTACTAGCAAAACAAGTACCAGCTTCCAATGCTGCTAAGATGAACAAACACAAAGGTGAGATCAAATAAACAAGGACTTTCTGATTTTTGAAACCCAAGCTTTATCAACTAAAACTTTGCCTCAAAAACCTTCAAACATATAAATGGAACTCAGAATTAGGCTATTCCAACACCAAACTTTTAATAAACAAGAACAAGATTTCTCAAAATTCAGAAAATCAAATTTTATTACTTAAAAAGGAATTACAAAGATTGATAGCCTAAAACTGGAACAAAGGGACTCTCACATGTTGAGGTCTCCTTTTATAGGCAAATGCCTGGCTAAACACTATTCACAAACCCTAGAAGTGAAATTCCCTAAATGCCCTAAGTCCTTCTAGACGAATCCTTGGTGTGAGCTGTCCAAAGTGATCCTGAATGTTCATTTTAGCTTTGTGATGAAGCAATGAATCATAGCTGTTGATTTGGACACGTCACATAACTTGGAGGCTAAGTTGCAATCTGATTGGTGGAAAGGGAATTGGGGGTGGGGTCCATAGTAAGTGGGAGTGAGGGTTTTTTGTGTGGGATGCGTTTAAGGTGAGGTGAATCAAACGTGTGCCAAGGTAATTTCATTTTACCCTTTGATTTAAGTGGTGTAAAATCTGGGCTGGTAAAAGTGAATAGTACTCTTTTTGATCCGTTTTTGGTGGAGTGGAAAGTGTTTGGCGCAATAAACGTGTTTGAATGTTTCAAATGCACAAGTTTAGCCCTCCTCTTTCCTTTCTTTTGGCATTTGTGGTTAAACTTCTATCAGCGCCCAATTAAGCTTGTAACAACTTTCACCACTTGGCAATTTTGGCACATAACTTTTCAAAAGGGTTTTCAAGGGTTCTTTTTGCCATTTTGAGATATTTCAAGGACTGATTTTGAACATTCTTGATCTTCAAAGGTCTTCATTGTATCTTTGACTTTATGAGGGACCATTATTGGCAATTTTGATTTGTTGAGGGACTATTCTTGCCATTTCTTCAAAGTTGAAGGACCTTTTGTGTAATTTTGACAAACTTAAGGGACCAAACTTGTAATTATTAATATACAAGTGTTTTAAGTGTCATTTCTTCAATAATTGAGGATCAATCTTGTTTGTCTTCAAGTCTTCAAGGGTATTTGTTGAGAATTCCATGATTAAGGCCCGGTTCTTTGTACGGCTTCGTTTCTCGTGTCCGTTTTTCCTTGTAACTTGTGATCTTTTGTCTTTTTCACAATATCCATACCTAAAATACACAAGTAAACAAACACAAGCATATATATGGTATTTTATGACATTTTTATGCATTTAAAGCCCGAAAAGAACGATGAGATCATGTATAAATGTCATCTCATCATGGTTCGTTACCATTATTCACGTTCACAATCAACAAACTAGTCCATAGTTCATTTTATTTGTTATCATTACTCACTTTTAATAATCAACAAAATAATTTACATACTTATTTGTACTAGTTCTCGTACAAGCTTATCAACAGTTTAGGTTTTCCAAATCAAGTTGTTCGTAAAATAGATTTTTCCAAAACTTTACATGGTAGTCCTTACTAAAGATGTTTCAACATTAGTAGCGGTGTTTTATACATTAAGTTGGTCGTCACGCCAGATTTTACAAAAATTTGCATGTTAGTCTATATCAAAACCTCTCATCATCAATCATGTAGTTTTTGTCAGTAATACCTTTACTGATTTTACCAAAATGTTTTATCAAAATTTCTATCATACTTACTAATAAAGTTTTCGGTGATGGTTCCTTCAAAGTATTTTTTTTTTAATTTTTTTTTTTAAAATGTTTTATAAAACTCATTCTAAAAAAAAATTATTTGATTAATTTTTCTCCGACATATATGAAAATATTGTAGGATAAAAAACCATTTATTAAGTAAAAGATTCACAAGATATAGGAGATAACTTTTAAAAATAACTGGAAACAATTATATATATAAAAAAAATTTAAAGTACGATTACATAACCCAATTTTTGTTGGTGATGACATCGACGGATGTCGAGTCATTTGATCTTCATAAAAATAAATTATTTAATATTTCACATCAGTCACTCAATTCTATCACAGAATTTTCTAGAGCTTTGATCATACTTTACTTACATCTCAAACACTTCGACTAATTAGTTTTTATCCTAAAATCGTTTAGTTCGTTTAATCCAATCAACTAGTCAATTCCATCACAAGAATTTCTTCACAAAAATCATTCATTTTGTTTTATTTGTCGTTTGTTCATAATCATTTTGTTGACTTTATATGTTGGACACGATCTATTAGGATTTCCAAGAAGTGACCACAATTCACATATAGGGTTCTCAAGCTTTGTGACATACGATAATCCTTTAATTTAAAACATGGCATAATCCTCATATAACTGAGTTCTTCTTTAGTTGTTATGTCATACTTTGTAAATTTATATTAGCTTCATAGCAACTTAGTTGCAAACCAATGGACTAGAACTCTTTTAGATTCGTTTTTGTACAATTTCTTTCTACATAAATATCTCCTTGATATGCATTCGACTTACGTGTCGACGTATTTCCAGATAGCTTTCATATTTTTGTAATACTAGTTTATATTTGTTCCTTATAGTATTTTCTGGGGTATTACAGGAGTAATACTTTGTGTAGAGTGTTTATCGTCGTATGTTGTATAAAAATAGATACGACGATTCTCATTATTTTAGTGTCCGCACACCATGCAAACTAATGGTACTAATGTACCGTACTAGTCAAACGTCAATGAGGTAATCACCTTGTCAGATCATGTAAGTCTTATCCATCCTCGAGGAAATTCACTAAAAATCTTAAGTTGCGTTACAAATGGCACTTGACTAAGCCTCGCAACCCAATCAAACAAGAACAACCTTGAGGTCTAGTCAAGTATTAGTCGTTAAACTTCTTAATATCTTTGGTGAATTTACTCGTCTTTAGATATTACTCACACAATTTGACATTGATTAAATCCACATAAAACTCATCATATATGTTATAACATAACGATCACACTAATCACGCAACATGTAAATTCATGAGCTTTACCCATCCTCAAGAAAACTCATCAAAAACCCTAAGTTGTATAACGACTGGCACTTAACTTAGTCTCGCAACCCAATCAAACAAGAACAGCCTTGAGACCTTGCTAAGTATCGTTATACCCTTTAACATTTTTGATGATTTGTCTTGGTTTTGGGTTTACTCACTACTTATCATCAACCATTACTAAATCTCACCGCGCCCAAGTACTGTTTTGGCGTATATTTTTAATTTGGCGTATATCGATATAGGGTAACATAGAAACACACCAGTGTTTAATAGTTCATAGTAGTCCAGTGGACTGTTTTTAACAAAATACGTAATAGCATAAGCATGTGTATGTTTTACTCCAAATAAACATGGCACAAACCATCTTAGTTCAATTTAAACATGATACAAACCATCTTAGTTCTATTAAACATGGCACAAACCATTTTAGTAGCACAACAATCCAAACAAGGATGTTAAGTATTTTACTTCAAAATAATAGAAAAAAATCGTCTTAGTACACATTACTATAAGTATATCTTACATAAGGATCATTAAAAAAAAAGCAGAATATACTTAATGCTAATAACACATAGCAATCAAGTTTTAAACTAACATGGCAAATCATGTGGAATAATTCAAGTCACAACTTACTTTTATCGAAGACGCGGAGTGAAGTGGTTCTTGGAGATTTTTGAGTTAGTTATAGTCTAGAATTATTTTTTCCAAAATTAAATTTTTGACTCACGTTTATAAAAATCATTTTGTAAAATAACCTAGTTCTCTATAACTACAGCTCTGATACCAATCTGTCACACCCCCAATTTATCAGAGTAAGGCAACACAATGGGGTGCGACGGTCATGACTATCACAAGATATAGATACAAAGAACGACTATTTTAAAGTCGTTTTAATTTAATTAAAATCATAAAATTTGTTCGGAAGCGAATTACACAGGATCATAATAAAACATTGTTTCAAAAGACTTCAATATTGTTCCAAATATCCAAACACTAGTCACGACCATTTTATTTAAAAATCTCCCAAGCATAACCACGTCACTCCTTCGTCTTGATACCTGAGAAAAACATTGCTAAAGCGTCAACACAAAGGTTGGTGAGTTCATAGGTTTAAGTTTAAATAGTGTGATGAACCATAAGATTTTCAAAGCAACCGGCATATAATCTTATAACAAATACAAGATTATAATCAAAAGTATACGTTTCAACAACCTACGTCTAAGCTCATGACACCGAAGCGTTAACCAACCAACAAGATATAATGAGAGCCCGAGCAAATGCCTATCCCAAAGCATTCGTAACGACTCAAATGTAAGTGTATCTAATTTGGTCACACAACCAACATTAGATAGGGAGGTCAATCCCAATAGATCTATCCATAACATTCGCGCTTACACAAAGTAATTAACGGTTCACGATAGTGGGCTAAAGCATCTAGGGATATCGCTACTTAGACATCATGTAGGCAAACGTATGAGTTTAAGGCACTTATGTTCATCCGTTAAAAACAAGCAATGTTCTCACCCAAAAATAGTTAAATCAATTAAAAGTGGGGCTATGAAACTCACCTCGATGAAGTAGTAAATATGATCAAGAAAGATAGCTCTGAAAATCCAGGCACGCAAAACTATGCGCAAACGATCTACTCGTAACCTAAGTAAATTGTCGTACTGAGGCTAAATACAAGAAATATTAATGTATAATGCATTTGGTAAATATTTTATACTTGCTATAGATTTATAAAATGTTTTTATACATTTTTCTCGTTCAACAATTTTATCACGGGGTCGACTTTGGGTTACGATAACTCGTTAAATATTTGTCCGAAAAATAAACGGGTTCTTGTTATAAAAACTAGGCCACGATCTCTTCGATATTTGATAAAAATCTCATTTTTATGTAATCTCTAAGCATAGAAAATAATTAGGCAAAGTAGAGCACTCACACACAAACTGTCACAAGTAAAGTTCAATTATATATAAGTATCAAACAAGCATTTTTAGAAATTAATTACGGGTTCGTTACTCAACTTCAAGAAAAATGAAAAGTCACGTTATAAACTAGGCTATGTCAAGTTTAACAAGGTATTTTTAGATCTACGGGGCATGGCCATTTGGTCGGTTACAGGTAGACATGAAATTAGCTCTAAGAGTCAAATCTATTAAGTTATATGTAAGTATTTAGCAACTTTGGAAATAAAAGAGAAGCACTAGCTTTGTGTTCACACTCCGCTTGGTAATTAAAAATGCTTTTAATTTTCTTGGCTCCTTTTCCACAGATATTTTTATCCAAGAGAAAAGGAAATGGTTTCATCACACATACATGAGCACACATATACACACACGCAACATATTAGTTAATTTGAGGATAGTACTATGTTTTGTTTTGTGGTCCCTTGTTTACTAATACTACACGAATACAAGGAGGGGATGACCCTACCCTGCCATCACTTTAACATACATACATGCATACCATATTCATAATATTAAGTCAATCAAAGAAAAAGAGTTGCTATTTTTGGTCTATTGCTCACGCAGGCTGCTCAAAAGAGGAAAGAGGATGGTTTTATGCTTTGTTCCCATCACAGGACCATAGATACACGCCACACATACAATAATATTTCCAATCACTTAAAAAGTATTTGCAAAATGACACATGCACTAGTTCAAAAAAAATGACACATACACGAGGTACCCTCCCAAGAGTCATACAAAACATCACACGCATACAGGGCAAACATAAACGCATACTTACATATGCACACATCAAGCACTCCCTTTTTTTATACTAATATTCAGCTTGTCTTTGAAACGTATTACTAGGTATTACTTATTTCTTGTTCTCATGCAAACACACACTTTGAAAATGGTAGCAGCAGCAGGTCTATACTCGTCACATAAAATCATATATTTATGTTTGGTCTCTAGAGCTTTACAACACACACATAATACAAATCTTCCCATGTAATAAGTTAAAAGTAGAAAAAGGGTGCCTGTTATTGCTACTGTCAATCGTAGGGTACCCCAAAGGGGAAAATGATTACCATTTTTGTTTAAGTATATTAGAATTCTATTGATTTGTTTGTACTTGGCCTCCTTACATACAACTCTTGTATACTAGTACTTTACAAGTTCCACATGCATATGTATACTCATAAACTATACTATGAAAAAAAAAAGTTTTCATTTGTCCTTGGTTTTGGTCTCTGCCTACGTCCCATCTTAACCCCAGTTGTGCAAAAGTCCTTTCCTATTTTCTGCATGTTGGAACACACAAGTAGGGATTCATCTCTAGTCTATACTCACACATAAGACATATATATACATGCAAATTACAGCAGCTTACATGAAATGAAAATGAAAATCTCAAGTTCTAATGTTTACCAAAAATCATAGATGTCCAAGCATGCATACTCATTTCTTTTCTCAACGTGACACACATACATGTAGTGGTTTCAATGTCTTTGTGAAGAGCTTTAGTTTTCTTGTTTTAGTTCCTTATTAGCAATACATAAACACATGCTTTGTTCTCATGTTAAATGATAAACTCATGCTCGTTTTATAACATGAATTCATGTAAAACCATACATAAAATCACACTTTCCCATCACATTGAATCATATAGATCCATACTTTATATCTCACATCCGTTTCCCCACATAAGTTTATTTAGAGGGTCTTTTAAATAGTTAGGTCGTTGAGTAACATCTCATTAAAACCCTAGCCGTGACTTAGTTGTTTAGGTTTGGAAAAGTATCTAGCAAGTATAAAAGTATCAACCTTCATAGTTTAGCAAAGAACATGAATACTTACAAAAGTCCTATGATTATTTGATGAAGATGACGCAAGAGCTATAGGACGTTAACCCGAATACCTAGCTTGCTTAAACAACCCGTCTTCCTAGCTTGTTTTATTTTCTACCGTGACCTATCCTCAATGAGGTTTTATGCTTTTCTTTGATGAGCTCAAGTGTTTGAGTGTGTGTTTAAGTGAGAAATGAGGCTTTTATTTATAGGCAAGAGAGTGTTGGTTTGGGGTTAAACAACTTAGTTAGGACTAAGTTGGCTTAGTCAGGGCTTAGTTAGGGGGGTTCTAGTTAGTTTGTAACTAGTTGCCAACCAAAAGGACTCTCATGGGAAATTGCATCTTGAATAGGGAAGAGCGCGAACTGGAGAAAGTATAAAGGGGTCTTGGGGTTTCGTTTCATGGCTGCAAGGGAAGAGGGTAATGTGTACTTGTGTTTGACTAACATTAAAGTGTTGGTTGTATGATAAAGATTTTAAGAATTTATGGGGGAAATAGTATGTATCTATTTCCGCTAGTTCTTGGGAGAGAAGGAGGGAACAAAAGTACATTACATTAATTTGGTGGGTGAGGTACCAACATGTTTGCATTTTGAATTGTGGAAATGAAAATAAAACGTGGTCTTGTAGTATTATCAAGAAGGATGGGGGACCAATCTCATGGTACAAGGAAAGAGTTTGTTTGTGATAAATGTTTTGAAGGATTAAATTTAGTATAAAGGTCTTAGTAGTAGTTCTTAAATAATTTGTAAAAAAAAGAAAATGGGTAATCTCTAAGCGTGTTCTAAATGTATTGTGAAAAATATTAAATTTACGTAGTACTCTCTTAAATTATGTTACTCTAAATAAGTGTCGACTTCAAAAGTAGAAATTCTTATCATGTAACGTAAACGAATAATAAGTCATTTAAGTAGTAATTGACTAATTGTTATGAACATCATTCATAAAAAATTTCAAATTCGTACACAAAATACGCGTAATCAATCGGGATATTCAATAGACACACAAGTCTAACCCGAACCATCGCGTTTCACATAAATTAAATAGATTCAAAATTCACGTTTGTGACAACTTTCACCTTTCTCTTCTCCCTTGCCTTCTTCAACCGTCATTGTTTTAGTGAATTGATCACCAAACTCTATGATATCCCAGAGAACATAGTGTTCCATTTTGAGGTATTGTTGGATTCTGAATTCCCATAATTAAAAGTTTTCAGGATCCAACATGGGTAGTTTGAGGTTGTTGTGGTTGTTGCTGTTTGAGGAAGAGTCTGAAGACATGGTTGTAATGATGGTTTTGTTCTTGGTTTAGTCAAAGTTTCTCAACAAGCTCTGATACCACTTGTTGATCCCAAACTCAGATCTTAAACCTTTATAGCTTGAAGAGTTGTGATAGAAAGAATAAATTCAATCTAACACTAGAGAAACTTTGCAATACAAAGTAACTAAAGAAGATGCGGAATATAGTGTTTAGCACAAGAACAAATGATTAAGGCAAACGTTAAACTTTAATATATCAATGATATACGATTACCCAATAATGGTATTAGGGTTACAAAAACCTTAAAGTATGAAATGAAAGACAATTGAGAAAGACCCACTTTGCATGACAACCTAGTGAGTCCTTTTATAGGCATAAGGACTCACGTACAAGATTACTACTAAAAAACTTGGAAAGTATCTCGGAGTAGTAACAGAAACGCGTAATAATATATTCCAAGTTTATCTCTAGCGGCAGGGCCTTTGACTTCAGCAGGGGAACCAATCCCCCTGCCTTTGTTATTTGGCAGGGGAACTTACTCTAGCAGGGGAACAAACGACCAACTAGCAGGGGTAACTAATATACTTGTATTTATTCCCAACACTTAAATCTAAGGAAGGATCCACTTGTAGACTAGGTACCAAGCACGGGGAGGATGGTAAGCCATAATTAAGTTGTTTTTATGTGTGTTTTAAGGCTTTGAGAGATGGATGGCTAGAAGGGTGTAGGAGGTCTTGATAGGTGCTTTTTGAAAACAATTTGCAAGGGAAAAATGTTATCACCTGTAGGTAGAGATGGCAATAACCAAATTTATCCAATAGTTTGGGTTATGGTTAATGTTGAGAACAAGGAAAACTAGAGTTGGTTCATGCAGTGCCTCATTGATGACTTGGGAATGGGCTGTTAGTGAAGGTCTAACAGTCATACATGACCAACATAAGGTACTAACCTATTCTCATATCCTTGTAAGTTTGTTTGCTACATTTAGCACCTTATATACATAATATATATGCCTTTTGCATGGTATTATTGAAGCCGCTAAAGTTGTGATACCTTTAGCCGCGCATAGACAATGTGCAAGGCACATATATGCTAACTTCATAAAGAGGTTCACTGGTGTGCAATTTAGGAGCTCGTTTTGGCAAGCAGTTAAGGCAACTTCTCCTAGAAGATTTGAAAAAGTAATGAAATAAATACAATAACTAAGCAAAGAGGCACACAAGCATCTACTGGAGAGAAATCCAAAAACCTGGAGTAGAGATTTTATAAGAACATATAGGGGTTGTGAAGCTATAGAAAATGGAATAATTGAGTGCTTTAACTCACTTATAGTAAAGGCAAGAAGAAAACTAATCATTAACATATTGGAGGATATCAGGATTGGGTTAATGGAAAGGATGAAAAAGACGAGGGAAAAAACGTACAAATTGGGCTGATGTTATTTTTCCTAACGTTAGAAAGAATTTTTAAAAACTAAAATATCTTCACATGTAATACTTTCTTCTTCTTCTTTTAGCAGTTAATACATCCAATCTTGTATATTTTAGTATATAGTAACACTTCCTTCTTTTTTGTAGGAACTAGAA
The DNA here is from genome assembly GCA_025667525.1 of Glebionis coronaria. Taxonomy (NCBI): domain Eukaryota; kingdom Viridiplantae; phylum Streptophyta; class Magnoliopsida; order Asterales; family Asteraceae; genus Glebionis; species Glebionis coronaria. The sequence continues at coordinate 536,988,425 of CM046881.1, read as the reverse complement.
AGTGGTGCCTAGTGGTGAGACGAGGTTTAAAGTTAGGAATGGGTATGAGGTGTTTAAGGTGGATGAAAGGTTTAGGACATGTACTTGTAGGGCTTTTGCAGTTTTATATCTTTACATTAGGAGCCTGAACACTATGTTTTGGATTGGTATTCAAAGGGAAATTTTGTTTCTGCTTATAACCACTACATTGATTGACTTAATAGAATGGATCAATGGCCTCCCTCAACCTTACAAAAGCCATTACCTCCACTCAGTAGAAGGATGCCTGGTGGACCACCACATAAAATAAAAAGACATGCTCATGAAAATGATGGTAACAAGTCAAGATTAAGTAGGAAAGTTTTAGTAAATCATTGTATTGTATGTGGTAACTCGGATAATCAGAGGGCTTGTACAAGAAATGTAGATGTTAGTGGGTCAACCTCTGCAAGATGTGGTTTTACCTCTACAAGAGGTGGTCGAACCTCTGCAAGAGGTGGTCTACCTCTGCAAGAGGCGGTAAGACTTGTGCAAGAGGTGGTAAGACCTATGCAAGAGGTGGTTCTACCTCTACTAGAGGTGGTTTTACCTATGCAAGAGGTGGTTCACCCTCTGAAAGAAGTGGTTCACCCTCTGCAAGAGGTCCTAGAGGTAAAATAGGCGTTGTTGATAGACGAAGTATTGGTGGTAGTGGAAGAGGTGTTAGTGGTAGTGGAAGAGGTGTTGGTGGTAGTAGAAGGTTTAGGGGTGGTGGCAGTCCAGGTGTGAGAATGACTAGCAATGGTTTCAAGGTTAAGGGTGGTGGAAGTCCAAGTGTGAGGACACATAATGAAATAGATGTTAGAACTAGGGGAAGAGGAGGTGGAACTACACTAATAGGATTTGGCGTTTATTGGGATCTAATAGATGGATAAACCATGCTAGGAGTAAGTATCTTGACACTTGCACATTTTTATTTTCTATGCAATTTAGTTTTTTATAGTAGTAATATTATTTGTTTTGGTTTCAGGACATAAAGGGTATTCCTAGACCAGCATGGCTAGTAGAAATTACACCCATTGATGAAAGGATTCATGCTAACTGTCAAGAGTTGATTCTAGTTAATAACTCTCAACCATTATCATCTCAGTAGGAAGCAATACTAGATGATGATGTTTAAGAACAAGAGTAAGGTGAGCATGATGTCGAACTAAGAAATAGAAGGACTTCATAAAGGTTGAAGCTTAAAAACTTCAACAAGCAACTAGAAGCATGACTTGGCTAAACAAAAGATGATGTTATTTCCATTGAGTAGCAATTATGGTCTATTTAAAATGGTGGCCATATGATTGCTACTTTCGTTTATGAGCCATTTAACTTTAAGTATTATAAGAACTCGTAAGTGTAGGATAATCAAGTTAAGAACATGGTAACTGTAGGATGCAAATTAGATTGGCAAGCCACATGTTTGGCACTTTTGTATATCAACCATCTATTGTAAGACAAAGTTAACAATTGCAACTTTGGCAACTTTGGTATGACTAAATCTTTTGTTAATCAACATTATCTCTTCATTATATTGTATTTTTTAACATTTGCCAAGAAGATTATTAAGACAAATGATACAACAACAACATTAATATTATTCCAGGATTAAAACTACAACAGCCTACCACATCTAGTGGATACATATTAGTTCTTAACATCATAAACATTACAAAAGATACCCAAAACATAACACCAGGTATTACAACATCCTACCACATCTTACCAACTATCATTAACCTAATAAGAAACAACCTAATAAAAGATAACCATCAACACCCTATTATAGAAGTGATAATGATCCCTTCATTATTCGATTTAACAATTTGTTCTTATGCAGCCATTAGGTTAACATAATTTTGGTACATCCTTGTTTGATACCATTGATTCGGTAAAGGCATATATGTTGGTCCCTTGTAATTAGTGTTATACTTAATAATGATAAGTATAAACCTAACTCATGGTAAAGTAATGTAATAAAACACAATTATATAACAAACAAGACACAAAAGGTTTTTCAACGCTTAACTCTTACTATTCAAAGAATTATACCCTATTATATGTGAAACTACAATAGGGATTGAATAGACAATGTGTGTTTGGTGATCTCCTCACTAATGAACTATATCAATCCTAACGATAAATAAGTTCGACGATTAAGTCAACATGAGTTTAGAACTCAAGTGCTTTCTATCATATTTGGAAGAGATAATTTGTTTGTGAATGACTAAAGCATTAAGTGCACAAACTTGATTCTCTTTTTTATAATGCATCCTATTTATAGACTAGAAGGTTAGGTACGTGACAAAGAATTGCCATGTGCAATTATTGTCTTTAACTGAGGTACAAGGTACAAACTTGTCTTAACCTAAACTAGGTATGAGGACAAAGTTCTTTACAAACTCAGTACCCTTTTCTAACCTAAAAGGATAAGTCACGATAAGCGTGTGTGTACTACATATTATCTTTTTCAAACTTATCCCGCCTTTACTTAAGTCTTGAAGATGGCATTGTTCCTTCATGGAGATCGTATGGGGCTCAGTGAGTCTATTGCCACCACTCATTGAACCCATCACTTTCATCTTCGTCTCAGGTACATCATTCATTGAGTTTCGCCTCATTAAATACTCGAGTCTTTTTTTTAGACTCATGTTGAGCTCTCGAAGGTAACTCACTGAGTGACTATTCACTCAGTGACTTTTTTATGTTCAAGGTTATTCAATACACTTAGGCTTATTGTTATTCAAATCCATCAGGTATACCACCCTGTATAGAATTGGCCATTAATTAGATCAATCTGTAGAAAGTTGGTCGAAAAATATTCCCTATTTTGTAATAAGTGAGCAAATAGGCTTCTTCTCATACTGACTGAATTAAAGATGAAGAGTCTTGTTTTAAACAAATTACTTTTTTTATTCATCATTACATTGACCTATCAGTCTATTACAAGAAAAACATTTGAAACAAAAGATAAAGTAGTACTCAGGCTTCCATTGCTTCCCTCTTCACTCTTGAGGAGCTTAACACTTTCTCCTTGTCAGGCTTTCTAGCAATCATCTCTATGATCTTGACTGCAAACCTTTTGTTCTCCTTAGTCTGAAGTTGTCCAGCCATGACTAGGTAAATAAACAATCACTCAGTGGTGCACTTATCAATGTCATTCATCCTTTGGAAGGCATAGTCATTAAATTCATCAATGAAGAAGATTACCAACTCAGGTTCTTCAATCACCATATTGTTCACAAAGGGGACATTTTCAGGTAGTGTCTTGTTGCACTCTAACCTAGGGATTTTTTTTCAGGCTCATATTCGATCCTTCTTCTCTTTCTTCCCTGAATTCTGGTGGGATCTTGTTCAACCAAGGAAAGTTCCTCAGAGATGCCCAATTTTTCATTTACTTGCTTCAACCTCTTATATCTCTTGCTGAGGGAGTTAAGTAACTCAGGTACACACTTATTCGACTTGGTCCTAGGATTCTTCACATCGCATCCCATTCACTAAGACCAAAATCTCAAAAAGAGAATTTCTTCATCACCTCAAAAATTCTTTCATCGTTGTTTATAAACACAGATATGGAGACTGGTTTAGTGTGAGGGATTATCTGAAGGTTAGTGATCGACTCAGCCTTCCTCGTTTGAGTAGTGATCCAGGTGTACTGATCCAAACAAATTTTTTTTAACTCTAAGATTCTTTGTTGTTGTTTCTTTATCATAACATCCTGAATGGTTTTGAGTACTTCTTCTTGCTTTCTGATGAACTCTTGAACACCAGCCTTACTCACGAGTTCCTTTGGATCACCACCAACTTCTTTTATAAATTCAGTGGATACTTTGGGGATTTCGGCCCTTGTAGCCTCACTTATCTTAGCCTTCTCAGGCTTCTCCATTCTATCCATGTACTTCTAAATCTGTTCAGCTGTCAGTTTATACATTTTTCATTAATCTCATAAGGGATTAGAATTGGAGCATCAGAGTTAGGGCTTCGTTTCCTTGAAGCCCTGACTAACTTCTTGGGTGGTGTCTCAGCTTCATCAGCTATCCCCTTGCCTTTATCCACTTTTGATACTGAATATTCAAGGGCACTCTCTTCAAGGATTGATTTAATGAAGTTTAGTGGTGTTGGGTTAGATATTTCAGGTTCCTTAGTTTGTTGTTCAATGACCATCATTTCCAAATTTCCCTTCTTTAGATCATCAGTTTATGCTCCCCCTTAGCTTAAGAGGATGATTCTTCCCATGTTTTGAGTTTTGGTGCTTCATTCTCCCCCTAAAAAGTTAAAGGATTAGGTTGAATGATTCTAACTTTTGACAGTGCAGAGGGTCCTGATGGGGAGGGATTGGTGGTCCCTTTAAATGCCATAAACATCTTAGTAACCATCTCCTTCATAGACCGGGTGTCAGCCTTTATAAAAATCACATCTGCTTGAATGATCACCTAAGAGTTTTCCATTGTGGTTCCTTGTCCTAAGGCTAGGGATATCAGAGTCCTTAAGTGACTGAGCAATCTCAAAGAGATTTGTTGCATTAACCATATACCCCTTGGCCGCCTTGCTAAGCTGAAACTCGGCCTCAGGATCCATGTGAACATCCTCGAAAATCGCATCACACTTATACTTGACAACTTGGAGTTCAGTTTGGTGAGCTGCCAGTTGATTGAGAACAACTGACAACTTTTCATTCTTGAGTTGATCCAAGAGGATACCAACTTTGGAAGTGGACTCGGTGGTGCTAGAAACAATTCCATCTATAGTAGCTTTCAAGGATACATTGGCTTCAACCATGGGGAGTGCCTTGTTTAGAAAATTGATCAACTTTTTCTCTTGAGCCTCATGGCTGGTGTTTCACTGATGAAATTCATTGGATTGTCAAGCAGGACCCTCAGTTCTTTCTTAGCCTCTTCAAAACGATCACCATACACCCTAAATTCATCAAGTATGGTTGTTGCTTTGGCAAACAGATCTTGATGCATATAAGAGACATCTTCTTTTTAAATTCTCATAGAGATGTTTGAAGACACCCCTGAGGGTCTCATATAGCACCTTCTTAGTGATAGGCTTGCTATCATCAAATTCGGATTCCGGAACCTCAGTCTGAGTCCCCAGTGAAGAGGTGTCAAGGTGTGCCTCATGAGAGGGTTTTTGTGTTGACGACTCAAGGGAGGGCTCCTTTTGGAGGGATGCCTCAGGGGAGGGATTTTGTTGAGCCTCAGGAGAGGGTGGAATGTCCAAGAATGGAAGGGACTGAGGCTTCTAGTGTGGTTGAGGAGGAACTTAAGTTTCATCAGTATCCATATCATCTCCAGCCTCAACCATTTCATCATTGTCACTGAACCCTTAGAGTTCATCCTTAGACTTTTAGAACAATGTAACATAGTCCCCAAAGGTCAGTAAAACTTTTGGTTTATTCAGCTCCTCTTCAAAATAAGGCTTGACTTTATTGAGGTCACTCTATGCCTTAAATCCTGTGGATTGGGTTTTATCTAGCTGATTCTCAGAGGTAGTTTGTGATGATCATGAGTGAAAGTTGGATCCCTATCAGCGAGTTGTCTTACCCATGGGCTTCTCTCTGAGTATTTGGGATCAGTATTAGTTCCTTCAGGCAAAGACTTGGGATGAAGTGTACCTTCATCGGGAGTGGTGGAAGTAGGATTCCTATCAGCGGGGTGTTTTACCCATGGGCGTCCCTCTGAGTCTTGGGAATCAATTTTGGTTCCCTCAGGCAAAGACTTTTGTTGTAGTGTGCCTTCATCGGGAGTTGTGGAGGTGATAGGCCTATCAACAGGGTGTTTTACCCGTGGCCGTCCCTCTGAGTCTTTGGCCTTAGTTTTGTCTTCAGGAAAAGGTTGTGATGTACTAATGCCTACATCAGACTGGTGGATAGGTAGTCGCGTAGCAGAGGGTTGTTTATGTCCCTCCCTATCAAGAGGACCAGTAGGTTAGCCCGTCGACCCTGATTGTGATGTATTAGGGCCTCTCGTAAGCTCTTTCCCTTGGGGTAGTTGAAGCTTGGTCTGAACAAGGGTGGGCTTTTTGGTCTTGGGATTTTTCTTACGTGTCTCGGAAGCCTCAGGGCCATGTGCCTTTGGGATGCTCTTTGGTATAGTCTGAGTCTTCTTGTTCCCTTTCTTTGGAGAGAAAGGAATGGGAGACACAGATGATGCACGACTGATCACCTCAGTGATATAAGCCGTCAATTCAATGGGGATGACTTCATAGGGGTTCTTTGAAAAGTTTATGGAACTCAGGATAACGGGTGAAGACCCAGAAAGATTGTCCTAAGTGTAAGATGAACCCAGTAATTGTTTAAAGGCGTAATATATGAATCTAGGGTAAGAAACATACTTTTGCTTGGACTCCTTCAGGAGCCTGGTTACGATATCATTAAAAATGATCTCTCTTATGTCAACCTTCAGTCCATTAATAAGACTGAAGATTAGCATCTGCTGAGTAGAATTAACTTGCTCAGTAGATGAGTGGTTCCCATCGATTACCTGAATCACAAAAGTGACCAGGATCCTCCAATCCATAGGGAAAGCAGTTTTAATCAAAGGGGTTTTATATGCAAGCAGTTTAGGGACCCTGATACTTTTCAGTCCATTTTTAACTGACTCATTGTCAGGATGTTCAACATATTCCCCTTTATTATAGTCAAGTCCACTAGCTTCACAAAAAGATTTAAAGTCTAAAGTCAATGGTGTCTTCCCATTGTTCATAGTGAACTTGATGACTGATCCTTTATGTGACTTTATCTCAGACCCTTGTGACCCTTCAGGCCCTTGGGTTCGGATTACAACCACAACAACATACAATAACTCCCTGAGATAGTCATGGTATAATATTGAGGGGTGTTAGTAAAAGCATCAGCCCAAGCACAATTTTTAAGAAATTTGCAAATAGGTTTGTAGGCTGATGTATTACGAGGGTGACTGAAATTACCCCCGTAATTGTTTCCTGAAAAATGGACCCTTCACTAATGAGATGCCTAGCACGAGGGGCATATGGAATAGCCATGGATAGTGCCATTTAAAAATTGTTTTGAAATAAAAAACAGTGGAACTTGTGATAATCAAACCAATACTTGTTTCTTGTTATAAGGCAACGGATGGTCACCAAGTGACTTAATGCAAGCTTTTGCGTAAATCAAAAGAGAGATGTAATCACTAAGTAAATTCGATTGCTGGCGCATATATGATATAACAATTAAACAAGTGGATATTGTGATTACCTTTTAGAAATACCCTTTGCTTGAATCAAAATTTTGAACACATACTTTTTTGGATAGAAATTGTTTGCAGAATATAATTGCTAAAAACTTTTGTGTATGTTTTTGTGAGAAATAGGGTATTTATAGGCATGGACGTGAAAGGATAATTATATGAAATAGTTCTGAATAATTTTCGCATCCGCATTTAATGCAATGTACCCAAGTGGTACCCCATTTTTCTCGACAACTGTTCCGTTACTGCATACCAAACGTGTTTTTTTGCAAAGATGACGTAGGGTCATGTGCAGTTGAAAGGGCAGTTTTACAACGGAACAAGTTTGAAAAAGCAAGCAATAAATGCTTAGTAGGTAATTTTGATATTGCCCCCCCTTGACCAGTTGACGACAGTCAAACTAGGAATATTTGTTCCTTATTTAATGTTGTGAGTCACCAATCTAGGACATTAAGTAACTAAATCCTTAGAGCATTTAGTTACTCATTTAATATGTCTCAGCATCAAAGGGAAGGCATAAGATATTTTCAGGGAGTAGATGAGAATATACACTATATTAAACAAAACATCATCAATGACCCTGATTAGTCTATGTTCAGCATACCAAGTTCGGCTTCAGTCTAGTGAACGTTGGTTCATCCAATGGTTTTGCGAAAATATCAGCTAGCTGATATTTAGTTGGAATGAAGTGTAATTCAGTGTCACCTTTCATGATATGATCCTTGAGGAAGTGATATCTTATGTCTATGTGTTTTGTCCTATAGTGTAGGATAGGGTTGTTTGATATGACAATAGCGCTGGTGTTGTCTCAAAATATAGGAAATACTTTGTATTCAACATTGTAGTCCCTGAGTTGACTTTTCATCCAAAGGATGTTTCCACAACAACCAGCTACAGCCACATATTTAGCCTCCGTAGAGGACATGACTACTGACTGCTATTTCTTTCACTCCAACAAATTAGCTTGCCACCAAGAAATTGACATGAACCTAAAGTGCTTTTTCTATCCATGTTACAGCCAGCATAGCCTGAGTCTGAGTATCCTTTAAGATCGAAGCCTGAGCAGCGAGGATACCAAAGACCCAATGTTGGAGTACCCTTCAAGTATCAGAAGATTCGTTTAACAACAATAAGGTGTGATTATTTGGGATCGGTCTGATATCTTTCACATAAGATAGTTGAGAATTAGATATCAGGCCAGGTTGCCGTTAGATACATTAATGATCCAATCATTCCCATAAAGAGTGTTTGATTGACTGGTTTACCAGTTAGATCGGGACCTAAGTTGTTTGGAACCATAGGAGTCTTTACTGAAGCACACTTAGAGATGTTATATTTCTTGAGTATTTCTCTAGTGTATTTTTCTTGACAGACTGAGATCCCTTTGTCCACCTGTTTGATTTGTAGTCCAAGAAAGTATGTTAACTCACCCATCATACTCATTTCGAATTTCTTTGTCATAAGTTTCTCAAACTTTATACAAAGCTTATAGTCAGTGGACCCGAATATGATGATGTCAACATATATTTGAACTACCAAGACATCCTCTTTGGTTCTAAAGATAAACAATGTATTGTATATCTTCCTCTTGACAAATTTATTCATTATCAGGAAGGTAGAGAGAGTTTCATACCATGCCTTAGGTGCTTGTTTCAGTCCATATAGGGCTTTGTCTAGTTTGCAGACATGGTTAGGAAAACTCGGAGCTCTAAAAAACATGAGGTTGAGCTACATAAACTTCTTTAGTGATCTTGCCATTCAGGAAGAAACTTTTCACATCCATTTGAAATACTTTGAAATTCATGTATGTGGCATAGGCAAGGAGGATTATGATGGCTTCCATTCTTGCTACAGGGAAAAGGTCTCTTCATAGTCTATACCTTCCAATTGACCACACCCCTGAACAACAAGTCTAGCCTTGTTTTTGATAAGAGTTCCACTTTCATCAGTCTTGTTTTTTAACACCCATTTTGGGCCAAGAGCTAATTTTCCCTTAGGGAGAGGAACTAGTTTCTAGACTTTGTTTCTGAGGAACTGATTGAGTTCTTATTACATAGCCTAAACCCATCTTGGGTGTGTCAGGGCCTCTAAAACCTTTTTAGGTTCAATTTCAGAGAGGAAATCTACGAACAGACATTCATGAGCTGAGGTTGCAGAAAGTTGAGCAGCTTGGCTGCATGTGAGCATCCCCTCAGATGCATCACCAATTATATTCACGAGTTATATATGTTGGTGTCTTGACCATCTATCCTGAGGACGTAGGTTAGAACTTGTGGTTAATTGATGATTGTCAGGGATTTGTTCTTCAATACTTAGTACTGGATAATTGGTTTCCACTGAAGGATGTATAGTGGTGGTTAGGTCACATGATCCATCGACAAACCTTTCAGTGTTTGAACTACTAGGTGAATCATTTGATTCATCATCCTGAGTAGATGAGGTAATAACTTCAGGGACATGTTGATTTGTAATCAAATTTTTATTGACCTATTGTGAGGTGAGATGTGAAATGATACATTAGAATTAACATGATACTGTCTTGAGGAATTTTTTCATACTCATCAGGATGGTATCTTGATGAGTCATTAATCCCTATATCTTCCACTGATTGATTTGTGAAATTTATGGCATCCATACTTTCATCAAATGTGATATGAAAGGATTCCTCAATCTGTTGTCTTCTTGTGTTAAAGATCCTGAAGGATTTGGAGACAAATGAGTATCCAATAAAGTATCCATCATCAGCTTTAGCATCAAATTTACCAAGATGATTCTTTTGATTGTGAATGAACAAAGGACATCCAAACACATGAAAGTAGATGATATCTAGAATCCTTTCCCTGAATATTTCATAAGGAGTCTTATCATGTCTTTTGACAATTATACTTCTGTTCTGAGTGTAACAAGCAACTTTTACTGCCTCAGTCCAGAAGTGTTTTGAAAGACTCGATCCATTGAGCATAGTCCTTGTAGCTTCAATGAGAGTTCTATTCTTCTTTTTAGCCACACCGTTTTGTTCAGGTGTGTAAGGAGAAGAGAAGTTATGAGAAATTCCTTTCTCAATACAAAAACTCTCAAGATCTTGGTTGCTGAATTCTATTTCATTATCAGTTATGAGTTGCTTGACTTTGGTATCATTCTGATTTTCTACTTGCTTGATAAAGTACATGATGAATTTAGGAGCCTGACCCTTTTTCTTTAGGAAGTATACCCATGTGTATCTTGAAAATTAATCAACAATGACTAGGGTATACTTCTCAAGATTTATGGACATTGGACTGATAGGTCCAAATAGATCCATATGGAGCAAGTGAAGACACTTCCTGATTGAGAAGTTTTGCTTTGGCTTAAAGGAAGCTCTCTTGTGTTTACATTTTTCACAAGCTGAGGAAGGTTTATCTTTCGAATACACAAGAGATGGCAAGCCAAGGACTTTGTTTTGTTTAGCAAGCTTATTAATGTCTTTGAAATTGAGATGAGACAACCTCTTATGCCACAACCAATTGACTGAGTCTGAATCTTTGGCAAAGAAGCATGCTCCTGAGGGAGTCACATATGACATGTCTAGGACATATACATCATTCCTTCTTGGAGCAATCAACACAATTTCTCTATTTGCATTAAATATTGTTCCTTGCTTATCATCGAACTAAATGATATATTTGGCATCACACAGTTGGCTGATACATATGAGATTATACTTCAGACCATTTACAAACGCCACTTTTGAGAAAACTATTCCACCACATTTAATTGAACCATATCCCTCAGTAACACAAGATGAGTTATCACCAAACACTACCTTAGGACCTGGTTGCTCTACGTATTTTTGCAGATAAGTTTTGACCCCTGTCATACTTCTTGAACACATGCTGTCTAAGTACTAGACACGCTCCTTGAAGTGTTTCTACACAAATAACGAGGTGGATTAGTTTCTCTTGCGAGCCCACTTTCTAGTAGACTCTTTGGCTCTTGGAGCCTGACGTCTTTCACCTCGTTTGAAGTATTCAAACTCAACATGGTTTTGAGGTGGAATGAAGTGCTTCCACATGTGTTGCAGCTTAGTCCTACTGAGGATTCAGTAGTTTGAGATGACTCAGCTAGCATACCTCTTCTGACCATAATGATCCTATTATGCCTTGAGGTAGAGTGATCATTGCTTCCACAAGTTTCACACTTAGGATAATATAAGCAATCATCAGGTCTATGGTCAGAGACGCCACAATGTGTACATGGTGGAAAATGCTTAGCCTTAGGCTTCTTGATTTGTTTAGAGGTGGGCCCATAGTTATTAAGGTTGTGCATTATATTTATTAGCATTTCTAATAGAAGCCATGTATACATCATGCTCAACAGTCCTATGATCATCACCCTTGCACTTCATGCAGTAGAGTACTCTAAAGAAATAATCAATGGTGTGATTTGCGTAGTGAAAAAGTTCACATGAAAGCTTTGGTTTGGTTTTAACATTCTTGGAAGACTCTGGTTCTGATTTGTTACTTTTTGATGATTCAGGCTGTAAGGACACAGATGTTTCACCCTGAGTTTTTGAAGTTGAGTTAAGCTTTTCTTCCATGAACATTTGAAATAGTTTAGCCAATTCCTCTTGATTAAAAATAGGAGTGGTAATAACCAAGTTTGTGGGAGTACTTGAGGAAGATGTGGGTTTCGTTATTTTTCTAGTGATAATTCCTGACTCAATGTTATTAAATAAATCCTTTGAGTCAGGCTTTGTTTGTTTTGAACAACTTAAACCATCTCTTTCTTTAGGTGAGTGTTCTCAGAGCATAAACTTGCTCCTTGAAGAGTTTTCAAAGGAGACAAAGGAGTCTAAATGTCTGTCTCAGTAACACTTGATGATTTAGTGTTACTAGATTTATTTGAGACATCAGGCTTCTCAGTAAGTCCAAGCATTTCATTGACAGCATGAGTTTCAAGTATCAAGATTTTTCTAGTGTTAAAGTTAGGTAACACACTGTCATTTGATCTTTTAACCCAATCCTTTGATTTATGTATCATTTCTTGATCAAACCCTACTGAGGCTAGGAGGAATGCCTTTTCACTCATTTCCTTCGTAGGTGGCTTTTTAGTGAGTTGACTTGTCCCAAGAATTTTCTTCTTTTGAGTAGGAATTTGACTATCAATGCACCGAGACACTAAGGTGGAGTTATTGGTCCATTTTTCTTCCTTAAGTTGTTCTTGATTAAGTTTAGTAAGTTTAGTTTACTGAAGTTGATAACTTAGTTTACTGAAGTTGATAACTTACTACTTCTAGTTTAGCTTGTTTCAAAATAAGTAAATCATATCTACATTTGTTTAATTCAAAAACAATTTTGTTATATTTTGAAAGAAGGTTTAATCTATGCCCTTCAATAAATGATAAATCAATGTTTAAATACTTACGGTATATTTTTCCAGTCAGATTCATCACCCATAGATAAGAGTATGTTTACCTTTCTCATGGTGATGTCTACTTATTCTCTATTTCTAGCATGATTCTTTCCAACAATCAGTTCATCATCAGCTAGAGCCATCAACACTTGATATCTGACTTCTTCATCCTTTGAAGATACTTTTTCATCATCCCAATTAAAGGTTTCAGCTACCAATCCTTTGGCTTTGTTTTGACTAGGTTTCTAAGCTTGAGCATTTGATGGTCCAACTTCTAAAAGTGCAAGCTTTGCTTTGACCTTCTTATACTTAGATCTGTAATCCTTTTCAATTTTCTTATTGTTCTTAAAACTTTGATTATTGAAGGAACCTAAATCAGTTTTGGTGTAAACTTTGGTTGAAAATTATCATTCCCTGATGATGAATTTGGACTTTTGTAAGAGGCCAAGGGTGTTTTTGGAAGAAAATATTTTTCAAAGTGACCCATTTTACCACATCTAAAACAGTCCACTCCCTTAGTGGATTGATTTCCTGCAAGTCTAGTTCTTTTGATATAACATTTCGTGTTTGCCTAAAGGGATTTTTCATAAAATTCCCGATTTAAGTCCCTTATGTATTCCGTACTGGATCTTTCATCATCTGAAGTCTCTTGAAAGTCCTGAACAATTGCATTTGAATAGAAGGTAGTTGACATAGGTGCATAATTAACAAGGGTTGGTTTGGCTTAGGTGTCAGTAATTAAGGCTTTCTTAAACTCAAGATATCTCCTAGTAATTAGATTATACTCATAGATAAATCTACCATAGATGTATGCTAGATCATGAGTTTGAATGTGATTAGCATTCCTCAGTCCTTGAGAAAAACCAAGCCACTTTCCAGGGAGTCTGTTCACAAAACAAACATTGATTTCATGCTTAGACAGTTTCACCTCGTCATTCGATAGCTCATTGAGCAAGGTCTTATATTTGGTATAAGTATGAGAAAGTGTTTCAGATGGTTTAGCCCTGAAAGTGTTATATTCAAGTTTCAGGTCCATAATCCAATTTTTCTTAGTGTCGGACGACCCTTCATAGCTATGAACTAGGTCAGTCCATGTTTCTTTGGCCGTCTCACACTCGATGACAGCCTCCATAATATCGTCAGGGAGACAATATATTATGATGCTTTTGAGACGTTGGTCCTGACTGACCACTCTCCTTTCATCGTCAGACCATTGGGACTCAGGTTTGTCATCGTCTTGTTCTGTTTTTGGTTTGAATGGACCATCGTTATTACAAGTAATGTAATAAGGTTCCATTCCAATTAAATATTACAACATTCGCTTCTTCCATTTATTAAATCTTTCAACTTCCAATTTAGGAGCGTTAACTGAGTAACTTGCTCATTTCTTATTGACAAGTTGAGGTACATTACTTTCAACCATAATAGATCAAGGTTTTAAAAACTTTGATACGGTAGTTAAAAAGTTTTATAAGCCTACCGCTCTGATACCACTTGTTGGTCCCTTGTAATTAGTGTTATACTTAATAATGATAAGTATAAGCCTAACTCATGGTAAAGTAATGGAATAAACACAATTATATAACAAACAAGACACAAAAGGTTTTTCAACGTTTAATTCTTATTATTTAAAGAATTATACCCTATTGTATGCGAAACTATAATAGGGATTGAATAGACAATGTGTGTTTTGGTGATCTCCTCACTAACTAACTATATCAATCCTAACGATTAATAAGTTCGATGATTAAGTCAACATGAGTTTAGAACTCAAGTGCTTTCTATCATATTTAGAAGAGAGAATCTGTTTGTGAATGAATAAAGCATTGAGTGCACAAACTTAATTCTCTCTTTTACAATGCATCCTATTTATAGACTAGAAGGCTAGGTACATGACAAAGAATTTCCATGTGAAATTCTTGTCTTAACCTAAACTAGGTATGAGGACAAAGTCCTTTACAAGCTTAGTACCCTTTTTTTAACCTAAAATGGTAAGTCACGATAAGCGTGTGTGTACTACATCTTATCTTTCAAACTTATCCCACCTTTACTTCAGTCTTGAAGATGGCATTGTTCCTTCATGGAAATCGTATGGGGCTTAGTGAGTCTATTGCCACAACTCACTGAACCCATCACCTTCTTTTTCGTATCAGGTACATCATTCATTGAGTTTCGTCGAACTGAATATTCGAGCCTTTCTCTTAAACTCAGGCTGAGCTCTCGAAGGTAACTCACTGAGTGACTGTTCACTCAGTGACTTTTTTTTGTTCAAGGTAATTCAAGACACTTAGGCTTATTGTTATTCAAATCCATCAGGTATACCACCTTGTACAGAATTGACCATCACTGAGATCAATTTGTACAAAGTTGGCCTAACAATATCAACCCACCTAAAAAAATTTCAATTCAACAATGGATCCATATAATTGGGGCATCCAAGCAATCTTATACTTGAGTTGTGTTGTGTCCAAGAGGTTCGACATCGAGCAACTTGACCACAACCGCAAAGAATGGGGTTTGACATTAGGGTTAATCTTCAATTGAAAAGTGTGATGAAGAACCCTAACTTAGGGTGCGTGTGTGTGTGTTTTGGGATAAAATGGGTGGAGTACGGGTTATAATTAACCCACTAATTCCAACGGCTATACAACCTAATTGAGCCCACCTTTTTCCTACATGGAAAGTAATCCGGTTTCAATCGGTAACCCCTCTAAGGAGTAATGGGGATAAGGTTTATGAACGTTTAGTAACAAATAAACCAAACCCATATACATCAGTAACCCAAGTGTTCGTTTTTAAACTTTAGTAACGTAATCGACACTTTAGGGAAAGTTTAATAAGCGGAGTGTATATTAATCCTGATTCTAAACGCTCGTAAAATTTTGCTAATAAAAAACCATCATACTTGGTAGCATCTCATCATACATTAATACTACGTAGCTCTTTGATATGAAGAATTTAGAAAAGTAAAAAATGCTAGTTGATTGTATTCATAAACGCAAAGCATTTTATGCAAAACCCTATACTTCTAAACGTTTAAACTAGTTTTATTAGTTATCGCACAAAACACTTTTTCACTGGACACATCAGTTTTCTCTCTCATACTTTTTTTTATCTTCACTCTCTTTCACAATTCACTCTTAATTAAATACCTATTTTATAAAAATATTTATTTAAACACCCACTTTATAAACATATACCGCACAAAATAACTCACACTAACAAACAAATTAAATATTCAAATTGGACCTACTTCACATACGAAACCCCAAATGTCAAACCATCACCTTACGTGAGGTTTTTTTTGCATATCCTCATTCGTGACCAAAACCAAATTACCAATACTCAACCATGATGAGAAGGTCGTACGAATGCCCTCACTCTACTCCCCCGTGCACTGCTAGTACAAGCCTTAGAAGGGCTGGTACCATAACGCCTGGTACGACTTTATGGCCACGTAGCCGATGTTAACCGACATTATGGTACCATCGATGGTAACATTCCAATGTCGTTTTGCCCCACGTTGGTGCTTCAACACCACATTACTTATTTAATTATTTTTTTGAATGATTTTTTATGATGTATATTGATTTTGAAGTTAAATAAATAGAAAACAAAAATAAAGTGAGTCCTAAAAGGTGGTGTTATTTTGATGTTATGATACCAAGTCTTATATGAAACCAACACGAAAATTATGAGGTTCAAGTTGAGTAAAATTAGACTTGGGCCAGGTTTGGGTAAACTCATTTGACTCATTTATTAAACAGTTCAGGTTCGGTTCGAGAATAAATTAATTGGGTCGAACCTGTCAACCCGTTTTATTTTTTCTTATATTCAAAATTATTTATTTTATATTATACGGGTTAAATGAGTTTTTTTGTCGATCACAACCCATTTAACTTTTTAAAAACACGTAATGTGTTAATTTATGTATATAAAATGGGTTAAATAGGTCAACAAAAAAACCCATTTAATCTATTTAACCCATGTAACCTATTTACCCACGAAGACAAGTATATACGCGGGCTAAATGGATCACGTTCGGGTTATGTGCAAATAGGTTAGAGTTGACATTGTGGACCTGATTATTTAAATAGGTCGAGTTCGAGTTGAGGTTTTCTGACCCGCTAACCTGTCAACTCGAACCCGCCAACTTAAACCCCACTTGAGTTGCCATACCTAGTACCAATAGTAATATTATGGTGTTATGATAAAGACTTGCTAAAAACTAGCTAGGTGTTCATCATGCCCGCTATTTTTAATAAATTTGAGTTTTTCTTTTACAAATTGGTTAAACAATAGGTTGGAACGGGGTTTGCAGAATGTGTTGTTTTGTTCGTAAATTGTAATGATAGAGTGTTTTAATTATTGTATTAATTATGATTTAATTATGTTTGTTTCGATTGTATAAAATGCATATATTATTGTAACTTAGAATTTTTAAGTTTTTTAGATCAATAACATTTATGAGTTTTAAAGTTGTACATTAGACATTAGTGGCGTTGTTTAGCAAAACCAAATAGGGAATTACTTAAATCTTATTTTATTATTTGTTTTGTTAAATTGTACATTAAATTTTATTTATTGGATTACTTAAAATTTTAGCATTTAATAATAAAAAAAGAGAGTGATTAGTATTAAATTTATACTAGTATTAAACTTTTTTCAATTAATTTGTCAACATTTTGTTAAAAATCATATTCAAAGTAAAAACCGAAACTTTTTCTACTCGGTTGAATTTCGGCTTTTTGACTGATACAAGTATTACCATAATAAACTCTCTTAAAAATAGGCATGATACTCGATGACAGCTCATCACACACATTGAAAGTTTGAAACCCCTTTGGAAATTAAAATTATTTTTAACCATTATCTACTTTCCATTCATTTATCAAAATATTAATTATAAGTCGGTTAGTTTATCATATAAATACCAAACCAAGCGTTTTCACCGCTTAGATAGTTACTTACTCTCAGCAATAGAAAGAATAAAAAATCACATTTTTACTCCATCATTTTAATAAAGATTCACTCTCACAGAATCTTCATCATCATCAAGAAGGTACAATTCTTGTTTCATTTTTATAAATTTTTTATTTTTAAGGTAGATGAATTGATGTATTTGTTACTGTTTTTTTTTTTAAATAAATGTTATTGAATATTTATAAAAAGATTTCTTGATTGTGGGTTTTTGTCTATTTATTTTTATAAAAAAAGTTTTTTTTTTGTGGGTTTTTATCTATTTGATCATTTTAGTGACTGGTAATATTTTTATAAAAAAAAGGTTTCATTTTTATAGAAAAAAAGATTTCTTGTTTGTATGTTTTTGTTAATTTTCTTATATATGATGAATTTATCATTTTACTGACTGTTATTATTGAATATTTATAGAAAAGGTTTATTGATTGTGGGTTTTTGTCTATTTATTTTTATAAAAAAGGTGTCTTTTTTTCTGGATTTTTATCTATTTGATCGTTTTAGTGACTGTTAATATTTTTATAAAAAAAGGTTTGATTTTTATAGAAAAAAAGGTTTCTTGTTTTTGGGTTTTTGTTAATTTGTTTATTGATCATTTTAGAGACTGTAAATTTTTTTTTGATTTTTATAGAAAAAAATAGGTTTCTTGTTTTTGGGTTTTTGTTTATTTGCTTATTTATGATTAATTGATCATTTTAGGACTTTTTAATTTTATAAATAAGGTTTTTGTTTGTGGGTTTTTCATTTTTGTCTGTATCCGATGAATTTATGTTTTTTGTATCTTTTGTTTAAGAGTTATGTTTCGGCTTATATAACTGGCGTATGGCTTAGGGGCTGTTTGTTTTAGCTTATATAACGTAAGCCGACTTTGGCTTATATAACATAAGCCTCAATTTTGTGGCTTATTTGGAGACTTGTGAGCTTTTCTAAGTTTTGTTATGATACAATAAACTTATAAGCCCATAAGTCACCAATAAGCTTTAAAAAGTAGAGTTTATGAAATATAAGCTGAAATATGGCTTATTTTTTTGCTTATATAACGTAAGCCCCAATTTTGTGTCTTATTTTGAGACTGGGGGCTTATGTAAGTTTATCATGATATATTAAACTTATATAAGCCCATAAACCTCCAAATAAGCCACAAATTTGGGGCTTATGTTATATAAGCCGAAATGGGCTTACATTATGTAAGCCAAACCAAACACCCTTTTCATATGCGTTATGTTTGTTTTTGTGTTTCGGCTTATATAACCGGCTTATGGCTTATTTGGTTTTGAGCTTATGTTTCATAAGCTCCTTTTTTATGGCTTTAGTGTGTAACTTCACTGCTTTAAAGTTTGACATAATAAGCTTATATAATCCGGAAAGCCTCAAAATAAGCAACAAAAAGCGTAAAAAATCCAAGTAGATCATTTTACTGGCTGTTATTATTTTTATAAATGATTTTACTTTTATAGGAAAAATATCTTTCTTGTTTGTGGGTTTTTCATATTTGTTTGTTTTTATTTGATGATTTGATGTTTTCTGTGACTTCTGTTTAGGAGCTATGTTTTGGCGTATATAACCGGGTTGTGGCTTATTTGGTTTCCGGTTTATGTATCATAAGCTCACTTTTTTATGGCTTAATTTGAAACTTCATGGTTATATAAGTTTTGACATAATAAACAAACTTATAGTGAGCTTATAAAACAAAAGGCCAATAGTCCAAAACCAAATAAGCCATAAGCCGAACCAAACACCCCCTTAGCGACTGTTATTATTTTTACAAATGTTTTCGATACCTATGGAAAAAAGGGTTTTTGTTTTTGGGTTTTTCATTTTTGTTTATATTGTATATTTACGGATAATTGATGTTTTTTATGACTGTTTTTTGTGTATTAGGAAAGGGTTTTAGGAGTGCGGTGTTAGGCTGAATAAGAGTAAGGAGTTGATTTATGTCGACAAGTTCATTGGCTGATATTGGGGCTGCAAAAAAGCTCTGGATTACGTTTTTACAACTCAGTTTGTTGTCACTCTGCTGCTGTTATACTCAATTGAGTGTCGTTTATTGTTCAAGAATAGGTTTCATGCGTTTAAGGCCGAAAAGGTATACAAAAAGATCCTATATTTGTTATTGTCTTTTGTTTGTGTATGTTGTTTTGTTAGGAAATATGTTACCGAGTATATATGTTTTTGTTTTTGTTTTTGTAGGACTTGTTCTGGATTCGAGTGTTTTGGGAGTTTTCCTATACGATCTTTGAATACTTAGTATCTTTTTGGCAAAATTTTAGTTGCTTTGAATTAGGGAGTAGTACTTTCTGTAATATTTGTTGGGGTTTAGAGGATTTGAAATGTCGTATTTTCCGGAGCAGTTGGACGAAAAACAAGAAGTTGTTTGTAACAAGAAATTGAAAAGAAGAGGAAAAGTAGCCCCAACTGAACAAAACAATCAGATGAAGACTGTTCGGATCATTGTACGTGATCCGGATATGACTGATGATTCGTCTGATGATGAGGCAATTAAGAAACCCAAATCTAAAACAATTGTTCGGGAAGTTAAGATTCCAATGGTTAAGTTGTCGGATACATATGATTCTTTTCAAAATAGTAACGACGGGGAGATAAGTTTGGTGAAAGAGCGAAGGGTTTTGAGTAGAACTTCTAATCGACCCAAGGTAACGGTAACTTCGGATGGTGTTGTGAAATATAGAGGCGTTAGACGAAGAAAATGGGGGAAATGGGCTGCGGAAATTCGTCACCCTGAAGGTAGGCGTGTTTGGCTTGGTACATTTGATACTGCAGAGGAAGCGTCTAATGCTTATGAAAACAAGAAACTCGAGTTTGATAGAATGCTGGAATCTTTAAAGGGTTGTGGTAAGAGAAACATTCAGAAGAAAAACATGAGGAAATCTATGGTTGTGGGTTTTTCTCGTCGTAAGAAACAAGCGGTTTCTGCAGAATCAGTTGGTGTAATTCCACACTCGTCACCATCATCTGTTCTTGAAACACAATCATCTTTGGTTTCAAGGAACTCTGCAAACAACGAAATAAAGATGGAATCTTGTTCAACTAGCAACAATGCAATTAATGAAGAGTTGTTACCTGATATTGGGTTTATGGACCCAATTGGTGATGAAATGACGTTAGGTGAAATTGGGAAAGATTTGGAATTTGGGACGGAACTTGATACCCTGTTTCTTGATAGTTTTGGTCCTTTTGACGGGTTTGGGAATGCTGATGATTTTAACCTTTCTGGGTTGAATGAAAATATGCCTTTTGATCTGCCGGATTGGGATCTTGGTGAGGATCTTGGTGAGCTAAACAATGAAGAACTTGCTTGGATCAACAACACATTGAAGGTGGATGAGCCGCTTACAGGCCAGCAACTGCAGCAACAATTAAGCTCTGCCCATGAGTTTCACAGCTAGTATCTAAGTTTTATTTTAGTAGAAGTAGTCATGCTGCCCATGAGTTTCACAGCTAGTATCTAAGTTTTATTTTAGTAGTAGTCATGCTAGTAGTTATTTGCTGCAGTTTATAACAATTATGTTTTGAGGCAAAAAAGTTATCTCGACTTCTTAAGCCAGTTTTTAGAATTTTAAAATTTTCGTCGTATTATGTATGAATGTTAGTTCAATTGCTTCTGGACTTTTAAGTTCAAAAAAAAAAAAATTGCTACGCCTCAAGGTAATTCTTAATACTTGGCCAACATAAGTGTTTCAGCATCACACATGTTTTTATTTCTTTTGCACGGCGGCTTACTTAAAATCCGTAAATGAAGCCAATTGCAGCTCTATATCGACACATTTTTGGTCTCTCTTGCTTTATTCAATCTGTGAATCATGGTTACTCATTTTTCTTCACTTCTCAACTGTATTTCCATTTTGTTCCAGTTTAAGGGGGTGTTTGTTTTAGCTTATATATATATGGCTTATTAGCTTATATAAGCTTATAAGCTCAAATCAAGTGTTTGATTAAGCTTATGTAAGTAGGCTTATAAGCTTATGGTTTTGGTAAGCCAATTATTTGTGGCTTTTATAAGTAATAGTGGGCTTATATAACAATATTATATAAAAAGACAGTTCTTTTGTCATTTTACTTTATTAATTTTAATAGGTTAAACCAGACACTAAACATGAGTTTATAAACTTATACTAATATAAAAGCCAATAAATGGCTTACTAAATGGCTTACATAATACTAGTATAAGCTAAGTTCAACTGATAAGCTTAACCAAACACCTAAATGCCCTTTATGCTGAACAATTCTGCTGAACAGTCTTATGTTAATCCATGAAGTCAAAGAATGTGCCTAATGTTTGAAGTTACATTACCTCTCCATACTGCATTGCGACAATGTTTGCAATATCAGCAAATGTATGATCTTCACAAATGAGAATCATTTCTGTCTGCAATCTAGAGATGATAAAAGGAAGGCCAACAAAATGAAGCATTCAAAACATCATTTCTATTTCTATCAATAAAACCTACCTACTATATGAGCTATTGATATCAGAATTTTTAAACACTTTTTATATGAATTCGTTGTGTATTTACCATTTTTCCCTTACAAGAATGTTGAATTTGTACACGGTTATTTTTTAAGCTTCTCGGCTGAGTGGCTGGCCTTTTCAAGTTTAAACCAATGAATCAGATTTAGAGTGACAATCATATTATTTTTTTTAGAAACAGGAAACTTATGAAAGGATCCTAGGATTCAAATATATGTAGCCTTTCGGTTCAAGAAAAAAAAACCCGTGTTCTTCATGATACCCGGAACACCTAGTTAGTGCACCAGACTCGAACCCACCAGAATCAAACCAAAATACAAGCCTAGCGACTCGGGTTAGAATGAGCAAAATGGATCAGCTTGGTTCAGTTGACTTGATGGCGCTGGTTATTTTTTCACGATTTTTATTTTATAGCTATTTTAGTTCTGATTTTTTTTGTTTATTTGTTCTAGTAAGCAGTAAGTTTTTTATTCCAAAAATATAGGAGAATGTGGGGCAACAATTTCTTTTATTTCCTCTTTTTTTAAAACCGCAAACACATGAATGCAAACGCAGTTGAAAATTTTCAAATTTTATTCTCTGTGTGTGAGAGTATTTCTTCCATTGCTATCCTGGTTTTGGCAACATTAGGAGGTGATCTTGGAACTAATTTGAATTAGCGTGGTGTGCCTGTAGCGTAAGTTCAAGTTAGATTGTCCCAATGAGAGATTCGAGTGGTGTGATTGTAACTTGAAAGGACTGTTGTTTTAGTATAAGTTTTGTGACGAGTTCAAAGATCTCAATCCATAAGCTTCTGGCTATCATTTGGTATCAGAGCAAATGGAGACCCGAACTAGTGCCGAATTGAAGAAGGTTTTGAAAATCATGGAAGCTGACAAGAGAGATGTGGCATAACACATGAAGGTGATGCAAGATCAGATTCAAGAGCTTATTCTTTCCACTAACCAGCGACCCAATGGCGATAGTTCTAGTTCTGGTGATTCGGTTAACAGCGTTATGCAATTGACATTAAGGTTGACATACGATGGAAAACCAGATTCGGATGAGTTTCTGGAATGGCTCCGGACTGTAGAACTTGTTTTTCGATTAAAAACAGACCACTGAGGACAACAAGGTTAAAATTGTTAAGTTGAAACTACGCAAGTATGCCTCAACATGGTGGTCTGATGTCTCTTTGATGTGATAACGATTGGGGAAGGACAAGATTTGAACATGGCCAAAGGTGAAAGACAAGATGAAGCAGAAGTTTCTTCGTTCCTACTATATTCAACCAAGTTTCTCTCAATTACACTCTTTGAAACAAGGCTCAGATCCCGTTGAAGATTACTCACGTGACTTTCAGTATCTATTAATGAAATGTCATATACGTGAAGACGCTATGGGGGTGGGGGGGGGGGGGGGGGGGCTGGAACCACAAGTTTCCAATGTTGTGGAACTACACATATACCAAACCCTTGCTAAACTCACTCTTCTGGCCCACAAGGTTGATTCACAACAACGGACTAAAAGCAAACAAGAATTCAAGCCTAGTTTCAAACCCAACCCAAAAACAACACCCACCATCAAAACTAAACCTATTAACCCAATAAACACTAAACCGTTCATCAACAACAACCAAACCATCAAAACCCCCAAAGCTCCTAAAAAATGCTTTCGATGTCAAAGGATCGGGCACATTGCGTCTGCGTGTCCAAACAAACGGCTTATTACCCTCGCTGATTTTGAATTAGCGGGTGGATATTACTTTGGTGTTGAACCAAGTGTTGAACAACCACTAACTATTGAATTAATAGAAGAGGTGGTTGGTCCCGATGTTGGTGAATTAATGGTGGTTCGGCGGGCTTTGAACAACGTACTAGTTCTAGAGGAAAAACTCCAACGTGAGTCCAACTTTCACACGAGGTGTACCATTACGCAAAAGGTTTGTTCTGTGATAATTGACGGAGGTAGTTGTACCACTGAATCCAACCCATCGCCCCACGTTATTCATTAGTTGAACCAAGGAAAAGGTATACCAGTATCCCACCGAGTTTTACTATCCTTCAGTATTGGTAAATGGCATTCAGTTAAATTTTGGTGTGATGTCATCCTTATGGATGCTTGTCATGTATTGCTTGGGCGTCCTTGGAAATTTGATCGATGAGTGATACACGATGGCTACTGGAACACCTATTCTTTCATTCATAATAATTGGAAGATAGTCCTAACTCCCGTTTTTTAACCACGCCGCCCTCAAAATCCACACCGTCTTTGAGCATACTTTTAAAATCCGAACAACACGAGTTCCACCCTACTAGAGAGTCTATTTTGTTGGGGCTTGATGAAGATGAGAGACTACCCCAACCAACCACACCCACTCGATATTGTTGTTCTTGATACAAGTTCCAAATTTAGCAAAGAAGCAAGTGACTTAGTAGCATAACTTCACAATTGTTTTGCAGCTTATTGAATCAGATTTATAGTTTAATCGTTTATAGAAGTTATTTGATCTAGTGTGAAATTTAAGTGTCTTAAGAAAAAAAAGGAATTGAACCCGTGACCCAAGCTTAACAACATCATGCCTTAACTCACCACTCCGACGCCAACTACACTAGGGACTTTCTTGCTAAACTAGTGGATAGTTTTTATATATAGTTTAATTAACTTTTGGTAGTTTAAGCTTATCAAATTATTTTCAGCTTATCAGGAGCTTATACTTAACAGTTTTATTAATTTTCTGAAGATTTGTAATTCAGTTTTATTTTATTTTTTTATAAAATCATCTAAAGTAGTTTTAGTTTTATAGGATTTAAAAATAGTTTTAAATTATAAATTCTTTTAATTTTATAAAATTTAGCTCAGGAAAATAGTTTTGGAGATTTAATAAAATTTGGATTTATAAAATTTATATTTTTAGGATTTCTCTTAATAGGCTTTAAATAAAAATTAGTTTTTTAGGAAGCAAAAATTATCTTTCATAAATGACAACAAGAGAATAAGTCATTATGACCTTATTATCAGGTTCATGCATTATGTTAAAATACATCCTAGTCAAAATATACAAGTTTTCATGATTATCATTATGTGCTAATTATCTTACTCTTGTTATGCCATATGTTTCATTATTTTAGGATATTTTCTTTATTTATTTACATAGTTAATCCTAATATTATTCATCTTTTTGGCTACACCATACTAGTCGAAACAAGGTGGACCTAAGGGATACCGGGGGTTCACGGGACCTGATGGATGTTTGTCTCGTAATATAAGTTTTTGTAAAAACTTATTATTTTTTTCAAATGAACCCGTTCCAAAAAATTTGTGATACATAAGTTTTGCTTAATCCAAAAGTTCGGATACTCGTATATACAAAACTTTTATCCGAATTTCGGATATCTTAAAAGTATGGCACAATTTTTTTGCAGCTTATTGAATAAGATTTGTAGTTAAGTCCTTTATAAAAGTTGTTTGAATTAGTGTGAAATTTAACTGTCTTAAGAAAGTAAAAAAGGAATTGAATCCTTCACCTAAGCTTAATAACGCCATGCCAACATGAGAGCGAGTGTGATTCGGGTTAGGATTTCGAGAAACATGAAGATGATTTCGAAGGCTCGAGTGGAATGTTAAAGATGCCCATGTTTGATAAGGACTAGTGTGTGTTTTGGGTAGAAGAACAGTTAGTTAATCGAAGCAAAATTGTGAAACGATGAAAATGAAAAAATGTGGATGATGGAAGTGATAAAATTATTACTTGCTATTTTCGTCTTATGGGTGAGTCTTTTTTTGGTAGATGATAGATGGTTGAATATATGATGTTATATCTTGTTAGGATGATGTGGATTGTGTGATTTTTACACATATTGATTTTTGGTTGTGATTTTGACCTCGTTGACTTAGAATTAGGCTTTGTTGACTTTATAATGTTGTGTATTTCTAGGATGATGCGGATTATGAAAGTTTATAGGTATCAGTGTTATCGTTGCTATTCTGACCGTGTTGACCTAGTTTAGGTTATTTAGGCGGCGTTTAGGCTAGCACATTTGCTTATCTTCTTATTTTTAAGCAGAGATAACTTTGTGACCGAAAATAAGACTGTTATGATAAGTAGATTGGGAGCTAAGTATTTCACAACGCTTATTTAAGAATTATGAAATTAGATACGAATTGTAGGTAGATCATTTAATAAAAAAACCACTCACGCACTCATTCATCCTCTCTCTCTCAAAAGTCTAACACGCAGATCTTGATCTTGATCTTGATTTTACCATAGCACAAAAAATGCAGCAACGATTGATTTCCATGCCTAAATCATATCAATTATGTAACACTCTGTTCTTTAGTTTCAAAAAAGGAAATAAAGGAAGGTAAAAGGATGGGAAGGAAAAAAAGCTATGTTTTTTAGGATTTTTTAAAAGAAGGAAGGGAGGAAATGGGAGAGGAACTGAAGGTTGATTTGTGTGCTTTTTCTACAACTTGTTGTATACCAAATTTTTTGGATAGTTAGGAAGGGAAGTGCAACAGAATGATAAAAACGCTCTTCCAAATTGCTATGCACATGTCAACCTTTATATCCATCTCCATTATTTTAGAAAATTAATATTGAGATTTATATTCAAGCGAAGTATCCAATTGTTCCCAACTTTAAATCTACTTTTAGTTGTCTTCAACATTTTCATGGTTGTCATCTTCAAGTTTCTCCACTCCACCTATTCTACAATTAAAACCTTACAAATATATTTATTATGAATCGTAGATGGGTTTTTGTTCATATCAATGTTTCAAACTTTTTTTCTTTTGATTAATGGCTAATTAATAGAGGAATTAATTATTTGGGTTGACCATTGTTGTGCATGATGATTGGATCTGGATGTTGTCATGGAAGGGATGAAGGGTAAATTTGTGAATGTTGCTATTCTTTTCTTTTAAAAGTAATATTTTACTTGGCTTTCTTCCTATCTAGTTGAAACTTGAGAACAAAATAAAACTCAGTAATATTCTTTCCTTTCCCACCCCTTTCAATACTTTACTTTACCTTGCGTTCTTTTCTTCATTAAAAAAACTAAAAAACACAATGTACGTAAAAACTTTCACACATAAAACTCTAATCTAATACATTAATAATGCTAGACAACTAAAGGATACTAATATAGTACGTGTAATATTTATTCAAAACAATCATTACGGAATTTGCAATAATAAAATTAACACATTCAGTATTACTGTATTTAATATAAAAAGTATATTTGTAATGATTAAAAAATTATTATATATATAAATTATGACATTTTCTATATAGCATATAAACCATTAACTAACAAATATTATACACCTAAATAAAATTACATCGTAAATATATACAATTAACAATCTTTATTTGTAAAATACACGAAAAGTCTAAAACCCGATCGAGTCTCGAGAACCAGGTTATCTCGGATCACTTCAAACCCGATGGGTATAACCGGGTTTCGAAAATATGAAACCTAGTTTAGTTTGACCCGGGTTTTAACGAGAACCGGTTAAACGATTTGCAACGGTCGAGTCGAACTAGGTTTAAAAACGTTGTTTTTTTATCGTAGCATATTTGTTTTTCTAAATTCTGATATTTTAGTAATTTTGTTGCCCTAATTTTGCTAACCTAAAACTTTTTTTAATTTTTTGCAACCAAGATAAGCCGAAGAATATTTGGACTCATCGAGAAAATGCAACTAGAAACCCTCCGTAATACAAACAATAACCCTCATCGCTGCCATATCACCAACAACAAAAATAACCGCCACATCACCCGAGGTATAACATTTTTTGTTCTCGTTGTGGGGATTATGGTAGGGTTAGGGTTTAGATCTTGAGCACCAACTTAACTACACACATTCATCACCACATTTATCATTCATATTTAATTGGGGAATTCAAAAGGTTTGAGTTTGTACTGTTTGTATCCTAAGGTGAAGCTGTCAATACCCAACAAGCTTATAGCTTTCCCCATAACCGTGCAACATAACGTTTCCGTACCATTAGGTTAATTGCAATAATCATTTATTGTACTACGTATTTTTTTCATTAAACATTCAAATGATTAATGTAATTGTTCTATTTAATTTATCTTGTTAGTATTTTAATAATCAATAGTATTAATCTTTTTCTCTTTCAAATCTTATTCAATATACATACGAAGAAAATGAAGAATATCCTACATCTATGTAACTTGATTAAACGAGCTCTTATATTATAGTAGTAATTATGTGTATAAATATGTTAATTGTCTTTGCTTTTTAAATCTTGAAAAAGTAAAGAATTTATAAAATAATATTGTTTTATTATTTGTAAATTTGGTTAGAAAGTTTCTTAGTTTCAAAAAAGGAAAGAAAGGAAGGTAAAAATATGAGAAGGAAAAAAAGCTATGTTGTTTAGATTTTTAAAATAAGGAAGGGAGGAAATGGTAGAGGAACTGAAGGGTGATTTTTTTGGATAGTTGGGAAGTGCAAAAAAATGACAAAAACGCTCTTCTAAATTGATATGCGCATGTCGTCCTATATAACCATCTTCATCATTTTAGAAAATTAATATTGTGATTTACATTCAAGCGAAGTATCCAATTGTTCCCAACTATAAGTCCACTTTTAATTGTCTTCAACATTAACATGGTTGTCATCTTCAAGTTTCTCCACTTCACTTATTCTACAATTAAAACCTTACAAATATATTTATTATGAATCGTAGATGGGTTTTTGTTCATATCAATGTTTCAAACTTTTTTTGCTTTTGATAAATGGGCTAATTCATAGAGGAATTAATTATTTCGGTTGACCATTGTTGTGCCTGGTGATTGAAGGGATGAAGGGTAAATTTGTGAATGTTGCTATTCTTTTCTTTTAAGGGGCTGTTTGATTTGAGTAAATTTAAGGAATTTGATGTGTTTTAAAATTAGAAAAATGATAATTAGACTTAAGTATTATGCCTAAAATTAGGCCTACTAATTTGATTGATCCACTTGTCATACACATTAAAATCAAGTCAAGCCTTTTTTGATGTTCCTAATATACCTTTCGTTAATAGTACATAATTAGTTATAATAACAGTTAAAATAGTTAGTAGTAATTACGTATCCTCTTCTCTGTTTGCCTGATTGCCTCCATGCACTACACACTTGTGCCCAACCACATAGGCACCATGAATCCATACCATCTTGCTTCGCATAGGAATTTATTTGTCACCGAAACTAATCTCTGTGTTTGGGGGTTGTAGTTATAAACTGTTGTTTATATGACCCAAAATTTAAATTGCATGTATCTATTGTTTCTAGAAAATTGTATTCTTAGAAATTCATTTGAGATGAACTATAATTATAAAATGCTGTAATTAAGTAATTATATTAGTTTTATGAATGTACAAAGTCTAGAAGCCGTACAAAATACAATTATATGTATGTTTGTCTTAGCTGTTTCGATGTTGGCGAATGTAAGACACTAATGACTGATTTTCAATACAGAGTATTTTATATGAATGATTAGGATAGGAACATAAATGTTGTCTAATGTTTACTGGAACTTGGAATGAAATGTGAAGAAAATTGGAAATTGAAAAAAAAATATTATTAAATTTATTAGATATATGAAGTTATTTTTTAGGGGCATATTGGTAAAGAATAATTAAAAGCGGTTAAACATTTAAATAAAAAACACTTGTCACATTAATATGATTAGGCTTGTTATCACGTGTTTGGATAAAAATATAACGGCCCCAATAAAAAATAAATGTTATATTTAGAGAGTATCTAATTGTCTTTGGTGAATGGGTAATTTAGAATTTCAATAAACTTTGTGTTACATAAGTTTTGCTTAATCCGAAAGTTAGGATACTCGTATATACAAAACTTTTATCCGAAATTTTGGATATCTGAAAAGTTTGGCACAATTTTTTTACAGCTTATTGAATAAGATTTGTAGTTAAGTCCTTTATAAAAGTTAATTAGTGTGAATTTAACTGTCTTAAGAAAGAAAAAAAGGAATTGAATCCCTCACCTAAGCTTAACAACGCCATGCAAACATGAGATCGAATGTGATTCGAGTGAGGATTTCGAGAAACATGAAGATGATTTTAAAGGCTCGAGTGAGAATGTTAAAGAAACCCATGTTTGATAAGGACTAGTGTGTGTTTTAGGTAGAAGACCAGTTAGTTAATCGAAGTAAATTATGAAACGATGAGAATTAAAAAATGTGGATGATGGAAGTGATGAAATTATTACTTGCTATTTTCGTGTTATGGATGGTGTATTATTGTAGTCTTTTTTTGGTAGATGATAGATGGTTGAATATATGATGTTATATCTTGTTAGGATGATGTGGATTGTGTGATTTTTATACATATTGATTTTTTTGTTGTGATTTTGACCTTGTTGACTTAAAGTTAGGCTTTGTTGACTTTATAAGGTTGTGTATTTCTAGGGTGATTCAGATTATGCAAGTTTATAGGTATCAATGTTATCGTTGCTATTTTGACCATGTTAACCTACTTTAGGTTATTTAGGCGGCGTTTAGGCTAGCACATTTGCTTATCTTCTTATTTTTAAGCAGAGATAACTTTGTGACCGAAGTAAGACTGTTCTGATAAGTAGATTGGGAGCAAAGTATTTCACAACGCTTATTTGAGAATTATGGAATTAGATACGAATTATAGGTAGATTATTTAATAAAAAAACCACTCACACACTCATTCATCCCCTCTCTCTCTCTCAAAAGTCTAACATGTAGATCTTGATCTTTATCTTGATTTTACCATAGTAGAAAAAAATGCAGCAACGATTGATTTCCATGCCTAAATCATATCAATTATGTAACACTTTGTTCTTTAGTTTCAAAAAATGAAAGAAAGGAAGGTAAAAGATCGGGAAGGAAAAAAAGCTATGTTCTTTAGATTTTTTAAGAGAAAGAAGGGATGAAATGGGAGAGGAACTGAAGGGTGATTTGGGTGCTTTTTTTACAACTTGTTGCATCCCTAATTTTTTGGATAGTTAGGATGGTGTTCTCCCTATGTAATATGATGATTAAATAAGAAAGAAAGGTAGAAGATAGATGAATTCTAGAGAGAGAAAGTAGAGAGAGAAAAGAGAGAGCAGTGTGTGAAACTTGATGAATATTAGATTAGAGAATAATAGAAAAATGAACCAACCAACCTCTCCTTACGTGCAAGGAGAGGTATTTATAGCCTTGCCTACATGTGGCATAATGGGCTATATGATAATAGGCCGGGCTTATCTTTTGGGCTTTAGTTACTTATGAACGAACTTTAGCATAAAGTTAAGCCCGTAAAACACGACTATTCTACTACCTATTACAACGTTCTTAAATACGATACATAATAAATATATGAGCGAGCATTCTTGTTTGACTCAATATTTTGAGGCTACCAATCTCCCCCAATGAGAGGTTATTATCCTTTATGAGAGGTCATTATCCTTTGTCGTTTGGAGATTTGTAGAGATTACTAATCTCGCCATAAATGAGTCTTGAACGTGTAATAGTAGTCTTTTTCTTCATGTTGTGATCTTTGAGCCTTTTTCGTTGTCTTTCGACTTTGTCTTTAATCTTGAGATCTTCAATTCATCCCTAATTGTCTTTACCATCTTGCGATCTTGTGTCTTCATCGACATGCTCATGCTATTAATTTTTGAATATGTCTTTAAGCATGAGTATGTGGTTTTGAATCTTTGACTTTGCCGAGTACACCGTGACGCCACCTTCTCGCGACAAAACATGGACACCGACTGAATGGCTTTGACATTCTTCCTAAATCGGTAGCGTTTTACCTCCGGTCGGTGAAGATCGTTATACGATATTAAACATCGTACCTATGATTAGGTAGATTCAATTAAGAATCTCCTTGACAGGGTTTCGCGACTGTGCTAGCCATTCTCTTTACTCGGCCGTCTCAAAGCAAGACTGCGAACATAAAGAGTGAATCAATTGGATAAATATCCGCTTGATTAAAGTCGTCAATTCAAATTCCTGGAACAAATGTGATTCATAAAGAATCTTACCATTGTTGCTTTCCAGTTGACACACGCTTGATTCATAAGAATATCACAAGTCACCTATCATAGCGCTGTTTGATGTTAACGCTAGAAGGATTTCCATTCGTCACTGTGAATATTAATGAATATCACTCTGAATGTTCTGGAAAGACCATAAAGATATTGCGTAGAAACCTAAAATGATTTTGAACCAATTCAGAATCAAACCACTGTTACTTTTTAGTTTTACACATGTTCAATTCATAAAGAATCCTACATATGACCTACCGCAGTGTTGTTTGATGTTAACACTGGAAGGATTTCTACTCATCATTGTGAATACTAACTAGTATCACTCTGAGTGTTCTAGCAATATCGCAAGGATATAGCGTAGGACTCCCTTTATCGTCCTTCCGTGTGTCCTAATGAGATTTGATTGATCTCTAGGCTCTAGACTCGATTTGTGCATTTTTAGTGGTCGGAGGCTAGAGCAGATGCCACCTATTCAATATCAACTATCTCGAAGTGAGAAAGTCAATAGAAGTCATGTTGTTCTCCGTGACAATAAAACAAACTACTTTTGAGAGAAGCCTGAGTAGCTAGGAAAGGGTTGTGCACTTCATCACTGTGTCCATGATGAGTTGTCTTCATGATGTGTTGACCCGGTTTCTACCTAATTTGTATGGAGGGCTAATTTCTTTACATCCTTTATCCTTACATTTCTTTTTCATTCTTCAACCCATTCAATGCTTACCAAGACATCATTACTAGCACCTTGTTGTTATTGTTCCATTGCTAGCATTAGTACTTAGTCGACATTCAGCTACGTGCACATTCTACTCCATCTTTCCTAAGGACTTCTAATAATCTATTGGATTGTCGCTAGGAAGATCTCTCCGGTTCTGGTTGGATCATAGGACTTAAACCTAACCACCCTTATGACACCAATAACGTCGTGAATTAAAGATGTTGTGGGTATGAGATCGTAACCATAAAACCACTAGAAAGTATATCAAAGTGTTTGAAAAACATTTAACACCTTGATAGTTTTGTCGTTTCAGAAATCCTCCCCCTTCACATGTGCATCGATAATCGAAAGTGTTTCGCACATGTGGGTAAGAGTTAAAAGTGCTTGAGTCTATAGATCACATTTTAATCACATTTTCTCCCCTATCTCTAATATATAAAATCTTTTGATATTAGAGATACCAAATTTGATTAAAATATATTTTGAAAAATAGTCTTGAAAGTCTTTGGGAGAAGATGTGTCAAACTTTGCATGAAGTTGAAATGCTCCCCCTCAAAAATTGATCCAATTGAATTGTCATTGTGAGGATGTGATCCACATTTTGCTTTTTGAGGATGGGAGTTGTTGAACACACAATTTTTGAAAGATTTTGAATAATCATTGAAAAATTCTTGAAAAATTTTGTGTTCAACGCTTTTTGAAAAATCCTCTTCCTTTTTGGCGAAAAGGTTTTTTAAAGCATAAACTTGAGTTCATATACGTTGAATGTCTTGACAAATCCACTCAAGTGTAAGAAGATTTAACTTCTTTTGCTGAGGGTAAGCACACTAAATCGTACACTCCCCCGTGAATATAGATCCGAGTTGCAATCTGAAAGTGATTACAAGCCATTTTGTTGAGCTCAAAACGTTGAATGTTTTGTGACAAGCTCAACCCAAGATAGATTGATCTACCCGTTGTTTGGAAATATTGTCCAAAATAGACAATTTCCTTTATTAAAAGAAGAAATGACATGTTTTGAAAAATATTTACAACTTTCATTCGAGCTTTATGTACACACCCGTGTCGTTATTGAGCGACATTTCTAGGTACGTCCATATTATCGATACTGAAAGACATGTCGAGAAGAATATTTTTGGATTTTAAAAGATTTTTAATTTTGTGTTTTGTTTTTATATGTTTTATATTTTTGTATTTTGCTTTTCCAATGATATTTACAAGTAGATGTTTGATAGATAAATCAAGCAGGCACCTTTGCCAGAATCTCCAGGTCTGCTGGAGTCAAACATCTCATACCGATTTGCCTAACGAGGTACTTAAACCTATCTTTTGACAGAGCTTTCGTAAACAAGTCGGCTAATTGGTAATCCGTTCCAACAAAGTATAGTTCAACGATACCTCTTTCAACTTGTTCCTTTATTAAGTGGTATCTGACATCGATGTGCTTCGTGCGGGAGTGCTGTACCGGATTGCAGGAGATGGCTATGGCCGACTTTGAGTCACAGTACATAGGTACTTTATCAAAGTGGAAGCCATAATCCGTGAGTTGTGTTCTCATCCATAGAACTTGAGCACAACACGTAGATAGAGACACATACTCCTCTTCGGCTGTTGAAAGTGACGTGCAATCCTGCTTCTTAGAAGACCATCCTACGAGCTTATCTTGACCTAGAAATTGTGCACCACTAGAAGTACTTTTTTGTGTATCAAGACACCCTGCATGATCAGAATCTGAATAGACCGTTAGAAAGAAACCGGTTTCCCTCGGATACTAGAGTCCCAAATGAATGGTATTCTTGAGGTACCGAAAGATCTGTTTAACCTATTTGAGGTGCTTTTTAGTGGATCGTGCTTGATATCGTGCACAATAACACGTAGCATGTGAAATATCAGGTCTGCTTATTGTCAAGTACACGAGGGAACCGATCATGGAACGATATCTCATTTGATCAATGACATTTCCCTCCAAGTCAGCATCTAGCGATGTGGTTGATAATGGTGTCCCAAAGGGGTCACATGAAGTCATACCATGCTTTTTGATTATTTCTTGACAATACTTAGCTTGGTTTATGAAGATACCACTTGGGGATTGGTGAACTTAAATTCCTAGAAAGAATTTTAGTTCGCCCATCATTGACATTTTGAATTTGTTGTGCATGACTTTTTCAAACCATTTTGAAATTTTTGGGTTTGTAGACCCGAAAATAATGTCATCAACATAAATTTGCACAAGAAAAATGTCATCCCCATATTTATAAGTGAACAGAGCTAGATCAATGGAACCTTTTGAGAAACCTTTGGATACCAGAAATTTCGAGAGCTCATCGTACCACGCCCTTGGAGCTTGCTTGAGTCCATAAAGTTCTTTGTGGAGACGATACACCTTGTCAGGATAATAAGGATTAACGAATCCTTCCGGCTGCGTAACATAGACTTCTTCATTTAAAGGACCGTTAAGAAATGCTATCTTCACGTCCATTTGATAAACAGTGAATCCCTTATGTGCAACATAAGCAAGGAAAATCCTGACCGCTTCCATACGAGCAACTCGTGCAAATGATTCGTCAAAATCAATTCCCTATTTCTGGACATACCCCTTAGCCACTAGACTAGCTTTGTTCTTGATGATCGTGTTTTCTTCATCCATCTTGTTTTTCTAGATCCAACGAAGATTTAATGGAATCACATCGTATGGTCTGTCAACAAGTTCCCAGACTTAAAGTCTTTTAAATTGTTGAAGTTCATCCGTCATCGATTCAATCCAAGCATGATCAGCCATGGATTCTTTGATGTTTTTCGGTTCAACTGTACTCACGGCGAGTGCGAACATACAAACATCGCCTTCGGTGGCTAGTTGTCATCTTGTACGAACAAGCTGTGAAGGGTTTCTAATTACTTGAACCAAAGGATGTTCTCGGGTCCAATGATGTGTTGAAGGATATCGTTGGTAGAACGTATGCATATTTGACGGATCAACATGGCGAGTAGAAAACTCTCTAGTTTCATGTAGCGGTGTACCGAATTGGTTGTGAAAATCGTCATCGTCAGATAATGCATCGTCTGCTTGATTTGTGTTCTCTGGAGCAATGAAAGTAGTTGTGGATGTTGTAGGATCGGTTGTTGAAGTGATATTCTGAGGAGGTAAATCTGCACCAACCCGTGTTGAAGTAGATGAAGTTGTATCCTTTTGTTGACGATGATCTGTATCATCATTCTTATCATGAGTGACATCGGATGTAAAACACCAAAAATTTGGTTTGTATTTTATTTTATCATTTCGAGTATAACCTAAGTTTTTTTATAATAAGCATTTGATATTAAAACCATTAGTTATAATCATAATACCCAAAATAATAATTTTTGTGTATGGCGTTCTTATTAAGCAGTTTATAGTAAAAATGTATGTTTTAATAATAAGTGATAATTAATTCAGGAATTTATATCATGAATAGCTTATATATAATCAGTCTATTGAAAATATTGAATAACCATTCATTTGAAAATCTTTTTCTCAGTAAGTTTACTTTGGTTAATACTATTACACGATTTCGTTTAAGTCAAGCATTATTAAGAAAAACATTAAGCTAAACATATATTTCGAGTAAACTAAAATAAATGTTGTAAAACCTAGACTTTAGAGTATGCAAACAGTTCACTGACATGGAGGTATCTTAAAGATTTACAAAGTATGAAATCTCACAAAAAAGGAGATTCACTAGTCATTTAATTTGAAACGTAGTCAATAGTTCCTCCTTTTTTAACGCAGGATATGAATGTGAACCATTAATTCCAAAGCATTTCTTTCGCTTTAATCCTGCTGATTTCGAAAGACCGAGTATTTGCACATCATATTCACACACACACACACACTCACACACACACACACTATTTGATCCATACTGCAACTCAATATATTTATATAAAAGATAAACAGGGAAAGAAACGAGGATTGCCGCTGCAACATCATATAGCGTACATGTTTATCGAAATCGAGTTTTGGTATTGTTCAAACCGAAGTGGTTCGACTTTAGGAACTGCTCATGCTGGTTCGATCGGCGAGCGTTCAGGTTTAAGGTTTTGGTTACGCTGATGCATTATAGTTCATGGTACGGCCGAGTTCTTTGGTCCATATATTCGTACACATGTAGTTGTGGCTTTCAAGTGTCGGTTCGCGTTCGTGTTTAATCTGGGTTCTAGATTCGACTGTGTTTCTTCGAATCTTGTTTTCTTGCTTCGGTATACTTTCATTTAGGAATGAGGTATATATTGATCAATCTTTCATCTTCATTTTGGTTATTTATTAATGTGATATACATACACATCAAAGAAAATAGATTTTCATGCATGATCTGTTATAATCATGCATGACCTTAAATCAAGTTTTTGCTTAGTTTTGAATTCATCCATTATTATAGTTAACTTGCTAAACTATATGAGTAAAATGTAGTCTTAAATGGGATAAGCGTTTTCGTGCTAAGAAACAGAAGGAAACGAAACGTAGCTATATAAAAATAACAACGTGTAAATTGAAACACAGGAAGTCAAAAGAAATTAATTGGTAATATTTATATTAAGCAATTATCAAATTCTTGTAGATAAATCATACGTAGAGTAGGTCACGTTTTTTGGGCCATGAGTTATTTTGTTTATAAGGTACGGATATCCCTATCTTCTTATTATTATGATTCGTTGTCTCATTCGTTTATTTGATTCATTGTATGGATTTTCCGTCCTTCAGTAAGGACTTCCTTCTATGTATGATTAGGATTTTCTGCCTGCAACCAAATGTTTTCCCCAGTACATGTTATAAATTATCTGAAATTATTTTAATAACTAAGATATTGCCTGAGCCTTATATACAAGCATGACCAGTCAGTAGTACTAGTTACGGAGGTACCGTAACCATGACACTTGAGGCACCGGTGTCATGACTCACCCGCGGGAGAGTGATATTCCGCAGCGTTCCACTCAGTTCAGCTTGGCCATTTTATCAGTATTATTAGTGGGGCGTATGGATGCATCCTAGGCTTATCAGTTTACATTTATCAGGTGCAGGTGGTGTGTGCTCTACATCCTTCACACTGGAGCTGATCCCTCCACCCAGCACAGTTATTTAGAGGTCACCCCTCTACAGCATGACGAGGCCACCCCTCCAGTTATTCATGCAACAATTGTTACAGCACATGACCTATATAAGCTCTTGGCAATTAAAATATAGTAAACGCATGTTTTCAGATTTAACATATAACAGTTTAGTTTATTATTTATAAATCAAACTTATCAGATTTTCTACAGTTTTCATCACACTCCGCATATCAGTCTTTCAGCTTCAGTAATTATTAATTATTTCAAGTTCAGTATATTCCTATCATGCATTATATCCGTTTACTGAGTGTTATGCTCAGCCGTATTTCTTTCATGTTCTAACGACAGGTACACCATGACATTCTTAAGATTCTGAGAGCATGTGCATTGGAGGGAAGCCGTCCAGACTTCTTTACTTTATGCACTTCATTTTTATATTGCCGTTGGACATTGTTCAGTCCCTTCTTTTAGTATTTTACTTTTCATGTTTTGAGCTTATGTTGGATTACCGATGTTTGATTCCGGTATTTCCGTTATGGGCAGTTAATGTTTTAGGACATTTACCTTATGCTTTGATGACACGCCATAAATACATGTAACGGTTCACTTATCCAAGTGGGGTGTTACAATTATGGTATCAGAGAGCAAGGTTCGACTGTAGGCTCTAAAACTTGATCTGTGACTAGTGGGTAGTCACCAGAAATTTTCCAGATTTTGGCGTTGTTATCTTTCATGTTTCTCATGCATTTATCAGTCACTTTTCTTTAGTTATCAGTCGGTTTTCCTAAAGTTTTGACTAAGTAAAAGGTTGGTACAGGACTGTCCATATTTAGTCGCATGCGCTTCTTAGCGAATTTTCGTTTTGGTGAACTGGCCATAGGCATTTACCCTTGCCGTTCAGATTTTTGTATAGATGAACTGACCATAGGCGTTCATCCTTACTCATGTCAGATTCATGTTTTCAGTCGAGTATTACTTGGTGAACCAGCCCATATACATTCACCAATGTTTAGATCAAATTTCATGCTTTTCAGTCGAATGCTGTTTTGTGAACCGATCCATAGTTGTTCACGTTGTCATATCATGACGTTTCATAAAATCTTGACAAATATAAATTGGACTACAACCACCCGTATTTAGTCCCAGATCGTAAATTTCTATACATGACAGTTATTAGAAAAGTTGACAAGTATGGACCGAACCAGAATCGCCCATACTTAGTCACATGCTTTCTCTTGTAAATTCTGTGGATTGAACCATAGCCATCCACACCAGTTTATATTAAACCTCAGTTGACTATACCTTTATGTTCTTGATAACAAACAAGTTTCATACCCTCAAATAGATGTCGTTTTTATGCTGATTAAGTTCATGTCTCCTTATGAGGATTTCATTTTCAGCATGGTGATGATGTATTCATGCTAAGATAAAGAAGAGTTACAGTAAAATCGTGTTTTCATAATAAATCCTGTTTGATCTTCATCAGGCATTTCGTCATGCTAACCATTGTTGAAATTCTCTTTAAACATATTCTTGAACCTCTATACAACCAACATCAAGTCTATGCAGGAATTACCAGGCTATAACGATTACCCATTTCAGTTCAGTTTACTACCGTTTAAATCAATTTAATCCTTGATCATGTCAGACAAGTGACACCAATATTGATCATTCCATAAAGTTTCCACCAGTGCCATGTACAGTATTCCATATGTACCTTTTGTACAGTGTCTCAGTTATACTCCATGTACAGTATTTCCTGTGTACTCCATGTACAGTGTCTCATATATGATCCACATGCAATATTCATTTTGTACTTCATGTACATTAGTCCAGGTGTACTCCAGGTACCCTACCCCATGGATATTGCTAATCGATCCTCAATCATCTCAAGCGTTTCCACTTGTCGATTTTCTACCAGATGTTGATGCTGCTCGTGAGTTGAAGATTTTACCAAATACTGATGCTCCTAACACTTTGAAGTTGATGCTGCTGATACATTGGAGATTCCACAAGATGCTGATGTTGTTTATATTATGAAGACTCTTCAGAGCAAGGACGAAATCTATAGATCCGAAAATTCTAGAAAATAATATAATTCAATCATCAGACGCTACCACCCCATTCCATGCCTTACTTCCTAAGTTAGCTGTCACACGTCACTCAGCTGATCTTCCAGTCGGAATAGTGAGAACCGGTACCCATCCGGTCACTCAGCAGAAATAATTACATGAATCACGGTCATGATAACGACCATCAGGAAACTAACAGACAAGGCGGTAATGACAACCACCGTGCTTATAATTAATCAATCAGTAACCCTCGGAACTCCGGAACGGACGTGACCAGAAATACAAAGGTCAGCAGTCTAACCGGTCCGCCAACCCTAGCAGTTGCCATAAATTCTTAACCTCAGACTCACCCATTAAAATACATGTCCATACAACAGTCAAGACACAGGTCCCAAGTGTCATTTCGGAAGACACATGTCAAGACATCAGTCATAGTACACGTCATACGAATATCTTCTTAAAGTACGAGTCAGATTCATAACACCAGTATGCCTCCTAAACAAGGTCCTCAGAAATTCAGGGTACCCTCCAAGGGGGTATACCCGTTATGTTATGCCACACATAAATCAGACCATTAAAATTCACTTACCACCACCGGAGTATTATTTAGGTTAGACACGCAATGTTCATTCTGTGAGGTTACAGATGAACACAATCAGTGAAAGTTGTCACGTTTACTTCACGTGATCATATGTTAGCTTTATCTTAAATCATGTAGTACCTACTTCCCAGCCAGAAAAGACTCCATGGTATCACCCATATTTATAAGGTTTTTCCTTCCAGTTGAAGACAAGATCCGTCTTACTAACTCCCAAAGATAGCAATGTTATTTTCTGCCATAAACCAATACAAGTTTTTATGCTTTACAGCAAGTGGCTTATCATTCCAAAGCTACTAAGACCTTTATAGCTATCAAATATAAATCCACTTCTGAAGTTCCTTAAATTCATGATCAGCATATTATTCTAGAGTTTGCAGATAAAAATTTCAGAAATTTTTCCCATAAATTCCTTCCTAACCACAAGACAGGGTTTAACATAGAGCTTGTCTCAAGTACATAACCTGTTTTCAGAATTCCTTACGCAGGGCTTCAGCTGAGTTTAAAAGAGTTGCAACATTTGCTGCAAGAATTACAGAATGAGGCTTATTAGCCCTAGCGCACCACGAGGAAGAGCACCGTTCTGTCTATCCGGAAGAAGGCCGGTATCACGAGATCATGTATCGACCACTGAAATTTTCTTACAAGATCACCATTCTTAATCAATGTTCATTCCATAAATAGCAGGTCTATCTGATCTGCTACGATGTTTTAAATTTTTCCATAAAAATTTCCGATCATGCTACCATCAGTGGTGAGAGAAAGAACATGATGTTTTCCAGACTGCTGTTGCGCATATTACAGTCTCTCTAAAATTTTAATTTTATACTTTTGAGCTTCCTAATTCTCTAGCTATATTATGAAATTTATGAATAATTTTTTTCCCATAATTCTCAGACAAAATCGTCAGTATATTCATTGATCACTTTCTGATCTGCTAAATTCTAGAAAAGAACACGAGAATCATCTTCTCACAGTTGTACAGAATCTTCGATAGAAGAAAATTTTATACACAGTTTTCCAGATATGAATTCCAATTGAACAAAGTGACGTTTTTGAACTATCCTACTTCGGTAGAAAGAAATTTCAGACAATACTGCGAAGGTAAAAGCCATCACCAAATGGTCAAGACCGACGTCGGTGACAAACATACAAAACTTCTAGAACCCAAAAAACTACTACCGCAGAAATCCCTGACAGTTCTCGCGATCAGCCTTCCATGACTAAGCTTACGCATAAAGAAGGGAACCTACACCAAATTATGCATTCCACAAGACCGTACGCTAGTAAAGGTCAAGTTACCAGGACTCATACCTTTCCGTGAATATTCACTCAGGTCCCACCATAATGTACCAAAACTCCAGGCAGGATTTTGATAGAAACAGTATAACACGTTGAGGCATCTATGTTCATATCTAATGCCTTCCATTCCAGCAGGTTTAAGATAGAACGCCGTCATGCTAGCAAGTTATTACCACCAGTAGAAATCTGGACCGAAGGAGACAAGAATCCATTGAGATTGTTATCAGTTTACCACAGACTCAAAAAAGTATAATACTATCTAAGTCATTGTCGACCATGTAATCAGCCTACGCGTTTTCTTTCAACCGAAAGGATTACGCAGTAGTGGACCTGTAGAGAATTCAGCGGTAAATCGTACGATTTCAAGGTATTCCATAAGAAATCTTGTCAGATAGAAATTAGTGTTCATGAAATCGCGCTCACGTTCATGTGTACGTTCACATTCACGTTCATATTTATTTTCACTTTCTCGGTTACGTCTCATTCGCAGTATGATGCCGTTTCAGTTCATGTTTTATGCTATCTCATGATTTAAGCTCTCGTTCGCGTTCATAACATTGTTCACGTTCAAGCTCGTGTTACATTCCGCGATACACGTTTCACAGTTTATTACCGAATACGGTTACAAAAAGCTTAAGAAAACCAGACTCAAATTACCAGAGCTTCTCCATACCCAAGCAGACGTTTCACGTCTCAGGCCGTATCATTTGGCATTTTTTCCTTAGTCAGCATATGTTCATGATATGTCCTAGCATCACATCCACAATATGTTTCACGTATCATCAGGCACAATATATTCCATGCCTAGCATTCCTCATATAATCGTGAACCACGTTCATAATTGCTCACGTAGTACGTTCACAATTGTTCACGTAGTTCGTCCATATATACTTTCAGCAGCTTACCCAGAGATATAAATATTATCTTTTCTAGATATTTGTAAGTACCGTTCCATGTATTCTACATGCTATAGCTTATTCATTCTATTAGATTCAGAGAATCATTCTCAAGTATGGAACCAGAAACTCTTCAGCGTCATCAAGACAGTGTCATTAAGACCAAGATTTACATTGTGTCAGAATCTTTGAAGGAACAGTTCCGAGCGAGAGGCCACTTGGAACGGAGGAGTCCATCCGGACTTCTCATCCTTTTCCTTCCATGATTCAGTTATGTTCTTTTAGTCATGTTATGTTCCATGTCCTCTTCAGCCATGTCACGTTCCATGTCCTCTTCAGTCATGTCACGTTCATGTCCTATCAGCTTACATGTCCTTTCAACTTATGTGTCCTTTCAGTTCTTATAACTCCAACAGCTTTTATTACCTTTAATTCGAGGACGAATTGTTCTTTTAGAGGGGAATAGTTGTAAAACCCGTAAAATTCGTTTTAATTTCGAGGACGAAATTTTATTTTTAGAAGGGAAGAGTTGTAAAACACCAAAAATTTGGTTTGTATTTTATTTTATCATTTCGAGTATAACCTAAGTTTTTTTTATAATAAGCATTTGATATTAAAACCATATGTTATAATCATAATACCCAAAATAATAATTTTTGTGTATGACATTCTTATTAAGCAGTTTATAGTAAAAATGTATGTTTTAATAATAAGTGATAATTAATTCAGGAATTTATATCATGAATAGCTTATATATAATCAGTCTATTGAATATATTGAATAACTATTCATTTAATCTTTTTCTCAGTAAGTTTACATTGGTTAATACTATTACACGATTTCGTTTGCGTCAAGCATTATTATGAAAAACATTAAGCTAAAGATGTATTTCGAGTAAACTAAAATAAATGTTGTAAAACCTATACTTTAGACTTTGGAAACAGTTCACTGACATGGAGGTATCTTAAAGATTTACAAAGTATGAAATCTCACAAAAAAAGGAGATTCACTAGTAATTTAATTTGAAACGTAGTCAATAGTTCCTCCTTTTTTAACGCAGGATATGAATGTGAACCATTAATTCCCAAGCATTTCTTTCGCTTTAATCCCGCTGATTTCGAAAGACCGAGTATTTGCACATCATACTCACAAACACACACACACACACACACTTTTTGATCCATACTACAACTCAATATATTTATGTAAAAGATAAACAGGGAAAGAAACGAGGATTGCCGCTGCAACATCATATAGCGTACATGTTTATCGAAATCGAGTTTTGGTATGGTTCAAGCCGAAGTGGTTCGACTTTAGGAACTGCTCATGCTGGTTCGATCGACGAGCGTTCGGGTTTAAGTTTTTGGTTACGCTGATGCATTATAGTTCGTGGTACGGCCGAGTTCTTTGGTCCATATATCCTTATACATGTAGTTGTGGCTTTTAAGTGTCGGTTCGCGTTCATGTTTAATCTGGGTTCTAGATTCGACTGTCTTTCTTTGAATCTTGTTTTCTTGCTTCGGTATACTTTCATTAAGGAATGAGGTATATATTGATCAATCTTTCATCTTCATTTTGGTTATTTATTAATGTGATATACATACTCATCAAAGAAAATAGATTTTCATGCATGATCTGTTATAATCATGCATGAACTTAAATCAAGTTTTTACTTAGTTTTGAATTCATCCATTGTTACAGTTAACTTGCTAAAATATATGAGTAAAATGTAGTCTTAAATGGGATAAGCGTTTTTGTGCTAAGAAACAGAACGAAACGA
Organism: Glebionis coronaria; assembly: GCA_025667525.1. NCBI lineage: Eukaryota > Viridiplantae > Streptophyta > Magnoliopsida > Asterales > Asteraceae > Glebionis > Glebionis coronaria. Next base: position 536,943,885 of record CM046881.1, on the reverse strand, counting down.
AACATAGCTATATCAAAATAACAACGTGTAAATTGAAACACAGGAAGTCAAAAGAAATTAATTGGTAATATTTATATTAAGCAATTATCAAATTCTTGTAGATAAATCATACGTGGAGTAGGTCACGTTTTTGGGGCTACGAGTTATTTTGTTTATAGGGTACGGATATCCCTATCTTCTTATTATTATGATTCGTTGTCTCATACATTTATTTTATTGATTGTACGGCTTCTCCGTTCTTCAGTAAGGACTTCCTTCTATGTATGATTAAGATTTTCTATCTGCAACCAAATGTTTTCCCCAGTACATGTTATAAATTATCTGAAATTATTTTAATAACTAAGATATTGTCTGAGCCTTATATACAAGCATGACCAGTCAGTAGTACTAGTTACGGAGGTACCGTAACCATGACACTTGAGGCACTGATGTCATGACTCACATGCGGGAGAGTGATATTCGGCAGCGTTCCACTCAGTTCAGCTTGGCCATTTTATGAGTATTATTAGTGGGGCATATGGATGCATCCTAGGCTTATCAGTTTACAATTATCAGGTGAATGTGGTGTGTGCTCTACATCCTTCACATTGGAGCTGATCCCTCCACCCAGCACAGTTATTTAGAGGTCACCCCTCTACAGCATGACGAGGCCACCCCTCCAGTTATTCATGCAACAGTTGTTACAACACATGACCTATATAAGCTCTTGGCAATTAAAATATAGTAAATGCATGTTTTCAGATTTAACAGATAACAGTTCAGTTTTATTATTTATAAATCAGACTTATCAGATTTTCTACAGTTTTCATCACACTCCGCATATCAGTCTTTCAGCTTTAGTAATTATTAATTATTTCTAGTTTAGTATATTCCTATCATGCATTATATCCGTCCACTGAGTGTTATGCTCAGCCGTAGTTCTTTCATGTTCTAACGGCAGGTACACCAGGACACTCTTAAGATTCTGAGAGCATGTGCATTGGAGGGAAGCCGTCCAGACTTCTTTACTTTATGCACTTCATTTTTATATTGCCGTTGGACATTGTTCAGTCCTTCAGTATTTTACTTTTCATGTTTTGAGCTTATGTTGGATTACCGATGTTTGATTCCGGTATTTTCGTTATGGGCAGTTAATGTTTTAGGACATTTACCTCATGCTTTGATGACACGCCATAAATACACGTAACGGTTCACTTATCCAAGTTGGGTGTTACATCGGAAGTCTTTGATACAACATATTTCTCCCCCGTGAAATATTCATCAAACATAAGTCCATATAACATTTCCAACTCTTCAAGTGTTGTGTCCACTGTCATATCTGCTCTTGGAACATGTTCAGGAACCCGCTTTGAACTTGACGGTTCATTGCTGTGGTCTTGAGTTCCGAGTTCCGTGCGTTTGTGCAAAGAAATCTTTTGTCGTTGTGGATCGGGACTTAAACTGTTTTGTTCAAGTGCCATTTCATGTAATTCATCAAATCTGATATGAATAGTCTCGACTATCAATTTTGTTCTCTTGTTGTACACTCTGTATCCCTTAGACTGAGTTGCATATCCCACTAAAATGCATGCATCACCCTTCTCTTTCATCTTGTCCAGATTTTCACCATCTCGAATAATGTAACACGTACATCCAAAAACATGAAGGTGTTTGAGAGAAGGTTTGCGATCATTAATTATGTGATATGGTGTCTTTTCGTGTCTTAGGATAAATAAGGAACGGTTTTGTGTGTAACATGCGGTTGATACGGCTTCGGCCCAAAAGAATAATGGTAGTTTTGAAGCGGATGATAATGTTCGAGCAACCTCAACTAAAGTACGGTTTCGTCTTTCAACAACGCCGTTTTGTTCAGGTGTTCTAGCAATAGATGTTTCGTGTTCAATCCCTTCGGCTTCAAAATAATTCTTTAGAGTTGAATTCAAGAATTCTGTGCTTCTGTCAATACGTACCACTTTTACTTGAGCTTGAAGACCACATTGTATCAGCTTAAGGAAGTTAATGAGAACCTCAGGTGCTTTATCCTTGGATCTCAAGAAGTGAGTCCACGTGTACCTTGAGTAGTCATCGACAATTACCATAACGTATTTCTTCCCATTGATGTTTTGAACACACATGGGGCCACATAAATCTATGTGAAGAAGATCTAACCGTCCTTTAGAGCTTGGCGTAGTCTTTATCTTGAAACTACTCGTTTAGCTTTACAAAGCTCACAAGAAGAACAAAGATGATCTTTGACGAATTTCAAGTTTAGAAGGCCTTTCACAATATCTTTCTTGGAAAGCAAGTTAATTGTATCAAAGTTAAGATGAGATAATCGTTGATGCCATAACCAAGCTTGAGTCGTTGAAGCTTTATCCATGAAACATATTGGAGTTGAAGATGTGGAGTCTCGTAGTGAAATAGTGTAGAGATCAGTACCCCGTGAACCTGTAAGTAAGTCATTCCATCATAATCACGAACAAAACATGTCTTCTTTCTAAAATCAACCTCCAAATCCGCATCACAGAATTGACCAACCGAGAAAAGATTGTGATTGAGCCCTTCAACGTAGTAAACCCTTTTGATTGCTATATTCCCCTGAACCAAGTCTCCATATCCTAAGATCGGTGCAAATTGATAATCTCAAAATTCTCTGAAATGATGAAGTGAATATGGATCTTAAGTAGATGTTATAGTGATTGTTGTTGAAGAAAAAAAAGTGTTGAAATCCCTTAAAAATTGTTCTTCAAAAACCAAAAAATTCTCCTAGACCAAAAAGCACACGAAATTTTCAAAAACACGTTTTTGAAAAAATCTTTAATCCATCAGAATAGTCATCGGAATAGTTATCGGAATGTCATCGGAATAGTCATGGGAATGTGAGTGATCGCAATATGAGTGATCGCAATATGAGTGATCGCAATATTAGTGATCACAATATTAGTGATCGCAATGTTAGTGATCGCAATATTTGTGATCGCAATATTAGTGATCGCAATCCGTGATCACAATGTAGAAACCCTAAGGTTTTTGTGATCGGAATACTGAAGTCCTTATCGCAATATGAGAACACTTCCGAGACTTAAGGTAAAAACCTGAGATTTTTTACAAGAAATCCGTGATAATAAGTAAACCACAATAACCAAATCCTTACCATACGTATGAAAGATTTAGAGATATATAGCAAGATTTAGAGCACGGAAAGCACAAGAAAAACTTGAATCCGAGATAATTTTATGTGTAAATCGTACGAACTAAGTAGAATCTCAACAACGAATCACAAAACTACCCCATGGCGATTGATACCAATTGTTGTCCCTATGTAATATGATGATTAAATAAGAAAGAAAGGTAGAAGATAGATGAATTCTAGAGAGAGAAAGTAGAAAGAGAAAAAAGAGAGAAGTGTGTGAAACTTAGTGAATATTAGATTAGAGAATAATAGAAAAATGAACCAACCAACCTCTCCTTACATGCAAGGAGAGGTATTTATAGCCTTGCCTACATGTGGCATAATGGGCTATATGATAATGGGCCGGACTTATCTTTTGGGCTTTAGTTACTTATGAATGAACTTTAACTTAAAGTTAAGCCCGTAAAACATGACTATTCTACTACCTATTACAACGTTCTTAAATACGATAAATAATAAACATATGACTGAGCATTCTTGTTTGACTCAATATTTTGAGGCTAACATATGAGAAGTGTAACAAAATGAACAAAAACGCTCTTCCAAATTGCTATGCACATGTCGTCCTTTATAACCATCTTCATCATTTTAGAAAATTAATATTGAGATTTGCATTCAAGCGAAGTATCCAATTGTTCCCAACTATAAATCTACTTTTAATTGTCTTCAACATTAACATGGTTGTCATCTTCAAGTTTCTCCACTCCAACTATTCTACAATTAAAACCTTACAAATATATTTATTATGAATCGTAGATGGGTTTTTGTTCATAACAATGTTTCAAACTTTTTTGCTTTTAATTAATGGGCTAATTAATAGAGGAATTATATATTTGGGTTGACCATTAATAAGTGTGAAAACACTTATCCTTTTACCACTTATTTCCAATAATAACAAGACCAAAACGTGTGATTTATGTCGTAAAAGTCGGAATTATGCGTGGTTTGTGTTTTTATTGTGTTTTAGGACCAAAATATGAAAAAGGAAGAAAACACGGGCTTTCACGGGCTTTTATCGAAGAAAACGGGAAAAGACGAAGTCAAAAGATCAAGAGTGCAAAAAGAACGGAAGTCCAAGGCCTATTCTGAAGATTTATCGAAGAAAAAGTCAAAAGACGGAAGTTTAACGAAGTCGAAGAACTTAAGTCTAATAGAAGAAGAAAATTAAAAGACAAGTTCAAATCCCGAGACGACAAAGACGAAGAATTAAAGTCGAGTCGAGAAAACGTGAAGAAAGCAAGAAAGAAGATGCAACACATGCACTCCTTCCACCTTCCCTATATATACCCTCCTAATAGTCATTAGGAGGGGTGGTTAGTTTTTAGTTAATTTTTCACTTTTTAGTTTTCTCTAGTTTTAGAGAGAGAAAGTCTTAAATTTTCTCTCACTAGTTCATCTTTTTCTTTTAATCTTTCAAGATTAAACACTTTGTATTGCTTATTTTTATTAATCAAGTTCTATTTTAAGCTTTTATTTCTTAATCTCATTCTACTTTTCTTTGATTTTAGATTGATTTTGGTGCGTATATCATAAGATCCGTGTTGTTCTAATTGATTTCGTGCTTAAAAATTAATCTTTTGATCATTTTATAAGTTTTCATTTGATTAAGCTTAAAGACTTTTGTGCTTATTGGCTTATTTTTATGATTATCTTATTTCTCTTATTAAAAAGCTTTATTAAAAAGTTTATGTTTTTATTGCTTGATCTAAAAAGTTGCTTGATTTCGAGTTAGATAAGTTGATTAAAGTGCTTATTTGATTCGGTTAAGTATTTGGATTGATAAGGTTTGGATGTTAGCTTATTGAACTTAGCTTATTATCTAGCATAAACAAATCCCTTTATTTTCGGAAAAGGGAGTTTAAATCCCCTTTCCGATTGAGTATTCCGACCGGTGCACCATCATAACCAATTTCCATAATTTTAGGAAAGGGTTTAAAACCCCTTTCCGATTGGTCTTCATATTCCGACGGCAAGGCCGTTGCCCCGTGTTCCGATTGGGTTGTCTGGCCAGTATTCCGACGGTACCACTTCAGCATTCCGATTGATCCAATCGGAATAGGGTTTGATATTCAGATTGGTTATCTTCGCTTATTCCGATTAGTAGCCCGTTTCATTTTCCGATTGACCCTTTGTCCCGTATTCCGATTGTAAGCAGGTAGGACATTCCGATTGGCTGTCTTGATTTAGTATTCCGATTGGGTGAATTTGTAGTATTCCGACGGCTAGCATTTACCAACATTCCGATCATTTGATCAGAAATCATTCCGATCAGGATTCTTTTGGCTTGATTTGGTTTCTTTCGATATCACTCTCTTAGAGTACTTTTTATTTTCTGAAATTTTCCAAGTGTTAGTTTTATTTAGTGAGTTAGTACTTTTCCATTATCACCTTTAAGTTTCTATGCATTTATTTTCACTCGTCATTCAAATTAATCTTTTAACTTCCATTTTACTAAACGACACTTTAATTACTTGCAAATAGTTTAAAACAAACCAAACCATTCTCTTGATTCACCAAAAGACAATTGAGTCACACTTAAGACCGGTTTTCAATTCGAAAAGACTTGGAACTACGAATTTTCATATAGGGTGTCAAAAGCCATGTATCAAATGGCGCCGCTGCCGGCTCTTTTCGTTAAGATAAACGGTTTCTAGTGAGAGACGCATTGAATTTTGGGATCCGTTCTTTGAACGTTATTTTCCTCGCTTCAAACAATTTCAAAAATCCATAAAAATTATAAAACTTTTCAAAAATACAAAAACATTAAAAAACCTATAAAAACCAAAAATATTATATAGATATTCTCTTTGTGTATATTTTTCTTCTGCAGGTGCATGCGTACTAGATCTACGAACTATTCTGAGCCCGAGAATCGTGAAGATTTAGATATGGCTGGTGTTAATAACAACAATAATCACCCACCTCAAAACAATTTGAATAACAACAACAACAACAACAATGTCCTTCTACCTGATTTACGAACCATGGAGGAATTGTGCCAACCCACCATGAACGGACGCGGAGGCCCGATTGCGCCAATGCACGTCACGGCTCAGGAGTTTTCATTGAAGCATCACATGATCCAGCAAGTGCAAACGAACCCGTTTCGTGGAATTCCGGATGATGATGCCAACAAACACCTCGACAAATTCATTACCATTACCCAAAGCATGAAGTGCCCCGATGTTTCTATGGATGACCTTCGCCTCCAACTTTTTCCCCATTCGCTTTCTCACCATGCCGAAAAATGGTTTGACCGTCTTCCTAAGAATTCTATTCATACGTGGAACGACATGACTCAACGCTTTTTATCGCGCTACTTTCCCCCATCCATGGTCACTAGCCTTCGTAACCAAATCAGTGGATTTATGCAAGAGAATGATGAATCGCTTTTCGATGCTTGGGAACGCTACAATGATTTGATCGACCGCTGTCCTAATCACAATATGCTCCCCGTCACTCTCATTGACACCTTCTACAATGGTCTCACTTTTCGTGATCGTGACACGATCAATGCCGCCGCCGGTGGTACTTTTATGAAAAGGAGACCGGAGGAGTGCCGAGAGTTGATCGAAAACATGACTACTCACCACAAGAATTGGGATTCCTCCGCATCCTCAAGATCTAACTCGAGAGTCAATGTTTCTTCTACTACCTCCAATCCTGAAATGTCTGAAATTTCTCGCCAACTCGCTGAAATGAACAAGAATTTCATGGCTATGGCCACAAACCACTTTCAACAAGCTAAAGTCGTTGCTATTTCTTGTGACACATGTGGTGGCCCTCACTCTTATAATGATTGTCCTTCTACCCAAGGCAATTATTCTGAAAACGTTAACGCAGCTTACGACACTTATCCCACGGGAGGCTATCAAGCTCGCCCGCAAGGAGACCTGGCTTGCTAAGTTATCGTTCCAACAATTATCTTGCTCCTCCCGGTTTCCCTCCTACAAACCAAAACCAACAACAAAGCTTTAACCGAAACAATCAATCCCAACCTCGTGCAAACAATCAGTATCAATCCCAAAGAAACCCATACCCAACTCAAGGAAATTCTCAAGCTTACCAAGCTCCACCTCTCAATCAACCGATGGCAGTAAGTCCAGACGTCGAGACATTCATGAAGACTAATCGGGAGTTGGTGACGAATCTTCAGAGTCAATTTGTCAATTTGAAGAATGACATGGTGAAACAAGGGAGCGATATTCGAGCCGAGCTAAGGAATGATATGGCCAAACACAGCAATGATATTAATGCCAACATGCAAAACTCTTTCAATAATCAAGCTCTTCACCTTCGTGATATGATTGGTTTGCTCATCCAAGGTAATCAACCCTCTTCGTCGGGTACTCTTCCGAGTAATACCGTTGCAAATCCGAGAGGGGAGATGAAAGCAATCACCACCCGAAGTGGAAAAGGTTATATGGAACCCGAGCTTCCTACACCTCCACCCGTGATTGTGAACAAGGAAAAAGAGCAACTTTCCCCACCTACCTCACCTTCTATCCCCATTTCCCCACCACCCGTGGTTGTGAGTGATCCTATTCCCTTAAAGCCTTCTTCTTCATCCAATATACCTTACCCTTCAAGGTTGAGGAAAGAGAAGCAAAAGAGCAAGGATGATATTCAAGTTTCAAACTTTCTTAAAATGTTTAAACAACTGAATTTTAACATCTCCTTTGCCGAGGCTCTCGCTCACATGCCCAAATACGCTAAGATGTTTAAAGATCTTTTAAGCGATAAGGAAAAGCTTCTTGACATTGCTCAGACCCACCTTAATGAGAATTGCTCCACAGTGCTCTTAAGGCAATTGCCCACCAAACTTGGTGATCCGGGTCGCTTCTTGATTCCTTGCAACTTCCCGGGAGTAGAGAATTGCATGGCCCTAGCCGATCTAGGTGCCAGTATAAACTTAATGCCTTTAAGTGTTTGGAAGCAATTATCTCTCCCCGAGCTAGTCCCCACCAAAATGACTTTGGAATTAGCCAACCGTACGGTTGCTTATCCAGTGGGGATAGCCGAAGATGTCTTTGTTGGTGTTGACAAATTCACCTTCCCGGCGGATTTTGTCGTCGTTGACTACGAGATGGATCCCCGTGTTCCATTAATCGTTGGACGTCCATTTCTGAGGACCGGTCGCACTCTTATTGATGTAGCCGCAGGCGAAATAATCATGAGAGTTGGTGATGATAAAATTGTCTTCAACATGGGTAAGATTTCTAAGCAACCTTATTCATATGAGAGTGTTAATGCTATTGATGTTCTCGATGAGGCTTGTGAAGAACATTTTCATGATGCTTGCAAAAGTACTCTTTCTTCTCTACCCAATGTTGAGACCGTTGCCTCAATTGCTCCAGCATTTACTCCTTTTGGAGAAAGTGACTTGGATGATTTCGAAGCTAGCTTGGGTCCTCTCGATATTAAGTATGATAATTTGTCCACCAATTGGGATGAAGATATTCGTACTATTGAGAGACTTCTCAATGAGGACCCATTGTCTCCTCCTACTCCTAAAGAGGTGACTAATGATGATCCATCGTTAGTTTCACCATCTATTGAGAATCCTCCTACTCTTGAGCTTAAAGACCTACCGCCTCATCTTGAGTACGTTTTTCTGGAAGACGACGAGAAGCTACCGGTCATCATCGCAAAGGATCTGAAGGAAGACGAAAAAGCCCGACTTGTCGCTGTGTTGGAGAAGCATAAACGAGCTATCGCTTGGAAAATCTCCGACATCCGTGGAATTGATCCTCACTTCTGCACACATAAAATTCTCATGGAGGACGACTTTAAGCCCACAATTTAAAGTCAACGAAGGGTGAATCCTAAAATACATGAAGTCATCAAAAAAGAGGTTATCAAACTTCTTGATGCGGGTATGATTTACCCTATTTCGGATTCACCGTGGGTTAGTCCAGTCCATTGTGTGCCTAAGAAAGGCGGAATCACCGTTGTGCCCAATACAAACAACGAGTTAATTCCTACCCGTCTCGTTACTGGGTGGAGAGTTTGTATAGACTACCGCAAACTCAATGATGCCACGAGAAAGGATCATTTCCCTCTACCTTTTATGGACCAAATTCTTGAACGTTTAGCTGGTAATGAATATTACTGCTTTCTTGATGGTTTCTCGGGTTATTTTCAAATACCCATCGATCCCCAAGATCAAGAGAAGACAACATTCACTTGTCCTTACGGCACATTTGCTTATAAAAGAATGCCATTTGGCTTATGCAATGCCCCCGGGACTTTCCAAAGGTGCATGTTGGCTATCTTCCATGACATGGTTGAGCAAACCATGGAAGTCTTCATGGATGATTTCTCGGTCTTCGGGGATTCCTTCTCTGCTTGCCTTGCCAATTTGGAACGTATGCTTAAGCGGTGCGAAGACACTCGCCTTGTTCTGAATTGGGAAAAATGCCATTTTATGGTAAAAGAAGGCATTGTGCTAGGACACAAAATCTCAAAAGCCGGTCTTGAAGTCGACCGTGCTAAAGTAGATGTCATAGCCAAATTACCTCCACCTTCAACCGTGAAGGGTGTGAGAAGCTTTCTGGGTCATGCGGGCTTCTATCGTCGATTCATTCAAGATTTCTCTAAAATCGCTCGCCCGATGACCTACCTCTTGGAAAAAGATACTCCTTTTATCTTTTCTAAAGAGTGTCTCGAAGCCTTCAATCTTCTTAAGGATAAGCTAACTAAGGCACCGGTCTTAGTTACCCCTAATTGGGAGCTGCCTTTTGAATTGATGTGCGATGCTAGCGACTTTGCTATTGGTGCGGTTTTAGGCCAAAGAGTTAATAAACACTTTCAACCAATCCACTATGCTAGCAAAACAATGACGGGGGCTCAATTGCATTATACGACAACCGAAAAAGAGCTTTTAGCTGTTGTCTATGCTTTTGAGAAATTTCGCCCCTATCTTGTTTTATCCACCACCATCGTATACACGGACCATTCCGCGTTGAAGTACTTGATGACTAAAAACGATTCTAAGCCAAGACTTCTTCGCTGGGTTTTGCTCCTTCAAGAATTCAACATTGAAATTCGTGACAAGAAAGGAGCCGAAAACCTGGCCGCGGATCATCTGAGCAGACTTGAGGATCCATATCAGGGGGATCATCCGAACAAAGAGATCAATGACTCTTTCCCCCTGGAGACTCTAATGTCTATAAATCTCAATCTTGATGGCACCCCGTGGTTTGCGGACATTGCAAACTACTTAGCGGGCGGTATTCTCATCCAAGGGTTAACATCCCAACAAAAGAAGAAGTTCTTGAATGATGTTAAGACTTACTTTTGGGATGACCCTTATCTATTCAAACAGTGTGCTGATCTGATTATTCGTCGATGTGTTGACGGACCGGCAGCTTTTGACATCCTCCAAGCTTGCCACAAAGGACCCACCGGTGGTCACTTTGGTCCCAACTACACCGCTAAGAAAGTGTTTGATTCTGGATTCTACTGGCCCACCATTTATCGTGACGCTCACGAAATGGTTAAGCATTGTGATGCTTGCCAACGTCAAGGCAAGATCACACATAAGGATGAGATGCCTCAAAATTTCATACAGGAATGTGAAATCTTTGATGTATGGGGCATCGACTTTATGGGGCCATTTCCATCATCCAAAGGGAACAAGTACATCCTCGTCGCCGTCGACTACGTCTCTAAATGGGTTGAAGCTAAGGCTCTTCCTACGAATGATGCGAGGGTGGTTGTGAACTTTTTGAAGCAGCTTTTCGCTCGATTTGGCGTTCCTCGTGCTATCATCAGTGACCGCGGGACTCATTTTTGCAACGACCAATTTGCAAGAGTCATGGCAAAGTATGGTGTCAATCACCGTCTTTCCACCGTCTATCATCCCCAAACCAATGGGCAAGCCGAAATTTCCAATCGTGGCTTGAAGAGAATTTTGGAGCGAACTGTGGGAGAGCATCGCGCCGCGTGGGCCGATAAGTTAGATGATGCTCTGTGGGCTTTCCGTACTGCCTACAAGACCCCGATCGGTTGTACACCTTATCGTCTTATGTACGGGAAAGCCTGCCACCTACCCATCGAGCTAGAACATAAGGCGCACTGGGCCTTGAAGTGGGCTAACTTCGACATCATCAAAGCCGGTGATCATCGCAAGGTTCAACTCAACAAGCTAAATGAACTGAGGAATGAAGCTTATGAGAACTCGCTGATCTACAAGGAGAAGACGAAGATTATCCACGATGCTAAAATCAAGAACCGAGAGTTTCACGTTGGTGATCAAGTCTTACTCTTTAACTCTCGGTTGAAGATCTTCTCTGGCAAGTTGAAGAGCCGCTGGTCTGGTCCATTCACCATCGCCAAAGTCTTTCCGTATGGGACCATTGAGCTTTCTCAGCCAAATGGGCCCAATTTCAAGGTGAATGGCCAGCGTTTGAAGCTGTACTTTGGTGAGGACATCTCTCAGGAGATGATTCCATCCCTCACCACGTTCCCCATGAACTAAAATTGGGTCGAGTCAGGCTCATGACTCGGTAAACAAAAACAAGCGCTTCTCGGGAGGCAACCCGTGTTCTACCCTTTACTGCTTTCATAATAAGTGTAGGGGGAGCCCCGCATATGTTTGTTGTCTTGTTTCTTGTGCTGTGCAGGGATTTAAGCTTCAGAAAGCATCTTGATGACTTTTGACGAACCGTGATACCGTGTTTCCCATCTTCCCGGTTCTATCCTAAACTCTTGTGATTCAATATTTCATATTCTATATGTTCACATTGAATTCACTTTAGTTGTCCTCTCCTTCACAAGATTTAAACAAAATGCACAATGTCCTAAGTGTAGGGGAGCTTACTCCCACATGCTTAAACATTGAGGACAATGTTTATCTCAAGTGTAGGGGGACTTCTATCGAAGTAAATGGTCTTTTCCATGAATTTGCCCTGATTTTAACCGGAAAATTTGATTTTTCGACATTTTTCAAAATTTTTAATCTATTTTGGCCAAGTTGTATAGTTATATTTGCCTTTGTTATGTTTCCTTTGCTAGAATAAATTATCAATAAAGTGGTTTTAGATTTTTCTTAGTCATGAACATTTTGACTCAACCCGAGTTTACTTACCTAAGTTTACTCTAGCTAGTATCCTTAACGTTTTTAAGTCAAGTTTTGCTAGGCTTTTATATAGGGAGCTATAAAACGCGAAAGTCTTAACTCTCACGGGTTAAGAACAAGAACTTTTCGCAAGTTCCTATAATTGATCCTAGAGAGTCGTTTATCAAGGGAACTTTAAAATGCGATTTCTAAACTTGAAAAAGTCTAAGAATTTGCAAGATCCTATAGGCGACTCGAAAACCCAAAACTTTGATTTAATAGGCTAAGCATCCACGAGTCTCATTTCTTGAGATTTAAAATTGTGGAGAACGAGAGATGATAGAGTCAATTATAAGTTCGGTATTCTTTCGTGAATTTATGTGAGTTAATTATGAGCCTATTCTCCCTCCGCTTGTTAATAAATTAATCTGCTAATAAATAAGGTTGTACGATTCAAAAGGTTACTTAGCTTCTAGCCCCAGATCGTTTAAAAGTTGCTCGGTAATGACGAGAGTTCATAGCCAAGGCATAACTTATGAAGCGGGGCGCGAAGATTGGCGAGTCCAAAAAGGCCCTAACAAGGCATGAGGGCTACATTTTGTTGCTAAAGATCCAAAAGTGATGTGAAGAATCATTTATCGAAAATCAATATGAAGGATCAAGACACACGACGAAAAGCAAGAACTCCCCAAAAGTCATGGAGAAGTCTATCCGAAAAGACCCTAATAAGGTATGAGGATAAATAGATCCAAGTCCTAAAAGGAGGCGGATCGTTGTATATCAAAATCCAAAATAAAGATTGGAGAAAAATGAAGAAGTCGTGGTCCAAAGATGAAGAATCTCTCAAAAAACTTCAAGTGAAGAAATTCCTATTATGAAGAGAAGACCATAATTTCAAGAACGTCTCTCGAAGATTCGAAGTATGAAGTCGCTGCCAAATATCGGCCCGAGAAAGGTCTCAAATCGCGAACCAAGTTATGCCAAGATATGAACTTTCTGATATCCCGAGAAGTAGTTTTAAAAGATTTGGTCCTTCAGCTAACTATTGATTAAATCGTTCACCTTATTTTCGGACTAAATAACTATCGAAATAAGTCAAACAATGCATCCTCGTGATCATTCAAGACAAAAATAAAATATAAGAGATACACCTAGGAATAAGGGAGTCTAAGTGAATAATTGGCCCACATGAGTTCGTGATAGTTTGCTAACTTATAATAACAATGATCTCGTTTTTAAGCTTAGTATGGGGAACGTGAAACTTGAGGATGATAAACGTTCATGGCTGCCAAAACCCAATGTAAGTTTTTAATTTCTTTACTTATTCCTATCTTTTATGTTTAGTATTTAATAAAGGCCAAGGTGGGTTATTTATGATGGAAAATATAAACCGTGCTTTAAAATTAATGCATTGCATGAGCGCATTGCAATGGTCAAGTGTAGGGGATTTAATAAGTGTGAAAACACTTATCCTTTTACCACTTATTTCCAATAATAACAAGACCAAAACGTGTGATTTATGTCGTAAAAGTCGGAATTATGCGTGGTTTGTGTTTTTATTGTGTTTTAGGACCAAAATATGAAAAAGGAAGAAAACACGGGCTTTCACGGGCTTTTATCGAAGAAAACGGGAAAAGACGAAGTCAAAAGATCAAGAGTGCAAAAAGAACGGAAGTCCAAGGCCTATTCTGAAGATTTATCGAAGAAAAAGTCAAAAGACGGAAGTTTAACGAAGTTGAAGAACTTAAGTCTAATAGAAGAAGAAAATTAAAAGACAAGTTCAAATCCCGAGACGACAAAGACGAAGAATTAAAGTCGAGTCGAGAAAACGTGAAGAAAGCAAGAAAGAAGATGCAACACATGCACTCCTTCCACCTTCCCTATATATACCCTCCTAATAGTCATTAGGAGGGGTGGTTAGTTTTTAGTTAATTTTTCACTTTTTAGTTTTCTCTAGTTTTAGAGAGAGAAAGTCTTAAATTTTCTCTCACTAGTTCATCTTTTTCTTTTAATCTTTCAAGATTAAACACTTTGTATTGCTTATTTTTATTAATCAAGTTCTATTTTAAGCTTTTATTTCTTAATCTCATTCTACTTTTCTTTGATTTTAGATTGATTTTGGTGCGTATATCATAAGATCCGTGTTGTTCTAATTGATTTCGTGCTTAAAAATTAATCTTTTGATCATTTTATAAGTTTTCATTTGATTAAGCTTAAAGACTTTTGTGCTTATTGGCTTATTTTTATGATTATCTTATTTCTCTTATTAAAAAGCTTTATTAAAAAGTTTATGTTTTTATTGCTTGATCTAAAAAGTTGCTTGATTTCGAGTTAGATAAGTTGATTAAAGTGCTTATTTGATTCGGTTAAGTATTTGGATTGATAAGGTTTGGATGTTAGCTTATTGAACTTAGCTTATTATCTAGCCTAAACAAATCCCTTTATTTTCGGAAAAGGGAGTTTAAATCCCCTTTCCGATTGAGTATTCCGACCGGTGCACCATCATAACCAATTTCCATAATTTTAGGAAAGGGTTTAAAACCCCTTTCCGATTGGTCTTCATATTCCGACGGCAAGGCCGTTGCCCCGTGTTCCGATTGGGTTGTCTGGCCAGTATTCCGACGGTACCACTTCAGCATTCCGATTGATCCTATCGGATTAGGGTTTGATATTCAGATTGGTTATCTTCGCTTATTCCGATTAGTAGCCCGTTTCATTTTCCGATTGACCCTTTGTCCCGTATTCCGATTGTAAGCAGGTAGGACATTCCGATTGGCTGTCTTGATTTAGTATTCCGATTGGGTGAATTTGTAGTATTCCGACGGCTAGCATTTACCAACATTCCGATCATTTGATCGGAAATCATTCCGATCAGGATTCTTTTGGCTTGATTTGGTTTCTTTCGATATCACTCTCTTAGAGTACTTTTTATTTTCTGAAATTTTCCAAGTGTTAGTTTTATTTAGTGAGTTAGTACTTTTCCATTATCACCTTTAAGTTTCTATGCATTTATTTTCACTCGTCATTCAAATTAATCTTTTAACTTCCATTTTACTAAACGACACTTTAATTACTTGCAAATAGTTTAAAACAAACCAAACCATTCTCTTGATTCACCAAAAGACAATTGAGTCACACTTAAGACCGGTTTTCAATTCGAAAAGACTTGGAACTACGAATTTTCATATAGGGTGTCAAAAGCCATGTATCAACCATTGATGTGCCTGATGATTGGATCTAGATGTTGTCATGGAAGGGATGAAGGGTGAATTTGTGAATGTTGCTATTCTTTTCTTTTAAAAGTAATATTTTACTTGGCTTTCTTCTCATCTAGTTGAAACTTGAGAACATAATAAAACTCAATAATATTCTTTCCTTTCCCACCCCTTTCAATACTTTACTTTACCTTGCATTCTTTTTCTTCATTAAAAAAATTAAAGAACACACTGTACGTAAAAACTTTCACACATAAAACTCTAATCTAATACAGTAATAATGCTAGACAACTAAAAGATACTAATATAGTACGTAGGGGTGTTATCGGGTCGGGCTAGGGGGTTGAACATGTCGGGTTAAATCGGGTTTTGGTGTTCCAAATATTGACCCTAACTCGACCCTATAAAGCTATCAGGTTATCAGGTTTCGAGTTGAATTAGGTCGGGTTGAATCGGGTTGGATTATCGGGTTCAAGCTATATGAGTTTTTCTAAAAAGCCACTAGTAATATTGCTCAAAATGCCACTAGTATAAGATGAGGTCCTCCTTGCTTTGTTGTCTGATGCTAATTGTTTGTTTGTAACATGTTTGTAGCTTTTCATTAGGCCTAACTGATGATTCATAAGCGTAGGTTTTGTGACAAAAGGTTTAATATCGGGCTATCGGGTTGAACTCGAACCCGATAAGATATAAAAAAACCCTAATCCGACCCTACAAGGCTATCGGGTTGTTTGAGTCAACCCGATAAGCATAGTTGAACCCAATAGAATCTGACACTATAAAGATTTATCGGGTTCGGATTAGATCGGATCAGGTTGGGTCGACCCATTTGATACCCCTAATAGTACGTATAATATGTATTCAAAACAAATATTACGGAATTTGCAATAATAAAATTAACACATTCACTATTACTGTATTTAATACTAAAAAGTATATTTGTAATGATTAAAAAATTATTATATATATAAATTATGACATTTTTTATATAGCATATAAACTATTAACTAACAAATATTATACACATAAATAAAATTACGTCGTAAATATATACAATTGACAATCTTTATCTGTAAAATACACGAAAAGTCTAAAACCCGACTGAGTCTCGAGAACCACGTTATCTCGAATCGCTTCAAACCCGATGGGTATAACCGGGTTTCGAAAATATGAAACCTAGTTTAGTTTGACCCGGGTTTTAACGAGAACCGGTTCAACTATTTGCAACGATCGAGTCGAACTAGGTTTAAAAACTTTTTTTTATCGTAGCATATTTGTTTTTCTAAATTGTGATATTTTAGTAATTTTGTTGCACTAATTTTGTTAACCTAAAACTTTTTTTAATTTTTTGCAACCTAGATAAGCCGGAGATTATTTGGACTAATAGAGAAAATGCAACTAGAAACCCTCCGCAATACAAATAATAACCTCATCGCCGCCATATCACCAACAACAACAATAACCGCCACATCACCCGAGGTATAACATTTTTTGTTCTCGTTGTGAGGATTATGGTAGGGTTAGGGTATCTTGAGCACCTAAATCTTAACCACACACATTCATCACCACATTTATCGTTCAGATTTAATTTGGGTATTCAAAAGGTTTGAGTTTGTACTTTTTGTATCCTAAGGTGAAGCTGTCAATACCCAACAAGCTTATAGCTTTCCCTAGAACCGTGCAACATAATGTTTCCGTACCATCAGGTTAATTGCAATAATCATTTATTGTACTACGTATTTTTTCATTAAATGTTCAAATGATTAGTTAGTATTTTAATAATCAATAGTATTAATGTTTTTCTCTTTCAAACTTTATTCAATATACACACGAAGAAAATGAAAAATATTCTACATCTACGTAACTTGATTAAACGAGCTCTTATATTATAGTAGTAATAATAGTATGTGTATAAATATGTTAATTGTCTTTGCTTTTTAAATCTTGAAAAACTAAAGAATTTAAAAATAATCTTGTTTTATTATTTATAAATTTGGTTAGAAAGTTCTTTAGTTTCAAAAAAGAAAAGAAAGGAAGGTAAAAAGATGGAAGGAAAAAAAGCTATGTTGTTTAGATTTTTAAGAGAAGGAAGGGAGGAAATGGTAGAGGAACTGAAGGGTGATTTTTTGGATAGTTGGGAAGTGCAAAAAAAAATGACAAAAACGCTCTTCCAAATTGATATGCACATGTCGTCCTATATAACCATCTTCATCATTTTAGAAAATTAATATTGAGATTTACATTCAAGCGAAGTATCCAATTGTTCCCAACTATAAATCTACTTTTAATTGTCTTCAACATTAACATGGTTGTCATCTTCAAGTTTCTCCACTCCACTTATTCTACAATTAAAACCTTACAAATATATTTATTATGAATCGTAGATGGGTTTTTGTTCATATCAATGTTTCAAACTTTTTTTCTTTTGATAAATGGGCTAATTCATAGAGGAATTAATTATTTCGGTTGACCATTGTTGTGCCTGGTGATTGAAGGGATGAATGGTAAATTTGTGAATGTTGTTATTCTTTTCTTTTAAAGAGCTGTTTGGTTTGAGTAAATTTAAGGAATTTGATGGGTTTTAAAATTAGAAAAATGATAATTAGACTTAAGTAATATGCCTAAAATTAGGACTACTAATTTGATTGGTCCACTTGTCATGCACATTAAAATCAATTCAAGCCTTTTTTGATGTTCATAATATACCCTTCGTTAATATTACGTAATTAGTTATAATAACAGTTAAAATAGTTAGTAGTAATTACGTATCATCTTCTCTGTTTGCCTGATTGCCTCCATGCACCACGCACTTGTGCCCAACCACATAGGCACCATAAATCCATACCATCTTGCTTCGCATAGGAATTTATTTGTCACCGAAACTAATCTCTGTGTTTGGGGGTTGTACTTATAAACTGTCGTTTATGTGACCCAAAATTCAAATTACATGTATCTATTGTTTCCAGAAAATTGTATTCGTAGAAATTTATTTGAGATGAACTATAATTATAAAATGCTATAATTAAGTAATTATATTAGTGTTATAAATGTACAAAGTCTAGAAGCCGTACAAAATAAAATTATATGTATGTTTGTCTTAACTGTTTCGATGTTGGCGAATGTACATTTGATGTCATTTTTCAATATTATCTTCTTCCCCTCTCCGCGTCATTTTTCCCAAAATATGTAAACTTTTCAATATAACATATTCTTCTTTACCGTTGCTCTTTCTCCATATATTTTTGTAAAAGGGCAAATAACATAAAAAGGTACTCATTTTATGTCAAAATTCAATTAAAGGTACTCAACTTTTTTTTTTCTTAATTTAAGGTACCGATCTTTTTTCTTGTTGCAATGTTGGGATAATTAACAAATTTAAGGTTATATTTTAATGATCGTTTACTTTATTATTACATCTTTAGTCCTTTATATTAACGGCACTTTGTAATCAACTCAAAAATCATTTTTTTTTACAGTTTTAGACCGTTTTCTATTTTCGTCTGAGTTTTATCATTTTCATCGGTTTTTAACGGTTTAGTTCGTTTTTTGTCTTTTACGTCCATTTTACTGTTTTCGACCTTTTTTAGCGTGTTTGATATCGTTTTTTACGGGTTTTTTTTTTACTATTTTCGTCATTTTCTAGCCGTTATCGCCTGTTTTTTAAGGAAAGAAAAAAAAGTAAAAAAACGAACAAAAACGGTCATAAATTGTAAAAAGAGTCAAAAATGATATAAAAAACGGATGAAAACAGTGAAAAGCCAGAAAATGGACACAAGCGGTGAGGAGAACTCAAAAAAGTACAAAACGGATGAAACGGTCAGAATCGGTAAAATAAGGACGTATGTTGTAAAACTGGAACGAAAAGTTTAAAAACCGAACGAAAATGGTAAAAATCAAACGAACTTTGAGTTTTAGACGGTAAAAACCGTCTAAAACTTAAAAAAAAACGAATTTTTGAGTTTATTTTAAAGTGTTATTAATAAAAAGGACTAACGATATAATAATAAGAGTCCGGTTATTAAAGAATCTTGTATTTTGGTGGAAACTAAGGGCTCAATCTGGACCATCCATTTGAGAGGGACCAGATCAAAGGATAAAAAACACGGAGGGACCAAAACTGCCAATTTATAAAAAGAAGACTGAGGGACCAAAACGAAAAATATGTTATAAATCTCACCTACCCTTCATTTCTGTAAAACAAAACACACAGATCTCAAACATTCTCTCTCTCTACATCAAACCCTCTCTCTACAACAAACTCTAACAAAAAAATCCATAAATCTACACAAATTAACCTTGCAAATCACGAAATAAACACACAAATGGAAGAAATAACCATTAAATCAACCGATCCCTGAAAAAAATCGATTAAAAATGAACCGATTCATAAGGCTGATTGGTGATGATAAGGTGTTTGATGAAACGCCTAAATGAAGAATTGAAGTTGAAAGTGCTTTGAAATCTGATGAAGGTAGGTGGTCACAATAGCAGCAGCAGATGGGTCACCCTCAGCAGTTCAGACCAACCCCGACTTCCATCCCAAATATCAACCCCGCCTTCCATCCCAATACATTGGTTTATTACTAGTGATAAAACAACAAAAATATCACTGATGATAAACTGTCACCGGTGATATTACACAGTAACGTGATATTTCATTGGTTTATTACTAGTGATACTTCACTAGTGATAAAACAATAAAATATCACCGGTGATATTACACAGTAACGTGATATTTTATTGGTTTATTGTGATAAAACAATAAAAATTTCAACGGTGATATAATAACGTGATATTTCATTGGTTTATTACTAGTGATAAAACAATAAAAATATCACCGGTGATAAAATATCACCGATGATATTACACAGTAACGTGATATTTCATTGGTTTATTACTAGTGATACTTCACTAGTGATAAAACAATAAAAATATCACCGGTGATAAATTATCACTGATGATATTACACAGTAACGTGATATTTCATTGGTTTATTACTAGTGATACTTCACTAGTGATAAAACAATAAAAATATCACCGGTGATAAAATATCACTGATGATATTACACAGTAACCTGTAGCGACACTACATCCGGTGAAAATCCGTCTATCTCACCAACTTTTCTCAACAACTCACGTGCTTCATAAACGTAACTGAAAGAAAAACACTCAAAACCCCTCATTCAATTAAACACCATGTCAGTTACCTCCTCCTTCTGATACAAAAGATCAATCAACAACACTTCATCATTAACATCTCCATTATCCATCTGGGGTCGGACGGTTGTGGTGGTTTGATGACGTGGCAGAGGCATTTGGTAGATGAGGATTACGATGATGATTATAGATGATTATGAGAAGCAAACAAGAGATCTTGAACAAAACAAGTAGAAAATCAATCACTTTTAGGGGTTTGCTACGGAGGTGATTGTGGTGGTTAGGGTTTCAGGATGGATCGACGGTGGTGGTCAGTTGAAGAAAATGCGCAGGTGGCCGGTGGTGTGGTGATGGCGACTGTGTGAAAACACATTTCACTGTGTGAAAAAAAGGAAAGTAAAATGAACGATTAAAAAAAATTCTTTTTTTAATTAGACATAAAAATAGGTTTTGACAAATTAAATCTTAGATTAATCCCCACCCTTAGATCAAAGCTAAATGAAGGGTGGGGATTTGTCCCTTGGTTTCCACCAAAAAATAAGGCTCCAAAATAACTTTTCTCATAATAATAAAGTAAACGAACGTTAATATGTAACCTTTAAATTTGTTAATTTCTCAATATTGTAACAAGAAAAAAGATTGATACCTTAAATTAAGAAAAAAAATTGGGTACCTTTAATTGAGTTTTGACATAAGATGAGTACCTTTTTTTATGCTATTTGCCCTTAATATGTAACTGGATTTTTTTTTTCGCAATTTTTTTGCTATCTTCCTTTTGATTATTGCTTGAAATTTCATATCTTCTCATCCTCCTCCTTTTTATTCGCTTTGTGATTGGTTGGATTTAAGCTTCTTCAACTTTATTTATAAGTTCTTGACTAAAATAGGTATCATGTTTGATCGAGTATTTGTGAATGTAACTTTAGAATGAGATAACGATAGTCACTTTCATTGATGGCACTATTAATTGTTAACCTCGATCAACAATATATTTTCTTTTGTTTTACGATTTCTTTTAGGGGTTTGCTAACCACCACCCATAGGGTGGTTTTTTACCTTTCCGTATTTAAAAATATTTCCAAATATGAACTTATTTGATATTAATGCATACCTTATTAAAACTAACTTACCTTAATTATATATGTTAAAATGATGTATTTAGAAAAATGATGAGTTCATATTTGGAAATAATTTTAATTACAGAAAGGTAAAAAACCACCTTGTGGGTGGTGGTTAGCAAAACCCTTTGTTTTATGATGAGAAATGAAAAAAATTTAAGAGTAAAATGCATAAACACTCCTTGTGGTTTGCCAAAATTGCATATTAACTCCCAACATCTAAAAAGTGCAGGCGGCCTCCCGGAGGACGAATGTAAGTAGCAAAGAACCTCCCTGGACGTAACTACTTTTAATTTTTTCTTGTTATCTTTTTTTTCAAAGGTAATTACGTCTTTTCTTGTATTTTTATAAGTCTAGTTTATGTTTATTACAAATATACTCCCTGGCAACACAAAAACCATGATCAATTATAGAAAAATTCTTCTTGATCATAATCCGTTTATGAGCACATAACCATGATCAAACACAAACATGGGCAATTCTATGTTTATGATCATCATAGATCAAGTAAACAAACCAACATACATGATCATCTTCATCATCAAAATAATTTGGTAAACATATCCAAACATGGGGCAACTTTGATTTTCGATTGGATTACATAAAGTTTACACATTTATCATCATCATATAGATCAAGAAACAGAAACCACTAGGCCTTAATAAAGATCAAAACTAACAACATGGTTAACTTAAATTTTTAAATGGGTCACAAACGATTACACATTCATGATCATCATAGATAAAAAACAAAAACTAGAAACATGATCATCTTCATCATCAATAAAGAAACCATAAACCTTAACCAAAAACAATACAGACAACATGGTAAACTTTAATTTTTAATTAGGTATCATAAAAATTACACATTTATGAACATCATAGATCAAAAAAAAAAAACCAGAAACAAGATCATCTTGATCATCACCAAAGTTTTTACTAAACCTTAAACAAAGTCAATATGGATAACTTAAATTTTTATTTGGGTCTCATAAACTTTACACATTCATTAAAACAACATAGGATCATCATTATACACATTTCTGATCATCATCATCAATACTTAAGTTTCATTAAAACAACACATTTTTTTATCATTATAGATCAAGAAAACAAAATCACAAACATAATCATCATCGCCAACATACCAACACACTTTAATTAAACCTTAACAAAAATAAAAACAACCAACACGGGTCACTTTAATTTTCAAAAGGGTATAAAAAAACAAAACAAAAACAAAAAAAATATTAATCACATGTAATCAAGATCCATCAAACTTTAGAAAAAAAACACTTTCTATAAAAAGTACCCACCAAATAAAAACATAGAATCTTTGTTATCTGATCAAATATGAAATAGTTGGATTATAAGAGAGAAAAAAGAAAGCAGATAAATATACAACAAAATGATAGTAGTTGTAACTGAAGCTAGACGTCACAAAAGATAGTAAAAAAAGTAAGAAAAAATGTCGCACAATCTTTTCTGGTACCGAATTAGGGTTTATGTGTTTTTAAAATAAGGATTTTGATCCTCTATGTGTGTTTAATAAAGTGTTTGTGAGGAATGAGTATATAACCATAAAAGCCGGGGAGTACATTTGCAATAAACATAAACTAGACTTATAAAAATACAAGAAAAGACGTAATTAACCCTAAAAAAAAGATAACGTGAAAAAATTAACAGTAGTTACGTCCAGGGAGGTTCTTTGTTACTTACTTTCGTCCTCCGGGAGGCCGCCTGCACTTTTTGAAAGTTGGAGAGTCAATCTGCAATTTTGGCAAACCACAGAGAGCATTTATGCATTTTACTCAAATTTTAATTTTTAGTTTAACCAACAAAACATGAGAAAGGAGTTTAATTTCTAAATTTTAAATTGTTCATGATTTAAATACTCTAGAAATTGAAATCTCATTATTCCAATATTAGTAAAAGTAATATTTTACATAGCTTTCTTTCCATTTAGTTGAAACTTGAGAACAAAATAAAACTCTAGTAAAATTCCTTTCTTTCCCGCCTCTTTCAATACTTTACTTTACCTTGCATTTTTTTTCTTCATTAAAATAACTAAAAAACACAGTGTAAGTCTATTAACCCTAATTACATTATCAGTTTTTAGCATTCTTATTTTTATAATTCCAACTACCTTGGACTTTCTTGCTAAACTAGTTAGGTTAATTAGCTTTTGGTAGTCTAATCTTATCAAATTATTTTCAGCTTATTAGCAGCTTATACTTAACAATTTTTAAATTTGTAAACATAGGATTTAGCTTAATACACTTTTAGTAATTTTATGAAGATTTGTAATTTAGGTTTTTTCTAAATCATTATAAAGTAGGTTTAGTTTTATAGGATTCAATAATAGTTTTAAATAGCAAATTCTTTTTATGTTATAAAATTTAACTCAAGAATATAGTTCTCGAGATTTAATAACTTTTAGATTTATAATATATATTTTTAGAGTTTCTGTTAATTAGACTTTAAATAAAAATTAGTTTAACAAAAATTATTTCTCGTTGTCATCGGTTCTCGTGAACCTCGGGAATCGGGGGTTCACGGGAACCGGTCGATTTGAATTGATATCGGGTTTTAACGTTCTGAATTTTCGTTCTTGGTAATCAATTACGAATTTGGAATTAGATCTACTTTTTATAAAACTGTAAAAATATTAAGGCACATAAATGAGGTAAAAATATTATTATAATATTACTACTACAAATGAGCCTAATACCTGGTTACTATAAATAAGCTTAAAACGAGAAATGAAAATCCAATTATAAGAAGTCCAAACAATTAGCTTGAGCCCAATAGACAATACAAACGGCCCAACAATATTTGGTTAAGCCCAACAGACTCCTAATAGCCTAATAACGAGCTTAACAGGAAGGACTGATGGTGTAATAAACTTTTAACCTCAAGGACTTAACCAACTAACGAACTTTAACCAACTTCCTAAACTAAAGGGATTAAAACTGTCAACTTGTGAACTTCTAAAAACGGGCAACATGAACTCAATAAGCTGTATCACGTGTTTTACTTGACCATTTAAGCTGGAATGACTTTTAAAATGCTTATTATCAAATTTTAGCTAGATAACTATAAGCTTCTTGGCTGTAATTGAAAGTTTATGGACTTAAAAATCGATTGTCGTGAGATAGGATCGAACTCGAGATCACGGGATTGCACACATTACGTGAAGAGTTAATTTATTTATTTATTAAATATATTTATTATATTTATTAAATCAAACCGTAGCTAACGATCGTTAAGTAATTAAAAGTTAAGTATTAAACGACCGTTATAGAAGGTTAAAGAAGCTAAAAGAAGGAGTCGGAAAAGTTCCGGAAACCTCTTTTGGAGCATGTATATATCCGGCCTAAATAGAGGAGACAAAGATAAGGAGAAAAGATTTTGTGGCTTTATCTTGTTTAACCTTGGAAGAGAAGTTTTCCAAGGTGTATATAAAAAAACTTAATGCCTCATAATTTTGCACTCCACATCTCTCTTTTCTCTTGCTTTAGCCGCCGGCCAAACACCCCTAATTAGGGTTCTTCTTTGATTTTCAATAAAGCTATTCTAGATCTAGTCCTAGCCCCTCTCTAGGGTTGTTGGGTAGATTTTCCATAGGCTTGGAAGCTCGGTTTGTTCGTGCTAGACTCACGGTTAACTCGCCGTATCACGTGTGTACAAGAACGTGATATAGTCTTACTTTAGACTATATTCTTGGTGGTGTTCGTGATAAACCCTAGTTGCCGTTTGCTCCGTCGTCTTGTGGATCTTGCTAGGATAAAGGTATGTAACCCTAATCTTGATTAATATAATTGTGTTAAATTGATGATCTTGTTAATCGCTTCCGCTATGCGCTCTTTGATCCATATTAGGGTTTTAAATAATTGTTATGAACTCTATAAACCATCAGTGGTATCAGAGCCGTTTTAACATGATTATAATTATCAAGATCTAAAGTTTTTTTTAACTAATATTGATTTGTGTTAAAAATTACATGTTGTTTTTTAGGTTTTATAAAAATTAGGGTTTTGTTTTTTATTATTTTTAAAATCGGCTATGCCGAATTTTTTATAAAAAAAAAAGTTTTTTTGTAAACCCTAAAATTACATGGTAATTAACTTTAGATGTATGCATGAATTAATTGTTATGTCATGCGTGGTTACGATCCGTAGTGATTTAATTAAATTGTTAAGTGATTTGGGTGGAATTTTGATGAATTGCATGATTAATTGTTATGTTGTGTAAATTCATGTTTCGATCCATAGAGATTTAATTGTTAAGATATGTGGGAGATCCGTGATGAACATACATGTTTTTCATGGATCATATGTTTTATGTGGTAATTGTTACGTGTTTTGCTATATGCTTTATTTGATTCAATAAATCTAAAATTAGGGAAGACTTTTATATGAATATAAAAACCTAGATTTGATATTATTTATTGAATAAATCGTATGCATGTGGCTATTTGATTTATTTATTGCACATATAAATTGTTATTATGTGTTTATGATTTAGTTTTTTTTTTTTTTTTGTACCTACTTGTTTTCATACGTTTTTGTTTTAATTGTATGTTGTAAACAAGGGTAATTTTTTATAAGAAAAATTAACATGGACTAAATCATATCAAAATAAATGAATTGTTTTTGAGATCTAATTTACATATGATTTGCGTTGATTAGAACTGCAATAGCAACTTAACGGCCTACTCAATTTTGATAAACTATAAAGTGGGTATAACGCACCGCTGGTCATGTACCCGGTTAAGGAAGGAGGTGTTATGCTTCAGCGCTGACCAAATTCCCGGCTCGCCTGTGCGTCAAAATTGGAATTACCTACGGTTGTTATTGATATAATTCTTTAAGGTTGATTTAACTACATTAATTCACATCCGAAACACAATGAATAAGGTTATTGCTTTGTGCTATAACTAAGTTCTAGAAAAAGTACGGTGTGAATTTAGTTGTGTGTAAAATCTTTAATTGGTTTAACCAATACCTCAACTTGCAAGTATATGATGAACTTTTAGTCTCAACAAAAAGTTTACTAAACGTTTTATTAAACTTATGTTATGGAGATGTATGCATGCTTCTCCATACATGATTTTGGCACCAAAATCTATACCCTAAAAATTTAAGTCATATGCCCTCTAATTGACGAACACTTGAAGTTACAATTGTCGTCATATAAGATATCGGACGATGTTGTAATGGAGAGAAAACTTCATGACTGAATAAGATTGCACATGAAGGTTTTACGTTCTTTAGATTAGTCGACTTAATTGAGTTACTCAGTAAGATCTGGAAACTTAAGGCATAAAGAAGGGATGAAACATGTTTACAATGCAAAATGACTTTTGGCAATGTAAATCCCTTAAATGTCTAGAAATTACAAATTTGTTTGTCAATCATTGTTCGACAAGTTACCATCTTGAATACTTTCATTGCTAGCAGATCAACTGATGTGATGAAATTATGTCAATTTGGATTCTAGTTTTCAAGGAAAATACTATGGTTATTATTACCGGGGTAATTTTATTCTCTTGAATGGTATTATCGAAAATACTAAATTGAATTTTGTAAATTTTTTTTTGCAAATGTATTAATGCAACGTTACACCGTAAACGTGGTTTATTCATTTATTGATCTACAAACCTTATGGTTGAGGATAGAGTCAATTTACAAATGAATGATAAACCTAAAACTCTTTTTCATGAGTAAAGAAGGAGTAATAAGGATTTTAGAAATGTAAAATTCAAATCCATAACTCATAGCAAATTTTAATAGTTAAGAAAAGTGCATATTTTGAGTTATTAAAAGTTACCGCTAATTGGTTATAAGGCAAACTAGCATATTTGTCTAGTAGTTGTGCTTTGACCATTTATAGGCACTACATACCATTTTGGGGTTGGTAGACCTATTAAGGAAGAAATTGCATGTCAAGTCTTTCAAGTTAAAAAGCATTTGATGGGTAAGTCATCATTTACGAAGTAGAATACACTCTTAAACACTATTAGTAATTGTTGCGAATGTGTTTTTCAAAAGTGTAAGAAAGTAAACACAACACTAATTATTTTCACCGATTATGAAACATTTTCAATGTTGTCAAGTTCAGTGGGAGAATTGTGTTGTATGACTGATTTTGAGTCTATTAAAACATTCTCTAAGTCAGTGGGAGTTACAAGCTTTGTTGTCTTGGTAATAACCCATGTTATCTTTAGTATGTCCTAAGATAATTACTTTCGAATTGTTGACACTAATATCTTCAAAGATAGTTATGTACTGATTCTTGTTGATTAAGTGATTCTACATCTACTTGTAAAAAGCTAATATATGTGGCACAATCATATTTTGTATAGACGAACGTTAGACGTGATGTTTATCTTATATATGAGGTTGTTCTATGCACAAGTGGGAGAAATGAACATTGTGTGCAAGAAACAACTCATAAAGATATGATTCTCTTAAGATAAGAGATTAAACAATCTAATTAATATTTAGATCATGTGTCAATATGATTAAAAGACTACTTAAAAGTATATATATCATTCACATTAAGAAACACTTGAAGTTTTGATTTAGTCATGTAATAGCTTGGACTAAATTGTAAACACAAGGGTAAAATATCCACATGTCGTAAGATCGGGCGTGGAATGTTTTGAAGTTTCTTAAAATGGACTAATTCCTGGAATGACATAAGATACATAGAGTAATCTTATACTACTAATGAAACCTAGTGGTGTTCATATAATAGTATATGATTGAATTAACTTGAAAAGATGAATGAAACCTAGTGGTGTTCATGATTTACTTTAGTTATACATGTTTATGATTTATTGAATAAAGTCACAAACATAAAGTCTTGGAAGACGTATAATATAAAGTAAGACGTTAATATATTGTCTCTATTTCACTAAAGACATATACATGTAACGTGTAATGGACTTATAACTTTTATGAAGTGACTTTGTATTAAAAGCACTTGAGTTATAAAGCATGCAAAATGGTTAGGAAATCTATTATACCATTAAGATGATTTAGTTGGTATATAGGTAAGCCTAAAGATATATATTTATCTTAAATGTTGTTAAGATTGACTTACAATATTTCACTAAATGAAATACATCATTGTTATGGTATGTTCATTAGGAGAATCAAAATTATCAATATGATGGTGATGTTTGATTCAAGATAACTATATCTTCCTTTATTCCAAAAGAAATCAAGGTTAGAAAGTTGAGTATGACTTGATCTAAGAAGATTAATAAGATACCATTATATATGGAATGTGATGAATCACGTTACATCTTAAATGGAGTTCGGATTTTGCTAAACTATTTATGAAATGGATTGTTTAGAAAATAAAGAGTATGGAACGGCCATTGTGTTTTGTAATGTCCCATATAGATAACGTTGGAGTGTTGATCTATTTGCTATGTATTTAAAGAGTAATTTTAAGTTACTAAAAGCAAGTGGGAGTTTTGATCTTGAAAGATAAAATTACAAGATACATGATCTTCTAAAATACACTAGTAATTATCATGAGGTAGACGTGTAAATGCTAAACCTCAAGATAAAGGAATTTATGTCATAGAATCCGTAAGGATATCTCGGATATGCGATTTATATGCCGAGAATTATGAGTTACAAATAATTGTTATGATTTGTTACCAAATATTGAATTGGGTAAATTACTCATACTATGAACGATATAGATGTTGTCCAATAAGATAATCAATTTTAGATTTGTTTTATCTTAAATAGTTTGACTAGAAATTGGAGATAAGTTTCGTCAAAGGAAGAAAAACGCCAATTGTAGTGGTTTAATCTTTGTGTCGAAATTATATGGACAAAATTGTACACATATTTAATGTATGTATTATGAATAGATTATTAGTCACACTTAAGTAATTAATTGTGATTGAGTATTCTTTCCTAAACACATTAAATATATAAAGATTTTGATGGTCATATTTTAAATTGAAAAATTTGGATATGTATGAACTATTTCTTGAATGACTACTTGAGGAAGGACTTGAGTAATCGAAATAAGTTTATTACTTCAAAATATAAATCTTTGGAAATGTACAAAAATGCAATTATCTATTAATGGATAAAAGCATGCATCTAGAAGATTATTCTTATGTTTAATTTGAAATCCAAGATTGGATTTAAATTTGAATAAGATGATTTCTAAGTATTCCTAAAAACTAGTGGGAGTATTATGGTTATTTTCTTAAATTATATGTGTCAAATAGACATGTAAGAAAGTAAGTTTTCATTCAAATTAAATGTTGATTTGGTTTAGATTTGAGATGAAACTTTACTTTGGAGATTTAGGAAATAAGATATAAATAACCTTGGGATAAATAAATTTATTTATTTATGCGGTGGAAATACAACGTAATATGCCATATAGTAAGTTTACATGGATATTTAGGACATGAAGAAATCTAAATCTGGTTTGAGAAATTTTCATGTGTGTCGTGTTGTATTTATATCATGCTTAAAATACATGATGATTTGAATATATTAATCTATCTAAAAAGTTATTAAATAACTTGTGTAATATTCTGAAGGAATATGTTTGGAAATAGAATAACATCCTAAATCTTGGATCGGCTTCCATATTCTATAGATGAATAATTTGTCAATCGTTGTGAAAATTATCATAGCCAACAAACTTTGAAGGTTTTGGTTGGAATCAAACATTACATAATAGATATTAAAGGTAACGTATTTATATCTTTTATGGCAAGTTGTAAAACTTGAAAAGATATAATTGAGGTAACACTCAATATTAGTCATGAGATCTTTTGGAGATGACATGTTGATTAAAGTTGCATTATACATTAAGGAATTAGAATACTTTGAAACTTCAAATGTGTTTTGGAAGTTTAGAAAATTGGTGATCAAGGATGTTTCACAATTTTGATACTATGTGGCAATATCAAATTATTTGAATGCACATGTACAAGAATTTCAATGAATTGAATTCTTGAAGAAAGTATTCTCAAAATTTCAATAGGTCAAGATTGGTTATTTTATGCTTTGCCAAACAAGTATGAATGTCATTACTAGAGGCATGATGCATGTACCAGTTTTATGCATTGATCTATTTTTAGTATTTGGATAAAGGATGTAAGACATTATTGAATTGATGAAATAAAGATTGGATTTCGTTTATTTTCTGTTATTTGATTTTGTATCCTATTTTACATGTTTTAATCCATGAGCATTGTGATGTTTCTAAATGTCCGTTGTCGATTAATAATATGGGAGTATTATTAAACTAAGACAATTCAAACTAGTGACTGAGTATACTTGAAAGTATATTGGTCAATTTTGGATGATATTTGATGGATCAAATATTGGACTTATCCCAACTATATGATTTTACTTTATGGATCTTTGTCATCAAGTAAATCATAAATAGTTATCCTTAGACCTGAGATACCAGGAAACTGTCGTGGATCTAGTGCATTTCTGTGGAATAATCTAACGCTAAACGTAACTGGTAGCTATAAGGATTATTTCCGGAAGTGTTGCAAAATTCATAAGTTTTGCTTGTAGTCAAAATGGGATTCGTTTCCTTTAAAATTTATTTTGAAGTATAATACAGCTGGGCCCCTCGGGGGAGTAGTAAGATATTTGTGCGGCCGCACCCAAATTTGTTTTGGTGATCTTGCTATATCCGTAAACGAGAAACAAAATAGTTAATGAAGGAATGACTAAGATCCATATCCTTATTAACAATGTATTTGAAATGAAAGGATAATAATAATGATATAATCATTAAAAGGTTCTTGTCCAGGAGGCCTTACTCGAGTTGTACTAGTGACATTGTTAGTGTAACTAGACGCTAATCAATGTGATCACGATATTCGAATTTTGTCCAAGTGGGAGCTGAAAGTTTATGGACTTAAAAATCGATTGTCGTGAGATAGGATCGAACTCGAGATCACGGGATTGCACACATTACGTGAAGAGTTAATTTATTTATTTATTAAATATATTTATTATATTTATTAAATCAAACCGTAGCTAACGATCGTTAAGTAATTAAAAGTTAAGTATTAAACGACCGTTATAGAAGGTTAAAGAAGCTAAAAGAAGGAGTCGGAAAAGTTCCGGAAACCTCTTTTGGAGCATGTATATATCCGGCCTAAATAGAGGAGACAAAGATAAGGAGAAAAGATTTTGTGGCTTTATCTTGTTTAACCTTGGAAGAGAAGTTTTCCAAGGTGTATATAAACAAACTTAATGCCTCATAATTTTGCACTCCACATCTCTCTTTTCTCTTGCTTTAGCCGCCGGCCAAACACCCCTAATTAGGGTTCTTCTTTGATTTTCAATAAAGCTATTCTAGATCTAGTCCTAGCCCCTCTCTAGGGTTGTTGGGTAGATTTTCCATAGGCTTGGAAGCTCGGTTTGTTCGTGCTAGACTCACGGTTAACTCGCCGTATCACGTGTGTACAAGAACGTGATATAGTCTTACTTTAGACTATATTCTTGGTGGTGTTCGTGATAAACCCTAGTTGCCGTTTGCTCCGTCGTCTTGTGGATCTTGCTAGGATAAAGGTATGTAACCCTAATCTTGATTAATATAATTGTGTTAAATTGATGATCTTGTTAATCGCTTCCGCTATGCGCTCTTTGATCCATATTAGGGTTTTAAATAATTGTTATGAACTCTATAAACCATCAGTAATAAGCTATAAGTGCTTATTTGGAATTTTGCACTTGTACAAAAAAACGAGTTAGAACTTTCTACTAAACCAAACTACATGAAATCTTCAGAGAATGATTATTGGCTTAGAATAATGATTTTGAGAAAATAAAATTTGAGATAAGCTAAATAAATAAGCTTGTTCTACTTATTAAGCTAAACTAGCTTATTGAAAAGCTATTTTAATGAACAATCTATTAAGCTGCTAAATTTATTGCTTGTTACACCTTTAACAAACTCCTATGATAACTGATTAAGCCTCAGATTTGAACTAGACCTAAAAGTACAATTACACTACTTTATGCATGCTTATTAGACTTTTTTTAAAAGCTTATTCCGGATTATCTAATAAGCTTCAATACAAGATTCCTTAAAACAGACTAAGTTTGTTATCTAGTGAACACAGAACACCAAAAACCTTAGTTTAATTCCTAGTGTGCAATGAGAAATTCAGCTACAAAGTGTGACTATTTCTGACCCATACGTTTATTCAACCAATTGCCTTTTTGACTTTCTAACTTTGACTTGTTGTTTTTATGGTAAAAATTGGTTAAAAATAGACTTACTAACTTGAACTCAAATTGTGGCAGCAAGTTTCACTCAACAAGATTAACAAATGCCCAAAAATCCTACTGATCCAAACACTGGTTTAAAATGAAAAGCAAGAATTTATAAGACTGATTTGACTAGTAAATGATTAAGAATGAAAAGACGGAACCAAAATGAACTAGTTTAAACTATTTTATACTACACAATCACAATTACTAGAATACAAGAAGTTTAACCAACAGCTTTTGAGCAGCCCCAAACACCCTCTTAATGGCATAATCTGTGTGACCCGCCCATGCTCTTCCTGTCAAAACCATATACTAACTCACCTTAGCTTCCTCAACTCCCAAAATCAGAAAGTGCCTACCAAAATGAATAAATATAACCTTCGAAATGTTGAGATGATCGAGGGTGGATGCAGTATCTTTAACCTAGTCAATGAAGAAGATTTGATTGCGTTCAACAGGTTGTATTCTGGTGCGACTGCTCTATCCCGCTTTTGCTACTGCTTTCATTTGCTGGCGTCATGTGTATCATATCTCCGGGAATCTATGAAGTAACATCACCACTGGTGATGACTGGAACCCTTCTCGTGTCAACCCGATGACTTTAATCAGTTGAAGGAGTTGATTGCGTAGAAGACCAAGCCATACACTCATTTTGTGAAGCAACATTAATAAGATGCTCAGTTCTACACTGCAATGTTCCTGCATTCAAAACCCATCCACGCCTCTTAGTCCTTCAAAACAAATTGCAAAATAGGTTAAATTTCAGAAAAATACAAACAAATAAGCGAAACAAGGCACCGAGTCGTTTATCTATGAACACCTTTTTAAATCTGTTTTGTTCTACAAGGCACCGAGTTGTTTAGATATGAATGTGTAAAATTATCACGCGTGTTTGACCGATTGAACTGAAAGCGAAACAAAAAGTCGATTTAGGATAAAAAAAATGTGAACCATAAACTAGATTCCAAGTCAGTGTAGTTCGGTCCAATCCACAAAGAATAAGCATATAGGTCATGATTTTTGTTGTTGTAATAATGTGGCTAATTTGACATTCATGAGGGGGCAAGTATTCACATGTTGTGGTTTCGTAGTGAAACTTGCTCTAAAAATTAAACCGCTACAATACATTGGTTGTTTACTGTGTGGTAAGTGTCTTTCAGTACCCCGAAGTCAAGACAGCACAGGGAGTGAGTAGACAACAATGTAATGTTTCTTACCCCGACTAAAAAAGTTCTTGCATTATGAACAGGTGTAGCATCACGAGTGACTAGACAGCAATACAATTTTTTTTTCAGGTCCTTGCATTGCTTTAAAAATAATGTGCATGATTTGTCACCGAAGAGGACAATTATTAGTATACAAGCAAAAGTCACAATTTTTATTTTGCACTAGTCAGCTGTCAGTTAGTTGTATGTAAGTGATTAAGCTGTTAGCTTTAGTTACATATTTGTTGGTCATCAACCATTATGTTTTCAAATAAGTATGTTACAGTTTCCTACATGATGTTGAATTCATACAAGTACTCAATATATTAGTTTAACTATCCATGTTGGCAGTTACGTATCTGATTCCAAATCACGAGTATCACACAACCAGCACGAAGTTATGGACAAGCCTCCGTCAGTTCAGGGTCAAGACAGCACAGGAGGGGCAGCTAGCATCTGATGTAGTTGTGTCGACAGTACTTCCAATCAAGATTGGTTTTGTTGTGATACATGTGAAAAATGGAGGCTTCTTGCACCTGGTGTAGATCAATCTACAGGGGATTGAGGTTTATGTATGTGTTTCGGTTCAAATTATATTATGGTAGATGACACAAAGAATGGGGACATGTGGTCAAGATATACCAACCGAGACTCAGTTCCTTATATAGTTGAAACCATAGATGGTTCACATTTTGGTGAAGACGATGGATGTCACCAATCTTCTCTATACGTCTTGATGGCGATTTTAGAGCGGTTTTACAAGGAAATTCAAATAATGAACCGGATATTGTTTTGGAAAGTGGTATGGATATTTTTTATTAGTCATTACAGTTTTTAAAGTTTATTTAAGAAGAAGATGAATATGAATTGACTTCACGTTAATTTGTAGGAGATCCTGCTGTGAAAGATCATCTGGTTTTCGTGGCTGCTGGATCAGACACTTTTGATGCTATCACTAACGCTGTCAAGTATGCACATTTGCTCAATATATTTAAATTAAAATTACAAGTCTGAGTTGACGAGTTTAAATTACAGGAGCGTGGAGAGACATTTGCACACCGTGAAAGAAAGAAGGTAATTCGACAACTTAATCAATAAATGGATATCAAAATAATAATCCTTTTATGCATTATATCTTATTAGATACCCGACTTGTTAAATTGGTTCGGTTGGTGCACGTGGGATGCTTTTTATACTGAGGTGACTTCTGAAGGTGTCAAGCAAGGCCTTGAGAGGTAAAGCTCGTATCTTTACTATTATGATAAATCCTTTCTATGAATTTCTAGTAAGCACTGAGTATATGAATTTCTAGTAAGCAGTGACTATATGCCAAATCAGTTTTGAGAAAGGAGAAGTTTCACCAAAATTTGTTATAATCGATGATGGATGGCAATCAGTTGTATGGATCCCCGCAGTTTTGAAGCTAAAGCTGACAATACAGCAAAGTGAGTACTCAAACCGTGTATTAGTATTTTCTAAATATATCGTTATTTCTTTCAATTACTAACAAAATATCTGTTTCGTATAGTTTTACAACTAGGTTAACTCATATAAAAGAGAAACATAAAATTCAAAAAAACGGAAAAGAAGGTCACAGAGGATTGAGCCATGGGACTTCGTCACGTTGTTACAGACATTAAAGACCATTATAATCTCCAGTACATACTTTCTGTCATAAATTTTCAAGGGTGTTTTTAATTATCCATACGCCCCTTAATACATCGTTGATATCGATTATGTCTTTTACGTATAGGTATGTTTATGTTTGGCACGCGATACCTGGTTACTGGGATGGCGTGAGACCTGTAGCTGAAATGGACCACTACAATTACAAGCTGTCATTCCCGGTTTCATCTCCGAATCTAATGAAAACTGTGATGCTTTGAAAGCCATTACCAAAAATGGGCTTGGTCTTGTGGATCCTGAGAAAGTATTAAACTTTTATAACGAATTGCATTCTTACCTTGCTTCTGCTGGTATCGATGGTGTTAAGGTTGATGTACAAAACATTCTTGAAACACTTGGAGCGGGTCATGGTGGTCGGGTCAAACTTACGAGGAAGTACCATCAGGCATTGGAAGCTTCTATTTCTAGGAATTTTCATGATAATGGGATCATCTTGTATGAGTCACAACACAGTTGCTTAAATGCCAATTCTTTACATTTTATATGCAATTTTGCAACCTATAATACTAAGCTCAAATGATATTTTACGTAGTACAAAGAGGATAGCGGTTATAACGGCATCGGACGATTTCTAGCCACATGTCACACCTTCACATACCGTCCATATTGCTTCTGTTGCTTATAATAGCATCTTTCTTGGAGAGTTCATGCAGCCCGATTGGGATATGTTCCATATAAGCTTACATCCCATGCATGTCTTATATTCACTTATTGCCATTCTATAATGTTTCTTATTGTAATATGTATCGATTTTACATTGTAGAGCTTGCATCCCATGGCTGAATACCATTGTGCCGCTCGTGCTGTGGGTGGCTGTGCTATATATGTAAGGTGCGTTTGTTATCATTAATTTTATTTTATGTTTATGCGTTAGTTAATAAGGTCTTGTTTATGAAATGTTATATATGTACGATGCAGTGACGAGCCTGGACATCGTGACTTTAATCTGTTAAAGAAGCTTGTGCTTCCTGATGGATCTATATTAAGGGCCAAATTTCCCGGAAGGCCAACAAGAGGTTGCTTGTTTACCGATCCCTCAAGAGACAGAAAAAGGTAACTTTAAATTGTCTACAAATTGGTACGGACCATCACATAATCAGATGTATGATGGTTCCTCCTGGTGGCAGCTTCAACATAGTTATAGTTTGGATAAACAGTATTGGCTAAGAGGGGAATGGGTCGTATGGGTCAAACGGTTTCAACATTTTGATCTGTTATCCAACCCATTCTTTATCACATTCAAGGAGTTATTTCTTTCAAACTTTCGCTTGATGGATGTTTTCACAGTCTTTTGAAGATATGGAATCTAAACAGTTTTACCGGAGTGGTAGGAGTATTCAACTGTCAAGGAGCCGGGTGGTGTAAAGATGGAAAGACAATCCTCACCCATCATGAGCAACCACCCACCATCACCGGCTTCATCCGAGCTAAAGATGTCAATTACGTGCCAAAAGTTGCAGATTCTACTTGGGATGAGATGCCATTGTATACAATCACATTGGCGGTATGTTAGTCTTTAATGTTTTAGCACAACACAAAATAACATGTTATATTCCTGCAACGTAATTTGTTGTTTGTGCATTTTTCAGGAGAATGGGCTTGTTTGTTTTTGGCAAAAACGTCTGAACCACGTCTGACGTCTGACCAGTCAGACGCGGTCAGACATAACTGTCGTTTGTTTTTTCACTCAGATTCAGAGGCAGTAACATATAATATGTCTGATTCGGTCAGAGTTGGTGAACAAATCTGACTCTGTCTCAACCCTTTAAAACTTAAGGCCAATCTTATAAATTCATTTTCACAATATCAAAAAAAACAAAGATAGATACATATCTTTGATACAAATCAATCAACAAACCTTGGAAAATCAGAACTCATGCACCAAAAGACCTCTCTGGACTCACAAAGTTTCAAAGATAAAAAACGAAAAGTGGGATTATCAAGGGGTTTGTGTTCCAATATAAAGAAAGGATCATAAGTTACCTTTTTGATATCTTTGAAGTTTAAAAAACAAGAAAACAAAAAAACAAATATGTTGGGATAAGATATACGGAGATAAGAACAAGAGAAAAAGTTGGTGGCGTTTTGTTAGTGAAGATAAAATTTAGGGTTATATTATATATAGGTCTAGCTTAGGCCTTGGGCCGGTTTTTAATGAAATTTTTGGTTGGCCCATAACTTTCTATTAACATGTATTATGGGTAAATAGATTGGGCCACAATATAAAATACAAGCCGATGATTAAATTTCATATAACACTAGTTTTAAACGCCTTAAGTAAAAATTACTAGCCACAAATAATCAACGATAAACTAATTGATTCAGTGATCGAACTCATAACCTGGTGATTTGAGTGAGTTGATCCGATACTTGATCTCATGACTCGATGACTCGACCAAGTTAATCTGATGATCGAACCATTGATCCGATACTTGATCTCGTATCTCATTAAGATACACAATTTGTGAAGATTTTTATATTCAAGATACTTATTAGTTGTATTAATATTGTTTAATATGTTGATAAAAATGACAAATAAAATCATTTAGGCAATTATAAAAAAACAAACAACATTTTTCCATTCAGACTCAGACATTAGAGCCACCTCTTACTAGTAAGATGTGGTAGTCAGATTCAGACCCAAAACATCTTAATGAAACAAACACCACCTTAGTTTACCTTCCAAAGAATGCATCTATCCCGATAACTTTGAAATCAAGAGAATATGAGGTTTTCACGGTTGTTCCTGCAAAAAAATTGTCGGGTGGGGTTAGTTTTGCTCCAATAGGTTTGACCAAAATGTTTAAATCTGGAGGGGCGATTGTTGAACTGAACTATGAGATGGAGAAACAAAGAAAATGTGGAGTTAAAAGTTTGAGGTTGTGACACATTTGGAGCATATTCAGGTAACAGACCGATAAGAGTGATTATTGATTCAAAAGAAACCGTATTTGTTTATGAAGAGAGAACTGGATTAATTAGCATCGAATTGAGTGTTCCCGAGATAGAGATGTATTTATGGGACATCATCATTGAAATGTGAAGAACTAATAATCTTCAAGAGCAACGCCCTCTCGAATGTTTAATAGATGTACTCTACTAGTCTACCATGCTCATCTTAAATATTGCATCTGATATTTAGCAGAATAAATTGTGAAATTTGATTCAAATATCATGCTGAAACATTGTGTTTGTTAGAAATGGATATAAGCATCAAACCGATTTTCATTTAATGACAAAAAATAACAACGTGAACGACAATTTCTAGATGACTAACGTGTAACAGTGATATTTATTGTCCTAGTAAGATGAGACGAACATGAAATTATATGATTGTAAGCGAAAGCACTAGCCAAATCTTTTGGCAATCAATCCTTCAAGAGAACCAAGCAGATTAAAAGCCGATACAATCAAGCAAAAAGTGCTATAAATACGAAACAGAATGGCCATTTACTGGACCAACGGTTAATCTTCTTGAGCACAAACATTTTGACAGGGATCGATTGATCCTACAAACGCCAAGATGGTTTTATATGTTGTGTGAACTGTAAGTGGGGTATGCTTAATCAACATAATATAAAACATAATCAAACTAAAGCTGATCATTACACGTCTACAAGACTATAATACTCTTGAATGAGTCCATACATTCCAGGGCGATTCACAGGTAAGCTGACACATCAAGTTATCCCAAAGACCCCAATTTTACTTGTAGGCTGATGTTATCATTATGTTTATCCGGTTCATGGGTATACACGCCAGCTAAGCCACCCGAGTTTCCGGATCCCGTCGTGTCTAGGAACCACTATGGTGTAGGCTAAGTCAAGATACAGGATCCGGGGATGTTTAGAAGCAAATCTTCTAAAGTCCTTAAGGCTTTGTATTATAAAGCTCTTAAAACTTGAAGGTTCTAACCGGTTGTTCCAGCAAAACACCGGTCTTGACGAGGACCTTGTGGATGGTGTGGCTGCTAGGGAGCGGTATCTGTATGAAATCGAGAGCATCAGATGAACGAGGACTCGGGAATTAAAAGTGATCTAGTGAAAACGATTCCTAACTGTGTTGGAGGTTGTGTATGGATAACTAGCTTTGGTGTGTGGTGTATTCATCGGGTTCTTGAGCTTTCGCTCATGGAAAACCGACTCGGGCTTTGGGGAAAATCCACTTATGTTCTTAATCGTCTTCAAGGGATAATCGAGCTAGCATTTCATAAGCCACGTGATGAGCCCGTGATTTTGCTTCGACTTCCAACATCTTACCAACAGCAAAAGGCGTATCCACCACCAGCAAAACAAAGCAAAGGGAAATGTACAACAGCAGCCAGTATCTTGGACATGGTCAAGAATGTCGAAAATGCAATCACGCATAGAAATGGTCCAGCACGTACTCCAGCAGCTAACCTGGCATTCCCCCAAGGAAAAAAAACTTGACATCCCTCCTCATGCGCTACAAGATCGCCAATTAGCAAACAAGAAATCAGTGTCTTATAAATTGGCTGATATTGCCTACACGGCAACAAAGTACCAATAAAGTAAGAGGCGTTACGTACTTTAAACATGAGCACATTCTTTCACTTCATACATTATTGAATACGAGGTTTTATTCAACTAGTAAACTTACTTAAATTAGCCTGCTGTAGCGAATGAGGACGGATGTCAAGTTCTTTTTTCCTGGGATGAATACCACGTTAGCTGCTGGAGTACGTGCTGGACCATTTCTACGCGCGATTGCATTATCGACATTCTTGACCATGTCCAAGATACTGGCTGCTGTTGTACATTTCACTTTACGCCTTTTGCTGTTGGTTGGAAGTCGAAGGCAAAAACACTGGCTCATCACGTGGCTTATGAAATGCTAGCTCGATTATCCCCTGATGACGATTAAGAACATAAGTTGGTTTTCTCCAAAGCTCGGGTCGATTTTCCATGAGCAAAGCTCAAGAACCCGATGAATACACCACACACCAAAGCTAGTTATCCATACACAACCTCCCCCACAGTTAGGAATCGTTGACACTAGATCAGTTTTAATTCCCGAGTCCTCGTTTATCTGATGGCTCTCGATTTCATACAGATACCGCTCCCTAGCAGCTACACCATCCACAAGGTCCTCGTCAAGACAGGTGTTTTGGTGGAATAACCAGTTAGACCTTCAAGTTTTAAGAGCTTTATAATACAAAGCCTTAAGGACTTTAGAAGATTTGCTTCTAAATATCCCCGGATAGTGTATCTTGACTTAGCCCTACACCATAGTGGTTCCTAGACACCACGGGATCCGAAAACCCGGGTGGCTTAGCCGGGGGCGCGTATACCCATGAACCGCAACTGTTGGAAGATGACTGAAGGGAAAACAAAAATAGAGGATGAAGGTATGAGTGAGTGAGTATGAGAAGAGAAGAGAAGAGAAATCGGGATATATATAGCGCAAGATAATTAGGGTATGGTCTTTTAGTTATTTAGTGTATTGTTTATACTATACAAGAAATACCTTAAATTAATTTTTTTATCTAAATTTTTGAATTCGAGCACGAGGCTCAATGAATACTATTCTTTTTTTTAACAGAATGAATACTATTCTCTTCACTTTAATTAAGCTTTCGCTTTTAACTCGAGTTTTACATTTTCAAAACTCGATTAGACCTGTCGGGTTTGGGGTGTCTCGAATTAATTCGGTTCTCGAGATTCGGTCGGGTTTCAATTTTTTTTGTGTTTTTTTAAAATAATATGTAAATTATACGTATTTACAATGAAATTTTATTTTTACATATTAGTCGGTAAAGAATTTATATTTTTAATATACAGAAGTTTTTATAGTTTTTATATATAATTTTTGTTAATTATTAAAAATATAAAAAAATAATTTTAAAAAAAAACATAGTTAACCTGAGTTGACCCGGTTCGACCCAAACTCGGTACTTCGACCGAATCAATTTAATAATCGGGTTTTAAAACATTGCTTTTCACCTTTAACATATATGCAAGTGATACCTACCCAATCTCTTTTGCAATCAAACAAATCGAGGTTTTCTTTCCTTAAATCTCAGTTCTATCACCAGGGACGAAGCCAAAACCGTAATATAACAATTAATTAAGATGAACAGTAAAAACACATTTTGATTACTGGATACATTTTAGATTCATTTGAAAAAAATGATATTTTTTTTCCAGAAATTAACGCTAAATCAAAAAAGATCTATAAAGTTCTCAAGCACCCGCAGAACACCCTTAGTTCCATCCCTGCCTACCACTTCATCTTTCCTAGTTAATAGATGTTTGGCAAAGCTATATTTCAAAGTTACTTATTGTTTCTTAAGCTAAATGTTGTTTGTTATGTATTTGAGTTGGTTATCACTACAAATTCAAATGAATATATACATATGTGTGCATACAATGTGTTATATATATATATATATATATATATATATATATATATATATATATATATATATATATATATATATATATATATATATATATATATATATATATATATATATATATATATATATATATATATATATATATTAGTGGCAAAACCCGTCCGATGGATGGGTATGACTTTTGATTATTATTTAACTCTTTGCATTTGGTAAATACTTGTTTCTAATCTTTTATTGACATGTATATCTTTTGGGTTTTTACATGATAATTTTGCTTTTAGTTTAGTTGTCTGTTAATGCATTGCCAGTCATGATTTTGTTAAGCATTGTGTTTTTTTTAAATTTAATAATTGTATACATATTTTAGCTAAATATTGGTGTTTAAAAACTTATATATTCTACAACGGTTAAGGTAATAGACTTCTAATTGTTGATTTATTTTCAAAATATTTTTTTGTAATTCTTTATCAATAGAAATAACTTTTGATTATTTATTTTATTTTGTAAGTATTTATTTTTATTTTAGTTATGGTTTAGTGAAATATTAATCGTGCTTTTTTTAACTGTTTTTTAGACATCACTTTTGTTTGATTTATCGTTTTTAACGTTGTATGGCATACTCGAGGCTCACGAGTCCCAATCTCCAATGTCACTTTTTATAGTCACAAGCACCCTCAGTGATTTGCATTATGGATTACATTTGCATAAAAAATAGGGAAGAATTAATTATTTTTTGATGGGATACATTTGCACAAAAAATGTATGCTCTTAATTTTAGACATACGATTGTCATTCGTTTTTTATTTATAATTGTCGTATGATTTA
Source organism: Glebionis coronaria (assembly GCA_025667525.1). NCBI lineage: Eukaryota > Viridiplantae > Streptophyta > Magnoliopsida > Asterales > Asteraceae > Glebionis > Glebionis coronaria. The sequence goes on along the minus strand of CM046881.1, from coordinate 536,900,774 downwards.
AGTTCATTTATATCAAACTTTTAGAATACTAATCTCCATCGTTTATATCCATTTTAATCAAATGGATAAAATTAAATCCAAAACTTATTTTCCAAACATTAATATCTCTTAGACCGTTAATCTTTATATAAAAAAAATACCATCACTATGGACATTTAATTATGTTTCTATAAATATGTTATATGCTATATTTTCGACAAAAAAAAATCGTTGTTTCATTTTGTTGTCGAAAAGTGTCACATATAACATTAGTATCATATATGATATAAACCAATATCCTATATGATTCAATAATAACTTGTAATCCAGCGGTAATATCATATATATTGAAGTACTACTATCATATATAATATTTCACGCAAATTTCAAAAATGAAAAAAAAAATTCAAAAGTATTTCATAATGCATATATGCAGAAAGCTAATTAACTGCACGTCACGGTGACATATTTTTTTCATTTAACACTTAATGATTAGGAGATATTTAAATTATAAAATAGATAAAATAATTAAACATTTTCAATCTTATTCATTAGATGGAGAAGAGATGAAGGGTGAAGATAAATATTCAAAATAAATATATTATCCAAAATAATTTTCTCTTTTCATATACATTTACTAAACATCTATTTCTCCTTTACGTCATAAATCAAAAAGTTTATGAAATGTTAAATTTGTAAACGTTTTTATATGTGTGATGAAGTTTTTATTAGGGTTTAAGGCATTTAATAGTTACGTACTTTCTCAAATATATCGATATCATACATGTACTCATAAAATTGCCAAGATAATACTTGAACTTCCGGTTTACCTGTTAATATGGTACATCTAGGGGTGAGCAAAAAAAACCGAAAAACCGAAACCGAACCGAAAAACCGAAAAAACCGACCGAATATAAAAACCGATGGTTCGGTTTTTACGTTTTCAAAAACCGAAAAGTTTCGGTTCGGTTTCGGTTTTTAGCCAAAAACCGAACCGTAAAAACCGAACCGAACCGAACCATATTATTATATAAAAAATATAAATATAATATAATATAAATATATAAGTAATATATCAAAATTAGAAAGAAATATTCGGTTTTTAAGGAAATAGGAGTAATATTTTTATCTTATTGTTTATACGCGTGTTTGATATATATTTGTGCTTAATTGACAATATATCATTATATATGTGACAATAATCGCTTGTATGTTTATTTGCATATTTATTTATCTTATTAATATGAGTGTAATTATAGATTAGAAATTTGAGATAAACATTATTAGGCTTAGATTGAAAATAAAAAAAAACTATTTTTTTCACGTAAAACTAGTTTTTTAAACAAAATCGGACGTACCCAAATATAAACGGTTTTAAAACCGAAAAAACCGAAAAACCGGACCGAAACCGATTACAAACCGAAAAAACCGAACCGCCCAAAACCGAACGGTTTCGGTTTTGGATTTTCTAAAAACCGAATATGTCGGTTCGGTTTCGGTTTTAGCCAAAAACCGACCCAAACCGAACCGTGCACACCCCTAGGTACATCAAACATTTTTCTACATATTTTACCTTTCAACCCAATGCCAAATTTTGCATCGTTAGCCCTTTAACTAACGGTCGTTTTTGTTTTCCAAAAAAAAAAGTTTAAACCTATAAAAATATTATAATTTTTCCAAACATATTTAAAATATAAAAAAATGTGTTAAAAAAATTCTAAGTTACAGAAACCTTTTTCTACTTTAAAAAAATTTCAAATTTTTTAAATCTTGTTTCATTTTTTTTTAAAAAAAGTTTATATTTTCAGAAAAAATAACTTTTTTCTGAATATTTTTTAAAAGTTAAAAATTAACTAAATGGTTTCTTTACAGAAAAATTTAAATATTTTTAATATTTTTTTTTGTATTTTCGGAAATAAATAAACTTTTTTTAGAAGTAAATTGAAATAAGAGAAAAACATAATTTTTTTAATTTAAAATTAAGTCTTTTTATAAAAAATCATTAAAGGAATAATTTAAAATGTTTTAAAATTATTAATTTAGGAAAATACAAATATGTTTTTAAATAATTTAAATTTTTTAATTTTTTAGAAGAAAGTCATGTGAATAATTTATAACTTTAAAAAAATTAAGAGAAAAATGTAAAAAAAAGTTAACTTTTTTCAAAAAAAACAAACTTTTCTTTTTCAAAAACACAAATTCGAAACTGAATTTAAACAATTTCAGGAAAAGCGTAAAAAGCAAAAAAAAGTTTTTTAACTCTAAATTTTTTTTGAAAAAATATTAACTTTTTGAAAGTTAAATAATTTTTTTTGAAAATGATCGTTAGTTAAAGGACTAACGATGCAAAATTTGGCATTGGGCTGAATGGTAAAATAGATAAAGAAAAATAAAAAAATTTGAGGTACCATATTAACAGGTAAACCAGAAGTTCAAGTATTATCTTGGCAATTTTATAAGTACAATTATGATATGGATATATTTGAAAAGTATTAAATGCCTTAAACCCTTTTTATTATTAAGACTAATCAATTGAAGTGCACCAAACAGTTTCTTGGCAACTTTTCGAATTCCAAATTAACAAAGAGTTTATAATAACATACAAAAATATACCCATCAATTTCGTGAAACTTTTCGTCGGAAATACAAATGTACCAAAAATATCACTGATCGCAACAGTCGCAACATTAAGATGGCCCTGGATCTATTTTTCTTAATTCATTAAGTGCTTAGTTTTTTTTTGAGCAAAAAGTGCTTAGTTCATATCTAAAAAATTAATGTGTCTTGGTATGTAAGTGATATACGAATGAACTTTTTTTCGTGAAAAGTTCAAAAAAACTTTTTATATTAAACCGATTACCACATTAGGCCGGCAGTAAGAAAAGTAATCTAAAGTCTGTTTCAAATACAAACACGCGGCAACTATCAAGTAATCATGTAGAGAAATATATTGTTAGTATTAGCACACTCCTCTAGGTTAATTTATGAGCATTAGTGTCAATTTATCATCAGGTGTTGTATCATGTGCCCTCTCTTTGTTGCCGTTTCCTGTTGGAATTCCTAACTAAGCAAACTCTACGGCTGGCACTACGTGATACGGTGCCACAAATTCGCAAGCTGATCCTAAGTAATCGTTGTTGTTCATTGGATTCCGGAGGAACTACTTCTTTAGGATTGAGGAATTGCTGTGATTCTTCCTGAATAGCCTGGATTCTCCCGTCGAGAGTCCCTTAACTCTGAGCTATCTAGCCGAATCGATCAGACTCAGTCCCATTGCAGTATGGTGGATATTTTAGAGATAAGTAAAGTTCAGTAAGAAATTGGATAGATAGAGAGTACGGGCTGTTCTTTTGTTTTGTTTCGTGTTGCCCTCTTTAACTCGTTGACTCAGTCGGCCTTACTTAGGCCTTAGGTAGAGTCCTGGTAAGGTAGAGAGGGATAGGATCTCTAGTCCGATAAGCTTGTAGTGGTCGGTGTTCCTTTTCCATTTGCTTCCAATAGTTCGACCTATCCAGAAAAATTGTCGGCCTACGAATGTGGTTTCGATCCTTTCGGTGATGCCAGAAGTCGTTTTGATATACGATTATCTCTTAAGAGAAGAAAGATCTACGCTACGAAAAGGAGCGAGCGAAGAGAGCATAAAGAGCTTACTTATAAGGTACGAGCTTAGAGCCTTGCGTCACTCTGGTATGCTAATCACTTCGGTTCGGACCAGTTCCATTATGGACTTCAGTAGCATTTGACTCATCATCGTATTCCATATGTGGGGTCAAATCATTTCAGGTACAATCACCATTTGATCGAAGTCTGCATGCAATGATATATCATCAGAAACCATTCTTTTTAGTCTTTGTCAACATGTGGCATATCAGTGGAGAGTAGTCATTGGTTTCCATATCAATCGCCTGACATTCGTGTCTCACTGGGGAATCCACATACCATGACCTACCATAGAGACCATTCTCCTAAGTACAGTCTTGCAAGTGATCCATCAGCAGAGTCTATACAATATACATACAAGTTAAAATACCATATGAAACCAGATGTAATGGGTGGTTATGTAACGGGTCAAAAAGGCAAGCTGACCCAAAACACTTTTTTCCAAAAAATTAGTTTTTTTTCTCTAAGTGATTAGTGTTCAGATATATTAATAATAATTTACACTAATTTTCTAGATATTGAATCAGACACTTATCAGATAGACAGATGTGTTGCATACTTGTAACCGCACTGTGCATTGATTATTTCATCCGCACAAGCTGTTGCAATATGCTTTTGAATTTTACCACATGTCATTTTTTCATTTTTTGGAGCTTTCTTCAATGCAGTACGCCATGCTAGATCACATTGATTTCCTAACCATCTTAAGAGTTCAAGAAAGTTTCCTTTATTATGTGACTCTTCCGTTTCATCATGACCACGAAAAGATAATGCTTGTCTCAGTAAGTATCTAACAACATCAATTGAACAACACAAACGAATATAGCAATCATTTTTCTCTAGTAAAGTTTGATTATCAAATGCAGTTGTGATTGATTGTTTTTGGTTCATCAAGCTTTGACATTTTTCTACGGCAAGAATGTGTGGCTTTCCTGCATTGTGTTCAGCTAGCCCTGTTTTTCTATTCCAAGCTTTAAATCCACCTATTACAAAATTATCTGACCCCCCTTGATTTTTTATCTCTGATTTGAATAGATAACAACATAAGCAAAACGCAACTTCTTCTTTTATACTATATTCCAACCAATACTTATAATCATAAAACCATGAAGAAACAAACCGACGAGGTTTACCTCCGATATCTCTAACTTTGAAATTATGATTTTCAGGTTGGAAAGGCCCGTCTATCAAATATGCTCGTCTAATCTCATCTCTTTGATTTACATGGTACTCATCTATACTTTTTCGATCTTTTGGATCAACAGGAAGATCTTTTAAATCAATTTTCATATACTTCCTCTGCTCCTTATCTCCATCCTTTGAGGTTGAACTAGACACTCCTTTTTTTGTTAAAAACTTCAACATTTTAACTATAACAAATACAAAAATCCAAACATTTATAATCAATAATGGATCATCAGTAATCCTAATTAGATAAACCTTAAAATCTATATAGTTTCAATAGAGAACAAATAAATAAAAAACAAATACTTACATGATTAGAATTAGATATCTAAAACAATTAGTAATACACAGAAGAGTGAAGCCTCAATTCTCATTGTTTATTTGATCCCCGCCAGAAATCATTGTTCTGTAGTTGTGTTTGTGTTTTTTTTCTTGGAACAAGGTGTTTTGTAGTTGTAGTTGTGTTTTTGCTTTTGACGGTTAATTTTCCACCACACTATTAGCCAACCATTTTCCTACAAAATAGTGAGAGTGTGATTACGTGTTTAATTTCTATGTTTTTAAAAAATCTTAATTATTAAATAGATTAATTTTTTGAGTTAATTGGGTTTGGGCTAAAAATAAATTATACTAAAAGTAAGTTTTTTCCAAATTTTTTTCTAAGGTAGCTCCCAAATAATTTCTAAGGTGGTTCTCGTAAAAAAATTTACATCGTTACTAAAAGATTTTGGCGTCTAAGGTGGTTCCCGGGCACCGCCTATGCAAGGCATAGGTCCACCCCTGACCGCACAAGGAACACCAACTTCCCAAATGATGCACTTAACCCTATCACAACCTTTGCATCAAATATACTCTGCCAGTCTGCCTGTGAAAACCAAAATCACTATTAGAAAACTAATAATCACATGACATTGACTTGCTAAGAATATGAGTTCAGAAGAGTCAAGTGAGATGACCAAGCTGGAATCACCAACGAAGTCATTGGAGACAACATCTACACAAACAACATTATAAGCATACAGGTCTCCAGAATAGCTTCTTGGATGTCTGGTATAAGCTATATGTCAACAGTAAGATTGACTCGGTTCATATACGATAGAAATTAACACATGATTAATGATTCTTGTAGTTCAAATATCATAAAATCAAAAGAGAAAAAGACAAGTGAAAGATTAGTGCAAAATACTCTTTTTCAGTTATGGAAGCAGTGTCCTATAATCACAGGTATGCGCAGATTGTCATGGAATGATTCATTATACAGATAAGAATCAGTGGAAAGATCGGTTTTGTAGACACTGACAGACAAAACAAACATGGAGATGCTCAAAACTCCAACCGGTTACTCCTCTTTTTGACATTTACAATGGGTTTTTTGTTGATGGTTGCATCTTCCTTAGAGTCCTCGTAGTCATCCAAATTATCTCACATTTCTTTGTGTTACTTGGAACCAGTTCCTGATGCACCATCTTCCTTAGGAGGAGTATCAAGGACCGATATGCTTATGACAGTAGTAGATGCATCAAAACTTTGAGACCAAGTGACAGTCGTTTCGGGTGTATTGAACTCATCAACTCAATGTTATCAAAAACCGCCTTACATTGGTATATGTGGCTGTTTATATCTATGTTAAATTGACTAAACAACACTTTGATCAGAAAGATGACCAAAATAGTTGATGATCTCCCTGTAATTCTGTCCTTGGTTGTTGATGACCTCATAAGCATCTGCTCCAAACAACTTATTGACATTATGATGAAAGATAACGAAATGAGATGACATGTTTCTTCAATGACCCTTATAATCAACTCAAACCTAAATCTTGAAACGATATCGGTACATTACTATAGCGTAAATTAATAATATATTACTTTATTGTTAAAGAATTTTTGTAATGAATATTTGATTACCTTGGTAAAACCTGGTAAATCTGTGTTCATCAAACATGTAGGCCGGTTTGGAAGACTTGGCACTCTTATCTTGGTAGAATGGAAAACGACATACCTAACTCCATATTTCAACTCCGAGAGAGCACGTGTTGATCGATCAATAGATACAGACCGAAAAACGCAAAACTCTTGCTCTTTTTTGCCGATTGAAAAGATCGAGTAAATCTTAGCCAAACCATAAGGTGGAACTTGCATATCTCGTAAATATGTTGGATAAACTGTAAGAAGGCTTCAGATTCTTCAACCATTATGGTTACTCTTTCGAGTTCTTTGACAATGTCTGCTGCTACAAATGACTTGTTTAATGCCCCATCAACTTTGTATGCAGCCACAACCGCCGCTTCTTCTAAAGTTTCACCAAAATGACAATTGATTAGAGATAACGTGAGCTGGATCTCTTTTGGTTATGGAATTGTGTCTCTTGTTCCATTCAGTGCCTACCCTCAGAGCTGAAAAGTTGTGTTGGACCTAATCACTTACATAAAAGTTGACCCTTATAAATAGTCTTATAATAAGTACTTGAAAAGAGTATTTGTGTCGCTATTTTAGCCGTTAGAGATGAAATTTAACACAAAGAGACCCAACAATAACTGAATGGGACGAAATGCTCTCTTTGAGTTCAATATCTAGTGACGACTGAATTATGGGGTCATGTGCCTAGAAAGTAAATTTATTCCCTCTTGTTACATAGTTCACAAAACTTCAATCGTTAACGCATACTTTTAAAGAGAGCATAGTGTATAAGATATGGTAAAAAGTGGGGTAGTTATTATAAGATTAGGATCGAATGTGCCACCTTCCTGTCCTAAAGAAACATAAAATTTAGAAATACCTTTCCAAATATTGCTACAGAAACATAAAATGTAGAAATATTACAAAATTAAAACCAAAGTCGCTCGATTATCTCAATTTCACATACCGGCAATAAAGAAATTATCCTTCAAAAGTTTATTACATAAGTACTACAGTAGAAGTTAATAAGAATACCATTCCAAGTTGTGCAAGCAGGATGTTGTTCACTATTGCATATGGTGATAACAGAAAAACCAGGACCTGAACTCAAAAGAAATAGACAATATGGCGCCAGATTAACAATTACTGTATAACATTTAACAGTTATCACTCGTGAAATGAAGTACTTACAATTTGTTTAAGACGTCTGCAATGGTGTGGGGCGTTTAGGAAACCAGGCACTTAAAATGATTTGACTCTCATCACATTTGATTTTCAGTTTATTCAAATGTTCCAACATAATGTCAAATAATCCTCCGGTTTAACGACCTCAATCTCAGCTTGCGTACACACTTCTGCAAGTTTGGACATGAACTGTCAGAAGTCTTGTGTCAGTGTATTTTGGCTTACGATTAAAACATTAATACAGTAGAATACAGAAAGAAATATGTTCATTACCGAGATTTTAAGTTCCTCCAAGTTGGCGGAGCTTCTAATTAAAAGAAGTAGAAAAGGTAACCGAGGGCAAGTCAAGGAAACACATATCATTCAGATAACTGTATTTGAGGTGGACTAATGCAGTTGCAAGCACTTGTGGAACCACATCATCAGCAAAATCCTTGAACATAGACCAAAACAAAGATTAATGGCATGTGTTACTTTCGAAAGTTTAACTTGATAAAAAATTTAAAATTATTTGAATTAATATTACCTCAATGAATGAACTCGTAATCAACAGGTTTTTAATCAAAGGTAAACTCTCAAATAGCTCAAAAATAGTGAAATTGTCATCAGCCGGAATATCATCTTCAAGGTAAATATGCAACAAATTACGATATTTAGATAAGTAGTAATGAAAGACAATAAGGGTGGATATATATACAAGTATGAACTTACCAGCAGACCGAGGCTTTTAAATATCAGGCATTTGGATAATAGATGTAGAAGCACTTTTTTACTAATGTTTAGAGAGTCCAAGTATAAACTTGTAAGGTTATCAAATCTGTTGAATGTTGGTTGATGGTTAATCTCACCCATATAGAGATATAGATAACTTAACTGATGCATTGAGAATATAGATAAGGGCAACCTATAATCATTACCCAGTTCAAGTTGTACCTCAAGGGTATTTGTCCTGGACAAATCTGCTATGATTGGTCAATTTCAACACAAGGGGTCGTCTATGCGCATTACATTAAGGCTTGTCTAGTGTAAGAGCCAAATTTTGTATCATAGATGACGTGAGCCACATCTGCGATTTTGGTCTAACAGTATCTGGTGATACAATTTCTTGACCTGACACCAATCATGGAAGTCCCTGAAAAGGTGGATCAACATACACAGGACACCAAGTGATGGTCTCTAGTTCAGACCAAAACTCTTCTCCAGGGATTTCATCAAACATTTATCTGCTTTCTCGTCTGGCAAGCTAGCACCACTCTCCTTTGCATCCCCAAACTCATTGAAACTAAATTCTACTTCCTCAGTTGAGAGGTTAAGAGCCATTTCATCCAAACAACTAAGTAATCTCTTACATTCACAACAACATCCGGATTCATTTCATCATGCCACATAGATACCGACCTAGCAGAGCCAAGTAACCACTGAATGCCTAAGGTTTGTCTTAGTCCAGGGGTAACTAATGTCTCCAAAGTTTATGGTCCAAGAACTTATCAGAAAAAAGAACGACTCTTTGTGCAGATACTTTTGTAGCTCGGGTACACGAAGATCATATAACCTGTCAAAATAAACGGCACTCGTGTACATAAATATATAAAAATGAAAACTGGAGTTCTAACCATGCAAATCTCTGTGGTTATTGTAAAGTTCCAGCACTTGTCAAGACAAAGGGTGTCATCATGAGTTCCTTTTTTAATGAACTATCTTCTTTAATCAAAACACGTACCTGCCAAATATAGTTAATAAGTTCCACATCGCTTATTACACTTGACAAGGTAAAGGCTGCCCTAGATTTTCAACTTTCGCCACATGCAAGATTTATATAATTTAAATTTGTGCAATTTTGCTTACTTGAGAGAGGAGTTTCAAAGCAGAATGTTTTTCTGTTTCGTGCATTCGTGTACCAACGGCTTCTTCAAGCCTGGACAAGATTTCATGAGGTTTGTTCATCTGCAGGTTTGCTTGGCTCAGCATATTTTGGTTTACATTGATTCTTAACTACGTTATAGTTGGGGCAGTAGAAGGTTGTGTGAGCTTGTGTCTGATTCAGGATCAGAGGCTTGGTCAGCTTATTATACTCCATCAAAGGCACCTAATGTTTTATTGGTGGTTGATGCGTTTCACCCCTTCCATTTAAAACATGTCGTCTTTCGTTGCGCATACATGTGTCACAGTGTGAATGCATTGGATACCATAAGACAAAAGTAAATTTGTTAAGTTGTCTACACGTTATATGCAGTACTGACTTATAAATTATTTGGTGATCTACATATATCTTACTCTTTCCGGCAGTGGTCCGTGCTCTCCTCCTTAGGATCTGCTCTCAAGGGTATTGAGATCCCGCCTTCTAGTGAAGATCAAACGTACCCATCAGGTCATGTGAAGATATTAAGTGCCTTGGTGCTTCACATTCACCTATGGAAAGTAAACAGAAAAATGAGATAAGAACAATTGCTGTCCAGACACAACAGGAATAAGTCAATAACATTACCTATATTTTCATAGCATATGTCAACATTCTGTACAAACACTTCTGGGTCCACTTTTAGAGTGTTTATTAAACATATGGTTGTTTAATAGTTACAAACTTACAATATTAAGATAACACACTCATAACCTATAGGTATAAAAAGTGTAAAAAGATAAAATATCTAGGATGAGCTTCGAATAACATACTGCCATTAATTTGTATTCACATGTTCTTGAAACTGTTCAATCTAGTTCTTGCAAAGAGAAATCAACTCAGTTAAATCCTGTTCTTCCTCATCAGTGACGCTATGATACTCTGCTCGGCTTATATCTTTCGAAAAGCTATGCTCGGGTCCTACTGCTGGGTACCGGCTGCATCTTCACTTTTAACATATTTGCTTAAATCAAGATTACAAATCGGAAAATTAACAAAGGTTTCCTGTTTGTTTTTCAAGAACCGGCTGTATGAGAATCGTTTGAGATGGAAGACAATAATTTTAGGCAGCCTCCACAAGTCGAGTTTCTTCGTTGTTTGTCCATGTTCCTTGCAACCAGGGCAATACCTGCAATAACCAACAAACGCTAATAACTAACAGAATCCTAAAAAACTGATATGGATTCTTGCTTAGTTTTCTTAGCCATAACACCAGATTCATACTCAAACTTATTTCATAACTGAAGTACTGTCCGCGAACACGACTCTGATATCTGACATATCCTGAAACTTAATACAATGCAAACATACTGTTATGATAATATTAGGGTTAAAGAAAGAGGTAAAACAAACATATGCATACCTTTTAGCCAAGCTGAATTGGATTCACCTTTGTGAATATAAAAAGCACCTACAAACTGTTATTGTGATATTAGGGTTTAAAGAAAGGCAAAACAAACATGTACACACCTTTTAGCCATTCAAAACCCTACAGCTAATGCACAACTCCTGTAAAATACGATCTTCATGATTTCTTTGTGTGAATATACCGATGATCCTTTTGAGCGCAAGTTTTTATTTTTCTTTGCGATTTTCGTTGTGGAATCGATTCAATGCACAACTCCTGTAAAATACGATCTTCATGATTTTTTTGTGTGAATATACCGATGATCCTTTTGAGCGCAAGTTTTTATTTTTCTTTGTGATTTTCGTTGTGGAATCGATTCCGGTATTGGGATTTTGTTTGCAAAGAAAAAATTATGAAATAAATTAGTAACCAAAATTTTTAAACGATAGAAAACATATATTTACTTTGATCGGAAAAAAAAAATTATATATAGTAAATTAATATATCAAAAATTTGAAACAAATAGTAAGCCCAGTTTGTAAGCCCGTTGACACGTAGGATTAGTGCCCTGATAGATGACGTGGCAAATCCCTCATCTTATATATAATGTAAATATATATATATATATATATATATATATATATATATATATATATATATATATATATATATATATATATATATATATATATATATATATATATATATATATATATATATATATATATATATATATATATATATATATATATATATATATATATATATATATATATATATATATATATATATATATATATATATATATATATATATATATATATATATATATATATATATATATATATATATATATATATATATATATATATATATATATATATATATATATATTATTTCAGTTAGCAAAAGAGATTCGACTTTCATGGGCTGGCTGTTGCCATCTTACTCTATATATAAGGATAAATTAATGCCACGTCATGCTCACACATCCACCTCATTAATCCACCTAAGCACAACTAATATGAGGTGGCAAGGATTAATGTGACATGGCACTCCACACAAACATTATCCTACCACATCAGCACAATTCGTGTGCCACATCATCCCACTGCGTGTGCCTCATCAACATGAAGATGGAACATTCTTTAAAAAGTTGGCAGCAATGGGATTAGAACCCGGGTCTGTCAGGCAGAAACACAACATGTTTACCACTATGCCAATTCTTATTTTTGTGTTAGACCTTCTAAAACAAAGGCAATAAAGACCATTAACCATACTATGATTTTTATCCACATTCAGATTAAATTTAAAACTTTCGGTTTATTAAATTAGGCAAGTATTTAATCTCTACAAACATTTTTGACTAATTTCAAATGTTGTTAAAGTTTTAGAACTAATTATGGCAATTATTATATTTGTTTTAATCCTAAAATAAATGCACATATTTTTAAATTTGGAATGTTTTTGGCGCCAACACAAAAGAAAAGCAAGGCACCTGCACAAAAGAAAAACAAACCTGGTCAATCATTAGGTTTTAAATTTTGCTTATCATCCATTTTTTTGTTGTATCAGTCCTATGTTAAAAAATTGACTCACTTTTTTGTGGTTCCGTTTCAGCGACGAAGCCTACTGAAACTTTAACTGCTATAAAGGATATCAGTCCTATGTTGTCCAATATGACAATAAGAGGAAGAATTATATCTATCTGGAAAGCACATAGACTGAATGAGTCACACAATCCATATAGTTTGGAATTCGTTTTGCAGGATGAGCATGTAATATAATTTCATTCTTTAATTTAATTTATAATCATGTTTTGTATAATTTGTTTCTTCACTTAGATTCTTTAATATTTACACAGGGTATGCGCATTCAGGCTTATATAAAATAAGAATGGATGTTTAGATTTGATTCATTGCTGCAAGAAGGAACATGTTACAAGATCTCAAACTTTGGTGTCACAGAAAATAGTGGTAACACTCTATTGCTGCCACATGAGTGGAAAATTTCTTTTTACCGGAATACCAATATCACCAGAATTGAACAGATAGATGACAATCTATCTGGATTCAAGGCTAAACCATTTACCAGGATTGTTGACACAGATGAAGAGTATGCAGAAAATAATTATGTTGGTAAGCAGTTAGCATTTTTTTTATTAAATTATTGTATACATCTTAGCCATTATTCAAGTTATTTGTATGTTGTTAACAAGTAATTATTTGTATTTCAGATGTTATTGGATCAGTTGTTGCAATTTGTGAGTTGATCTCTGTCAACTCAATAGGTTCATGCAAAATAAGGCGAATTGTTGTCATTGAAGATGATGAGTAAGTTTTTTTTAACTCATGTCTTTATTTCGAGAAATAATTATAAACAAGATTACTTTTACTATATATTCATATGTATCTTCAATTTACGCAAAGGAGAAAGGATTAATCTTACCTTTTGGGACCAATGGGCGAAAAAGTGGAATGAATATGAAAGTCCCTAAACTATGCTAGAAACACTAAACTTAACTAATCAACACACGTAAATACTTTTCAAACGTAATACTTATTATTGTATAATAAAGAATTACAAGTGTTATGGATAACACCGTTTGATGACAATGTGTTGTGTACACTTTGAACAACTAAAACCCTAACTTAAGAACACAGTCACAACTGTTTGGTTCTTCAAGTTCTAAGCATTAATGTATGAAATCTATCAAAGTGTTAAACGATAATGCTGGGCTACACATCATATTTATAGTGATACGAGGTTGACCTATGTACTGGTTGATGGTGACTACACAAGACAGACACTTGTCAGACATCTGTCACAAGATGATCTTCTATTCTTGGTAGTCTGCCACAATGCTTTAGGGAAACACAGATGACACAATTTCCCTTTTCTTCATAGTCTCGTACACACCAAGGTATGTCCAAAGTGTGCTGAGTGTTAACAGGGTATTGCCACCCCTGTTAACCCTCAACCCCTCAGAGTCCCTGATACACCTTGGCTGTTATCCATCACAGCCAATGAGTATGTCTTCAAGTAATCTTCGACTTCCTTGACAATGTCTCTGACATGGACTCCTCTGAGGTTGCTCACAGAGACTTAGATCTCTGTGAGTCTTGCGATACTTGCCTGCCTCCTAGGCACAGGCAAGTTACTATCTAACAGCTTGATTTTGTTTAAATCTATGATACAGGGAATCTAACAAACTTAAATTCCCAACAATCTCCCCCTATTTAAACATAAATACAGCTAGATCTATCTAAGTTAAGGTAAGTGAGATAACAACTTCTTCTTACTAATAACAGATCTAAACAAACATACCTCATGATTTTATTCATACTTAAAGAAAATTACAAGTACAATACAAAAGTGGAATAAAATATGAAGGTAAAATTCAGCTGTGAAATCCTTCAATAGTCATCATTTTTTATTCTTTCTTCAGCTTCAGCTAAGTCTGTCCTAGTATCCAATTCGGCCTGCAAAGCTTGTGCAAAAACCTTGGAATACTCTGTGTTAATTTTGAGTCCCTTTTTGAGACAAATCAGCTGAATAGGTGATGCTAAACCTAGCTCATCTTCCCTTTGGAAGGCATATTGGCAAGCTCTGTTCAGGAAGGCCATACCTCTTTCAGGCTCAGTGTAAGTCTGACCATCAATAGGACCAACGATTCCATTTGGTAATACCAAATACCTGTGCATTCCATCCACTTGAACATCATCCGTAACGAAGGTTTCCTTAACAAGTTGAGTCATCCTTCTTCTTTTCTTTCCAGACTTTGGAGGTTCTTGTTCAAACAACTGTGGTGGGGGATCTATTTTGAGCTTGGCTGCTATTTCTTTAACCCAATTAAACTTTGCCTTGAGGGTCTTAAGAAGGGTAAAATTTGCCTGACCAGTTCTTTTAGCAACCAAAGCCTCAAGTTCAAACCATTCAGACAAACCAAGTTGTTTTAACCTAAAGTCCTCAAAGACATTCATATTTTCCTGTAGGTTATCTCTCCATAAAGTCATTTGTGGTGTGTTGGTTGACTTGTGAATAGTGTATTTGAACTTGGTGATTTTTCTAGGTGCATACCTGTTGTTGACGCATGCATCATAATTAGCTTTTACCTTGTTTAGTGCCTCTGTGCGTTTGGCTTCCATTTCCCTCAACCCTTGTCTTTGCTTTTCCCTTTGAAGAGGGGTCATCTTTCTCAGAGTTTCCTCATTAAGCTCCTTGGCTTTCTTGATTTCATTCAGCCTTTTGAATTCAACAGCCTGTTTCTCAATTTCTTCAGGTGTTAGAGGATTCTCATTTGAAGGTGTGAAGGTTGTAAATTGGGATAGGTTTGTGGTTGATCCTCCTATCTCTAGCATCGCAGCTATTTTCTTTAGTTTGGCGTCTATGTCTACCATAACTATTTCCTTTCCTTTCTTTGAGACAGAGGATGCCACACTTATGTTTTTCAGCTCTTTAGCTCTTTTGATAAACACCGACTGAGCTTGGGTTTGTATTGCCTTGGGTAAGGAGCTAACAGTGAACTTGAGTTTCTTGGCAGCTGGTTCACCATCATCTACAGCCTCGCTGGTGTTAACCAGAGTCAGGTATTTTGATGAGTCAACTCCATCCTTTGTCTGTTTCTCCCCCTTACTTTCATCCTCATCATCGGGTATGATCACTGGTGTGATGACTTGGAGAGGGACAGGTGAAGGAATAGTGTTATCAGCAGAGTTTGAGCCTTGTTTGGCAGATTCAAGGTTAAGTACCTTTTCCTTCTCCCCCTCAAGTTCAGCCTGTCGTTTCAGACGTTTGGATGAACGTGCCTGAAAGTGCCTTGCAATCTGTTCAACAGAGGCATCCATATCGCGTTGCCTGGTCCTTGAAGCTCTGTCAATCTTCAGCAGTAGGTTGCAATTTCCATTTGTGTTGCGATGAACACGATCAATGATAAAGTTGGTGTGATGAAGTTGCCTGTTACGAACAGCTTCAAACTCTCTATGCATTGTTAACTCATGAGCATTGAAAAGTGCAGGGACCTCTGTGACGATGGCATCTTTGATTCGTGTGGACAAATGACTAAGTCCTTGAGACACTCCTTTTCTTGTACCATCTTTGATAGGTTCGGTGACTGCATCCTTAACCGCCTGTGTTATGATCCTTGGAAAGTTGACAGTGAAAGAATGCATCTCAGATTTTATAACATCCAACTTTCTTGACAGGCGTTCCATATCTGATTGATGATGTACAAGTTGAAGATTATGGGTATTCAGGCTTTGTTGTGCATAATCATCCTCCCTTGGCAATAGATCAAAGTTGGTTTGGGCTGGATGATCAAACAATAGGAATTCAGCTGTCGGATCATAGGCAGGTCTTTGGAAGACTATAGTGGCTGAGGTAGCAGAGGTGGGAGTTACTACAGCTTCCTTAGGAGGAGGAGTGGTATCAACAGCTGGGGTGGACACAACGATTTCCTTTGGAGGAGACATAGATTGCTGATCGTCCTCTTCTTCATCCTCCCCCTCTTCAATCATCCCCTCAGGGAGAATTTCATCATCAGGCATTAATTCAGGTTCAGAGAAATCATCTACTAAGGAGAGCACATCTTCTTCAACATCATGTATGGGCTCTTCCTCGTTTTGTTGATCCTGAATCACTGTGTCAGCTTCTTTTTCTGGCTGCTCTAGGGATTCAATGTTTGGTTGTACAACATCAGCCTGTAAGTTGTTTTATATTAGTACCAGGGAAATAAGTAAGGGGAATGGTCGCCAGTTCGCTGTCCTAGAGAGGCTAAGGGTGATTATTCAGCCACTCCAAAGGATAAATCAATGGGATTCTTTTAAGAGTGAAAAGTAAGAGGTTAATGGTCGCCATTCGCTGCCCCTAGGAAAGCTGGGTGTGATTATTCAGCCCCCCGCAAAAGGTTAAAACCTTTGGGAATCTTTTGATTGTGAAAGATATGTTGTTAAGGATCGCCATTCGCTGCCCCTAGGAAGGCTGAGGGTGATTATTCAGCCCCCCGAAAGGTTAAGAAACCTTTGGGACTCTTTTAAGTATGAAACATATGTAGGTAAAGATCGCCTGTTACGCTGCCCCTAGGAAAGCTGAGGGTGATGATTCAGCTCCCCCTGAAAGGATAAATCCTTTGAGATTCTTTTAGATGTGAAAAAGATGTAGGTTAAGGTCGT
This sequence comes from Glebionis coronaria, assembly GCA_025667525.1. Classification (NCBI taxonomy): domain Eukaryota; kingdom Viridiplantae; phylum Streptophyta; class Magnoliopsida; order Asterales; family Asteraceae; genus Glebionis; species Glebionis coronaria. The sequence continues at coordinate 536,883,452 of CM046881.1, read as the reverse complement.
CTTGTAACGATGTCCCTAGAAGAGCTGAGGATGATTATTCAGCTCCCCTAAAAGTAAAACTTTTGGGATTCTTTTTCTGAGGGGACCAAGAGGCTGTGTGAGGTACAGCTACTCTAGGTCGAGACATATATGTACTCAGGTTGTTATTTGCCTGAATACTCTCTAGAGGGTGCAGGGTCATCGGGGTGCTTGAGAAACACAAATGAATCACTCCCTGGTGCATAGACAGGGTGTACAGAAGTCTTATAGATTTCTAAGTGCATTCAATGACTTCTATGGGTCGAGGATATCGCTAACTTCACCACTCTCACCTACAGACATTTGAGAGTGGCTGCTTGTGGACCTCTAAAAATTATAAGACTGATTACCTGTGCGATATCAGCAGTATTTGGCGGGTTCCCTATTGTCTTGGCTGACATCGAGACACTAGACCCTTGTTGTTGGTCAGCTGAAGTCTCTGAACCCACATGAGTCTCTGGAACAGAGGAGGTTGTGAGCTTCACATTCTTCTTTGGCCTGGCCTTTGCAACAGTTTTGGTGTGGGAAGAAGATGGGGTTTTCTTCTTCTTTGGCTGTTGGCCAGTTGTTGCCTTGGACGTCGTGGTATGCTGCCTAGAGGTCAAAGGCGTAGACTTGCCAGAAACATCAGAGGTATTCACCTTCTCATAGGAAGGGAGCAAGGACTTCACAACAGAAGGTTGTTTATTTGCAATGTTCATCATGTGAGAAGTGACAGGGACATCTTCTGGTCCAATCTCCTTGTATATAGCTCCAGCAATGCGATAAGGCTTCAGGGATGTGAGTGCTGAGTTGTGATAGCTGTCACCCAACATGCTTTCGAAGATAAGAGAAAGAAAGCGAACGTAGCATATATTTTTCTCCCTGACCTGATTTGGTCCCTTAAGTTTTCCCACTAGATTAGAGAATAGAAGACTTCCCACATCAATGTCTGTGCCCCAGATCAGCCCATAAGCAATAGATTGGTGATTGAAAGACATTTGATCTTGGGATCCCTACATACCTCCTAGGGATTTGACTATGTGAGTGAAGAGGACACGCCACATAGGGGAAAAGTACTTGATCTTTAGAGGGGACTTGGAAAGAACTTCAGCAGGTGTAAGAGCAGGGTTTACATGATGAGTAGGTTTAAGTGTGGCAAGGGCGTCCTTTACAGCCTTTTTGTCGACCACCTTCAGGCATTCATCGCCATGTCTTAACCCAGCCACACTTGAAAAGTCTTTGAGAGAGAAGGCAAAGGGGTGTTCGTTGCATGAGAGGCTAAAAGTGATGGTATCGTAAACAACTTCAGCAGAGTACCAGAATTCCCTAAGGTATTCTTGGTAGAAAATGGTTGGGGTCTTTGTGAGTGCTTCACTTGCATCACAATTCTTCATGAAGTTCACCAGATCTGTGTATGATTTTTTTGGAGCCTTGAGCCATCCAATCGAGTTGTTCGAAGCAAGGATGCTTTCATTGAGTTCGAAGTTGACGTTTGAGGCCTTAGGAACTGGGAATGCCATGGATTTAAGATTGGAGAAGACGAAAATGGTGGAAGGGTTTAGAGAGAGAAAGCTTAGAGAGAGATGAGATTGTGTGAAATGAGAATAGTGGTAGGTGAGGAGAGACGTGCGACAATATTTTTATACAAATTTGAAATAGTTATTCAAACGCGTTTAATACGTAGTGGGAAAAAGACACATGTGGGTCCCTTGACCTTTCAAAAACCGTTTGTCTCCTCGTTATTCGGAAAAGAAATAATTAAATATTGAGAATGTTTTTTAGCATTTACTTGGAAAGTAACTACCTAGTTTCATGTGAAAAACATTTAATATTTAATCATATTTTTAATGAACACATTTATTATCAAGCCACATGCTTTAAGATATTAAGCATACCTAGCTCGACAACTAGTCTGTTGAACGAAGGTTCAGCCAAAGGCTTTGTGAAAATGTCAGCTAGTTGTAGCTCTGTGGGAACAAAGTGCAGCTCAATATCTCCCTTCATTATGTGATCCCTGATAAAATGATACCTGATTTCAATGTGTTTAGTACGAGAGTGAAGAACAGGGTTGTTGGAGATGGCAATGGCGCTGGTGTTGTCACAGAAGATTGGCACTTTGTCATATAAGATCTCATAGTCAGCCAATTGACTCTTCATCCAGAGCACCTGAGCATAACAGCTGGCAGCAACAACATATTCTACTTCAGCTGATGACATGGCCACAGAGTTTTGCTTCTTAGCACTCCATCCAACCAATTTTCCTCCTAGGATTTGACAGCTACCTGAGGTGCTTTTCCTGTCAATACAGCATCCAGCATAGTCTGAATCTGAATACGCCTTGAGATCAAAGCCCGATTCCTTGGGATACCATAGACCTAGGGAGGTTGTTCCTTTGAGATACCTAAAAATTTTCTTAACAGCCACTAGATGGGATTCTTTTGGGTTAGCTTGGTACCTTGCACAGAGACATGTGGAGAATTAGATATCAGGACGACTAGCTGTTAAATACATGAGTGACCCAATCATGCCTCTTTATAAAGTCTCATTAGCAGAGACCCCTGACTCATCAGGACCCAAGTTGTTGGGTGGAAGCATAGGGCATTTCACTGATGCACAATCAGCTAAGTCATATTTTTTTAGTAAATCTTGTGGATTTGCTTTTAGCTAATCCGGTGGTCTAGGTGGGTGGTGGAAGGTGGAAGCCATTGTTGAGAGAGAGAGAGAAGAGAGGTTGTGTGTGAAAGAAAGAAAAGATGTATTAAAACACAAATGGAAACACAAGCAACACCCCTCCTTGGAAGCCTAGGAGGGGTATATATAGCCACACACCAATACTTAACTATACATTGAACCTAGTCTATTCTAAGCGTGTGTGACTATGATAACTAATGGGATTTCTTAAATGTCGTCACATAAAGTGAATTTCCAACAATCTTCCCCCATGGGACGACGTGTAGAATTCCTTACAATATTTTTCCTAACAAGTACATAATGATTAAGAACAAAAGCTTTCATGAAGCGTCCAATGCTGATGATGTCTTCTGAGGCCTTTGACTTCAAAAAGACTCATCTTTAAAGTAACTTGTAGCAGAAATACTGTAACGGCACAAGCTAAGTAATCCATATACTTTTTGTTAAGAAGAAGCTTCTGAATTAACTTCCCCCTAATTCATGCCACATAAACTTGATGTAGAAGCTTTTAAATAGCTTCCCCCTAAACCGACAATCCTCGTAAGCAACTTCAAAGCTTTCAATAAAGCTTAAAATGATTAAGCGCACAACGGAATTTAACAAGCAAATCCCATCATATAACATGATTACGTTGCTAAGAGGGATTGAAAGTTTGGGGCACACCAAGTAGATCAACAACTTCTCTTCTCACGCTTGAATAATTCTTCTGAATTTTTCTTCCCCCTGAGAGTTCAAGTTATGCATACCAGAAAGAATCAAGACATTTCTTCCCCCACATAGTTGAAGAAAGTAAATCAATCCCAATTATGAAGCTCAAATACTGAAGTGGACACTTTATCCCATTCATGAAGTTGACATCGTAACACCAGAGTCAATTAAGTCCCGGAAATGCACATATCTTCTTCCGGAGATGTACCATAGTCAATTAAGTCCCGGAAGTGCATATTTTTCCATATAGGATAATGATGATGAATAATTGCAACAACCAAACAATTAAACATCGAATCAGTAGTGTACCGTTTAGAGATTGATAACGCCACGAGTTAAAACACTGATTTTCTCTGCGGCTATGACAAATGTCATCCCGGAATGTCTTCAAATCAAAAGAAGGTATGAAGTTCATCACGTGTACTCGTTGTGCGTTCAATGTGTCTTCTTCTTCCCCCTTGATGGTTTCGAAACCTCGGAACCATCAATAAATCGTACGCACATGAACCTAAAAATCTCGAGAGAATAATAAATAAGATTAATTATATTCGGTGAGAATTAGTTGTTGATCGAAATTCTCTACTCATAAACTCTTCATGGCTATCTTTACCAACCCACTTGAAAGCAAGAAGTGACCACTGATAGAATGAACCAGATACATCAAACGTGAAACTGAATAAGAATCCTTCGATCTTGTGACTTAAGCTTGCACAATTGTTGAATGAGGAATGGTGGAGAAATCTCTAAGCACCCAATCATCACTGAAGAAGTCTATAGGCACAACACCTCTTGAAATTATCCACGTCGACTAAGCGCGTGACACTGAGTACAACAATGTAACCCCTTTAAGTGATATTTATCCGAGTCATCAACCAACCACCCCGAACCTGGTAACTAGATAATCAAGTCTCCATTCTAAGATTAAGCACGAGCAAGTTATCTTTGAAGATAAAATATATACACGCCTTCGAAAAATCCGTCTTCAACTTCACGTAATTAATACCCGATCAAACGAGTCCGTAGCCACTAAAAAATCGCCAATCTTTCTTCGGTCTCGTCAAAATAAATTTTGTCACTTTGTCGCGTCACTATATCACATCCCGATTATGACCAAAGTATAACTTAATACACGAATTTTATTCAAAATACGAATTTTGAGATAAAAGTTCGGATATAATGTGTATACCAATTCGTCAAACCAGTTCCAACATTCGTGGCCCATACTGATCATATATTTAGTTCAATGCCAAGCGACCATGTATCTTTAGCTAAGGCCAACACATTCACGAGGCCAATCATATGAGTCAACAAACATGGTCATGCCAGACTTATACATGGTACGTTTTCCATTTGCTAAATACTCAATATTGAGCCCCATTTAGATACCGACCACTAGAATAAACTATTCTCGGCCCATTCACTTTACACCATGACCCGATCCATCAGTTAACTTAGGGATATATATGACTCATCACAACCCTAAATTTTTTTCTCATAACTCAAACCTAACAACATCTCATATCATCATAGCCGACTAACACACAACAACCTAATACCCAGCCACCATTTCTAACTACTCCATCCTTAAAACATCCGTCCCTTAAATCTTAATCTCCATGGCAGACGAAGCAAACAAAATAATCATCAGCAGCAGATCATCATTTTATTAAATCTTCCTCACTTATCGAATCAAACATCAAATATCATCCTAAACTTATAACAAATCTGCTCCCATCTCATATCAAACAAACATCACGAATCAAATCTCACTTGATACGAACCATAGAAGGTGAGTGTCTTCAAGATCTTTGTAATATTAGGTCTCGGGTAAGATATGTGTTTGCATGTCTTTAATTTAAATGAATCAAAGGGAGAAAATAACATAATTGTTATGGGTCTCCCTTTTAAATTCGAAAATTAATAAGGGGCTTATACCTCAACAGATATTTGTGATGAATGATTGCATGTTGGTTTTGTTAAACGAATCGAAACAAGGAAAAGATTTAACATTATTGTCAAAATCTCTTTCTTTTACTTCGAATATAACCAAAAACAGATCTATGATGATGTTTATTTTCGTGTATAGATCTTAAAAGATCTTTGGTTGCATGTGCAAAACACGAAAAAAAAATGAATCTGAGATCTAAATGTTTTCTGTTTTTATTTTGAGTTTTGAGAGTTTGTAGATGGGATAGGTGTCGAAGGGAATTAGGATATATTGATGGAGTTGAGGAGATAAAAGGTGGTGAGTTAAATTGGTTCAGTGCAAGAGACTCATTGAGTCACTTGAGTCAACGCGGTAATGACCGAGTTGACTCGGCTGTGTTGGTGAAAGGTTTTAGTTGAGGTCAAACAAAGTCTGGTAGAGTCCTCAAAAGATTTTACCCATCACAATGTTCATTGATTTCATTTGCATCGAAATGTTGTTGTTTTTGAGTCAAAGCAATGTTTTCAGAAAAAATAATGCACCATCGGAATGTTTTTAAGTCTCCATCGGTATCAATCAAACACCCCATCAGAATAGCTATCCGAATAGCCATCGGAATAACCATCCGAATAGCCATCGGAATAAGCATAATCGGAATAAGCTTAATCGGAATAAGCTTCATCGGAAAACCCATCGGAATGACTTATCGGAAAAACAGTCGGAAAAGGGTTTTAGAACCAAAAATGGTGGATCTTCCCATTTATTTTGTACTGTGTCCTTTTCCCAATAAAAAATTAGATCTGATAGCTGTAAGGAACAAACAGACGTGTAAAAATGGACAAAGATTTGATGAAACCAAGAATGAATACTAATTAATAAATGGATGACCACAAACATCGTGACAAAAGATCGTGACAAAAGATTGACAAATCGGACAAAAAAATGATGGAATGAGACACAAAAATTTTTTTTTAGACCACCAAATCGAAAACACGAACACGATCCAAGGATGGAACCGAGGATCTGATGCCAATTGTGGATTTGCTTTTAGCTAATCCGGTGGTCTAGGTGGGTGGTGGAAGGTGGAAGCCATTGTTGAGAGAGAGAGAGAAGAGAGGTTGTGTGTGAAAGAAAGAAAAGATGTATTAAAACACAAATGGAAACACAAGCAACACCCCTCCTTGGAAGCCTAGGAGGGGTATATATAGCCACACACCAATACTTAACTATACATTGAACCTAGTCTAGTCTAAGCGTGTGTGACTATGATAACTAATGGGAATTCTTAAATGTCGTCACATAAAGTGAATTTCCAACAAAACTTTAACATAATTTTCTTGACAAATTGAAATCCCCTTAGGACATTGTTTAATTTCAAAACCTAAAAAGTAAGTTAATTCACCCATCATACTCATCTCATATTTCTTGGTCATTAATTTAGCAAAACGTTTACTAAGATTAACATTAGTTGACCCAAAGATGATATCATCCACAAAAATCTGCACAATGATGAAATCACTCTTATCCTTGAAGGTAAAGAGTGTTTTATCAATAGAACCCCTGAAAAATTTATTTTCAGTTAAGAAATTAGAAAGAGTTTCATACCATGCTCTTGGAGCTTGTTTCAGCCCATACATGACTTTGTGTAGTCTGTACACATGATTGGGAAACTCGCTGTTCTCGAATCCTTCAGGCTATTCAACATATACTTCCTTAGCCAAATCTCCATTGAGGAAGGCACTCTTAACATCCATCTGATACACAGTGAAGTTCATATATGCAGCATAAGCAAGGAAGATTCTGATGGCTTCAAGTCTTGCCACAGGAGCAAAAATTTCATCATAATCAATCCCTTCAGTCTATGTATACCCCTGAGCTACCCGTCTGGCCTTGTTTCTGATGATGTTTCCAATTTCATCCATCTTATTTCTATAAATCCATCTAGTGCCTGTGATGTTCTTACCAGGTGGACCTGGCACTAGTGTCCATACCTTGTTCCTTTTGAACTGATTAATTTCTTTCTGTATAGCAACTACCCACCTATCTTCCACAAGAGCCCCAACTACTCTCTTAGGTTCAATTTGAGAGAGAAATTCAGCAAAGAGACATTCGTTGGCTGAGGCTGACTCTGAGTCATGAATTCGCTGTCTAGTAGTAACCCCTGCATTAGGTTCCCCAATAATGTTGACAAGAAGAATGTGTTGATCTCTTGACCATTTAGTTTGAGGAGCTGGGGAATCATGGGCAGGAACAATTGTGGGGGTAGCTGGAACTATTTGAGTTTCATCCTGCTGAATAGGAGGGCTTTCTTCAAAGATGACTTTAGTGTCTGTGTCAACTTCAGCCAATTCAAGGGTTACAGATTCATTATCAGCAGGAGAGTCTTCAAGGGTTTGAAGAATTTGTGAGTCATCTACAGCAGTTGAGGATGAAGGACTACAAGAAGGCTGTGGTTCTTCTTCATAAAGTTCATGAGAGGTAGGAACTTTAACATTGTGTGTAGACAGAGGGTCAAAAGCAGGAACATAAGGAGTGAGAGTGTTGGAGTGATGATGGTGATGACAGGAGGGTCTTGGTTCTAAGAATTCATCACTTGGGAAGGACACGTTTTCATTAAAATCAATTTCATCACCCTCTGTTCCTGTTCTCTGTATGACATCATCATCTTCATTGAATCTGACATTAAAGGTTTCTTCTACTTCTTGTCTTCTAGTATTGAATACTCTGAAGGCTTTGGCTGTGGGAGAGTATCCTAAGAAGAAACCATCATCAGCTTTTTCATCAAAATTTCCAAGTTTATCCCTGTAGTTATAAATGAATACAGGGCATCCAAAAACATGGAAATAGCTGACATCTGGAGCTCTATTTCTGAAAACGTCATAGGAAGTTTTGCCTTGTCTTTTGACAATGATTGATCTATTTTGGGTGTAGCAAGTAGTGTGAATAGCTTCTCCCCAAAATTGCTTTGGTAAAGCTGCACCATTTAACATAGTTCTGGCTGCTTCAATCAAAGTCCTGTTTCTTCTTTCAGCCACACCATTTTGTTTAGGGGTGCCAGCTGAAGAGAAGTTTTGTGATATTCCTTTTTCATCAAAAAAAGATTCACGTTGTTGATTCTTGAATTCAGTACCATTATCACTTCTTAGAGGTTTGACTCTAACATCATTCATATTTTCAACCTGTCTGATCAAGGACATGATGGTATCAGCAGCATCACTTTTCCTTCTAAGGAAGAAAACCCATGTATACCTTGAAAACTCATCAACTATGACCAAGGTGTATTTGTTGTGATTAATGGTCTGAGGTTTGACAGGCCCAAACAAATCCATGTGAAGGAGATGTAAGCACTTGTCAATAGAAAATGATTGCCTAGTCTTAAAAGAAGACCTGTGATGCTTTCCCTTGACGCAGGCTGAACAAGTCTTGTCTTTAGAAAACATTACTGAAGGCAGACCAGCAACCAAGTTTTGTGTGGCTATCTTGTTGATGTTCTTAAAGTTGAGATGAGACAGTCTTTTGTGCCACAGCCAATTGACACTTTCAGAGGCTTTAGCTAGAAAACAATTTGAGCTGTCTTCAGAGCAAATAGCCATGTTGATGACATACACATCTCTCCTTCTTGGTGCAATAAGCACCACATCATTGTTCTTGTTGAATATGGTTCCCTAAGTCTTAGTAAACAAAACCTTGTAGCCAGCATCACACAATTGGCTGATGCTAATAAGATTGTGTTTAAGACAATTCACATATGCAACTCTTGTAAAAGTTATCCCATTGCAGTTCACTGAGTCGTATCCTTCTGTGTCGCCTGAAGAATTATCCCCAAACCCCACTTTAGGACCTGGCTCCTTTGATTATCTGTGCAGGTATTGTCGAATCCCTGTCATGTGTCTAGAACAACCACTATCTAGATACCATACCGATTCCTTAAGATGTTTCTGACAGATACATAGAAACAAGTTAGTTCCTATGGTGAACCTACTTTCCAGTGGGTTCCCTGAATTGCTGATCAGCAACTCTTGAGTTCTTGTAGAACTTTTGACGATGGGAAGGGCAGTTAGCTGTCTCATGGGTGAAACTTCCACAGATATCACATCCTGGGAAGTCACCACACTCATCTGAGTGATGGTCTGTGAATCCACAAAATTTACAGGGAGGATAAGGTCTGTAGTTACCTATTTGTCTCTTAGAAGCCTATTGTCTCTCCCTAGAAGGTGTCTGAGCTCTCTTAACAGCCATTTGTCTATCATGATCTATGGTCCTGTGATGAGAGTTTTTACAGATATTGCAGTAAGGTTTGACTATCCTTTCACCTTTGGGTTCACCTAGAATAGACTTAGGTTCATGGGAAGTAGAGCATTCAGCGGAAGGCTTAATATGTTGTTTCAAGAGTTCTACTTCTTTCATTAATTACAACAGCCGTTCTTCAGTTGAGGAATCAACTTTGTTCACAGATTTTGTTAAGACAGGCTTAAAGGCAACTTGCTTAACAGATTGTTTAGCAGGTACATAAAATACTTTAGCTGGTGGTTTCTCAACATCTGTTTTGGGTTCACCCTTAGCTCCTCTAGAGGAACTGTTGGGTTTAACTCCTGAGAGTTTAGGTAAGGGTGGTAATTCAACCATATCTTCTGAGGCAGGGACATCAGTCAAGAGGGGATCTGACATATGAATTGTCTCTGTAGATTTGAAAACAATCTCTTTGGGTTTGGTGAGAATTTCAACTTATTTTTCTTGGCAGTGATATCCCTTTTAATATCAGCAAGTAGTTCATCATTAAGCAATTGATCTATAGTGAACCTACTGCACAACCATTTTTCTATAACCTTGTTTAATTCAAATACTTGATCATTTAAGGCACTATTCTTCAAGGTTAACCTATTGACTTCGTTTCGAAGAGATATCTTTTCTAAATTAACCCGTTTGAGAGTTTCACATTCAGCCTTAGCAGTTAACAGTTCATGTTTAACAGAGTGAAACTTATCAAGCAAGTTCTTTCTTTGTTCCTCAACAAAGTGCAAATCAACAATAGTGTAATCAAGGACATGTTTGCGTTCATCACTATCAGACATAGATAAAAGCATGTGTACCTTTTTCATTGTGATGTCAACCCATTGTCCTGATCTTGCATCTCCTTTACTAACAGCTGGTTCATCCTCAGCTATTGCCATGAAAGCCCTGACTCTAGTAGTATCTTCCTCATCTGAAGTCAGCGGATCATCATTCCAATCATACGCTTTAGCTACCAACCCTTTCTCTATCTTTTTATCACCCTCTTTCTTTTTAGACAAAGCTTCAAGCTTCAAATTCATCTGCTCTAACTCAGCTTTAAGTGCCTTATACTTGTTCTTGTAATCCTTCTTATCATTGTCTGAGGAGTTGAGTTGGTGAGATGAGTTGTTGTGTTGTGATTTGAACTTGTAAGGTTTGTTGGAAGATGATGGATAAGAAGGTGAGGATGTCTTTGTAGAAGGACAGTCTTTTTGGAAGTGTCCAGGTTTTCCACAGGCAAAACATGTAACACCCTATTTTGATAATGGAATGTCACACGTAATTATGGCGTGTCATCAAAGCATACAAGGATAAATGTCTAAAACATTACATGACCATAGGGATAACCGGAATCAAACATCGGTTCCCAAACATAAGCCCAAAACATAATAAAGCAAAAGAAATGAATGAAAGACTAAACAAGCATAAGTATATGAAGGCAAAAAGGAAAAGAAGTCTCTAGCAGCTTCCATCCTATGCACGTCCTCCAAATGCTCGGGTCTTTCCTAGGGTACCTGCCGTTTTGGGACATGAAAAGGAAAGTAACGGCTGAGCAAAACGCTCAGTGCACGGATATAGACACAGTATGAATGACTAAAACATAATAAATACTTAATAGCAGCGGAAATGTATAAGTCCTGGAAAACCTGGAACATGTTCGAAAAACTGGTTTTATAGTTTGAAAAGCCTTATGTTTATCTTATGAAAACTGTTTAACATATTTTTACATTAGCCAATATAGGTCATGAAAATCCACCGTGCATGAATACTTGGAGGGGTGACCTCATCATGCAAATTAGAGGGGCTGCCTCTAATTTAATATATTTGTTTTGGGTAGGAGGGATCAGCTCCTTGTGAAGGATGCAAGGCACACACCACATTCACACTGAGTAATCTGCTGAAAACATGTAACTAGGATGCATCCATACGCCCCACATGATAAATATAATAATATGACCAAAAGATGAAGGGACGCCACGAGCAATCACTCCGCCGTGGGGAAGTCATAACACCAGTGCCTCTAGTGTTATGGTTATGGTACCTCCATAACTAGGTGAAATTGGTCATGCATGTATATGGCTATAGGTATTATAAATTAAACATAAGCAAATCAAACATATAAAATTATACTACGGGAAAACAGTTGGCTGCATACGGGGAATCCTAATAAGGAAAGAATATCCATACTGAAAGGACGGGAATCCGTACCTTATGTCCAGTGAACGAAGAAGACGAATGGAAGAGAGTCCTACTTCGGTATCACTAATGCTACATAAATACATACGTGTATAAGTATCTGATTACTACATACGTAACTGGTTTTATGTCATGTCTTAGCTTATTACGTTCATGTCATGTTTTATTGTTTTAAGCTTTAAACCGTGTTTATCTTATATTCTGTCTATTCTGTTTAAGTATTACTTGTATTTCATGTATTATTATACTTACTGTGTAATAATAAGTAAATTTCTTAAAAGAGCAGGTTTCTTAAAATAGAAAGTTTGCAAAAATAGAAAGTTACCAAAAATAGAAAGTTTCCAAGAATAGAAAGTTTCCAAAAATATAAGGTTTCCAAAAATAGAAAGTTTCCAAAAATAGAAAGTTTCCAAAAATAGAAAGTTTCTAAAAATAGAATTACTGCTTAAAATAGATAAGTTTCTAAAAATAGAAAGTTTCCATAAATAGATTAGCTGCCTTAATTAAATAAGTTTCTAAAAATAGAAAGTTTCCATAAATAGATTAGCTGCCTTATATAAATAAGTTTCTAAAAATAGAAAGTTTCCATAATTAGATATAATCTGGCTAAATAAGCTAAGTATATAAGCTTAAGTGTTTTCTGATTATTTTTCTAAGTCATATTGATATAATGTATAGTTTATTAATTATTACATGTAATTTAAATAAACTATAGGTTAAAAGTATTTAATTAAATATATCATGTTTTTAATTAAATAAAGTTAAACACTTAGGTTAAAACATGTATTATTAACTATTAATAATATAACCTAAGTCATGTTAATTAATTAATTATAACCATGGTTTTTAATAATTAATTAATTATTAAGTCTAGAAAATATAAATACTTAGGTTAAAAATCCATGATCTAATAATTCAATTTATAACCTAAGTCATGTTTATTAAATTAATCATGTCATATTTTATTAGTTTAATTTTTAACGTATAATTATTAAAATCATAATCTTAACAAAATCAATGAACCGGATCGTGACTAGAAACCATGAACCGGACCCGTAATCAACACCATACCCCGAACCACTTCGGGGTTCTCCCCTGTTTGCTGCTGTCGTAGGACCCACACCACCAAACGGAGACCATGAGGTCTCGGTGGTGGGTAATAAACCAAACCGAGACCCCTTAGGGGTTCGGTTAGGCGTCGGCTAGAACAAACACCCCCAAAAACCCTTGTTTTGATTTACCCCATAATCATAGACATGTTTTAATAAATGTTTTTAATTATTTTTTAAGAACATCTTGATTTTATGTGATTTATTAAATCAAAACATAAAAGAAAAAGGTTAAAATGGTTATACCGAATGCGTGGATCAATCAAGGATGAACACACACGAATGCTTGCACAAATTCCAAGATCAAAAATCAACCGAACACCCCTTTTTGATGATTATAGGTGGCGGCCAAAAGGGAGCAAGAAGAAAGGAGAAGAAACTTTTTAGGGTTTTTGTTATTTTTCTTGTTTTGTAAAAATGACACAAGATTTCTCCTTTTTCTTGTTTAGTAAAAATTGATGGGCTAAGCCCTTTTACTTCCTAATTTCATGGTATATGGGGCCCACATGGGGTAACCCGATCATTTTCAGTGTCTAATTAATAAGTGTGTTCTCGTGTTCGTGTTTTACGTGTTTTAATTAATTATCAATCGTGACTTAATATATTTATTCGTGTTCGTAATAAATATATATATACATATGTAATATTAGTTCGTGATTAATTTACGTTCATGATTTCATGTTCGTATGCTCGTGATTATAATTATTATTGGAATAATTATCGTGTGTTCAGACGTAATAAATACTTATCGTGTTCTAACACGTACGTAATACTTAAAATTCTTATACGTGAAACGTAACGCGCTATAAAAGGAAAGCTCTAATCTTGTACGTACGATCTTAAAGGCACTATTCATGGTAAAAGCATGAGGGTTTTACAACTCTTCCCCCTAAAAAGAATAATTCGTCCCCAAATTATAGATAACGTAACTGAAAGAGAAACATACCCGAATCAAACTGAGAGGGTATGTAAGATAAATGAACGTGAAGGTGACCTGGCAGAAAGAACGCGGAACGTGACATGTCTTGAAAGGACATGGAACGTGACATGGAACGTGACGTGACTGAAAGGACATATCCAATTGATAAGTGAAAAACGGATAAGAAGTTCGGATGAACTTGTCCGTTTCCAAGTGGCTTCCCTCTTGGAACGGTTCCTTTACAAGATCTTGACACTAATGATAAATCTTGGTCCTCCTAACCTTGACTTGGAATACGAAGAAATTCTTGGTTATCAACGGAAGGTAGATCCCCTAAATTTGATCGAGGGAATAAGAGTTAACGTGTATGGCAACTGAAACGTTATCGTGCAAAACACTCTAACTTAACTGATAATTAGCAACGATGCGCGAGACATAAAGAAACGTAGTACGTGAAAAATTTTGAACGTAATACGTGAAAAATTTTGAACGTGATACGTGGAGATATGATGAGTGTAGTATGATTAAACATATCGTGATCCATGATACGTGTAACATATCTTGATCATGATATGAGGAACGTGGAATGAACATGACATGTGAAACATATTGTGAACATAGAATATAATGGCGGTAACGCCAAACGCTACAAGGTGAGACATAGAATATGACGAGAAACATCTATCTGAGGATAGGGAGTTATACTAAACTTGGGTCTGGTCTCTCAAGTTCTTGCAAAACTTCCCAGAATGAGAAAAATGAACGTAAAATCGTAAGCCGAAATGCCATCATGAACGTGAATAGTGTCATGAACGCGAGTGCAAAAGCAAGTCGTGAACTTTGAACAAGGACGTGAAGTAAATAAGGAGCACAATTATGAATATTTGTCTGACCCGATAACTGAGGGATTGCCAAGTGATCGGATGAGCCTTGGCTGGAACATGTCCGATCAATCTGTTGGTTCTGAAATCCTTGCGGATTTAAGGATTCTGCAGATTTGATCAAACTGTTCGCAATAACCCAGATAGCATCATGATTCTTCTGAGTTTGCGTTAATCTGGTAACCAAAATCCATGGAGATCTTGTCCCATTTCAATTTACAATTTCAGATGATGAAAACATCCCAATCTGTTGGTGTCCTATATTAACCTCTTGGTATGTCAGGTACTTAGATATGAACGTAACTGTATCTTGCTTCGTAGAACTTGATACATAGGAGTTTGCGAAACTCTGAGTCTCTGAATCTAGACTTCTCCTAGCGTAGGATTTTCTAGAACACCAAATGTAGTGTAGGGTTCTCTCCTCTACGCATAAGGTGAGTCATGGTAAGATTAACCGTAGAAACCCATGTGATTCAGCGTGTCACTGTAATCAAACATAATTGATATTGGAAAAATTTCTAGGGTAAAATTTCTTTTGTCATAGAATTTGCAACATAGTGCAGATATGGTCTTCCTGTTCTTCTCTAGGCTTAAAGGAAATTAGGTTATCCTCAATGAAAACACTGATGAATTTGCTATGAGTTCATGGAAACTCATTCTTATAATGCCGTTGGAGCATTGATGAGACTAATTCAAAATCATAAATCTAGCATGACCGAGTCGTGTACGAATAGCAGTCATGGACATGTCCTGCTCTTTCACTCGTCACTGTTGGCAGCATGATCATGAGTTCGATCTTGGAAAAGTGATTAACACTATAAGGTCGATTGGACCTGTTGTCAATATGTGGAGGAGAATAACGGTTATGAATGGTGATTTGTTTAAATCGACAGTAGTCGACACATAATCTCATGGTTCCGTCCTTCTCCTTGAAGGTTCTTCTGAAATATATGGGAAAATTTTGGAATAATCAACTGGCTATGCGTAAAAGGACTTAAGTAGTCGTGTCTTACTGACAGCTAGAAAATTCTAGCGACCATGGCTAACAACGCACATGCTTGTAAACATAGATAATTTGTACAGATTTTCCTGATGGAAAATCAAGCTGAATGTATTCAGGAGCCCGAAGATTACTGTACATAATTATGAATCGTAGCATGGTGTGCTGTTCATAGTCCATAATTAGGATAAAATTCATCTCGTGTCTGTCCGAGGAAGTGCGTTAGCATCTTGGATTTCATCATTAAGCTGAAGGAAAACCTTCGTATACGTGGGAATACGAAAGGCGTACTTCATGGTCATGAATATATGAAATATGGTGAAACAAATGAAAGTGACATCGGAAACATGACAGTTCTCACTGATGTGCTGGTAATGGTATTGAAATTCTTGTGGCCTGATTAATACATGGCACAACAAAATGGATATACCCTTAGAGGGTACCCTGAATTTCTTAGAAAGGTTCCATAGTTGGACGTGAGTCATGTGTCTTGACTCGTGTCTTGGAACTATAAGCATGACATATGTCTTGACTGGTGTCTTGACATGTGTCTTCAGAAAGTATACGTAAGACATGTGTCTTGACTGATGTCTTGACATGTGTCTTCAAAAATTATACGTGAGACATGTGATTTGACTGATGTCTTGACATGTGTCTCGAGACGTAAAACAATAGAACTACAATATTAGGTTATTATGCAAGAATTGGCGGATCGGTTGGACTACTAATCGTTTGTATGTCTGATCACGTCCGCGGCCGGAGCCTCGATTGCGATTTCTAGGATAGTTTATGTCATAGTAGTGGTTACTATCTTCCTGTCTATCAGTTCCATGACGGTCATTCTCATGACCGTGATTCATGTAACTATTCAGCTGAGTGGCCGACTGGTACCGGTTTGCACTCATATGGCTGAAATGACAGCTGGATGACGTGTGACATGTAACTAAGAATTAGGGACAATGATTGATGAAAATCGTCTGATGGTGAAGCATCTTCTCGTCCAATTGCTTTGCTCTGACGCCTTTGTCTTCGTCTTGTAGGATCTCCAGGTTGTGAACAACATCCGCATCTCGTAGCGTCTCCGAACGTCAGCAGCATCAACCTTTAGTAACATCTCCAAGTTATGAGCGGCATCAGTAATCTTGTAGAATATCAGCAATTGAAAATACGCCTGAGATGATTCAGAATTGACTAGCGAATACTCGTGAAGTATTGCAAGTGAAATACACATGGATTTAGGTACGTGTAATACACATGGAATACGGTACATGGAGTACACATGGAATGCACATGAAATGATCGGTATTGGGGTCGATAATTTGTCATGATTTAAGGAAAGTATATCGGTTAAACGGTTATGAAAACCATCATGATAACCTGGCAGTATTAGCATAGACATCATTCTGGTTGTATCGAAAAACGTTAAAGTGTGGTTACACAAAATTCAACGATGATTTTCCTGACAGTATGATCAGTGAAAACCAACCATGACTATCATGAAAGCAGGATTCAATGAAATCCAACAATGCCTTGCATGAAAGCATAAATAACAAAAGAGGCGTAAGACGTAATCAACATGAAGACGGAATTATCATGAAGAAACATGAAACCATCTATCATGAAGGAGTGTATAACATAATCGGCATGAAACTGGAGTTAACCATGACAGTATGAAAACATACTTGACATAATAACATATTAACTTATGAGGGGACATGAAAAAAAATTATGCCAGTAAATCATGAGAAAAATTTTATGCATGAAAAACAGTGCATGAATGCGTAATGTAGTTTATAAAAACCTTTATATGTGCGAGGGGACGCCTATGGGTCGGTCCCAAAACAAAAGACATGGCGAGGGGACGCATATGGGTCGGTCCCAAAGTTAAAGGTTTCGATAAAAGCACATGCGACTAAATAGGGCCAGTCCTGTACCAACCATTACTTAGTCATAACTCCTGCAACAATGATACATGAAACATAAATAAATAAAACTCATCTGTCAAAACTTATCAGAAATTTTTTTTATGTGACTAATTATGAACTACTGGGGTTCATTCCACATAGCTACAGTTCACGAGGAACATTATGCATGAAACAATGACACATAACTCAATATGAATGACGGTTGTCCATCCATATTAGTAAAACAATATCGATGAAAACATCAAGGTTAAAACCTCAAGGTGCTGAAAACATCATGGTTAAAACAACAATGCGCTGAAAACATCAATACGTGGAATAATAAACGTTGGCTTAGGAAGCTCCTGGTGACTACCCACTAGTCACAGGTCGAGTTTTAGAGCCTACAGGTCAAAGCCTTGGCTCTGATACCATAATTGTAACACCCCATTTTGATAATGGAATGTCACACGTAATTATGGCTTGTCATCAAAGCATACAAGGATAAATGTCTAAAACATTACATGACCATAGGGATAACTAGAATCAAACATCGGTTCCCAAACATAAGCCCAACACATAATAAAGCAAAAGAAATGAATGAAAGACTAAACAAGCATAAGTATATGAAGGCAAAAAGGAAAAGAAGTCTCTAGCAGCTTCCATCCTATGCACATCCTCCAAATAGTCGGGTCTTTCCTAGGGTACCTGCCGTTTTGGGACATGGAAAGGAAAGTAACGGCTGAGCAAAACGCTCAGTGCACGGATATAGACATAGTATGAATGACTAAAACATAATAAAGACTTAATAGAAGCGGAAATGTATAAGTCTTGGAAAACCTGGAACATGTTCATAAAACTGGTTTTACAGTTTGAAAAGCCTTATGTTTATCTTATGAAAACAGTTTAACATATTTTTCCATTAGCCAATATAGGTCATGAAAATCCACCGTTCATGAATACTTGGAGGGGTGACCTCATCATGCAAATTAGAGGGGCTGCCTCTAATTTAATATACTGGTTTTGGGTAGGAGGGATCAGCTCCTTGTGAAGGATGCAAGGCACACACCACATTCACACTGAGTAATCTGCTGAAAACATGTAACTAGGATGCATCCATACGCCCCACATGATAAATATAATAATATGACCAAAAGATGAAGGGACGCCACGAGCAATCACTCCGCCGTGGGGAAGTCATAACACCAGTGCCTCTAGTGTTATGGTTATGGTACCTCCATAACTAGGTGAAACTGGTCATGCATGTATATGGCTACAAGTATTCTAAATTAAACATAAGCAAATCAAATATATAAACTTATACTACGGGAAAACAGTTGGCTGCATACGGGGAATCCTAATAAGGAAAGAATGTCCATACTGAAAGGACAGGAATCCGTACCTTATGTCCAGTGCACGCAGAAGACGAATGGAAGAGAGTCCTACTTCGGTATCACTAATGCTACATAAATACATACGTGTATAAGTATCTGATTACTACATACGTAACTGGTTTTATGTCATGTCTTAGCTTATTTTATACGTTCATGTCATGTTTTACTGTATTAAGCTTTAAACCGTGTTTATCTTATATTCTATCTATTCTGATTAAGTATGACTTGTATTTCATGTATTATTATACTTACTGTGTAATAATAAGTAAATTTCTAAAAATAGTAGGTTTCCTAAAATAGAAAGTTTCCAAAAATCGAAAGTTACCAAAAATAGAAAGTTTCCAAAAATAGAAAGTTTCCAAAAATAGAAAGTTTCCATAAATAGAATTACTGCTTAAAATAAGTAAGTTTCTAAAAAGAGAAAGTTTCCATAAATAGATTAGCTGCCTTAATTAAATAAGTTTCTAAAAAGAGAAAGTTTCCATAAATAGATTAGCTGCCTTAAATAAATAAGTTTCTAAAAATAGAAAGTTTCCATAATTAGATATAAGCTGGCTAAATAAGCTAAGCATATGAGCTTAAGTATTTTCTGATTATTTTTCTAAGTCATATTGATATAAGGTATAGTTTATTAATTATTACATGTAATTTAAATAAACTATAGGTTAAAAGTATTTAATTAAATATATCATGTTTTCAATTAAATAAAGTTAAATACTTAGGTTAAAACATGTATTATTAACTATTAATAATATAACCTAAGTCATGTTAATTAATTAATTATAACCATGGTTTTTAATAATTAATTAATTATAAAGTCTAAAAAATATAAATACTTAGGTTAAAAATCATGATCTAATAATTAAATTTATAAGCTAAGTCATGTTTATTAAATTAATCATGACATATTTTATTAATTTAATTTTTAACATATAACTATTAAAATCATAATCTTAACATAATCAATGAACCGGATCGTGACTAGAAACCATGAACCGGACCCGTAATCAACACCATACCCCGAACCACTTTGGGGTTCTCCCCTATTTGCTGCTGCCATGGGACCCACACCACCAAACCGATACCATGAGGTCTCGGTGGTGGGTAATAAACCAAACTGAGACCCCTTAGGGGTTCGGTTAGGCGTCGGCTAGAACAAACACCCCAAAAACCCTTGTTTTGATTTACCCCATAATCATAGACATGTTTTAATGAATGTTTTTAATTAGTTTTTAAGAACATCATGATTTTATGTGATTTATTAAATCAAAACATAAAAGAAAAAGGCTAAAAAGGTTATACCTGCGTGGATCAATCAAGGATGAAAACACACGAATGCTTGCACAAATTCCAAGATCAAAAATCAACCGAACACCCTTTTTTGATGATTATAGGTGGCGGCCAAAAGGGAGCAAGAAGAAAGGAGAAGAAACTTTTTAGGGTTTTTGTTATTTTTCTTGTTTTGTAAAAATGACACAAGATTTCTCCTTTTTCTTGTTTAGTAAAAATTGATGGGCTAAGCCCTTTTACTTCCTAATTTCATGGTATATGGGGCCCACATGGGGTAACCCGATCATTTTCAGTGTCTAATTAATAAGTGTGTTCTCGTGTTCGTGTTTTACGTGTTTTAATTAATTATCGATCGTGACTTAATATATTTATTCGTGTTCGTAATAAATATATATATACATATGTAATATTAGTTCGTGATTAATTTACGTTCATGATTTTATGTTCGTATGCTCGTGATTATAATTATTACTGGAATAATTATCGTGTGTTCATACGTAATAAATACTTATCGTGTTCTAACACGTACGTAATACTTAAAATTCTTATACGTGAAACGTAACGCGCTATAAAAGGAAAGTTCTAATCTTGTACGTACGATCTTAAAGGCACTATTCATGGTAAAAGCATGCGGGTTTTATAATTTGTCGGTTTGTTTGCTAGTTGATCCTATTCTCCCCGATCTTTTATAGAATCTTCTTTGATTGGCTAGCAAGGCTCTTTCGTGAAATTCAGCATTAAGGTCTGTCAAGAACTTTTGGCTACTGCGTTCGTCTTCTTCAACATCAGAGTCGCTGTCATTAGGGTGTGGGGTAGAAATCAAAGCTTTGGAAGTTTCTCTTTGAACTACAAATCTTTCAGTCTTTGATTTGTATATAGTATCAATCAGCCCTTCTTCATAATTGTACTTTCCATAAAGCTGAGCCAAGGTGTCATTCTTGATTGAGTTATTGGCTCTCTGATTCTGATTCATACTCAGCCATTTTCTTGGAAGGATGTTGACAAATGTGGCATTAATTTCAGCTTGACCAATGGTGACGTCATTCATAGCAAGGTCATTGAGAAGAATCTTCAGCCTTGTATATGTTTGTTGAACCTTTTCACCTTCAAGTGCCTTGAAAGCATTGAACTAAAGTCTGAGTGCCTGAATCTTGGTTTCTATGGTTTCAGAGGGTCCTTCATGACCAAGAATAAGGTCTGTCCACATTTGTTTGGCTGTGGGACACTAAATGACAGACTTCATGATGTGTTTGGGAAGACAGGATATGAGGATGCTTTTGAGACGTTTGTCTTGGTTTGCCGATTTCCTATCAGCTAGAGTCCATTGTTTGAGAGGTTTGGGAAGAGGGTTCTCATCAGTAGAGATAAGCGCCATGGGAACATAAGGACCATTGTCTAGAATTTCTAGAAGAAATGGTTCAAGTCCGTCGAGATACACGAGGAATCGACTCTTCCAACTAGCAAAATCTTCTTCATCAAAGACTAGTACACTGGTGACATGAGATCCGCCTCTTGAGTCAAGAAGTTGAGGTAGATCATCTTCATTTGGAGGTGGAGGAGTGAGTCTTGGTGAAGTTGGTGGTGCATTGGTGTTGGTGTTCCCAGAAGACGATGGTGGTGCATTGGTTGTTTCCGGCATGGTGGATATTGGTTATAAAACTTAGAACGCTGTTTTTGAAGGTTTTAATATCAAACACCGCTCTGATACCAATTGAAAGTCCCTAAACTATTCTAGAAACACTAAACTTAACTAATCAACACACGTAAATACTTTTCAAACGTAATACTTATTATTGTATAATAAAGAATTACAAGTGTTATGGATAACACCGTTTGATGACAATGTGTTGTGCACACTTTGAACAACTAAAACCCTAACTTAAGAACACAGTCACAGCTGTTTGGTTCTTCAAGTTCTAAGCATTAATGTATGAAATCTATCAAAGTGTTAAACGTTAATGCTGGGCTACACATCCTATTTATAGTGATACCAGGTTGACCTAAGTACTAGTTGATGGTGACTACACAAGACAGACACTTGTCAGACATCTGTCACAAGATGCTCTTCTATTCTTGGTAGTCTGCCATAATGCTTTAGGGAAAAAGAGATGACACAGTTTCCCTTTTCTTCATAGTCTCGTACACACCAAGGTATGTCCAAAGTGTGCTGAGTGTTAACAGGTTATTGCCACCCCTGTTAACCCTCAACCCCTCAGAGTCCCTGATACATCTTGGCTGTTATCGATCACAGCCAATGAGTATGTTTTCAAGTAATCTTCGACTTCCTTGACAATGTCTCTGACATGGACTCCTCTGAGGTTGCTCACAGAGACTTAGATCTCTGTGAGTCTTGCGATACTTGCCTGCCTCCTAGGCACATGCAAGTTACTATCTAACAGCTTGATTTGTGTTTAAATCTATGATACAGGGAATCTAACAAATTTAGATTCCCAATAGAATATGTTGACAAGTTGGAGCCTTTGATCATATTGATATTATGTTGTAACTTGGAAAAGTGAAATATTTCAATGGTAAGTATATGTAACTACCATTACCAACAAAATATTTTCATTTGAGTATTGTATAATATTTGTTTTCGTTACAGAACTTCCTTTTGTGCATAACTATCTGTGGGGTACGAAGATGGTCATTAACAAAAAAGTACCAGAGTTGATTACTTTCCGTCAAAGGTATGTTATATAGAATTGCTACAACAGTTTGAGAGTGTTCTAATATTATAATTGTCATATTATCGTCTTCTTCAATTACAATAACTGTTGATGTCATTGGTTAGGTACGAATCCAGGGAAGATTATAATCCAGAGGAACAAAAAATTGAGTTGGTTGCTAATGAAGCCAAGGTTATCACACCTGAAGAATTCATGAATGGTGATGTCAAACAACTGGTTTCAACTATTAGGGAGACTCAAACGGTAATACTTTTTTGATAACTTCATAATATACAACCCACTGTGGGTTATTTTTTAACATGTTTATTTTCTTATTTTTATTACAGGATGACGAGTGTGTCATATACGCTAAAGTTCACAACATTCAGTATGAAAAAGGGTGTGCTTATCATGGATGCAAAGTTTGTAGTAGGAAGGTATTTGTTAGCCTCAAAATATTGAGTCAAACAAGAATGTTCGGTCATAGGTTTATCTTGTAACATTTAGTAGAACGTTGTAATAGTTAGTTAAAATAGTCGTGACATTACGGGCTTGATGGCTAGCTTAAAAGGCCTCTTTAAGGTACTAAGCATTTATCAATCCCGACCCAATCAAACTTTAGCCCATTAAGCCACATGTAGGCAAAGGCTATTGTTGGAAATACGTTTTACGTATTTATGAAGGATCGGTCGCTCCAACTATAATTATGTAACGGGCTCGTGATCTATTTACTTTATGTATGGTCCATATAGCCCACATGTAGGGTGGGCTATATATAACCCCTCCTAGCATGTTAGGAGGGGGTGGTTGATTCACATTTTCACTTTAATCATTTATCATCTTTTCTTTCTCTCTCTACAATTCTCTCCCTTCTCTCCTTTCTCTCTCTAATCCTTCATCTAATTCCTCCATTTCTTCTTTATTAATCAATCAATCAATCAACCTAATCCACCAAATCCATAACATAGAATAGGCCATTAATTTCGTAGACCTTCAATTGGTATCAAGAGCCATGGTTAGTTTGGTTTATTCTTATTTTATTTCTTTTTGATTTTGGTGGGTTTTTTGATTTAATCATGTTTAAACTTTAAAAAGTTTGTATTTTTTTATAAAAAGTTTGTGTTTTTTTTTTGTGTTAAATCATATCAAATCTTCAAATTTATTTACTTTTTATAAAAAAATTGGTGTTTTTTTATAAAAGTTTTTGTTTTTCTCTTTTTAATTTTGTGTTTTTATAAAAAGGTTGTATTTTTTTTTTTTTATTGTTTTTTATCACAAGTTTACTAATCAATTTATATAAAAAGTTGGTATGTTTTCTAAATTTTATCAATTTATATAAATTTTTATCAATTTTTATTTTTTTTTATTATTTTATTTTATTTTTTATTTTATTTTTTATCAGTTTTCATCAGTTATCAGTTATAATTTTTTCCATTATTAGTTTTCTTTAAGTTTTTTTTAATCAGTTTTTTTTTTTTTATATATTTTTATATAATCAAGTTAAACTTTTATATATACAAGTTTTTATATACCCGTTTGATTCGAGTCTGTCCAGTTGTCCAATTGTTTTTATTTTTTATTTGAGTTGTCCAATACCAGTCCTTCAGTCATTCAGTCAGTTACGCAGTTTTTTTGTCCTGTTCCGTTTCAAATTCACAAGTTCCGTATCCAATTCAAAACTTCCGAATCAATTTTTTAAGACAAAACTTCCGAATCAATTTTTTTTTTTAAAATCTTCCGAACCAAACACTTCCGATTCGGAAGTCTTCCGAATCAAAATCTTCCGAATCAAAATCTTCCGATTCGGAACTGTTCCGAACGAAACAAAGTTCCGAACGAAACAAAGTTCCGAACGAAACAAAGTTCCGAACGAAACAAAGTTCCGAACGAAACAAAGTTCCGATTCGGAACTCTTCCGAATGAAGCCCATTCAAATTAAACGGGCAAATCATTGTCTTTCAAAAAGACTCATTCCCTCGACACAGACTCCCACTTTGAATCAAAAATACCTAGACTGACTCTCGAAAACCGACTCAACAGAACACACTCTCGACTCCAACATCTCCTACAACAAACCAAAGCCTCACACCCCGACTCCCTCTCGACACAGACTCCCTAAACACCAACACCACCACTCCCACACCCTCGACTCTTAACCTAAACAGACCCTTAACCAACTTCACACCCCTCACTCTCCCTCGACAAACAAA
Source organism: Glebionis coronaria (assembly GCA_025667525.1). Lineage (NCBI taxonomy): Eukaryota > Viridiplantae > Streptophyta > Magnoliopsida > Asterales > Asteraceae > Glebionis > Glebionis coronaria. Next base: position 536,858,285 of record CM046881.1, on the reverse strand, counting down.
CAGAACCCATCCTATTTGAGCATCACCCTCAAAATCCAATCCTCTCTCGACTCAATCTCAATCTCTCACACTCAATCTCTCGACTGTTACAAAACAATCAAGATCAAACTCAATCTCACACCCTTCTACATCCTCGACTCCCTACAAACCTTCCCTCGTCACAAGACCCTCATTCGTCCCGACTCCAAAAACCATCACCCCGACACCCTCACAAAGCCTCACCATCTCTCGACTACAACAAAACTTCTCAAACACCCTCGTTCAAAAACTCACACCACAAAAACAAAGACACTTGACAAGAAAGACACGACAGTAGATAGAAGAGAGACTCAAACAGAAAACTTTAAAAAGATCACACCTACCCGAGACCAACTTTTAATTGATCTTGAAGCCGTTTTTTTTCTTCATCTTGTTGTTTTTTGTGATTGATATCATCAGGGGCGGACTTCTCTTTTGTGTGAGAAGATTTATTAGATTGAACAGGCGGATTGATTGAGGAAAGAGAGATTAAGGATAGGAGGCGTTTTTAGGTTTTGTGAGAGAGAGAGATATTGTGGTTTGATTGAAAGAGAAAAGACTGAGAAAGTAAGAAGAGAGAAATAAACGGTTTACTTGACTGGCGGATATAACAAGAAGGCTAGTGGGTTGGGCGGTGGAAGATTCTTATTGGAGCCACGTGTTTGGACGGAGTATACAAGGAACTAATATCCGATTTTTTAAAAAAAAAAAAAAAAAAAAAAACACTTATCCAGTCTTTCTATAAAAACAAAAGTTTCTTTTTCTTTCAAAATATACGTTTTTTTTTATGTTATTTTATTTACAAATTTTAGTTAAGTAATTTTTTAAGGTAACTTTTTCTATTTTTATATTGTAAAGTAAATTTTCTTTTTAGTTAAATTAATCCTTTTTATTTTAAAATATCACATTTTATCTTAAAAATATCACTTTTATATTTTTATTTTTGTCACTTTTATATTTTTGGCATTTTGTTTAGTAATTTTTGGCAAATCGTGTCGAAGCGGGTATTTTCAAAGTTTAACGTGGATATATATTTATCGGGATAAACGTTATTGTGGCCGGATTTCCAGAAACACGTGACGAGTCAAAGTGACGAGCTTCATTTATACCATCCATCGAGGAATTTTAAGTATTATTTACGGGTCTTTCGTTTTAATCGATCTTTAATGGATTTGTTCGATTCGACATGTCAAAAGGGAGAGTTGTATTTAAGGCACAACGAAGTTAAGAAAAGTGGCATCACCTCCTTTCAACTACTCCAGTCTCATCTTGTCACTCTTTCGGGGATTCAAGGAGGGAGTGAATTTGTAACAATCTTTGGACAAGATCGTCATATATTCATCGACTCAATTTTTACCACTTTGACCCAACTCGCCGAGCAACTCAACCATGGAAATTTTAATCACTCTGCATCGGTACTTGCATATAAGGTTCTTGTGACACACCTCACGCCTTTCCTCCAATTTAATATCATCAAGCCTGAAAGTTCAATGATTTGCCAATCGTTTCTTCGAGATACACATACCGAGCTTCGAGTTTTCCGTGATACGATTTTGAAACTCATGTCATCGGTCTCGTCTTCGATATATCAAAGATCACAACTTCAGCAAGTGTATGATAATGGAGTACAAGAATCAATGATGCAGATGCAAGAGGATAATGGTCATACGGTTGACAACTTGGAGCCTAACGATGGCAAGAGCACCGAATCAGGAGGACACCATGATGCCAGTGGCACGTCAGGGAATGTTCACGAGATTTCTTTTGATGACACCTTACCCATTTATGACGCAGAGCCTGCAAACATGGTACAATGTAATGTGGTTTATGATGTATATGCTGATGATATGCCGCATATTGAGAATTCTGAACCTAATTATGACAAACATGGGATGGAAAAGAGTGATAGCAATACCACTTCTGATTCATCCGATGTAAGTCATAATGGGGGAGAGATTGTTCAGAATGCTAAACATCATGATAATTATCCTATAACTCCTTCATTGACTACTTCTGATTCCAAGATTAAAGAGCTTGAAACGATTGTAGCTCAACAATCAAAAGACCTTGAGGATGCCAAACTTGAATTTTCTAAGAAAACGGACAAATTTGAAACATACTTTGAAAAACTTGAAAAGTCAAACGTTGTTCTTGAAAGAAAATTGGATCAAACCGTTCTAGATTCTAAAGCTGAAAAGGATAATCTTTTGAAACAAATTCAACTGCTTGAATCTAAGTTGGCATCCCAAGATAGAGTGCTCAAAGAGAATGAGACTTTAAAGGCCCAAGTACAGGAAAAGGTCTTTGCTATAGCTGCGTTGAAAAACGAGTTAAGGAAAAGTAAAGGACCTAGTGTGGACACTAAGCTTGAAAAACCATCAATCTTGGGGAAACCGCCTACAAATCAGTTCGTCAGACAACCGATTGTCAGACAACCTACTGCATTTAGATCCGAGCGACCACAATCCTCGAGACCGCGGTTTGCCTCCCAAGTTGATTTGGTTCATCTTATTAGACCAGTCACTCCAGCAACTAGGCCCAATGTGATCACTCCAGCTTTAGCAAGACCAAATCATATGATTGCCTCTAGTTTCCCTAAAAATACCAAGACCACGTCTAGAACTAGTTCAAATGACGTTTGCCATGAATCTGATCTTAGGGAAGCTAAGCAAAAGACACATGTAAGAGATAGGAATTCCAAACCTAGTCAGATGCCTTCTAGTTTACCCAACACTGCTAACCGTAGCATGTCCAATCCTAGGAGCATCAATCAATCGTCTAGGGATTCTAGATCTTACTCGGACATTAAATATGCTACTTGTAAAACATGTAGAAAATGTGTCTTTACGGCAAATCATGATGCTTGTATCAAAAAATTGCTTAATGAGGTGAACTCCCGTGCTAGACTTAAATCCCAGTGGGTCGCTAAAATCAAACCCGTTGGTAAAATGTGGCGCCCCACTGGTAGATCTTTCACTCTTGTAGGAAACGAGTGCCCTTTAACTAGGATAGTCTCTGATTCTACGAAGACTACTAGGGAGGAAATTGCAAAGGATGATACATCACTTAAGCCTGAACTTAAGATTTTCTATAAAAGGAAACGTTTGCCAACTAAGACAAGTGAATCATCTCCTCAGGCCACCTCTGACACAAGAAAAGCCAACTGTGAACCCCCACGTGCTTCTAAAATAGATATCGCTAATCCATGCAAAAGTGTACAAACTCCTAATGAGAATGCAGGTACCAAAGTTGATGTTCCAAAAGAACGAAGCGGTCCAATCGTTGTGTACCGTTCAACTAAGGACACTCTTAGAGTTTGGTTGCTGAAGAAGCAGATATCAGAGAAACAAATGTCTCAGGGGATTCATGGTTAAGCTGCAAACAAGGACTTACAGTCACATAACAGACTGTAACTCGATCTCCAAAGAAAGGAAAGTTCATCCCGATGATGACTTATCCTAACAACGAGAAATTAATTTTTCTCGGGCATGAGCTTATATCAAAAACATTCCAAGTTTTTAAGCTCATGCACAATGGCTCCTCGTTAAATGACAGACGACGACCCGGACTTCAGAGACAGGGAAGTTTATCCACGCAACGATAACTTACCCTCTTAACAAGAAATTAAGTTTTCTTGGACACGAGCTTACCCTAAAACCATTCAAAGGTTTTAAGCTCGTGTAAATGGTTTATCATTAAATATCAGATGGTAACCCGTGCTTCAAATAAAGGAAAGTTTATCGCCAATGATAAACTTATCCTTACAACGAGAAATTAAATTTTCTCGGACACGAGCTTACATTTAAACCATTCAAAGGTTTTAAGCTCGTGTATAGGATTTACAGTCACATAACAGACTGTAACTCGCTCATCAAAGAAAGGAAAGTTTATCGCCGATGATAAACTTATCCTAAAAACGAGAAATTCATTTTTCTCGGGCATGAGCTTATGTTAAAAACATTCCACGTTTTTAAGCTCATGCACTAGGACTTACAGTCACATAACAGACTGTAACTCGATCTCCAAAGACAGGAAAGTTCATCCCGATGATGACTTATCCTAAAAACGAGAAATTCATTTTTCTCGGGCATGAGCTTATATCAAAAACATTCCAAGTTTTTAAGCTCATGCATTATGGCTTATCGTTAAATATCAGACGATAACCCGTGCATCAAATAAAGGAAAGTTTATCGCCGATGATAAACTTATCCTTACAACGAGAAATTAAATTTTCTCGGACACGAGCTTACATTAAAACCATTCAAAGGTTTTAAGCTCGTGTAAACGACTTACAGTTAAATGTCAGACTGTAACTCGAACTTAAAATAAAGGAAAGATTATCTTTTATGATAACTTATCCTCTTAACGAGAAATTCACCTTTCTCGGTCATGAGCTTGTATTAAAACATTCGAAGTTTTAAGCTCAGAAAGGAAAGTGTATCTTTTAAATAAGAGAACTTTTCTTCATAACGAGAAATTAACCTTTCTCGGTCATGAGCTTTCCGTTAAAACAGTCAAAGTTTTCAAGTTCATGAAAAACGACTTCTAAGTAAATGTCAGCTTAGGACTCGTCCTTCAGATAAAAGGAAAGTTTATCGCCGATGGTAACTTATCCTTAACAACGGGATGTTCACAACTTCTCGGACTTGAGCTCGCTTTTAAGATATTCAACATCTTAAGCTCAAGTAATTGTTTTTCAAAACTTTGAACACAATTTTTCGAGAATTTCTCAAAAGGTTTTTCTAAATCTTTCAAAATTGTGTGTTCAAAAACGTTTTGATAAAACGAGCATGTCTTCTGGAATCGATAATATTTACGAACCTAGAAATGTCATTCAATAATGACACGGGGTTGTAAATAAAGTTCGAGCAGAAGTTCAAACTTTTAAAACATGCTCAAAATGGTTTGCTATTATTTCAGATAGCAACCCGCTTTTCATACTCAAGTCAAGCATTTCACCGGAAAGCTTTGACTCAACAACGGGAATTAATTTTCTCGGGGACGTGACGAGGTGACCAACATTCGTGAACAAGAACCATGTGCTTCTTTCATATGATGTTCTCCATTATTCAGGTCCAACCTCGTACATTGCTAATCTTGTGAATTCATTATTATATCTGATCTTTGCACGTAATAAATACCTTACACTTGTGTTTAAAAGGTATTTAATTTACGTTTCAAGTACACCCTCATTAATTTGAGGGGGAGCTTGTTAATATCACGAAGATAATTGGATTTGCATTTTTCTTCCCAAATTTTCTTAAAATGCTATTAAATCAATTGATATTAAAAACATCGATTGGGTTAATATTTTTAATATGGGGGAGAAAATGTGATTTAATATGGGATATGATCAATCATAAATGGTTTGACTTAACGTGTTAGCTCATCCCGACATGTGCGAAATGTTTTCGAATATCGTAGCATATGTTAAGGGGGAGCAAAATGGATTTGCACTTCAAAATGGATTTCATGGTGACATACACTTACCCAAAACATCTCTTTTCACGACGATGACGATTGTGGTGACATAAGGATGGTAGGATAGGTTAAAGTCCAATGATTTCTCTAGAACCGGAGGAATCTTCCCAAGGACATTCCATAGCTAGAAATAGTAGTCCTTAGGAAAGATGGAGAAAGATTGTGAACGTAGCTGAATGCTGACCAAGTACTTAAGTTAGCATTGGAACAATCACAACAAGGTGCTAGTTATGACGTATTGGTAAGCATTGAAGGGGTTGAAGAATGAAAAAGAATTGTAAAGATAAAGGGTGTAAAGAAAGAAGCCCTCCTTACAACCTTAGGCAGAAACCGGGTCAATTCATATGCTATTGAGATCATTCTTAATGATTCTTGATATTGAAGAAAGACATCATGGACCCAGTGATGCAATGCACAACCCTTCCCAGCTAACTCAAATATCTCTCAAAAGGTATTTGTTTTAATCACACGGAGATCAACACATTATCTATTGATTTATTCACTCCGAATAAATTGGTATTGAAAAGGTGGCACTCCTCTCCAGCCTCCGATCACTAAAAATCCAAAATGCACGATCGAGTCTAGAGCCATTTGAGATCATCAAATATCTCATTAGGACACACTTTCATTATTCCTTGCTTCTTCACACACTGTGAAAAGTAAGAAAGATCTTAAGAGTCCTACGCAAAATCTTCATGATCTTGCCTGAACATCCGAGTAATACGAAAGTATTTACAATGAAGATGGAAATCCTTCTTGAGCGAACATCAAAAAGCTCATGGTAGGTGACTTGTGCGATTCTTTATGAATCAAACTTGTGATAACTGGAAAGCAACAGTGGTTTAATTCTTAAATGAATTTAAACTCGTTCCAGGCCTCTTCGCATTATCATATGATCTTGCCAGAACACTCAGAGTGACTCTTTATTGATCACAGTGACGAGTGGAAATCCTTCTAGTGTTAACATCAAACAGCACTTGGTAGGTAACTTGCAAGATTCTATATGAATCAAGCTAGTGACAACTGGAAAGCAACGATGGTGCGGTTCTTAATTGAATTTCACTTGTTCCAGGAACATGAATTGACGGCTTCAAATCATGCGGATAATATTATCCAAATGATTCACTCTTTACGTTCGCAGTCAGCTTTGGACGGTCGAGTAAAGATAACGGGTTTACCCGTGAAATCTTGTCAAGGAGGTTCTTTATTGAAACTACCTGTCACAAGTACGATATTTAATATCGTCCAACGGTCTTCACCGACCGGAGGTAAAATGCTACCGAATTAGAATGAAATGTTCAAGGCCATTTCATCCGTGTATATTGTTTTGTTGCTAACTGTCTTATGCAGCGTAACAAGAAGGTGGCATTGCGGTGTACAATCCAGAAGAAGTCGTCACCACATGCTTGTACTACATACAATTAGTACTTCAACAAATTCAAGAAAGCCTGAAGGTCAAGTCTTCCGCTGTATCAAACTCTGAAGCTTTCAAGAATTTAAAAGTATAAGTATGTGGAACATGAAGTCACAAAGAGGCAAATATCACAAGTGAAGAATGCACAAGGTCAAGGCAAGGAAACATGCTCAAGACTAAAGTCAAAGATCACATCAAGCATATTCACAAGAACAAGATCGAAGACTCAAGCATAGATGCTAGGTTTAAGATTTTGTAAAAAGATGTGACCTCCCTTAGGGGGAGATTGTTGGAAATACGTTTTCCCTATAAAGTCTCGGTCACATCTTAGTTAGCATAGATCACGAGTTATAGACTATTTAGAACTTTGTAACTTGGAGCGACCTCCCTTAGGGGGAGATTGTTGGAAATACGTTTTACGTATTTATGAAGGATCGGTCGCTCCAACTATAATTATGTAACGGGCTCGTGATCTATTTACTTTATGTATGGTCCATATAGCCCACATGTAGGGTGGGCTATATATAACCCCTCCTAGCATGTTAGGAGGGGGTGGTTGATTCACATTTTCACTTTAATCATTTATCATCTTTTCTTTCTCTCTCTACAATTCTCTCCCTTCTCTCCTTTCTCTCTCTAATCCTTCATCTAATTCCTTCATTTCTTTTTTTATTAATCAATCAATCAACCAACCTAATCCACCAAATCCATGATCTAGAATAGGCCATTAATTCCGTAGACCTTCAGCTATAAATACCCTTCCTAGCATGTTAGGAAGGGTGTTGGTTGATTCATTTTCTCTAATCTAATCCTCCATAAGTTTCACACACTTTTCTCTACTTTCTCTCACTACTTTCTCTCTCTAGAATTCATCTATCTTTATTCTTTATTTCTTGTTTAATCATCTAAATAATATGGGACAACAATTGGTATCAATCACCACGGGGTAGATACGTGATTGGTTTTGGTTTCCATATTGATTTCGTGAGGTTTTTTATATATAGAACTCGAATCATATTTATTTTTTTTGCGTTTTTGTGGTGTTAGTGAATTGACAAATCAACTACATAGGCGTGGTAGTGATTTGGGTTACTTAGATTGGTTAAAAACACGAAATTTTGTGGTGTTTGGCTTTTTTTAGGCTTGAAATCTCGAATTCCATAAAGTTCTTCCAAGATCCTACTTTTTAGGAAAATGTGTCATAATTTCCCAATCTATCTTTACATTGCGAAATTGAACACCTTTTTGGCATTGCGAAATTGAATCCTCCTTGGTATTGCGGAATTGAACACCTCTAGACATTGCGGAATCGAGTCCTTTTTTACTTTATGCGGAATTGATTAATCTAGGGTATTGCGGAATTATTGCCTATTGCGGAATTCTTGCAACATTGCGGAATTATTGCCTATTGCGGAATTATTGCCTATTGCGGAATTCTTGCAACATTGCGGAATTACTGTCAATTGTGGGATTATTGCAAATTTGCGAAATTGATTATTTTTCAAGAATTGTGGAATTGAATCTTCATATTATTGCGGAATTGTTCCACATATATGATCGTGTGATTTTTCGCCTTAGAATTTTTGGTTTCTTAAGACGACATTATTTAGGGTTTTTCACATAGTTTCTCGAAATATCAACCACAATCCAATCACACCTCATCTACTTAAGATCATATTTACTTCTACACTTCAAAGATTATCGAGATGGATTCTACTCAAGAATATCGTGTGACAAACAACAACATTATGGTCGAGGGTAATAAAGAGAGACCACCAATGCTTGTGACTGGTCGATATGCGCAATGGCAATCACGATTCTTTCGATATCTTGACACTAAACCCAATGGTGATGTTCTTCGACGTTGCATCAAAGAAGGACCCTATAACCTCACTACAATAACCATTCCTGCAGTTCCAGCAACCGACTCGACGTCCGGTTCCGATGAGCAAACAATTACGGAAACATATGAGAACACTTTGAAAGAGAACCATGCTTGGATTGATGTAGAGAAAGAAGCAATCTATTTGATTCTAAGTGGGATTGGAGATGATATTTACTCAACAGTTGATGCTGCTCTACTACAAAAGAAATGTGGTTTGCCATTGAACGCTTGCAACAAGGAGAATCACTAAACAAGCAAGATGTCAAAACTAACTTGTTCTGGAACTTTGGTAAGTTTACTTCATTGGATGGGGAATCAATTGATTCATATTACTCAAGGTTCTACAAGATGATGAATGACATGACAAGAAACAATCTGCAAGTCTCCACCATGCAAGTCAATGTGCAGTTTCTACAACAACTTCAACCCGAGTGGACACGATTTGTAACATTGGTGAAACAACAAAATAAGTTAGACAAGGTCAACTATCATACGCTCTTTGACATTTTGAAACAATTTCAGAATGAGGCAAATGAACTTCGAGCTGAACGGGTAGCAAAGACTGCTAATCTACTTGCTTTGGTGTCTACCACTCACCATGTCCAAGATCATCGCTCTCGTGCTCCAAGGTCATACTCCACTACATCCTCATCACCAAGATACTCCACCACATCCTCTTCACCAAGATACTCCACCTCATCTAAGTATTTAGCTCCCACAAGATCACGAGACAAAGAACCGAGAGCACCATCACCATCACCTGAGCCATCATCTGAAGAGGACAGTGATGAAGAACTAGCTTAGAAGGATAGGGAGATGAAGCAGCAAATTGCTTTCATTATGAAGACCTACAAGAAAATCTTTAAACCCACCAACAACAATCTTCGAATATCATCAAATACAACGAATCAATATGTTGAGACTCCTCGAAGGTATGACACACGTCAACGTGATGAAATTCCTCCAAGGTATGATCGACGTAATCCAACACATGTTAAGGGTTCTGCACGGTATGATCAACAAACTGCTAAGTATGATGCCTAGAGGATTGCTACTGCTGTTGGGAATAGGGAAACTGTTGGTACTCAAGTGGTTTAGCAAAGTGGGATTCAGTGCTTTAATTGTTAAGGCTATGGGCATATGGCAAAGGAATGTAGGAAGCCAAAACGGGTTAGGGACTCTGGCTATCATAAGGAAAAGATGCTACTATGCAAGAAGATGGAAGATGGGGTTAAATTGTCAGCTGAGGAAGGAGCAATGCTTGATGATACTGATGATGAAGCCTCTGATCAAGAACTTGAAGCACATTACTCGTACATGGCAAAGGTTGAAGAAGTTCTCAACGTCACTAAAGATGACAATGGTCCTATCTTTGATACTGAGCCAATCGATAAGGTACACACTAAAGAGGAATATAACGTGTTTGGTAATATTCATGAGCATTTTGAGCTACCCAAAGCCATTAATGACACATGTATGATGGAAACAGTTGTTAGCAATACCACACCCGATTCATCAGACATGTGCAATAATGAGTCTGAGGATGATCAACATGCAAATGAGTATGATGATGATGAGGAGTGTATTGCGCTTGCTAACTTACTTGCTTCTTTACAAAAAGATGTCAAAGAAACTAGAAAAAGTCAAAAGCAATTAAAAAAGGCGAACGCTACGCTCACTCAAAATTTTGAAGAATGCAAAGCTGATCTAATTCTAGTGAGACCATTGATAGCTATAGAGCTCAGCTTCTTCAAAAGACCAATGAGATTGAGGGGTACAAAGGGTGTTTAATTAACGTCAAAAAGGATGATTATCAACAGAAATATAACGAAACTCTTAAGCTTTTTGAACAAGAGAAACGCAATTATAACACCTCTTTGAATACTGGGCGTCACAAAACGTATCTTGCTACCACTAAAGTCAATGAGATAACTCAAGTAAATGGTTTTCTTAAAGAGGATAAAACTAAACTTGTTAATGAAAAGAAAGCTGTGGTTGAAAAGATGGAAAAGGATTTCAAAACTAAACAAGCGAATGACATCGACAAAATGGTGGAACTTGAAACTCAAATTGATTTTTACAAGAAAATTGTTTACAAAACTAATCAATCAATTCAAACCATGAGAATGTTGGCACCTCGTTCGTTCTTGAAGGATAGACCTAGTTTTACAAATCTTAAGTACGTTGAGCAAGCTCAATCTAGGAAGCAACACTTATATCTTGATGAGTCCCAATGGACCGATCTTGATTGCCTTGTTGTTAGGCCCGATAGTGAAGAGACAAACGATGTGGAAGAAGAAAGTAGACCAAAAGTTAATAAAGAATTCGTTAAACCATATAATTATGCTAATGAAAATAGTCTTTATGGTCTTTTCAAACTACAAACACAGGAAAACTCGTGAGCAAATATTTTTCGAATGTGAACAAATAAGAATTAAATGGAGACAAGCTTTTGCCACTAAGAAAACTAATGTTTCAAAATTTATTAACTACTTGCCATTTAAAGATTTTGTAAGCAAGAGAAAGCAAGCACTTAGTATTCTTAAGAGTAACATTGAAAATTTCAAAAAGGTTGTTGATGATGACTGGAAAAAACATGAACTTTCGAAAGGAGACAAAGAAATTCCTCACGATATAACTGTGCTTGTGAAAAGTATTTTGATTCCGCTTGTGGAAAGAACGCAAAAACATATTTTGGAATTTAAAACATTAATTAAGCAAGAAATGTTTGATGATTTGAAATATGTGGAATCTCTTGAACAAGAAGTGAACGACCATCAACCTGAAAGAGACGAGTTTTCTACAACATATGATCTACTCTTACATGAATGTCTCTCAAAAGATATTATGTGTGTTTAAGTTACATCTTGTGCTGATATTGATGAATATTCTGATGTTGCATGTAAATATCTTAAATAAGTAAAAGAGTGTGAACGTCTTGAAACTGAGCTTTCGAATAAATTTGACCAAAAAGAGTTTTCGTTACTTCAACATAGATATGATTATCTTCAAAAACATTGTCACTCACTTGAACTTGCTTTGCAAAAGAAAGTTGGCAGCTTTTCAAATGATACACCTTTGGAAGTAAAATTATCTGAGTCATGTCGATTTCTAAACGAAAAAAGTCTTGATATTTCGGATTTGAAAGCTCAGTTACAAGAAAAAGACATAGCAATAGCAGAATTGAAGAAACTCGTAGCTAAGATGGGTGGGAAAGTTGTGGAACCTAGCGTTAAAAAACCTGTTGTTAGACAACCCAATGCCTCTAAAGTGAATAGATCCTCTATCTTGGGAAAACCATCTACTTTTCAAATTCGTCGTTTGCAAAACCTGTGTTTGCCCCCAAGATGGATGGAAAGGAAAGGTTACCACATACTCAACCCATAAGGAATACTGTAGCACCAAGCGTTAAGCACAATAATGTGATTAAACCAGGAATGTATAGAATGACCACTAAACCCACAAACAAAGTCATTCAATCGCCTCATACTTCTAGAAACACTAATACTCGTGTGTATTCTACTACAGGAGTAGTCTCCACTACTAGTGTTAGCCGGCCTAAGCTTAAGAGCACTCAAGTGAATGATAAGGTCTGGAAACACAAGAGTCAAAGGAAGATGAAGGAAGTAGAAGAACACCCTAGGAATTTGAATGTTTTTAAAAATAAAAAGTCTGTAATCGCGTGTAATGACGATTTGAATGCTTTGAATGATTTGAATGCTTTGAATGTTAAATTTGTTTGTGTCAAATGTGGAAAATGTGCTAATGCTAATCACTCTATGTGTGCTATGAATAATGTCAAAGGCGTAGCTACTAGAACTAAGAAGCAAGTTGCGATGCCTATTAGTGCTAGTAAACCCAAACACAAAGTGAACCATTCTGGTGCAACCCCCACTAAGAAAAGTAATGCATTAGACTCCACCACTAAGAACCCTAGAAGCAGAATTAGGGAATTATATGAGTCTGCTAGCAAGTCTTGGAAATGGTGGTTTGCTAATCAATGTCCTCTGGGATATAAATGGATGCCTAAAGTTAGGACAGAAAATGTGACAACGAGTGTTAGTATGCCTTTAAATGCTACTAAGGACACTAATGATTCTACAATCACAACTACTGTGGTACCCAATTTAGCAAATGCTCCATCGTGTTCTAACTCTTCTGCAGCTGATACAAATAATTCTCTTCATACTGGACTCTGGATGCACGAAGCACATGACGGGGAATCTCAAGCTTCTAATTAACTTCATGGAGAAGTTCCTGGGTACGGTTCGATTCAGAAATGATCAATTTGCATCGATCCTAGGATAAGGAGATTTGGTTCAGGGGAATATAACGATCAAAAGGGTATACTACGTCGAAGGGCTCAATCACAATCTTTTCTCGGTTGGTCAATTCTGTGATGCAGATTTGGAGGTTGCTTTAAGAAAGAAGACATGTTTTGTTCGTGATTATGATGGGAATGACTTACTTACTGATACACGGGGTACTGATCTTTACAAAATTTCACTACAAGACATAACTTCATCAACTCCAATTTGCTTCATGGCTAAAGCTTCAACGACTCAGGCATGGTTATGGCATCAACGTTTATCTCATCTTAATTTTGATACCATCAACTTGCTTTCCAAGAAAGATATTGTGAGAGGCCTTCCAAGCTTGTAATTCATCAAAGATCATCTTTGTTCTTCTTGTGAGCTTTGTAAAGCTAAACGAAGTAGCTTCAAAACAAAGACTACACCAAGTTCTAAAGGACGGTTAGATCTTCTCCATATAGGTTTGTGTGGTCCCATGCGTGTTCACAGTATCAATGGGAAGAGATATGTTATGGTAATTGTCAATGATTACTCAAGGTACACATGGACTCACTTCTTGAGGTCTAAGGATGAAACACCCGAAATTCTCATCAACTTCCTTAAACTGATACAACGTGGTCTTTGTGGAAACCTTGGTTTCCGGATCTTTGAAGCTACTAGGAATGCATTATGTTCATATGATTAAATAATCAAAGCGGAACTAGAACATAACACATTAACAAGGTGTTTAGGGCACAAGAACATGAATTAAAACACAATTGGATTGTTCATTATATTAATAACAAACAATCACTAGATGTGTATACATTGAATCCCACGTCTAGTCGACACACGCTTTAGGTTTACATTGTGAATATGAATGATGAATAAAACCTAAGATCCTTGGTTCCTTTTATAGTGTAAGGCTTAGGGTTTACAAGAGATAAGAATGAATAAACATGTGAATCTACTATTTAAATAACTATATACATAATATATCCTACATATATATCTAAATAGAATCTTCTAAAAGCTTCTTTGTCTACGTTTTGTCAATGCTTGAATTGCATGTGACAATGCTTGAATTGATCTTGACAATGCTTGCTTCCATCAACACCTAATTTGTTCTTGTCAACGCCTGGAATGCTCTTGTGAACGCTTAGACAATTACCTTCATGTTTTCTTCGTTTTTGAGTTTCTGCCACATCAACTTTTTGACCCAACAATCTTCCCCTAGTTGATGGTGGCAAAACTCTATGTGTATCTCTCGTAAGTTGTACATGATCTTCAGATTGCTTCCCCTCAAGTGTAGCATATATTCTTCCCCTTTTTGACACATCAATAGGGAATATGTGAAAGTATGCAATCTTGAAAATTCTCTAAAAGTAGCTCTATGTAATGATCTTGATGAAAAATAAGTACAATAATTTTGATGTAGAAGCAGAATAACCCAAACTTTGTATTTCTTTCACCCAATTGCTCACTAGTTGATAAACTCTTCCCCTAGTTGTCGAAACGACTAGAGAAAAATGCAACTGTTTCACTGCAAAAGGAGGCTCAGTTTATTGGTAAGAACGGGAACTGAAACCAACAAAAACCGCACAACTATAAGCCAGTTGTTAGCTATAACAATATATTTAGATCCAATGATAAAGGTGTATTGCTCACCCATCGGTTTTTATTACATGGGTACTGGTAACCTTCATGACTATGAGTCAGTCGTATGCTATAACAATATATTTAGTCCAATGACAAGGTGTATTGCTCACCACAGTTTTTGTTACATGGGAACTGGTAACCTTCATGACTATGAGCCAGTCGTACGCTGTAACAATATATTTAGTACAGAGACAAGGTGTATTGCTCACCTAAATAAGAAAAACAAATTTGTGAAAACTAACTTCAACATCAAACTTACCATAAGAACTCTTCCCCTTAATCATATACGACTTTACAAAAAATATCCGAGCCATGAATATCAATTTGATATTCTAAATTAAAACGGAGATTCCATGTACCTTCGTGTGTATAATCCTCCTTTTTGTGTGCTCAAAACGTACCAATTTTCTCAAACAGCAGCCTTCATTGTGTTGTCCAATATCCTCTTCTGTCCAGTATCCTTCCATGTGTATTGTCCGATATCGGACAACACGTATCAGCGTTTGAACAGCCATATCTCGGACAACACTGTCAACGCTGTCAGCGTTGACTTATTCCATCAGCGTCAAATTTTCACTCGTCAGCGTCAATGTTACTCTTGTCAGCGTCTCTTTATGCTGACGTCATTTAGGGCAACATGGTAGAGAGAGAGAGCAATTATGATAAATAAATATAACAGGATAAAGATATGTTTATCCATGTGATTTTCGTTTAAACCATCCTCACGTCCAAATTAGATTAGTTCCAAGAATGTCGTGAGACATCACAACTGCTTCCATATTTCTCGTGACATATACATTCCAAAAATAATTCAAGATATCTTTTTCAAAACTTGGATACCCACGTGAAGAATAACTTGTTTTTGGAAATATATACTAATCCCTAAAAACAGGGATTTCTCTCCTTATATCTCGTAGTTACCCAAGATCAGGCACCATCATTGTAGGATATCATGTTTCTTTTCTTAGAATCCAGCACATTTGTATCAACACGTCTGACTTTTCTAAAAATCAGGGATCAGTAACCTTTTTCATTTAAGAAAACAAATTAATTTTCCCTTATTCTTCGCATAACAGCAAATATCCCACGTCTTTTTCCTGAGAATCAGCATACTTAACATTGACTTCTTCTTCCTGATTGGCTCACGTTTAAAATTTGCATTGATTTCCATAAATATTCAAAAACGTATCCCACAAAATCAGGACTTGATATTCATAACGTGATCTATTTTCTGACTTTTTTTTTAATAAACATATTAATTATAGTAAAGAGGGTTTCACTGATACAAAATTCCAACGAGGAAAAGACTATATAAAGCATCATCATACCTTTTAGAAGATTAGTGCATATATATTTTCCTCGTCTCGCTACATTCAAACCCTACATCTTGTATCAAAATTTTCATCTGCTATAAGAATCTTCTGTGTGTATGCACTTAGGCCCCCTAATGCTGCTGCATTAGCTCAAACCATTGTCGTAATAAATCCGCAAGTGTTCTTGGAAGAGTCTCGAGGTCCTTCAAGATGACGTAGAACGGGAATGGAAAGAGATCCATATACTTGAATTCAGTCAACTTCTTCTCAATCAATACATATTCCGGACGTTTTTCTATTGTTGATAGAGGCACGAAATTTTTGATAGAGGCACGGAATTTTTGAATTCAACTCTGAGAAACTATTTTGAAGCTGAAGGAATTGAACATGAAACATCTATTGCTCGAACACCCGAACAAAACGGCGTTATTGAAAGACGAAACCGTACTTTGGTTGAGGCTGCTCGAACATTATTATCCGCTACAAAACTTCCACTATTCTTTTAGGCCAAAGCCGTGTCAGCCGCATGCTACACACAAAACCGATCCTTAATTATCTCAAGACACGAAAAGACACCATATCACATAATTCATGATCGAAAACCTTCACTCAAACACCTTCATGTTTTTGGATGTACGTGTTACAATATTCGAGATGGTGAAAATATGGACAAGATGAAAGAGAAAGGTGATGCATGTATTCTTGTGGGATATGCAACTCAGTCTAAGGGATATAGAGTTTACAACAAGAGAACAAAATTGATAGTCGAGACTATTCACATCCGATTTGATGAATTACAAGAGATGGAACTTGAACAAAACAATTTAAGTCCCAATCCACAATGATATACGACTTCCTTTCACAACCGCACGGAACTCAGAACTCAAGACCACAACAATGAACCGTCAAGTTCAAAGCTGGTTCAAGGAAATGTTCCATGAGCAGATATGACAGTAAACACGACAATTGAAGAGTTGTAAATGTTATATGGACCAATGTATGATGAATATTTCACGGGGGAGAAACATGTTGTATCGAAGTCTTCCGTTGTCACTCCTGATAAGAATGATGATACCGATCATCGTCAACAAAAGGATACAACTTTATCTACTTCAACACGGGTTGCTGCAGATTTACCTCCTCAGAATATCACATCAACAACCGCTCCTACAACATCCACAACTATTGTCATTGCTCAAGAGAACACAAATCAAGCAGACTATGCATTAAATGACGAAGACGACTTAGTCAACCCATTCGGTACACCGGTACACGAAATTGGAGAGTCTTCTACTCGCCATGTTGATCCGTCAAATATGCATACGTTCTATCAACGACATCCTTCAACACATCATTGGACCCGAGATCATCCTTTGGTTCAAGTAATTGGAAACCCTTCACAACCCGTTCGTACAAGACGACAGCTTGAAACCGATGGCGATGTTTGTATCTTCGCACTCGCCGTGAGTAAAACTGAACTAACAAATATCAAAGAAGCCATGGATGATCATGCTTGGATTGAATCGATGCAAGATGAACTTATTCAATTTGAAAGACTTAAAGTCTGGGAACTTGTTGACAGACCATACGATGTAATTCCATTAAATCATCGATGGGTCTAGAAAAACAAGATGGATGAAGAAAACACAATCATCAACAACAAAGCCAGTCTAGTGGCTAAAGGGTATGTACAGAAAGAGGGTATTGATTTTGAAGAATCATTTGCACCAGTAGCTCGAATGGAAGCGGTCAGGATTTTCCTTGCTTATGTTGCACATAAGGGATTCATTGTTTATCAAATAGACATAAAGACGGCGTTTCTTAACGGTCCTTTGAAGGAAGAATTTTATGTTACGTAGCCGGAAGGATTCGTCAATCCTCATTATCCTGACAAGGTGTATCGTCTCCACAAAGCAATTTATGGACTCAAGCAAGCTCCAAGGGCGTGGTACGACGAGATCTCGAAATATCTGGTATCCAAAGGTTTCTCAAAAGGTTTCATTGATCTAACTTTGTTCACTTATAAATATAGGGATGACATTTTGCTTGTGCAGATTTATGTTGATGATATTATTTTCGGGTCTACAAACCCAAAACTTTCAAAATGGTTTGAAAAAGTAATGCACAACAAATTTGAAATGTCAATGATGGGCGAACTAAAATTCTTTCTAGGAATTCAAGTTCACCAATCCCCAAGTGGTATCTTTATCAACCAAGCTAAGTATTGTCAAGAGATAATCAAAAAGCATGGTATGAACTCATGTGACCCCGTTGGGACACCATTATCAACCACATCCCTAGATGTTGATTTGGAGGGAGATGCCATAGATCAAACAAGATATCATTCCATGATCGACTCCCTCATGTACTTAACAGAAAGCCGACCATATATATCACATGCTACGTGTTATTGTGCACGATATCAAGCACGACCCACTGAAAAGCACCTCAAGGAGGTTAAGCGGATCTTTCGGTACCTTAAGAATACCATTCATATGGGACTCTGGTATCCGAGGGAAACCAGTTTCTTTCTAACGGCCTATTTAGATTCTGATCATGTAGGGTGTCTTGATACACGAAAAAGTACTTCTGGTGGTGCACAATTTCTAGGTCAAGATAAGCTTGTGTGATGGTCTTCCAAGAAGCAGGATTGCACGTCACTGTCATCAGCCGAAGCGGAGTATGTGTCTCTATCTGCGTATTGTGCTCAAGTTCTATGGATGAGAACACAACTCACGGATTATGGCTTCCACTTTGATAAAGTACCTATGTACTGTGACACAAAGTCCGCCATAGCCATCTCCTACAATCTGGTACAACATTCCCGCACAAAGCACATTGATGTCAGATATCTCTTCATTAAGGAACAAGTTGAAAGGGGTATTGTTGAACTATACTTTGTTGGAACTGATTACCAATTAGCTGACTTGTTTACAAAAGCTCTTTCGAAAGAGAGGTTTGCGTATCTAGTTAGGCAAATTGGTATGAGATGTTTGACTCCAGCAGAACTAGAGATTCTTGCAAAGAAGCCTTATTTATTCATCTATCAAACATCTACATGTAAATATTAATGAAAAAGCAAAATACAAAATTAAAAATCTTTGAAAATCCAAAAATATTCTTCTCGACATGTCTTTCAGTGTCGATAATATGGACGTACCTAGAAATGTCGCTCAATAACGACACGGGTGTGTACATAAAGCTCGAATGAAAGTTGTAAATATTTTGCAAAACATGTCATTTCTATTTTAAAGGAAAATGTCTATTTTCGATAATTTTTCCAACAACGGGTAGAGCAATCTATCTTGGGTTGAGCTTGTCACAAAACATCTAACATTTTGAGCTCAACACAATGGCTTATAATCACTTTTAGATTGCAACCCGAATCTATATTCACGGGGGAGTGTACGCTTCAGTGCCCTTACCCTCAACAAAAGAAGTTAAATCTTCTTACACTTGAGTGGATTTGTCAAGACATTCAAAGTCTATGAACTCAAGTTTATGCTTTAGAAAAACTTTTTCGCCAAAAAGAAATAGAGTTTTTCAAAAAGCGTTGAACATAATTTTTTTCAAGAATTTCTCAATGATATTCAAAATCTTACAAAAATTGTATGTTCAACAACTCCTATCCTCAAAAGTTTAATGTGGATCATATCCTCGTAATGACAATTCCATTGGATCAATTTTTGAGGGGGAGCGTTCCAAATTCATGCTAAGTTTGACACATTTTTCTCCTAAAGTTTTTCATGACTACTTTTCACATTATATTTTAATCAAATTTGGTATCTCTAATATCAAACGATTTTATATATTAGAGATAGGGGAGAAAATATGATTAAAATGTGATCTAAAGACTCAAGCACTCATGGTTACGATAAAATACCCAAAACATCTTTAAATCACGACTTTATTGGTGTCAAAAGGGTGGTTAGGTTTAAGTCCTATGATCCAACCAGATTTGGAGGGATCTTCTCAGGGACAATCCAAAAGATTATTAGAAGTCCTTAGGAAAGATGGAGTAGAATGTGAATGAAGCTGAATGCCGACTACTAATGCTAGCATTAGAACAATCACAACAAGGTGTTAGTAATGATGTCTTGGTAAGCATTGAAGGGGTTGAAGAATGAAAAAGAAATATAAGGATAAAGGGTGTAAACAAAGAAGCCATCCATACAACTTAGGCAGAAACCGGGTCAATACATCATGAAGACAACACATCATGGACCTAGTGATGTAATGCATAACCACTCCCCAGCTGACTCAGGCTTCTCTCAAAAGAAGTTTGTTTTATTGTCACGGAGATCAACACGACTTCTATTGACTTTCTCACTCCGAGATAGTTGATATTGAATAGGTGGCATCTGCTCCAGCCTCCGACTACTAAAAGTGCACAAATCGAGTCTAGAGCCAAGAGATCAATAAAATCTCGTTAGGACACACAGATGACGATCAAGAGAGTCCTACGCTATATCCTTGTGATATTGCTAGAACACTCAGAGTGATACTTCCTAGTATTCCCAATGATGAGTGGAAATCCTTCCAGTGTTAACATCAAACAGCATTGCGGTAGGTCATGTGTAAGATTATTTATGAATTGAACATATGTAAAACTGAAAAGCAACAGTGGTTTGTTTCTTTATTGATTCAAACTCGTTTCAGGTTTCTACGCAATATCTTTATGGTCTTGCCAGAACATTCAGAGTGATATTTGTTAATATACACAGTGACGAATGGAAATCCTTCTAGCGTCAACATTAAACAGCGCTACGGTAGGTAACTTGCGAGATTCTTATGAATCAAGCTTGTGTCAACTAGAAAGCAACAATGGTAAGATTCTTAATGAATCAAACTTGTTCCAAAAAGTTGAATTGACGACTTTAATCAAGCGGATATTTATCCAATTGATTCCCTCTTTATGTTCGCAGTCTTGCTTTGAGACGGTCGAGTAAAGAGAACGGCTAGTACTGCCGCAAAACCCTGTCAAGGAGATTCTTAATTGAATCTACCTAATCACATGTACGATATTTAATATCGTGTAACGGTCTTCACCGGACGGAGGTAAAACGCTACCGATTTAGGAAGAATGTCAAAGCCATTCAGTCCGTGTCTATGTTTTGTCTCAAGAAGGTGACGTTACGGTGTACTCAGCAAAGTCAAAAGATTTAAAACCACATACTCATGCCCAAAGACATTCAACAATCAAGAAAGCTAAAGACTTCTGAAACTCTGATGATCAAAATCCTCCTTATCAATTAATGTAGAGGAATGACCTCTCTTCAAAGGAGATTTTTTGAAAGCTTTCAAGATGGTGCGAAGTATGAGCATGTGGATGAAGACACAAGATCGCAAGATGGCCAAGATAAGTCAAGGATAATTTGAAGATCTCAAGTTTAAAGACAAAGTCGAAAGACACCGACACAGGCTTAAAGCTCATAGCATGAAGGAATAAGACTACTATTCCACGTTCAAGACTCATTTATGACGAAATTTAAAATCTCCATTGATATCTAAATATCAAAGAGGAATGACCTCACGTTGGGGGAGATTGTTAGCCTCAAAATATTGAGTCAAACAAGAATGTTTGGTCATAGGTTTATCTTGTAACATTTAGTAGAATGTTGTAATAGTTAGTTAAAATAGTTGTGACATTACGGGCTTGATGGCTAGCTTAAAAGGCCTCTTTCAAGGTACTAAGTATTTATTCAAGCCTGACCCAATCAAGCTATAGCCCATTAAGCCACATGTAGACAAAGGCTATAAATACCCTTCCTAGCATGTTAGGAAGGGTGTTGGTTGATTCATTTTCTCTAATCTAATCCTCCATAAGTTTCACACACTTCTCTCTACTTTCTCTCACTACTTTCTCTCTCTAGAATTCATCTATCTTTCTTCTTTATTTCTTGTTTAATCATCTAAATAATATGGGACAACAGTATTTTCTATTGATTCTAAAAGTCCTGCTACTGGACGTGGTAACAAATCCAAAAAGAAACTTTAGTGTTGCAGTGAACATTTGGGAAAGGAACAATTTGCATACCGGTATGATTGTGTAGTGCATTATGTATATTTTTTATGCACATATTGTTTATTAATCATACTTATACCTACTTTTTTTGTAAATAGTTTCAAGCTTATCATTCATGTGCACGATGATACCGGTAGTGCACAGATTTGTGTTTTTGATGGCAATATGCACAAGATGTCTGGGTTAACTGCTTGGCAATTGGCTGAAAAACATGGTTCCAATCATGAAAATTATTTCCCTGATGAACTTAATGGCATTATTGGGAAAAAAATATGTTTAAGGTCCAATTTTCATAATTCAATTGCAATAACAAGACCCATGTTTACAGATATGAGAAAGTCACTACAGACAATGAGATTATTAACTTTTGGAAACAATATTTTTGTGACGATGAGGTATAATACTATAAAAACAGCTTAATTAATAATTTTGAAGAACTAATTAATATATATCTGATCTTTTATACATTTTACATTACAGGTTACCGACGATGAGATTACAACTCCTTCGGTCCCCATCAAATCTTCCAAGTCTGTTGATCTTAGCCTTACAAGGAGGCTACAACTTGAATCACCATCAAATGATGACATTGGCTCATCAAGTGGTGGTTCTGGAAAGAAACGTTCCTGTACTATTGAACGCAGTATAGTTGTTATTGATCTTTCCGATTCTGAATATGACACGGAAGATGATGAGCCTGACCAGACTTCTAAGAAGCCTACAATTGTTGTGGATGAAGACAGAGGCCAAAATAGTTTGTTAAAAGTTAAGCTTGAAGACATTGTCGAAGCTGATGAGGATGATGATTCAAGTGTTCAACAAGAAATTATTGTTGTGAAACTTGAGAAAGAAGCTAAAAAGGATGAAGATACAAAGTGAAGCAGCATCATTATCCCATGTTTCCACTTTTAGTATGTTTTTATGTTTTCATAATTGTTTGAAGTTTTACTTTTTGTTCCAGTTTGTTTGAATTTAGCTGTTGCTCAGAATAATTTGGCTTATGTGTTTAGCCTTTGTGTTTAAGTTTTCTGTTTTTGAATCAATCAATAGATATTAGTCTTTTTTAAACAATTTGTGTTTATATACTTCTGAGAACCTTAGGTTTTTACTTAGTTTTGTGTAATACTATAATCATTTATCATAATTTTGTATTTACATACTTTTGATAATGTTCTGTTTTAAATTATTGTTACAAATAATTAATTGTTATAACCCAAATTGTTAAACAACATAATTTCAAGTAATTTTATTTTCAAGTTAGGAATGGATAATCATTTAGGAATGCCTAACTATATGATTACCATAGTAGTAATGACTTTTAGGCTCAACATAAAGAAAATTATATGACTACCATAAACAAACTTCTGTACATAATATGTAGAATAGGATTAGTATAAAATTACTTATAACAATTATTAACTATAGTAATACTTGGAAAGCATCATTTTCTATTGCTAAGTGTTAAAGGTGAGGAATTGAATCACGATAGTTGTCCAACACACCATCTGCAATTACTTGCATATCTGTAAAAAAGAACGTATCAGAATAACAAAATTAAGGGTAATAAAAAATGCTACTAACAACATATACTAACTTAATTAACAAACAAATAAATTCATAATAATTAACAAACCTATAACCATAATTAAAAATATATTACAACATAAACTAGCCCAGAGTCTTCAAAACATAAACAACAAGTTTTACATAACTTAGTCAGATATTACGATCATAGAATACATAACGGTAATTAAATTATTTAACATTTCAGGCAAACCACAAAATACATTCCAGAATTTTGAACAGTAATCATCTAACACATGTCGATTAAGGGTATCATCACTGGATCTTCATCGTCAACGGTCTGTTCAACATCTTCAATGAAATCAACTATCTTGAACCGCACTGTTTTGTTAGCTTCAAATCCACATTGTTGAATAATGATCCTCCAGTCAGCCTTTATATTCATGTGGTTTCTTCTATGGGGTTCATCATTGTGAAGTTCCAAATCCACATCCACATAAAAATTTATATCCACATGTTGCAACATGACATTATAGAACCTAATCATTTGGTGTTGAGTAACAAAGTTTGCAGGGATTGTCTGAATTTAAAAAATATAATGTCGTAAGTATTCCATAATATCTATTCAACCAAGGTAAAGTCATAAGTTCTTACCAAACATTTTCTATCAATTACGTATGCCAGAAACGGTTGATAGAAAGTTTGGTTCTCATCATCATGCTGTTCATTATGATTCTGCCATTCGCATCTGTGTCTCATTCGAGGATCTACAGGGTTACATAAAACGAATCAAGTTAACCAGTTTATAAATTTTTAAGTTCATTTTGATCATTTGATTAAACAGACAATTGAGATTAAAATACATATACCTTCATCAAGAGGGCTTCGCCAGAATGGAGCTTCATCATTTAGATCCATTCTCTCAACATGTTCCAGTGCAATGTGTAGGCCCTTAGTTTCTTAGGATTGTAGATGTGTTTGATTGATCTAAAGAAAGGAGAGGAATAAAGAACTAGAGAGAGATAGAGAGTTAGAGAGAGAAAAGAGAGAAAGAGAGAAAGAGAGAAAAGATGGTTGATTAAGTGAAAGTGTGAAAACACATAAAATGACCAACCCCTCCTAACATGCTAGGAGGGGGTATATATAGCCCACCCTACATGTGGGCTATATGGGCTATATTATATCACGAGCCCAATATCATTGGAGTGACCAATCCTTTCTAAATACGTAAAAACGTATTTCCAACAATTTCCCCCAAAGGGAGGTCACTCCAAGTTACAATGTCCTAAATAGTCTATAGCTCGTGATCTATGCTAACAATGATGTGACGGAGACTTTCCTTGGAAAAACGTATTTCCAACAATCTCCCCCAAAGGGAGGTCACACCATTTTACAAAATCTTAAACCTAGCATACTATGCTTGAGTCTTCGATCTTGTTCTTGTGAATATGATTGATGTGATCTTTGACTTTAGTCTTGAGCATGTTTCCTTTCCTTGACCTTGTGCATTCATCACTTGTGATATTCGCCTCCTCGTGAGTTCATGTTCCACATACTTATACTTTGATAAATTCTTGAAAGCTTCAGAGTTTGATACAGCGGAAGACTTGAATTTTCGACTTTCTTGAATTTGATGAAGTATTAAGTGCATACAGTATAAGCATGTGGTGAAAACTTCTTCTGGATTGTACACCGCAATGCCACCTTCTTGGTACGCTGCATAAGACAGTTAGCAACAAAACATATACACGGATGAAATGGCCTTGAACATTTCATTCTAATTCGGTAGCATTTTACCTCCGGTCGGTGAAGACCGTTGGACGATATTAACTATCGCACTTGTGGCAGGTAGTTTCAATTAAGAACCTCCTTGACAAGATTTCGCGGGTACACCTGTTCTCTTTATTCGACCGTCCGAAGCTGACTGCGAACATAAAGAGTGAATCATTTGGATAATAATATCCGCATGATTTGAAGCCGTCAATTCATGTTCCTGGAACAAGTGAAATTCAATTAAGAACCGCACCATCGTTGCTTTCTATTTGTCACGAGCTTGATTCGTATAGAATCTTGCAAGTTACCTACCAAGTGCTGTTTGAGGTTAACACTAGAAGGATTTCCACTCATCACTGTGAACACTAAGGCATCACTCTGAGTATTCTGGCAAGACCACTAAGATATTGCGTAGAGGCCTGGAACGTGTTTAAATTCATTTAAGAATTAAACCACTATTGCTTTCCAGTTATCACAAGTTTGATTCATAAAGAATCGCACAAGTTACCTACCATGAGCTTTTTGATATTCGCTCAAGAAGGATTTCCATCTTCATTGTAAATACTTTCGTATTACTCGGATGTTCAGGCAAGATCATGAAGATTTTGCATAGGACTCTTAAGATCTTTCTTACTTTTCACAGTGTGTGAAGAAGCAAGGAATTATGAAAGTGTGTCCTAATGAGATATTTGATGATCTCAAATGGCTCTAGACTCGATCGTACACATTGGATTTTAGTGATCGGAGGCTGGAGAGGAGTGCCACCATTTCAATACCAATTTATTCTGAGTGAATAAATCAATAGATAATGCGTTGTCTCCGTGTGATTAAAACAAATATCTTTTGAGAGATATATGAGTTAGCTGGGAAGGGTTGTGCATTGCATCACTGGGTCTATGATGTCTTATCTTCATATGAAGCATCATTAAAAATGATCTCAATAGCATATTTATTGACCCGGTTTTTGCCTAAGGTTGTAAGGAGGGCTTC
This sequence comes from Glebionis coronaria, assembly GCA_025667525.1. Classification (NCBI taxonomy): domain Eukaryota; kingdom Viridiplantae; phylum Streptophyta; class Magnoliopsida; order Asterales; family Asteraceae; genus Glebionis; species Glebionis coronaria. Next base: position 536,831,911 of record CM046881.1, on the reverse strand, counting down.
TTTCTTTATACCCTTTATCTTTACAATTCTTTTTCATTCTTCAACCCCTTCAATGCTTACCAATACGTCATCACTAGCACCTTGTTGTGATTGTTCCAGTGCTAACTTAAGTACTTGGTCGGCATTCATCTACGTTCATAATATTTCTCCATCTTTCCTAAGGACTACTATTTCTAGCTATGGAATGTCCTTGGGAAGATTCCTCCGGTTCTAGAAGAATCATTGGACTTAACCTATCCTACCATCCTTATGTCACCACAATCGTCACTGTCGTGAATAGAGATGTTTTGGGTAAGTGTATGTCACCATGAAATCCATTTTGATATCCAAATCCATTTTGCTCCCCCTTAACATATGCCACGATATTCAAAAACATTTCGCACATGTCGGGATGAGCCATCACATTAAGTCAAACCATTAAATTGATTGATCTCATTATTAAATCACATCTTCTCCCCCATATTAAAAATATTAACCCAATCGATGTTTTTAATATCAATTGATTTAATAACGTTTTAAGAAAATCTGGAAGAAAATGCAAATCCAATTATTACGTGTAAGGTATTTATCACGTACAAAGATCATATATGATAATGTATTCACAAGATTAGCAATTTACGAGGTTGGACCTGAATGATGAAGAACATCATATGAAAGATTCACATGGTTCTTGTTCACGAATGTTGGTCACCTCGTCATGTCTGAAGTTATCTCTTGACTCCATGTGTATGATTGATATCATTGTCTTGACACCGATATGTGAAATTGGCACTCTCGGCATTAAGGATTCTGAATGCTGGACAATTGCTCCCCCTCAATTGTTGACCCGTGTTCTATTGAAAGAGCTGTAGTCACTGTTTGAGTAGTCGCATCGTCGAGTATGTAGATATCAATTGTAAGTTGCTACGGTTGGTGGAGATGATAACTTCTTAAAAACAAGACTTCTCTTGTTTTAACAAATGAATGCACTGAATCGTACATATATTCGTTTTAAATTGTGTTATTCCGTAAACACAATCCCTTACATGGTTATAAAATAAACCATGCCCGAGAAAATGAATTCCCGTTGTTGAATCAAAGCTTTTCGGTGAAATGCTTGACTTTAATATGAAAAGCGGGTTACTATCGGAAATAATAGCAAGACATTTTGAGCATGTTTTAAAACATTTGAACTTCTGCTCGAACTTTATTTACAACCCCGTGTCATTATTGAATGACATTTCTAGTATCATAAATATTATCGATTCCAGAAGACATGCTCTTTTTATCAAAAACATTTTTGAACACACAATTTTGAAAGATTTAGAAAAACCTTTTGAGAAATTCTCAAAAAATTGTGTTCAATGTTTTGAAAAACAATTACTTGAGCTTAAGATGTTGAATATCTTACAAAAAGAGCTTAAGTCCGAGAAGTTGTAAACTTCCCGTTGTAAGGATAAGTTTATCATCGGCGATAAACTTTCCTTTTAACTGAAGAACGAGTCCTAAGTTGACATTTACTTAGAAGTCGTTTTCATGAGCTTGAAATTTTTTGAATGTTTTAACGTAAAGCTCATGACCGAGAAAGGTGAATTTCTCGTTAGGAGGAAAAGTTCTCTTATTTAAGATATACACTTTCCTTGATGAGCTTACAACCTGGAATGTTTTACTACAAGCTCATGAGCGAGAAAAATTAATTTCTCGTTACGAGGATAAGTTATCATTAAAGATGAGCTTTCCTAAAAATTAAAGTCCGAGTTACAGTCTGATATTTAACTGTAAGTCATTGTGCATGAGCTTAAAAAATTCGAATGTTTTTATTATTATCTCATGCCCGAGAAAAAATAATTTCTCGTTGTAAGGATAAGTTTATCATCGGCGATAAACTTTCCTTTTAATTGAAGAACGAGTTCTAAGTTGACATTTACTTAGAAGTCGTTTTCATGAGCTTGAAAAACTTTGAATGTTTTAACGTAAAGCTCATGACCGAGAAAGATGAATTTCTCGTTAAGAAGAAAAAGTTCTCTTATTTAAAAGATACACTTTTCTTTATGAGCTTAAAACTTGGAATGTTTTAATACAAGCTCACGACCGAGAAAAATTAATTTCTCGTTACAAGGATAAGCTATCTTTAAAGATAAGCTTTCCAAAAATTGAAGTCCGAGTTACAGTCTGATATTTTAACTGTAAGTCATTGTGCATGAGCTTAAAAACTTCGAATGTTTTTAATATTAGCTCATGCCCGAGAAAAAATAATTTCTCGTTGTAAGGATAAGTTTATCATCGGTGATAAACGTTCCTTTCTTTGAAGAACGGGTCATCATCTGATATTTAATGATGAGCCTTATACATGAGCTTAAAACCTTTGAATGGTTTTTGGATAAGCTTGTGTCCAAGAAAACTTAATTTCTCGTTAAGAGGGTAAGTTATCGTTGCGTAGATAAACTTCCCTGTCTCCGAAGTCCGGGTCATCGTCTGTCATTTAACGAGGAGCCATATACACGAGCTTAAAAACTTTTGAATAGTTTTAAGTTTAGCTCGTGTCCGAGAAATTTTAATTTCTCGTTTTGAGGGTAAGTTATCGTTGACGAGATAAACTTCCCTTTCTATGAAGTTTGGGTCACAGACTGTAATTTGAATGTAAGCCATTGTGCATGAGCTTAAAAACTTGGAATGTTTTTATATTAGCTCATGCCCGAGAAAAATTAATTTCTCGTTGTTAGGATAAGTTTATCATCGGCGATAAACTTTCCTTTCTTTGATGAACGAGTTACAGTCTGTGATGTGACTATAAGTCCTTTACACGAGCTTAAAACCCTTGAATAGTTTTAAATGTAAGCCCGTGTCCGAGAAAATTTAATTTCTCGTTTTGAGGATAAGTCATCATCGGGATGAACTTTCCTGTCTTTTGAGAGCGAGTTACAGTCTGTTATGTGACTGTAAGTCCTTTACACGAGCTTAAAACCCTTGAATAGTTTTAAATGTAAGCTCATGTCCGAGAAAATTTAATTTTTTTGTTTTGAGGATAAGTCATCATCAGGATGAACTTTCCTGTCTTTTGAGAGCGAGTTACAGTCTGTTATGTGACTGTAAGTACTTTACACGAGCTTAAAACCCTTGAATAGTTTAAATGTAAGCTCGTATCCGAGAAAATTTAATTTCTCGTTTTGAGGATAAGCCATCATCGGGATGAACTTTCCTGTCTTTTGAGAGCGAGTTACAGTCAGTTATGTGACTGTAAGTCCTTTGCACGATGTTTACCTACGAATCCCCTGAGACACTTGTTTATCTGATATCAGCTTCTTTAGTAACCAAACTCTGAGAGTGTCCTTAGTTGAACGATATACAATGATTGGACCGCTTCGTTCTTTTGGAACATAAACTTTGGTACCTGCATTCTCATTAGGAATTTGCATGCTTTGATATGGGTTAGCGATATCTATCTTAGAAGCAAGTGGGGGTTCACAGTTGTCTTTTCTTGTTCCAGAGGCGACCTGAGTGGATGATTCACTTGTCTTAGTTGGCAAACGTTTCCGTTTATAGAAAACCTTGAGTTCAGGCTTAAGTGATGTATCATCCTTTTCAATTTCCTCCCTAGCAGTCTTAGTAGAATCGGAGATTATCCTAGTTAAAGGGCACTCGTTTCCTACAAGGGTGAAATTTCTACCAGTGCGGCGCCACATTTTACCAATGGGTTTGATTTTGGCAACCCACTGGGATTTAAGTCTAGCACGGGAGTTCACCTCATTAAGTAGTTTCTTGATACAAGAATCATGATTTGTCGTAAAGACACATTTTCTACATGTTTTACAAGTAGCATATTTAATGTCCGAGTAAGATCTAGAATTCCTGGACGATTGATTGATGCTCCTAGGATTTGACATGCTACGGTTAGCAGTGTTGGAAAATCTAGAAGGCATCTGTCTAGGTTTGAAATTCCTATCTCTTACTTGTGTCTTTTGCTTAACTTCCCTCAGACCAGATTTATGGTGAACGTCATTTGAACTAGTTCTAGACGTGGTCTTGGTATTTTTAGAGAAACTCGAGGCAATCATGTGATTAGGTCTTGCTAAAGCTGTTTTGGTCACATTGGGCCTAGTTGCAGGAGTGACTGGTCTAGAAAAGTGAACCAAATCAACTTGGGAGGCAAACCGCGGTCTCTAGGATTGTGGTCGCTCATATCTAAATGCAGTCGGTTGTCTAACGAACTGATTTGTAGGCGGTTTCCCCAAGATTGATGGTTTTTCAAGCTTAGTGTCCACACTAGTTCCTTTGGTTTTCCTCAATTCGTTTTTCAACGCAGCTATAGCAAAGACCTTTTCCTGTACTTGAGCTTTTAAGGTCTCATTCTCTTTGAGCAATTCATCTTGGAATGCCAACTTAGATTTAAGCAGCTTAATTTGTTTCAAAAAATTATCATTTTCAGCTTTAGAATCTAGAACTGTTTGATCCAATTTTCGTTCAAGAACAACATTTGACTTTTCTAGTTTTTCAAAATATGTTTCAAATTTGTTCGTTTTCTTCGAAAATTCAAGATTGGCATTCTCAAGATCTTTAGATTGCTGAGCTACGATTGTTTCAAGCTCTTTATCTTGGAATCGGATTCAGTCAATGAAGCAGTTATAAGACAATTATCATGATGTTTAGCATTTTGAACACTTTCTCCCCCATTATGACTCACATCGGATGATTCAGAAGTTGTATTTCTATCACTCTTTTCCATCCCATGTTTGTCATAATTAGGTTCAGAATGCTCAATATGCGGCATTTCATCGGCATATACATCATAAACAACATTACATTGTACCATGTTCGCAGGCTCTTCGTCATAAACGGGTAAAATGTCATCAAAAGAGATCTCGTGAACATTCCCTGACGTTCCGCTGGTATCATGTTGTCCTCTTGATTCCGTGCTCTTGCCATCGCTAGGCTTCAAGTTGTCAATCGTATGACCATTCTCCTCTTGCATCTGCATCATAGATTCTTGCACTCCATTATCATACGCTTGCTGAAGTCTGGATATTTCATAAATCAAAGACGAAACCGATGTCATAAATTTCAACAGTGTATCACGGAATTCTTTAACCTCATTATGTGTGTATTGAAGAAATGACCGACATATCCCTAAGTTGTCAGACTTAATGATATTGAATTGGAGGAGAGGCGTAAGTTGTGTCACAAGAGCCTTATAAGAAAGTGCCGATGCAGAGTGATTAAAGTCTTTTTTTTGAAGTTGATCAGCAAGTTGGTGCAAGTTGAGGAATAGTGAATCGATGAATGCATGATGATTTTGACCAAAGAGTGTCACGAATTCGCTTCCTCCTTGAACCCATGCAATGGTCATAAGATGTGACTGAAGTAGTCGACATGAAATTATACCACTTTCTCTAGCTGTGTCTTGCATGTGATGCAAGTCTCCCTCTTGAAATTTCGAATTCAACGAATCCATTGAGAGTTCGATGACAAATTCATGTGATTGTAGTTGTATTCGGAATTTTACAATTCGTGAGGAAATCGTGAAGTCGAATTTACGAGATTTTACACCCCAACCAATTAATAAACCGTAAAACTTCGTCACAATCCTCGTTTGATGATATAACTCTTTACTCGGCTCAAAAATTGTTGTCGGCTCAAACGATGAGAAATTAAATCGGAGTCCAATTCTACCGCGGTTCTCTCCAAAAAGAAAGCCCGTAAACTAATGAAACCAACCTTCGGGTAATCTAGTGAATGGCCTGACAACCAATATAACTAAATTTCTTTGACACAACCCGATTTAACTTAGCCAAAATCGTTAATAACTTACTCGTGAATAATTTTCGTCCACAATAAATTATTCGTGAATAACTTGCATTCACTATATTGCCACGTCAAATAGCCTACCCGGTCTATTTATGATGAGATTTAGCTGTTGTCACTATATTCACTATATTCACTATATTGCCACGTCAAATAACTTGATGAGATTTAGTTGTTGTCAGATAGCGAAAGTTATGGCCCATCAAGAGTTCACAATATTGCATTCACTATAAGTCCTACAAATCCTAATCTTTCTCATTCATTACTTACCATAATCTCATTTTATAATCAGCCGCTTTTTCTTATCATTTCTTTCTCCCAACCAAATCTCATCTCCGTCTAGGCTTTATCAATCTTTCAAGCTACCATCATAATTCATACACTACCAAATCTCATCTAACACAAACCCATAAATCATACGAATCCCACATATTAATCATACCCAAAAAATAATCAAAAACGAACCATAGAAGATGAATGCCTTCAACATCTATAATTGGTCGCAGGTAGGTATGAATGGTTTTATGTTTGCATGTGATAGATTTCGATTTTGAACGAATCAAAGACAGATGTGAGCAATATCGTTCATGATCAATCTTTAAATTTCGTAAATTAAACGAGGGTAATCCTTTATATAGATCGATGATGATTAAAGTTTCGTGGGAAAGATCTGTAATTGGTCACGATCTAATAGATCCAAACGAACAATCTGAGATCGAGTTTGACTTTGAGTTTTTGAGTTTTTGAGTCTTGATGAGGAGTTTTTGAGGTTGATGTTGTGGATGTGTTTGTCGTTCTGACTCAGTCGAGAGGCTAGGCTTTTTGTGTTGATGTTGTTGGTTTGAGTCGAGTTAGATGAGACGAGGATGAGACGAGGGTGAGGTGTTGTTTGGGTTTTGTTGGTCAGTGATTTTGTTTTTGGTGTGACGAGTCGAGTCGAGGGAGTGTTGGGTGAGTCGTGAGTCAAGAGTATGAGGTCAGTTGGAGTCGAGTCTTGTCTTTTTGGTGTTGTCGAGTCGCGAGTGATGTTCGAGGCTATGGGAGTCTGTGTTTGAGTCTCTGGTTTTGTCTGTTGGTTAGAGTCGAGTCTTTGGGTCCTGTTGGTCGAAAATGGGTGTGGTGAGGTGTTGTTCGAGTCGAGGGAGGTTGGGTGAGTCAAGTCTGGGTCGAAAGGTTAGGAGTCGAGGTTGGGTGGGTGTGGGAGTCGAGGGTGTGACGTGAGAAGTGTATCGAGTCGAGGGTCTAGTCTTTGTGTGAAGTTGAATCAGAAGAGACTCTTTTTTGAGATTAGATTTGTAGAGATACAATTGAAAACTGATTTTGAGATATGTTGATATTGAAAGTTGAGGCAGATAGTGTGGGACAAACGCAATGTAAAAGGACAAAAAAAATGCGTCGCAATATAAAAAAATAAAAAGAAAGACTATCACAATATTGAAAAAGTAGCCATCGCAATCTGAAAAAGTAACAGATCTATCGCAATATCCTAACACCTGTCGCAAAACTGTCGCAAAGTTGTCGCAAAGTTGTCGCAAAGCAGTCGCAGTATGCCAAACTGTGTCGCAATATCACAAGAAAAGCTGTCGCAATAACTCAAGAAGCGTCGCAATATGTAAACCCTAGGTTATTGCGACGGGAAAAGTGTCGCAATAGTACAAAATTATCCCAAATTCCACTTTTTTCCACTTTTTTCGGATAAAACCCAACAAATTCGAGATTTTAATCTAAAAAATGATCCAATCACCCAAAATTTTTGCGTTTTTAACCAAAGAAACAATACCAAATCACTACCACAACTATGTAGATGATTTGTATCAAGATTAAACCATAAAAAAACACAAAAAAAAAATTGGATCGAATGATTTTGAATCAAAATAGACAAATCAATGATGAACAAACACAAGAACAACCTAATAAACCATGGATCTTAATACCATTTGTAGTGTTGGGTATAAATTAAGGTCAGATCACTTGAGCGCTGACAAGAACAAATCAAGCGTTGACAGGAACAAAGCAAGCGCTGACAGCCCAAGCGTTGACAAGTTAAAGTCAAGCGTTGATAGATTGAAGACAAGCACTGATGGAAGATATAAGCTACACGTTTATTATATTCTAGAATACTTCTAGTAAGGATAGAAACGACAATGTATTTTCTATGTTTATCTTTACCTAGAATAGTTGATACGTAGCTTATTATACAAGGCTTCTTAGTCTATAAAAGAAGGCCTTTAGGTTAATGTTTAATATCAAGTTTTATATAAGTTTTCATTCGTAAACATCTTTCATTGTAAGCAAGTTCGACATTCATAATCAAAGTGAAAGTTTTGTTTACATCTTGTGTTCTTGTTTAAGTGTTAAATTCCGCATAACACTTAGATTCACAAAGCATATAACAAAGGTTTCTCTACGTGTTATACTTGATCTAATCTCGTATACACAAAGCTAATCGATCTAAGTTTGGGATCAACAAGTGGTATCAGAGCTTGTTGAGGAACTTTTGATCTTTGAAGAACACCAGAACGATACACGAACACCAAAACCCTAATTTTCTCAAAACCCTAAAAACATCATGTCTGAAGCAATAACCTCCTCCTCTTCACCCTTACCAAACATCAAGATTCCCATGCTTGATGCAACCAACTTTGACTTATGGAAGTTCAACTTTGAACAATATCTGGGGATCTTTGATTACACACTCTGGGAGATTATTGAATATGGAAACTCATTCAATAAGGCTCAAAAGATTCAGGATGCCATTACTCAAAGATCAGCTGTTGAAGGATGTCCTGATGAAGATAAGAAAGAAAAACCTGGAGATGGTAGAGCTGTAGGTGCTGAAGATATTGCAAAGAAAAGGGTTGACATGAAAGCCCTAAATATTCTGAAAGTCTCTTTGGGACAAGAAAATCAGCACAAATATAGAGGATATGAATCTGCTAAGGATCTTTGGGAAGCAATTGAAGTTGCATATGGTGGTAATGCAGACACTAAGGAAGAAAAGAAAAAGCAACTTCTGCATGATTATGTTGTCTTCAAAGCTCAGCCCAATGAGAAACTGAGTAGTGTGAGAAGCAGATTGCTTGACATCACAAGCAAGTTGTCCTTCATGGGGACACAAGTTGGTGATGTTGACACCAATGCTACCTTTCTGAAAAGTCTTGGTGAGGCATGGAAGATTGAGGCAAGATCTATTCTTGCCAATAATACTTACAAGAGCTCCTCGTTTGATGACATCTACAACAAACTAAGACTGTTGGAAGATGAAACTCTTTCAGCACATGGAAGCAAAGCTAGCACCAGCAACATGGCCTTCTTCTCTCATAGTGAAGGCCAATTCAATCAGAAGGACTCCTTTATGCATCCAGTTACTGGATCATCATTTGTCAGTGCTGGAACAAGTCCTGTCAACGTCTCCTTTTCAGACGCTGACACATTCATGAAACCTGCTGGTTTGGATTTGGATACTGTGTGTGCTTACATTGCTTCTTTGCCCAATGGTTCAGTGATTACATATGAGGACCTTGAGCAGATAAGTGATGAACACTTGGAAGAGATGGACATCAAGTGGAACATGGCTCTTGGTAGTATAAGAGCAAATAGGTGGAATAGAAGGTTCAAGAAGAAGATGACCTTCAATGCTAAAGACACTGCTGGATTTGATAAATCCAAAGTTGAATGCTACAACTGTCATCGTATGGGACACTTCATGAGGAAATGCAGATCTCCTAGAAGATCTGATGCTGGTAAACCCTCAAGTCAGGTTGTTAAAGCTCAGGATTCCAAAGCCATGGTTGCAGTTCAAGGAATTGATGGTACTGGATGGGATTGGAGCTATCTGGCTAAGGATGCTGAAGAGGACAAAGCCTTGATTGCTGATATTGAAGAAGAAGAGCATGTTGAATATGCTCTCATGGCACACTCCTCCTCTTCATCTGATAATGAGGTATATGATGATGCTTTTTGTAGCAAAGGTTGTAGGTTAAACACTGATAGACTTAACAAAGAGGTGTTAAAACTAAAAGATGATATGAGCACTGAAATGTGTAAATTGTCTAATTACCAACTAGCTCTTACTGAAACTGAGAAAACTGTTTCTGAATACAAGAAAATGGAATTTGATTTAAAAGATAAGATAAATATCTTAAAACATGAGCTAGAGGGTAGTATGGATATTAGAAATATCATGACAAAGATCAATAGAGACCTACAGGCTAAGTTAGATGAGGCCATTAAGAATAAAGATAATGTTGACCTCAAGATTCAAAGATTTGATAGAGCCACCCAAGCCCTAGGAGACTGTGTAGCTAAACAAAGGGATCCTAAGGACATGACTAGGATTGGGATGAATGATTACTCTCTGGTTCCACCACCAGCTGGTGACTTCTATGATGTCCTTAGAAAGGATTTGTCTTGGACTGGTATACCAGAATGCCAAGAAGAGGAATTCTCTCCTCCACCAAGAGTTGTCACTCCAGTTGAAGAGTATCAACAAAAATTGACTGACCTAAATGAGTGGAAGAAAGCTAACCCTACTTTGTTTGTTAAGGGAGGTTTGCTATGTGAAAGTCCAAATGAATCACCACCCATTAAGGTTACTCACCCAGTTACTGGTAAAGCTGTTGACCTAGGCTCCAACACTGTTAGAAGACCTACCATTAAATATGCAGAGATGTATAGGAATAATAGGTCACCCAAGAGCCAAGTTAACAATCATGGGACATGTTTCTTCTCTTCTAGACCTAAGAGTGTGCCTAAGAAAGCCTGTTATACTTGTGGCAGCTTTTCACATTTGGCATACAAGTGTGTCAACGCTCCCAAAGCCAGCGCTGATAGGAACAATTTCAGCGCTGATAGGAAGAAAGTTAACGTTGTTAGGAAGTCAAACGTTGTCAGACCTAAACCTTGTGTGCAGCAAAGTCCACAGGTGATTAGACCTGCCCCATTCTTCTCTAGAAGGTCTAACACTCATGGACAAAGACCTTTTCAAAAGACAAACACCTGGTCAAATAGGCAATGGGTTACTGTAGCAAACCCTAGGTTCAACGCTGACAAGGGTAATTTCAGCGTTGACAGGACAAAATCCAACGCTGACAGAAACGTGACCAGACCTAAATATTTGCAGCCACAAGGTAAGGGGTCTAAAGCTTCTTCAAGCTTAACATGGAGACCCAAGAAAGATCAAAACCCTAATAATAATGGAATTTCAATGACTTGCAATAGATTTAATTACATTTCAAAGGTCATTACAAAACCAATTGGGGTTAACTGGGTATTTCATCCTAAAAGGGATAAGAATGGGGTTGTTGTGAGAACTAAGTCTGTTCTTATTGAACAACCAGATGAATCCAAGTCTTCTGAGACTTGGGTTCCCAAAGAAAACTAATTTGTTTTCTTTATGTGCAGGGCATTCAAAAGCAGATCAATGATTATGGATATTGGGATAGTGGATGCTCAAGGCACATGACAGGAAAGGAAGACTATCTGACAAACTTCACTCCTATTAAAGATGGTGATAAGGTATACTTTGGAGGGGGATACAGCACCATCACAGGCAAAGGAACCCTTCTCACCAACAATCTATTTTTTGAGAACGTCTTCCTGGTAAAAGAACTGGATTATAATCTGTTTAGTGTATCACAAGTGTGTGATAACAAAAATAAGGTTCTTTTCACTGATACTGAGTGTTCGGTGTTAAGCAAGGATTTTAAGATCCCTGATGAGAAGTATATTGAGTATAGAACACCTAGGCATAAGGACATATACAATGTGAATTTAAATGGGATTAAAGTGAATACAAATATGTCTTGTTTTTATGCTAAGGCCTCAGTAGATGAAAGTAATTTGTGGCACATGAGACTAGGGCACATAAATATTAAAAATATAAATAGACTTGTGAGGCTTGGTTTAGTTGATGGTTTGCCTAAGAAGGCCTTCCACAATGACCACTCTTGTGTTGCATGTCTTAAAGGCAAGCAGCACAAGGTCTCATTCAAGTCCAAGCAGGTGCATACTAGTTCCAGACCTCTTCATATGCTTCACATGGACCTCTTTGGTCCAACTAATATAGAAAGTTTGAATGGCAAGTCATATTGTTTTGTTGTCACTGATGACTTTTCTAGGTTTACTTGGACATTCTTTCTAGCTATGAAGAGTGACACAGCTGATGTTCTTATTGAATTTATCACTTAAATTGAGAAAAGGTCTGGGAATGAGGTTAAGATGCTTAGGAGTGATAATGGTGGAGAATTTAGGAACAAGAAGCTAGATGATTTTTGTGCCAGGAAGGGAATTACTAGGCAATTTAGTATTGCTAGAACCCCACAACAAAATGGGGTTGTTGAAAGGAAGAATAGAACTCTAATTGAAGCAGCCAGAACAATATTGGCTGATGCTCACTTTCCCATAGCCTTTTGGGCTGAGGCTGTTAATACAGCATGCTATGTGCAAAATAGAGCATTGGTTAACAAAATTCAGAACAAAACACCTTATGAGTTACTTTGGGGAAGAAAACCTAATATTGGTTTTCTCAGACCTTTTGGTTGTCATGTAGTAGTTTTAGATACTAGTGATGCCTTAGGAAAATTTAGTGCAAAAGGTGATGAAGGTTACTTCATGGGGTATTCAGTGCAGAGCAAGGGTTATAGGGTTTATCTTAAAGAGGACAAACGTATTGTTGAAAGAGTACATGTTAGGTTCTTAGAGAATAAACCTAGTGATCCTAAAAGTGGTCCTAATTGGTTGTTTGATTTGGAACCCTTGTCTAGAACTTTAAATTATATGCCTGTCACTAATCCAGACATTGTGAAGGTAACTTCAAATGTTGTGGAGGAACAAGTTGTTAATGTTTCAGGTACACAGGTTGACGAGAGGGTTGGATCACAAGCAGAAAAGGCATCTCCTACATTTGAATATGTCACAATTCCCATTTGGACAGATGCTTTTGCTGCTGCTGCTGCTGGACAAGATAATGGTGGTCTTCAAATACCACCAGATACAAACATGCATGGTTCTTCAGGCGCTGACAAAGGCAAATCTAGCGCTGACAAGACCAATTCAGACGTTGACAACAACATTTCAAGCGCTGTTAGCCCAGACGCTGACAACCAAGATTCAAACGTTGACAACACTTATGGGCATCTTTTCTCTTCCAGTTTTGAACAAGGTGGACCTTCCAATGTTCATGAAGAGATTCCTGTTGCTCAAAGAGAGTCTGATGAAGAAGATATTGGCAACATGGAGCGTGAAGTTGAGGACACCAGACTTTTTGAAGGAGGAGTTCTCACTTCCACAATGAAGAATCACCCCACATCTCAGATCATTGGTGATATTATGACTCCAGTTCAGACCAGAAGATCTCACCAAGGTCTTGGTGGATTTATTGCCAATATACACAAGAAGGTTGATACCCCTCTTGTGCAAGCATGTTTGTTTGCATGTTTTCTGTCACAAGAAGAACCCAAGAAGATATTTGATGCTCTTAAAGAACCAAGTTGGGTGGAAGCAATGCAAGATGAGCTTCACCAATTTGCAATTCAGGATGTTTGGGAGCTGGTTGATTGTCCTAGACATGTCAGACCTATAGGGACAAGATGGGTTCTCAGGAACAAAAGAGATGAAAGAGGTATTGTGGTCAGAAACAAGGCAAGGTTAGTGGCTCAAGGTTATACACAAGAGGAGGGGATAGACTATGAGGAAGTCTTTGCACCAGTTGCAAGGATTGAAGCTATTCGGATTTTTCTAGCCTATGCATCTTGCATGGGCTTCACAGTCTATCAAATGGATGTCAAAAGTGTATTCTTGTATGGCACCATTGTTGAGGAAGTTTATGTCATGCAACCTCCTGGTTTTGAGGATCCAGAGCATCCAGATAAAGTGTATAGAGTCAAAAAGGCTATGTATGGCCTTCATCAAGCCCCTAGAGCATGGTATGGTACTTTGTCTACCTATTTGGTGGACAATGGATTCAAGAGGGGCACCATAGATCAGACACTATTTACAAAGAAGAAAGGCAAAGATGTGTTGCTTGTGCAGGTCTATGTTGATGATATCATTTTTGGGTCTACTGATCCAAAGATGAGTGAGGATTTCTCCAAGCTTATGACAGACAAATTCAAGATGAGTGCTATGGGGGAGATGAACTTCTTTCTTGGTTTACAAGTTCAGCAGAAAGAAGACGGTATCTTCATCTCCCAGGACAAATATGTTGCTGAAATCTTGAAGAAGTTTGGCTTTTCTCCACATGAAAAGAGGGCTACTACTCCTATGGATAGAGAACACCCTTGGGGAAAGATTGGAGATGGGAAAGATGTTGATGTCAGGCATTATAGATCCATGATTGGATCCTTGATGTATCTTACTGCTTCCAGACCTGATATCATGTTTGCTGTATGTGCTTGTGCACGTCATCAAGTGACTCCCAAAGAATGTCACATTTATGCTGTGAAGAGGATCTTTAGGTCCTAAGATGTTTCCCTAGTCTTGGTTTGTGGTACCCAAAGGATTCACCATTGGAGTTGATTGCATATTCAGATAGTGATTATGGAGGTGACAAGTTTGATAGGAAATCCACAACTGGTGGATGTCAGTTTCTTGGGAGCAGATTAATATCTTGGCAATGCAAGAAACAAACAGTGGTGGCTAACTCTACAACTGAAGCAGAGTATGTGGCTGCAGCAGTGTAACACCCCCAAATTTATACAACTCAGTACAACGGAAGACTCGTTGGTGTTACGGGATAGCACATTACTCACATCATACACAACGCATAAAAATCGCGTCGTTTATTTATAAAGCATTTCCATTCATAATTGTCAAAGTTACATCGGTCCTAAGTCATTATATTTCATACAAAGTTTTACAAAGTATTTGAATGGAAAAATATTGTTTAAGTGCGGGCCATGAATTCTTGTCGTCTTCCCGAGAATTACCTTCAAGTACCTGAGATAAAACATGTTAAAGGAAAAGGTCAGCGATAACGCCGAGTGAATTCATAGAGTTTAATAAATTCCATCAATATAACTTTGGTATAAAATTAGTACCAAAAATCAATTTGTACAAATCGTTGTAATAGGCCGTAAAATAGCCAAAAATCATTTTATACAAATCTTTGTAATAGGCCATAAAATAGCCAAAGTCATTTTATATAAATCCTTATCGAAAATCATAATATAGGCATTTGCCTTAAAAATTATTATACGAGCCAATGTCGTAAAAACATCATACAATACGTCTTATAACGTTGTATGCAAATAAAAATCGTTATATGAATATGGTTATGAAAACCAAAACACGAACATAATATCAATAGTATGACCCAGTATTGCTAGTCAGGCAATACATCGTAATTCGGAGCGTCTAATAATATTTTGGTGATTGGATTATTATAAGCCGCATGACATTGTTACCTTACTAAAACCAAAACGGGTAGCTAACCCGATACCAATTTTTGCCCATCTAAAGTAGCGTGTCGTCACAAAGGTCACGCTATGGAAATCTTCTCATACATTAATTCGCTTACCAATCAATGTGGCACGACGGGGATCAACCGTCAAGGCGCGAACTGGGGTGATCGTCCCCAAATAGTACTATTAAATGCATAAGCGTCTACCAACTCCCGGTAGTTCACAATTCATGCTAATGGGACTTTTAGTGACATAACCTTATTTTAATAATCCATTTAATTTCATCTATCGGGTCCATTAATCATTTATCGGGTCATATAATCGGGTCATTCAATCATTCGGGTCCAAAATCAATAAACAAACAATCGGGACAAATGGTGTCCAAACTTTTATAAAAACTAACATGTTATCTCCCTCGCGGGTTTATAAAGCATTTATAAAACATTTAAAAGAGTGCGAGGCTATGAACTCACGTTGATGTGGGAAGGCGGGTTATCGGCAATTCGGACGTACGGTACGTGCTTCAATCACGGAAACCTAGACAAATAATACTCGGTCTTAGACGTTTGTCTAATGACTTTATAAAAATATCAATTATGTATACATATGATGATTATATATATATGATGATCAAGTGGGTTTACATATTCTCGTTTACTCCTTTTAGTGTTATATGTCGATAACTTTTATATTAGTTTACAAGTTTTACCCGTTTACGTGTCTTAAGTCCGATAAGCTTATTATAAGTTCTTAACTTGTTTTAATCCTTTTCACACTTATATTATCAGTATTTAATCTTTACAAGTTGTGCCCAAATGGGTTAAGTCCAATAACAAGTTTATAAGTGTTCTAGTCCATTTTTGTTGTATTATTAGTCCAATAACGTTAATTTAGTCCGTTAACGTCCGTATTTCTTATAGTTCGGGTTTTATCGGTTTTTACTTGTATTAGTTACTTATACATCAGTATATGACTTTTATAAACTTTACATTAGACGGGTTTGGTCGTCTAAGTTTTATTTGGCGAAAAACGTTAATTTTACGGCAATAGCCGAAAAAGTCGTAAAAATCAAGTTTATTGTTTTTATTACTTATAAACATTATTTCACCACCAATTATATAATTTATCCATTTGATTAACCTTTTATATATATTTATATAAATAATTTTTATAAGTTAGTGGGTTTTTATTTTACATTTTATATATTAAAATGTGAGTGCTTATATAATAGTATTATTCTTTAATTTCCAAAAATCTGATTTTTAACTTCATCTTCACCAAAACTGCCATATCTTGAGTTCTATATGGAGATAGAAGCTCAAATTTTTATCACATAAACTACATGATATGTGCTACATTTAACTCTTCTATAGCTACTGTTGAATCATCTTTTAAATATTTTCTAAAAATCGTCCAAAACAGTAACTTCAGATTTATACCCTAAACTTGTTTTGATCATATCTCACTCATTATTTTGATTCCATTGCATGGCCAACTCTCACATGTGTACAAGACCCATAGCTTACTGTAAATCCATTCTACTTCATCATTTTATCAGATTACCATATAGTTCTTTACTGTTTTATACAGTCATCAAATTTAACCAAGATTTTAACCTTGTTTCTTATGGTTTTTCACCTTTTTATCCATGATTATCAACAAGAAATCCCCACATAACATTTTTATCATCATATAATCATCATAAATATACAATAGGAAATAAAATACATGTTTACAAAATCAAAATAACAAGAAGATGAGGAGGACAATCTTTATACCACCAAGTTGATGTAGGTTATGGTTTGGACATGGTTTTTGATGGAGAAGCTTGTGAATAACCATGACCATCTTCAAGATCACCATTCTTCATGTACTCCTTGTGGAAAATCAGCCTTAGTACTCCATGGAAACTCCTCCATGGATGATATAATCACCACCATTCAAGAGAGCTTCAAGAGGACATCAACATGTGTATGAATAACATGAGATTTCATGGCTGAAATTGATCAAAAGTGGTATTTTTGTGAGGTATGGGACGGCACAATGAGTTAGAGAGAGGTTTGAGAGAGAGTTGTTTGCATGTGTGAATGAAGTGGATGGTTTTAGCTTATGGTTTTGATGGAAAGTGGGGAAAAGTAGCTTACATTGTAAGCTTACAATGACAAGTGTATAACTTGTTTGTAAGGCTTTGACACATAAAGGGGATGGTGTGGCATGCTTGGGCCGGTTTTGATGGGGGTGGGACAAGTGTCCCACTTTTCTCATCCCCATTTATTTACGGGTACTTCTCGATTCTAGTTTCCTCGATTTGCGTGCCCTCGGGTCGTTTTACGAAAAACGATTTTATAAATTATGAATCAACGTCACAAAACGAATCCAATATTGTTTCATCAAAAACGGAGTTCGAAAACGTAAATACGTAATCCTAGGGTTTCCGGTTTAGTCGTAAAGGACGTTAAAATAAAATCGTAAGTCCTAATCTCTTCTCGTAAATTTGTGAGTTTATGAACTAACACAAATTTAAAACTCCAAAATAATATTCACGGATAAATTTATTTTCTGAAGTGTCGGACTGTCACCAAAGACGGTGTATGTAAACGTAAGCACGTAACGTTGAATCCTCCGGTTCAGATGTAGTCGACGCTACTTCAAGACGAAAATCCAAATTTCTTCCCAAAAATAAGTGAGTTCATATTGTATCATTAAAATAATATTTTCAAATAATATTTGAGAATAAAATATCAATCATAAAGTGACGGATTGTCACAGCATTTACCTCTAAACAGGATCTTTGTCCTCAAAGATCATCTTACCTTACTACTCGCTTCTTATAGAGTTAAAGCCATGTGGGTATTTCCTCCACATTCGGTCTTTTCTCACAAGTGCAATTCATTATAATACGCGAGTTTCATCAGACATAACTACAGGAATAAGATCAGGCTTAATGTTGACTTACTTTCTCTATCCATGATGTTCACGGGTTTTTGATGAATGCAACTTTTCGCCGATCTAAGATCTATTAAGAATAATCAGAATTTCACTTGATAGATATTCCATCAAGTTCGATTTACGAAACATAATTTACGCGGTTCTTGAAGTCCTAGGGTAGATCCAGCTTATATGCCTTTCAAACCAATCTTTTACATCATCTCAATGGTCCCATACAACGGGGACTTATATCCCATGATTTGTCAGATCATGAATTCATTTTCCTAAGGTTAAAATTTTTGGCATAACTTCGCTACCCATTTGGCACTTCAAGATCTACATTTCATATCCACATAACCTCCTGCCCACCATCGGCAGTTAATAATCAAATCCTAATTTCAACAATCATTTCAGATCTCGCGGGTCGGGTATTTTGCAAGGATAGGTTCGCCATCATAGGAAACCTTAAGCCTAAAATACATGTCCAACTCACAACGGATGTATGTCGGGTGTCTTCATCTCAACTCTTGCTTACAGATGCTCTAAGATTTAGATCCTAACAAGATTTGATCTCAATCCTAACACGATAATTATCAAAGATAATCTCTCCAAAGGAAAACGATTATACGGTCTATCACCAAAGGTCAATCATTCAAACATAAAACAGCACTTATAGTATTTTGTATCGTTACTTTACCTCGTCCCTTCGATTGGGGTGGTACATAGTACTCTCATCAAGGTTCGTTCTCAATGACTTCTGAGCAAATCTCTAGAAATTCGATGCGAAGCGAGGATCTTGATATAGATGATCGATACAGGCACGCTATGTTTACACAACTCTTTTGCATTTATCATTAACGAGAATGATATTAGCAGATTTGGTCAGTCTGTCGACGATGACCCAAATCGAATCAAATTCAGATGATGACCTTTGCAATAGCTAGACGTTTACTAATGTATGAGGCGATCTCTGCCTTCATAATTGCCATTAGTACAACTTTTTCAAACAAAGATACTTTTAGTCAAAAATGACATACGTATAATACTTATACTTACAAATTCCAACATAACTACATCTCACAATCCTCCATATTTAGGCAACCACAAGTGGCCTTTAAAACATTTAACGCTATTGGCTTCTCAATTTTAATGGTTCACATTAGTCGCGAACCCCTCTTTATTATCTATATTATCCTTTTTACAATCATTGTTTATTTTTATATCGTTCGGCAATTTATTTTGCACCTTCATTATTTAAGAACATGTCCTAATTGGTTCTTTATCTTTTATACATAATGTGTCGGTATCTATATTCACTTCTCATGATGATATAATTATCATGTTCACAATTCACTCAGATATTCTTTCTATATTATGCGCCAGAAATTACGTTCACTTTCCTCAAGAAATAAATGTCACAACCGTATTTATTCAAAACTTCTTTCTTCATATCTTCTATGTTTTAGTTTCGTCTCATCTATCATTTTTATCCGTTTTACTCAATCTGTCGTCTAAAGCGTCGATAATTATTATAATTAATTAACTAATAAATTTTCAATTTTTATGAAATGTAAACATAAAAAGTTTTTAAATTTTCTCAGTTCGACCAATTATATAAAATGTTCAAAATAAATTTGGATTTAATTAACAAGATTTTTGTTGATTTATCGACAATATTTAATAAGATTCGTAAATGTTCGAAAAACCTTTGTTTATACTTTGGTCAAAGTTTTCTTAGTTTGAAAAGCAAAAATTGTCGTTTTAAGTTTTCAGGTTATGGTATAAATGGTTTCCTCAATCCCTTTTAGGTTATCTTGAGGTATACCCAAACATTTACCCCTAAACAGAAGTTTAGTTAAATGGTTTGTGTATAAGGGAATAATCCCTTTAAAAATCCTTTATTAAAATATTTGTCAAAACATATTTCCATTTCTTTTTGGTAAAATCCAAAGTCTTAAAAGGGCTCTTAATTTTTGAAGAGTCTATATGCATACATCTTACCATTATTAATCCAACGGTCCTTTTATGTAAAGGATTAAGTCCTTAATCACATGTTAAATATATAAGGTACATGTTTTCATTGTTTGGCAAGTTCAGGGCAATCTATAAATAATTATTAACTCATTATTATTCGTATTAACAAACAAATAGTCCTTAATGATCACGAGCATGAATTTATCAATTTACAGCCTACACAAGTGATTCACCAAATTTATGAATGCTACATGTGCATTGTCAATCCAAACGACATCACGTGAAACTCGTAACGTTCATCACAAGTACCGGATGTAGTGATTGGAATAAATAATCTTCTTCGCGGATTCGAAGTTGATGATAACCATGCCACGGATCAAATCTTAAAAACCTTGTAAATGATCGAACAAATCTTCCATTTCGAGTTATGGATATCGTTTTCGATTGTCAATTTACTCACTCACGGTAATCTATAAATATAAGGAAAGATAACACCATAGCTCTTCAGGATGACAGGCTTGGTATAATAAAATCTTTCTCCGACAACTCTCTATTGTACGGTAATTCCTTAAATTCAGATGGTGCTGACGTACAGTGCACAAGCCACAGGTGCAGCACCGGGAATATAGTCAATACCAATTTCAACTTGCCTAAATGGCAAAAGTCTAGGTATTTCACCAACAAATACTTCCTAAAGTTTCAGATAACATAAACATCTTTTAATAAATTCATATTAACTTCTTCTAGATTACAATATCTATAACTATTTCACAATCATTCATGGTATAGTTTCAAATCTAAATACAGGATAAAATCATCCATCAAGAACTATTTAGATCATTTTTGATAATCAACATCTTATCATTTAGGGTATTCTACTCGAGTTCCCATCAATTGAGACAATGTCGTCATGTCATAATCAATCAATCCATTCTACCGGCATAACCAACTTTTCAGTTTCATTGCCGTCGATAAGATGTGAACTTCTCAAAATAATAATAATTCATAATCCTTCACAAATTCAGGGATATTAGGATACATAACTAACCTTAAAATAGTAAGGTCAACGCATAATCTATGCGAGAGAATTTCAAATCAGATACATACGAAAACATTTAACGAATAGGAAAACATCCCATGTTTTCATAATTTGAGTACGCATTCGAAAGCTCCTCGGATCGTTACCCAGGTCATTCAAATGAAATCAAATCAAAAGAAATGATGAGAACGTCAATACATCCAGTCGGGTATCAACACTCGGTAATCAAATACTTTTCCTAAGAATCTCACTACGGGAGAATTAGACAAGAACGGAATATCAATTTGTCAAGTAAGACAAATTCCACAGATGAGTAAATTCGACTTAGAAGAATAGATGCTACAGGCACATATGTAGGTGTCCCTAACACTATGTCCTTATTTTTCACTTCTTGCAGATCTCATTAAAATTTAATCTTTCACAATCCTCATAGAAAATGTAGTGTTTATTCATTAGTTTTATGGTGACTACTAATCAGTCTTGCATAGTCCATTCCAAATTGTATGTAGGCGCGCAACTATATACAATTTCAAGATAAACGATGCAATACTCAATTCGTCAAAACTTTATCATCATGTTTATAATAAAAACATTTACATGCTTAATTCTTAAATAAGAATCAAAATAAATTTACAAAGGTTTTCTTTGTTATGGAAACAACTAAGTTTTCCAAGGTGTTTTATAAACAACTTCATTTTGATAACAATCACTTATAAATCTTACTTTAAATAATCCTTATAGTGATGAGAATTAAATTTTCTCAAAGGATACCGTTTTAACTTTATAAAAACAATGTGTGATCTGCAAAAGAGTGACGAAGAGTTGTTCACCAAGAACTAACTACAATATGATAGGAAATGAGCTTTAGCCAAATAATCATGAGGTTCATGATCTTGATGGCACTCAACAAGAATAACCCACAACGTAACTCAAATATAGATGAGTACTTGCTCAATGGTTGCATCACTAATGCGAACATTAGGATGAAGCAATAAAAGATAGATATCATCGATACATGTAGGATTTAGCAATCAAAGGTAGTCTTTTTCATTAATCACAAACAAGTCAAAATTGTACCATAACACATTACGCGTCACTATGTCATACAATTCTCAAAACTCATCCTACCAACTGATATCTCAGTTAAGTTAGGGATTTTTTTAAAAGATAACACAATGAATACTAACCTACAAGAGTCATTAGGTGTTCCACATGTCCCAGAAGATCCATCGGTCTCAATTTAGAAGAAGATTTCTTCAATTTATTTCTTGGACACTGGGCATCCTCGTTAGTGGACAATGGTCTAGGAACAACCCTTAACACGAACTATCAATCAATCAAAACCTTATAATTCAATCACAGAACTTAATGACTTCCTCTTAACAATCTCATATTCCATACAAGTTAAATTTTACTTTATTCAAGTTTCAACCAATTTTATACTCAATTTGATATCCTACCTCATTATCCAATACTTCAACCTTATTTTTAGGCCTTAAAAGGGAAATAAAAGCTCAATATGAATCAATACTTAATTTCCAATCCTATAGCTCTTACAACAACAATTATCAAATGAGTCACTAATATGAAATGACTTGATCATTCAACTAGACTTCTCGGAAAGGTAATAGTGGCATGAGGCTTTTGGGTAATGGTTCCAATGACAGCCTCAAGTGCAACATTCACCCTTTCAATTTCAATTTAAGAATTGGATGACAACGAATCAGATGACATCTTTCTAGGTGATAACGTTTTGTCAAACTCCACTCTATAAGGAAAGATCGTCATGACATAGATATCATATTTAATCTCGCCAATTCTTCTTTCAATTTCATAATCAACTAATATCTACATTTCTACGAATATCAACCATTTGTTGGGATCATAAATATCCACAACTTGGTTTAGATCTAGGATAACTAGAATTCCTACGAGAATAGCTTCGATTGATTTGCTAGGGGAGTTAGGGTTACTTGTGACAATCTACGTTGTATAAATACCTCGTATAAATATAGAAATAATCATCAAACAATCATGTAATAAAATTACATCATATATATATAATCCAAGTTATATATATATAAAATAACACTTCTCAGTCTGGCCTTGTCGGTAACTCGGGAATTCTTCGGCACCGTTATAGTCAAAAGATTTTTAGACATTTTAGAAAAATGTTTATAGTTAAAAGATTTTGAAATGTTTTATTCAAAACCTTGGTTTTAAAAATCTTTCGTTCTCTATAACGAGAGCTCTGGTACCAAACTGTAACACCCCCAAATTTATACAACTCAGTACAGCGGAAGACTCGTTGGTGTTACGGGATAGCACATTACTCACATCATAGACAACGCATAAAAATCGCGTCGTTTATTTATAAAGCATTTCCATTCATAATTGTCAAAGTTACATCGATCCCAAGTCATTATATTTCATACAAAGTTTTACAAAGTATTTGAATGGAAAAATATTGTTTAAGTGCGGGCCATGAATTCTTGTCGTCTTCCCGAGAATTACCTTCAAGTACCTGAGATAAAACATGTTAAAAGAAAAGGTCAACGATAACGCCGAGTGAATTCATAGAGTTTAATAAATTCCATCAATATAACTTTGGTATAAAATTAGTACCAAAAATCAATTTGTACAAATCGTTGTAATAGGCCGTAAAATAGCCAAAAATCATTTTATACAAATCTTTGTAATAGGCCATAAAATAGCCAAAGTCATTTTATATAAATCCTTATCGAAAATCATAATATAGGCATTTGCCTTAAAAATTATTATACGAGCCAATGTCGTAAAAACATCATACAATACGTCTTATAACATTGTATGCAAATAAAAATCGTTATATGAATATGGTTATGAAAACCAAAACACGAACATAATATCAATAGTATGACCCAGTATTGCTAGTCAGGCAATACATCGTAATTCGGAGCGTCTAATAATATTTTGGTGATTGGATTATTATAAGCCGCATGACATTGTTACCTTACTAAAACCAAAACGGGTAGCTAACCCGATACCAATTTTTGCCCATCTAAAGTAGCGTGTCGTCACAAAGGTCACGCTATGGAAATCTTCTCATACATTAATTCGCTTACCAATCAATGTGGCACGACGGGGATCAACCGTCAAGGCGCGAACTGGGGTGATCGTCCCCAAATAGTACTATTAAATGCATAAGCGTCTACCAACTCCCGGTAGTTCACAATTCATGCTAATGGGACTTTTAGTGACATAACCTAACTTTAATAATCCATTTAATTTCATCTATCGGGTCCATTAATCATTTATCGGGTCATACAATCGGGTCATTCAATCATTCGGGTCCAAAATCAATAAACAAACAATCGGGACAAATGGTGTCCAAACTTTTATAAAAACTAACATGTTATCTCCCTCGCGGGTTTATAAAGCATTTATAAAACATTTAAAAGAGTGCGAGGCTATGAACTCACGTTGATGTGGGAAGGCGGGTTATCGGCAATTCGGACGTACGGTACGTGCTTCAATCACGGAAACCTAGACAAATAATACTCGGTCTTAGACGTTTGTCCAATGACTTTATAAAAATATCAATTATGTATACATATGATGATTATATATATATGATGATCAAGTGGGTTTACATATTCTCGTTTACTCCTTTTAGTGTTATATGTCGATAACTTTTATATTAGTTTACTAGTTTTACCCGTTTACGTGTCTTAAGTCCAATAAGCTTATTATAAGTTCTTAACTTGTTTTAATCCTTTTCACACTTATATTATCAGTATTTAATCTTTACAAGTTGTGCCCAAATGGGTTAAGTCCAATAACAAGTTTATAAGTGTTCTAGTCCATTTTTGTTGTATTATTAGTCCAATAACGTTAATTTAGTCCGTTAACGTCCGTATTTCTTATAGTTCGGGTTTTATCGGTTTTTACTTGTATTAGTTACTTATACATCAGTATATGACTTTTATAAACTTTACATTAGACGGGTTTGGTCGTCTAAGTTTTATTTGGCGAAAAACGTTAATTTTACGGCAATAGCCGAAAAAGTCGTAAAAATCAAGTTTATTGTTTTTATTACTTATAAACATTATTTCACCACCAATTATATAATTTATCCATTTGATTAACCTTTTATATATATTTATATAAATAAGTTATATAAGTTAGTGGGTTTTTATTTTACATTTTATATATTAAAATGTGAGTGCTTATATAATAGTATTATTCTTTAATTTCCAAAAATCTGATTTTTAACTTCATCTTCACCAAAACGGCCATATCTTGAGTTCTATATGGAGATAGAAGCTCAAATTTTTATCACATAAACTACCTGATATGTGCTACATTTAACTCTTCTATAGCTACTGTTGAATCATCTTCTAAATATTTTCTAAAAATCGTCCAAAACAGTAACTTCAGATTTATACCCTAAACTTGTTTTGATCATATCTCACTCATTATTTTGATTCCATTGCATGGCCAACTCTCACATGTGTACAAGACCCATAGCTTACTGTAAATCCATTCTACTTCATCATTTTATCAGATTACCATATAGTTCTTTACTGTTTTATACAGTCATCAAATTTAACCAAGATTTTAACCTTGTTTCTTATGGTTTTTCACCTTTTTATCCATGATTATCAACAAGAAATCCCCACATAACATTTTTATCATCATATAATCATCATAAATATATACAATAGGAAATAAAATACATGTTTACAAAATCAAAATAACAAGAAGATGAGGAGGACAATCTTTATACCACCAAGTTGATGTAGGTTATGGTTTGGACATGGTTTTTGATGGAGAAGCTTGTGAATAACCATGACCATCTTCAAGATCACCATTCTTCATGTACTCCTTGTGGAAAATCAGCCTTAGTACTCCATGGAAACTCCTCCATGGATGATATAATCACCACCATTCAAGAGAGCTTCAAGAGGACATCAACATGTGTATGAATAACATGAGATTTCATGGATGAAATTGATCAAAAGTGGTGTTTTTGTGAGGTATGGGACGGCACAATGAGTTAGAGAGAGGTTTGAGAGAGAGTTGTTTGCATGTGTGAATGAAGTGGATGGTTTTATCTTATGGTTTTGATGGAAAGTGGGGAAAAGTAGCTTACATTGTAAGCTTACAATGACAAGTGTATAACTTGTTTGTAAGGCTTTGACACATAAAGGGGATGGTGTGGCATGCTTGGGCCGGTTTTGATGGGGGTGGGACAAGTGTCCCACTTGTCTCATCCCCATTTATTTACGGGTACTTCTCGATTCTAGTTTCCTCGATTTGCGTGCTCTCGGGTCGTTTTACGAAAAACGTTTTTTATAAATTATGAATCAACGTCACAAAACGAATCCAATAAAAATTGTTTCATCAAAAACAGAGTTCGAAAACGTAAATACGTAATCCTAGGGTTTCCGGTTTAGTCGTAAAGGACGTTAAAATAAAATCGTAAGTCCTAATCTCTTCTCGTAAATTTGTGAGTTTATGAACTAACACAAATTTAAAACTCCAAAATAATATTCACGGATAAATTTATTTTCTAAAGTGTCGGACTGTCACCAAAGACGGTGTATGTAAACGTAAGCACGTAACGTTGAATCCTCCGGTTCAGATGTAGTCGACGCTACTTCAAGACGAAAATCCAAATTTCTTCCCAAAAATAAGTGAGTTCATATTGTATCATTAAAATAATATTTGAGAATAATATTTGAGAATAAAATATCAATCATAAATTGACGGATTGTCACAAGCAGCATGTTGTGGTCAAGTGTTGTGGATTCAGAACCAGCTGTTGAATTATGGGTATAATTTCATGCATACTAAGATATTTGTTGACAATAATAGTACTTTATGCATTATTAAGAATCCTGTACATCATTCTAAAACTAAACACATAGAAATTAGACACCATTTTATAAGAGATTGCTTTGAGAAAGGTTTAATACAACCAGATAGGGTTGACACTGAGGAAAATGTGTCAGATTTATTAACTAAACCTTTTGATGCTGGAAGATTTCAATACTTGGTAACAAGTATTGGAATGGTTAATCTCACTTAATATGTGTTTTGGATTCTTTTTGTAAAAGTATGTACAGGATGATGCATTATTATTATTGGTCTTATTGATGATTTAGATTTTCCACTATATTTTTCTAACACTGACAAAGGTTGTTTGAACACTGATAAGTGTTTTTGCAACGTTGTCAGCAATATAATTGTCTAACGCTGACAAAGCTTCCTTCAACACTGTTATGTGTTATCGGGGCGTTGTCAGCAACAATGTTAGTTTTATGGTTTTCAATCTAAATGTGCAGATGGTGTTAGCAGTATACCATTGGATACAGAGTTGCTTATGGATCAAAGGAGAAGCATTTGGACAAGTTTTTATTTATGGATGATGGTTGGAATGTTTCATTCCTATCTTGACATAAATTTTTTATGTTCATGCATGATTTTAGCAAACTTTTTGTATCATAGTTTAAGGGGAGGTTTTAGGAACCTTTAGGATTTTTGGGTATCCATATGATACTCTTATCACAATTCTAGATTGTGTCCACAGGTGAGTATGGGTTAGTTTTACTAAACCATGAGGCACTGTAGCATGCATAGTATATCAACTTTGCATGCTGCCAAGACATTTTTGGCCTCGAATTGGTTGTGGTCTGTTGGGAGACTTGGGAATGATTTTGATATGGGATTTACCTGGGAGTAACAAGGATTTTATAAGGTAACTTGGTTGTTAAGAATTTTGGTTAGCAAGGGACACTAGAGGACTGTTATGTCTATCTTGCTTATGCAAGTGTGCATAACTGGACAGTGCTTGCCGCCCTATGATAATTATCAGCTTTTGGTTATCTTCTCTAGGATAAATTACTTGTTAGAGTCATTTTTCACTTTTTAACACAATTTTATTTTTGGACGCTGACAAGAAATTTCCAAGCGTTGTTGTGACCAAATTGGACGCTGACATGGCTTTAGGCGAACGTTGACAAGATTATAGCCGTTGGGCGTTGATAGGTTATTTTGACCGTTGACACTCAATGGGACCTACCCAGTTGTTACTTTTTGACATATTTTCAAGCTGTAATTTTAGGAGTTGTTACTTTCATTAAATGCATGAGATAACTTATAACTTTTTCAATATTTTCATGATTAGTTTTTGAAAATCTTTGCCTATTTTTGGGCCAATCACATGCATTCTTTATCTCCTATAAATTTGGCTCCTATTTTAAAACAGGGTATCTATAATTCTTGTCTAACACTTTTCACTTATCAACCTTCATCTTCTACACTTCAAATTAACAGCTTTCATCAATGGCACCAAAGTTTAACTCAGCAGAATTGGATTTGGGGTTCAAGTCTCAACATAACATGATTGCTTATCTTGTTGCTGATAATGATTTGTTTCCTCAATACACACAAATGGTGGCGTATTTGAACGCATCCCCCTTAAGGTATGCTCTTTCTCATGCACCACTAATTCCAGTCACACACATTAAGCAGTTTTGGAACACTGTCAGTTCCTCAACAGTTAATGGAGTGACCACATTAACTTCTATTGTTCATGGGAGGTCTTGGGTGGTTACTGAGGCCTTGGTACGCCAGGCCTTGCATCTTGATGATGCTGATGGTATAACCATCCTTCCCATAACTGAAATAGAACAAGGGCTTAGGGCTTTGGGATATCCTATTCCTGATGAAGGTACTCTTAATAAGTATCATAAGCAGGAATTTCCCCCAGCCTGGAAGTACCTCATTCACATCCTCCTTCAATGTTTGAGTCCCAAATGTACTGCACACAATGAGATCAATAGATCCATTGCTAGTGCTATTGTGTGCATTGCAACAGGGCAAAAATATAACTATTCTAAAATGATTTTTGAAGGGATGTGTAAAAACAAGGGGGCAAAAATGACTTTAGCTTATCCCCGTTTTCTGCAAATGATTTTTGATGATCAAAGATATTGTTCAAGGGATCACAATGATTTTTATAAAACCCCTGAACAAAAGAAAGCTATTTTTACAAAGATGGATTCACCACCTCATAGAGACTTACCTTTAACCCCAGCCATGCTTGCTGTTATTGCAGCAGCACAACCCCAACCAGACCCTCAACCTCAAATTGATCCTCAACCACAACTTGAACCTATTTCTGAACCTTTACTCTCACCTGAACAAATGCAAATTGACCAAGAACCCTTTGACGCTGACACATCAAATGTTGGCGTTGATGTGCCTATTTCCAATGCTGACACACAACCATCACACTCCCAAACACCCCTTAACCAACCCACATCTACCCATTCTTCCACACCATCTTCCACACCACCTGAATATAGGTTGATCAAATGCCAAAGGACTACTGGAGTGTTCTCCTCTGGTGGTCCTAGCCATGAAGCAGAGAGAACCACCACCACAAGTGTGGCTGGTGACCTGGATGAGGCTGGGACTATTGGTGCTGGCTTAGATGCTGGCCAAGACAGTCCCACCATCATTAAGTCCTCATCCTTGCCCAATGAACCTGACTTGGGAGGTCAAATCCCCATTTCAGAAGAGGGCAGACTGGAACCAATGACTCTTTTGGAATTGACGGCTGTCTGCATTAGCTTGCAAAAGCAAAATGCAGACTTAGTACAAATTGTCAGCTCACAAGGCCTTGAACTCAAGGAATTGAGGGAGAGGATTGTTGTTTTGGAGAGTGATCATGCTAGGAGGGGTATGGAGGAGTCTTCCAAAGGGGAGGAAGATCAAAGAAATCTGAGTGATAAGGGCAGTCAAGATGGTCAATCCATGGATGTTGCTGAAGCCCTTACAACTTTGAAGGAACAAACAGGTTTTGATACGTCCTTAATCTCTCCAACCAATCTAAATTTATCATTTACAGCTATGTTGAGAGAGGTTACACAAGGCGCTGAGGGAAAATATTTGAGCGTTGACAAGACAAGTTTGGACGCTGATAGAAGTATTTTGGGCGCTGATAGAGGAAATTTGGACGTTGACAGACCTGCAAATGGAGGTGATGTATTCCAGTCATCATCTATCATCAAAGAGGTTCCTACTCAGGTATTACCATCTACCTTACCAACCATTGCACCATCGGATAAGGGTAAGGGTAAATTGGTAGAAGAAATTGTTCAAAAGGATGCAGCCCAGGTTGAATTTGATAGAAGACTGGCTGAACAATTGATGGAGCAAGGTGAAAAAGAAAAGTCACCATTTGTTGTGACTTCTGAAGAAGAAAGTGATGAAGCTAGCTCAGACTCAAGTGTGATGATTATAGAACCAGAAAGGCTTGAGTATGGTGATGAGCTTGCTAGGGAAAAGTTGAGAGATTTAAAGTTGCAGGTTGATTTTGACATGCCAGAGGTGGTTCAGATGTACAATTCTTGGGAAGAAAGCTGCATGGATAATCCAGACTTGACCATTTCAGATCAAATATGGGGTTTGGAGCTTCTTCTTAGAGTTCAGAAGGATTGTAAGGTGATTTTGAAGCACAAGGCAAGCAATATTCTCTCTGAGTTGAAAAGGGATAGAAGGGAGCTCTACTTTATGTTGCTCAGATGTCATGGAGTTGGATGGACACATCAGAAGTTAAAGGCTTTGACATTTGATGAGTTGGAACATAGGGCTTATCCTATTTGGGTGAAAGTGCAGGAAGAAAACACTTTCAGACTTCTTTCAGATGAAAGAAAGGAACAACTTGTAGAAGAGATGGAAATCAAGAAAGCTATGATAGTTCCCAGGCCAGTGAAGAAGGGATTTACACTTGAGTTTCCAAAAGATATGAATCCACTATATCCAAGTGAAGCAGTCATTAGAAAGAGCCTCAAGCTCTCCCCATTAGAAGCTTCAGATATGGTGCAGGTGTTACCATTAGATTCCAGGAATCCAATTGTGAGTTATGATGAGGATGAATGTGGATTCTGGAAGATTGGAAGATTTGGCAAGGAGGTACACACTTTTACCACTCTCATATCTTTATTTGCAAGTTGTGATAGAGAAGACTTGGTGGACCTTTGGAGGTTGCTGGAGACCAAGTATGAGGCTGAAGCACCAACTTCAGCAAATGGAATAAAACTTTGGACCACATTCAAAAGAATGTGTGGGACAAATGAGGAAGATCCTGAAATATGGAAGGATCTTGAAGATGACCTCAGTGGTCTTCAATGGAGGTTATATTCAGCTGCTGGTGTATACCATTTGAGTTCTACAAAGTTTGCTGAGTATCTACTTGTGGATGCTCAGTATTTCATATCCAAGGCTGTTTTGGAAAAGATGAAGGACACCCAGCTGGAGATAGATTATACAAGTGACGTGGCAAAGAATTTAATCAGATTTATTTATTACCAATATGAGAAGGTTTGTCAGACTCCTCCAAGTTCTTAATGATTATTCAGAAACTTGATCATAAGAGTGGATATCAAGTTTAGGGGAGGATTGTTGGGAATAAATTAAGGTCAGATCACTTGAGCGCTGACAAGAACAAATCAAGCGTTGACAGGAACAAAGCAAGCGCTGACAGCCCAAGCGTTGACAAGTTAAAGTCAAGCGTTGATAGATTGAAGACAAGCACTGATGGAAGATATAAGCTACACGTTTATTATATTCTAGAATACTTCTAGTAAGGATAGAAACAACAATGTATTTTCTATGTTTATCTTTACCTAGAATAGTTGATACGTAGCTTATTGTACAAGGCTTCTTAGTCTATAAAAGAAGGCCTTTAGGTTAATGTTTAATATCAAGTTTTATATAAGTTTTCATTCGTAAACATCTTTCATTGTAAGCAAGTTCGACATTCATAATCAAAGTGAAAGTTTTGTTTACATCTTGTGTTCTTGTTTAAGTGTTAAATTCCGCATAACACTTAGATTCACAAAGCATATAACAAAGGTTTCTCTACGTGTTATACTTGATCTAATCTCGTATACACAAAGCTAATCGATCTAAGTTTGGGATCAACATGTAGGTCCTTAGTTTCTTAGGATTGTATATGTGTTTGATTGATCTAAAGAAAGGAGAGGAATAAAGAACTATAGAGAGAGTTAGAGAGAGAAAGGAGAGAAAGAGAGAAAAGATGGTTGATTAAGTGAAAGTGTGAAAACACATAAAATGACCAACCCCTCCTAACATGCTAGGAGGGGGTATATATAGCCCACCCTACATGTGGGCTATATGGGATATATTGGATCACGAGCCCAATATCATTGGAGTGACCGATCCTTTCTAAATACGTAAAAACGTATTTCCAACATAATGCAAACCCGTTTTGTGCACATGGTACCATTGAAACTTCGTTATTAAAAAGATTGGTGAGAACTAAAATTGTCCCAGCTTCAATATCATGATCTACACATAATGCCTCCCATGCCCCACCCACAAACATATGTCCATAACTATCGTTTTCAACCAGCTCCACACGACGTCGATTAACAGTTCTGGCTAATACGTTACAAATGATAACATTTATTTGGTTTCCCACATTTGATTGAAAAAAAGCACCAGGAAGCAGCTACAAAACAATGTGTTAAAAGACATTCTTATTATTAGCAGGAGAAAAATATATATTTTAACCAACTATTCTATTTTCAGTATGATAATAAAAATAAGTTACTAACCGGAGTTTCAATGATTTTTTCTAGAACAACTAAACATCTCTGCTGCCTATATCCCACCTGAGCAATGTTATAACCATTGCATTCTCTACCATTGCTATGGTATACTGTCAAGTAATACTCATTTAATCCTTGATGCATAAAATGGAACCACTTAATCCTTACGTAGTGACTATCACTTAGAAAATTTCTCCATGCTTTTGAATGCAGTGCATAGTTACATGAGTTCACAACCTTCCTTATTGGCACTTTATGTTTTGTACTTCTTTTTTGAGTTAGGTATACCGGGTCCGGTATAAAGTTGGTCAGTAAACGCTTCCGGCAATACCTGTTGTGTCTGGAGGTTCCTTTCATTTGCTTCTACAATAAACTGAATATTCATCCTAAGACATATTTGAAAAACAAATTTAGGCTTTTCATTATCATTTTTCAATAACCTTATAGATAATCATAATATGCTATGTTTACAAAACCAATGTATCATATAATGCAGAATCAAAATGTAAATCCTAATTTGAACAATCAAGAAGTTAAGATTTTCTATTAAAACCCATTACTCTGACTAATAATTGTACAAATCCACAATCTGAACATTTTTAATTTAGTGATTTCATAATGCTTTTGATCAACAACGATTATATACTTGGTTAGGGTTTTGATAACCTACATGAAAATACAACAAGTAAATGATCAACTATAATCATGCTTATTTTTTATTTGAAACAACATAAAATAAGTGTATATATGCTGATCACTGCTACAATCGATCAATTATATAAAATTTGTATTTGTAACAATCAAATGCCGAATAAAATTAATACTAGAATGATAAAAAAATATTGTGTACCTATTAGTTTGCTAAGCCAGTGGTATCGGCAGAGACTGATTATTTTGATTTTTGATGAACGGTTTTTAGTTTAAGTGATTAAATGTGCTACTGTTCAGTTATGGATAGTTGCCAAGATTTTTGCTTAGCACGCTTCTCCACTTGAATGATTATGGATACTTCTATAAGTTATCTTATTTATTAGTGTTTCTTTTTTTTAATTTTAATAATACAATTTACTATTTTTTTTGCATAAAAAAGTATCACATTGTCATAAAAACAACTTAGCTAAATTATAGGAAATATTTTTGGTAACATTTGACATTCTTTAAAATTAATTAAAATGAATAAATGTTATCAGAATATCTTTTTATGTTTATCATTGTTGTTTGTATTCCATAATATCACCATTGAAGAAATCAAACTCAATATCAATATTGATAAATGAATGAATATCAACAAAATAAACAGAACAATGAAGGTATCATTTATATACATTCCTATTCATTTTATTATCATTTTCATCATTGTTAGATGTTGTATGATGATTTAGTTTCATAATATTTGTTAGGCATAAAAAATAATGTTAACAATAATAAACGAAAGGCCAATATCAATGGAACCTCTTTATTGGTCAATGGTGGAACAATTGTTAAAAAAAACATTCTACCAAAGGAAATCAAATATTGACACAAACCACGGAGACACATTCACACATGTTAGTTTTAAACAATGTAGACCATACTCCGTTAAGGTTTCCTCTTTCAGAGCTTAACAAATTTATAGTTTCAACATTGTATTTGTCTCATAGTTATATTTTCAACATTCTATATGATATTTATTTAACCAACTTAATTTTAAGCATGTATTCCGCCATCCGATATAGCCTTACGAACAAGAGGACGTCCTCGAATACATTTAAAGACACAAGGTAATTGTGATTCGACTGTTCCAATATCAATAGACATATCACTTCGACCAAGAGGACGACCTCGGAAAGATTCAAACACACAAGGGTAGTCATATTTTTTAATTTTCGCGAATAAGTATACGAATATTTTTTTTGTGTAATAGCAGAAGGACTACAAACAAGAACCACTAGGACAACGCCACCAGTACTCGCCACACCTTCATTTATGAATGTTGTGTCGGCATCAAATATACTATCAAACGGTACACCTCGCCGAAGCCTTATGACTACAAAACAACCTACCAGAACAAGTAAGATACATTGTCGTAGTTATTAACTTAAATGTTAATTTTTAATTTGACTATTGTTTTGTTATTTCATGTCTGTAATTCCATTTTTAGGTAATCTACTTTCCGTGAAACTCGAAATAACGCCAATGTTGATTGAAACACCTAAAAGCAAAAGAATTATTCCATCATCAAATGTAGTCTCAAGTGGCACACCCCTATCAGTCGGACGTCCAAAAAAACTACCGAAAAGCAATTGTACGTATGGAAAATTTGATCATCATTTTCCATACTTAATATTTTATAGATGTAAGTTGTATGACATGTATTTATATATATTGTTTCATCAGCTAATCAAATGGAAAAAGCGCCAGGGACACAAGCAGAGTTTTAAACACCACAATATACAAATGTTGTTGTTTCATCGTCTGTACTACCAGACATCAAACCTCGACAGAGAGGGCGACCTTGCAAGTATATTCCTCTGGAAACACGTATGTCTTTTTTAAATCTTTTATTTACATTTTTTTAATAAAAATACTCATATACGATTTTATTTTTTGCAGCAACTACAGGAACAAGCGTATTAAAAAGCACCCCTCTAAATCTTGGACGACCATGCACATTAGAGTTTAAAACACCACAGGATACCAATGGTTTTGTTTCAGTGTTGGGAGTAGCAAACAGTATACCTCAAACAAGAGGACGACCTTGCAAGATTATATTATCAAAACGTATGACATTTTTTAAACTCTTTTTAAAAAAGTAATAGTTTCATAATTTTTATTTGTTTATGTTTTGCAGATACTCCACAACCAAGTTTGTTAACAAGTACGCCTCTAAATCTTGGACGACCGTGCAAAATTGAGTTTAAAACACCATAAGATACCAATGGTGGCGTTTCAGACTTGGGAGTAGCAAACAGTACACCTCGAACAAGAGGACGACCTCGCAAGAATATATTATCAACACGTATGACATTTTTTAACGTTTTGAAAAAAGTAATAGTTTCATATTTTTAATTTGTTTGTGTTTTGCAGATACTCCACAACTATGTTTGTTAACAAGTACGCCTC
The DNA here is from genome assembly GCA_025667525.1 of Glebionis coronaria. Taxonomy (NCBI): domain Eukaryota; kingdom Viridiplantae; phylum Streptophyta; class Magnoliopsida; order Asterales; family Asteraceae; genus Glebionis; species Glebionis coronaria. Next base: position 536,796,062 of record CM046881.1, on the reverse strand, counting down.
TAAATCTTGGACGATCGTACAGGATACCAATGGTGGCGTTTCTGACTTGGTAGAGAAAACAGTACACCTCAAACAAGAGGACGACCTCGCAAGATTCTATTATCAACACGTATGAGATTTTAACACACTTTTTTTGAAAAAAGTTATAGTTTAATATTTTGTATTTGTTTGTTTTTTGCAGAAACTCCACAAACAAGTTTGTTAAAAACAACACCTCTATCTCATGGACGCACATGCACATCTGATATAATCACACGTACAACAAAATCTAAACATATTTTTTATATATATCGACTTAATATAAGTTATTTATAATTTCTTTTTAACATATTCTGAAGCTTTAAGGAGAAGTGTGCGCTTGCAGAAATTTACACCGACAACTGATTCTGTACCGAATGTAACAAATGTAGTTCAATCATGTACAACAACTGAAGACATAACACTTAGAGTACGTGGATGTCTAAAGAAGATTTCTATCCCCACACGTAATACACAAGTCTATTTAGACATTATTTTTTTTGTATGTTTGGTCTTTATGTACTTCTTACTAACTATTCATCTTATTTACAGCAACCAAACTAACCAAAGAAAGTGCAGCTCTCGATAAAGGTATACAAAACAATTTCAATTTTAGTTAATGACACTGAATAACATGTTTTAGTTTTAAATTCTTATAAGTTAACTGATTTATGTACAAAAAATGCAAGAAAAAAGCCCATCGATACCAATCATACAAGAAGTCGTGTTAGCACGCCAGTCATGTTTAACATAGGTCAGAACAACATATGCTTATTAACATTTATTTGATCATAAATATCTGTAATTTGTTTTACAAGTATTCGTCCTCATTACAGCATCAACATCCTCTGCAAAACAATCAAAAGTCAAGAGTGTGTCTATGAAATCCTCCCGTCGAATTAACTTTGATGATTCGGATGAAGAAGATGAATATGCAATACAGAACAATGCATTGAAGGAATATGTGATGGTACTCATATAACCATTTTTGTTGATTAACCGATACAAAAAAAATCACGTCAGAGTCAATGAATATAATATATGACGAATGATTTGGTTTTTCATTCTATCAGAATATCGTGATCATGGAGATCCAACGTTTGCTTGTGAATCTTGTGGTGCATTGTTATGGCATGTTGAGAGTGTAGTCGGGAATACACACGGCAATTCAAAAGAATTTTCATTATGTTGTGGACGAAGAAAAGTTATGTTACCTACCCGTCTTAAAAATCCACCAAAACTTTTTGAAGGATCTTTTTAATAAAAAGCATTCTAAAAGCAAAAACGTTTTAGATAATATAAGATGCTACAATACGATATTTGCTTTCACTTCTATGGGTGGCAGCAAGATAAGTCTGTGAACACTGGACAAAGTCCGTATTGCTATAGGATACAGGGAGAAAATTACCACAGAATGGGTTCTTTGCTTCCTGACGAAGGAAATCCACCAATGTTTTCATAGCTTTACATTTATGATATTGCCCACGAGATTGAAAACATTATGAAATTTGCAAGGTTTGTAAGATATATATTTATATGATACATCTTTACTTATAATTATAATTTTTAACGTTATTTAGTATAAACGTTAAGTCCTTCATGTAACTGGTGCATAAGGTAATGTCAAATAGGAATGGAGAATCAACGTCCTTTACCAAAAATGATGTTGACAACCAGCTTATATAGGAAATACGCGACATGCTCGATATGTCTAACCCTTTGGTAGCTAAGTTTCGTATGGTTGGTGATCGTTTTAGGTCAAGGAAAAAACAGGCTAACGTTAGGCTAAGACTTATTGGTAAGAGGAAACGAGATGGAAGAAAGTATGATTTGTCGACTGCATCAGAGGTTGCAGCTCTTATTGTTGGATACTTTGACTCCACCAAACATAAAAGGGATATTATTTTAAAGAGACAAGGTGGCAGAAAGAAAAGAATAAGTGAGTTGCACCCTTCCTATCTGGCAGTATCCATTGCTGTTTCCGTACGCTGAAGATGGATATCGTACAGATTGATGTCCCTTATATTTTTGATGATTAAGCAAGGAAGAAGGAAAGAAAATAGATGAAGAAGATGAATTCTAGAGAGAGAAAGTAGTTAGAGAAAGTAGAGAGAAGGAGAGGATTAACTTTGGGAATATCATATTAGAAGTAGATTAGAGTTACAAATGACCATCCACCCTCCTAACATGATAGGAGGGTAGTATATATAGTCCACCTACATGTGGACTTTAATGGGCTATATATTGGGCCGGACTTGTCTTATGGACTTTGATTAGTTTAAATCCAAGCCCGTGAACCACGACTAATTAACTACTTATTACAACGTTCTAATAAATATTACAATAGAAACCTATGCCCGAACATTCTTGTTTGACTCATTATTTTGAGGCTAACAATCTCTCCAATGTGAGGTCATTCCTCTTCGATATTTAGATTCCAGTGGAGATTTATGAATTTCGTCATAAGTGAGTCTTGAACGTGTAATAGTAGTGTTGTTCCTTCATGCTGTGATCTTTGAGCCTTTGTCATTGTCTTTCGACTTAGTTTTTTATCTTGAAATCTTCAAATCATTCTTGACTTGTCTTTGCCATCTTGCGATCTTGTGTCTTTATCCACATGCTCACACTTTTAATTGTTGAATAAGTCTTTGGGCATGAACATGTGGTTTTGAATCTTTGACTTTGCTGAGTACACCGTGACGCCACCTTCTCGAGACAAAACATGGACACGGACTGAATGGCTTTGACATTCGTCCTAAATCGGTATCGTTTTACCTCCGGTCGATGAAGACCGTTATACGATATTAAATACCGTACCTGTGATTAGGTAGATTCAATTAAGAATCTCCTTGACAGGATTTCGCGGCTGTACTAGCCGTTCTCTTTAGTCGACCGTCTCAAAGCAAGACTGCGAACATAAAGAGTGAATCAATTGGATAAATATCCGCTTGACTAAAGTCGTCAATTCAAATTCCTGGAACAAGTTTGATTCATTAAGAATCTTACCATTGTTTCTTTCCAGTTGACACAAGTTTGATTCATAAGAATCTCACAAGTCACCTACCGTAGCGCTGTTTGATATTGACGCTAGAAGGATTTCCATTCGTCACCGTGAATATTAATGAATATCACTCTGAATGTTCTGGCAAGACCATAAAGATATTGCTTAGAAACCTGAAACGAGTTTGAATCAATTCGGAATCAAACCACTGTTGCTTTTCAGTTTTACATATGTTTAATTCATAAAGAATCTTGCATATGACCTACCGCAGTGCTGTTTGATGTTAACACTGGAAGGATTTCCACTCATCGTTGTGAATACTAAGTAGTATCACTCTGAGTGTTCTAGCAATATCGCAAGGATATAGCGTAGGACTCTCTTAATCTTCATCCGTGTGTCCTAACGAGATTTGATTGATCTCTTGGCTCTAGACTCGATTTGTGCACTTTTAGTGATCGGAGGCTGGAGCAGATGCCACCTATTCAATATCAACTATCTCGGAGTGAGAAAGTCAATAGAAGTCGTGTTGATCTCCGTGACAATAAAACAAACTTCTTTTGAGAGAAGCCTGAGTAGCTAGGAAAGGGTTGTGCTTCACATCACTGGGTCCATGATGAGTTTTCTTCATGATGTGTTGACCCGGTTTTTGCCTAAGTTGTATGGAGGGCTTCTTTCTTTAGACCCTTTATCCTTACATTTCTTTTTCATTCTTCAACCCCTTCAATGCTTACCAAGACATCATTAATAGCACCTTGTTGTGATTGTTCCAGTGCTATCATCAGTACTTATTCGGCATTCATCTACGTTCACATTCTACTCCATCTTTCCTAAGGACTTCTAATCATCTATTGGATTGTCCCTGGGAAGATCCCTCCGGTTCTGGTTGGATCATAGGACTTAAACCTAACCATCCTTTTGACACCAATAACGTCGTGAATTAAAGATGTTGTGGCTATTTGATCGTAACCATGAAAACCACTTTAAATTCTAACAAAGTGTTTGAAAAACATTTAACACCTTGCTAGTTTTGTTGTTTCAGAAATGTTTTTCAAACACTTTGTTAGAATTTAAAGATTTTATATATTTCTAGGTACGTCCATATTATCGATACTGAAAGACATGTCGAGAAGAATATTTTTGGATTATCAAAGATTTTTTAATTTTGTATTTTGCTTTTTCATTAATATTTACAGGTAGATGTTTGATAGATGAATCAAGCAGGCTTCTTTGCCAGAATCTCTAGTTCTGCTGGAGTCAAACATCTCATACCAATTTGCCTAACAAGATACGCAAACCTCTCTTTTGAAAGAGCTTTTGTAAACAAGTCAGCTAATTGGTAATCCGTTCCAACAAAGTATAGTTCAACAATACCTCTTTCAACTTGTTCCGTTATGAAATGGTATCTGACATCAATGTTCTTCGTGCGGGAATGCTGTACCGGATTACAGGAGATAGCTATGGCGGACTTTGAGTCACGGTACATAGGTACTTTATCAAAGTGGAAGCCATAATCCGTGAGTTGTGTTCGCATCCAAAGAACTTGAGCACAACACGCAGATAGAGACACATACTCTGCTTCGGCTGATGAAAGTGACGTGCAATCCTGCTTCTTGGAAGACCATCCCACAAGCTTGTCTTGACCTAGAAATTGTGCACCACCAGAAGTACTTTTACGTGTATCAAGACACCCTACATGATCAGAATCTGAATAGGCCGTTAGAAAGAAACCGGTTTCCCGCGGATACTAGAGTCCCATGTGAATGGTATTCTTAAGGTGCCGAAAGATCTGTTTAACCTCCTTGAGGTGCTTTTCAGTGGGTCGTGCTTGATATCGTGCACAATAACATGTAGCATGATGAATATCAGGTCAGCTTGCTGTCAAGTACATGAGGGACCCAATCATGGAACGATATCTCGTTTGATCAATGGGTAATCCCTCCAAATCAGCATCTAGGGATGTGGTTGATAATGGTCTTCGTCAGATAATGCATTGTCTGCTTGATTTGTGTTCTCTGGAGCAATGACAGTAGTTGTGGATGTTGTAGGATCGATTGTTGAAGTGATATTCTGAGGAAGTAACTCTGCAGCAACCCGTGTTGAAGTAGATGAAGTTGTATCCGGTTGTTGACGATGATCGGTATCATCATTCTTATCATGAGTGACAGCGGAAGACTTCGATACAACTTGTTTCTCCCCCATGAAATATTCATCATACATTGGTCCGTATAACATTTCCAACTCTTCAATTGTCGTGTCTACTGTCATATCAGCTCTAGGAACATTTGCTGGAACCAGCGTTGAACTTGACGGTTCATTGCTGTTGTCTTGAGTTCCGAGTTCCGTGCGGTTGTGAACGGAAGTCGTTTGTCGTTGTGGATCAGGACTTAAACTGTTTTGTTCAAGTGCCATTTCTTGTAATTCATCAAATCGGATGTGAATAGTCTCGACTATCAATTTTGTTCTCTTGTTGTACACTCTATATCCCTTAGACTGAGTTGCATATCCCACAAGAATACATGCATCACCTTTTTCTTTCATCTTATCCAAATTTTCACCATCTCGAATGATGTAACAAGTACATCCAAAAACATGAAGGTGTTTGAGTGAAGGTTTTCGATCATGACTTATGTGATATGGTGTCTTTTCGTGTCTTGGGATAATTAAGGATCGGTTTTGTGTGTAGCATGCGGTTGACACGGCTTCGGCCCAAAAATATAGTGGAAGTTTAGAAGCGGATAATAATGTTCGAGCAGCTTCAACCAAAGTACGGTTTCGTCTTTCAACAACGCCGTTTTGTTCGGGTGTTCGAGCAATAGATGTTTCATGTTCAATCCCTTCGGCTTCAAAATACTTTCTCAGATTTGAATTCAAAAATTCTGTACCTTTGTCAGTACGAACCACTTTAACTTGATCTTGAAGACCACGTTGTATCAGTTTAAGAAAGCTGATGAGAACTTCGGGTGTTTCATCCTTGGACCTCAAGAAGTGAGTCCATGTGTACCTTGAGTAATCATCGACAATTACCAGAATATATTTCTTTCCATTGATACTCTGAACACACAATGGACCACACAGATCCATGTGAAGAAGATCTAACCGTCCTTTAGAGCTTGGTGTGGTCTTTGTTTTGAAGCTACTTCGTTTAGCTTTACAAAGTTCACAAGAAGAACAAAGATGATCTTTGATGAATTTCAAACTTGGAAGGCCTCTCATAATATCTTTCTTGGAAAGCAAGTTGATGGTATCAAAGTTGAGATGAGAAAGACGTTGATGCCATAACCATTCCTGAGTCGTTGAAGCTTTAGCCATGAAGCAAATTGGAGTAGATGAAGTTGTGTCTTGAAGTTAAATTGTGTAAAGATCAGTACCCCGTGTACCGGTAAGTAAGTCATTCCCATTATAATCACGAACAAAACATGTCTTCTTTCTGAAAGCAACCTCCAAATCCGCATCACAGAATTGACCAACCGAGAAAAGATTGTGATTGAGCCCTTCGACGTAGTATACCCTTTTAATCGTGATATTCCCCTGAACCAAATTACCATATCCTAGGATCAGTGCAAATTGATCATTTCTGAATCGGACCGTACCCAGGAACTTCTCCACGAAGTTAATTAGAAGCTTGAGATTCCCCGTCATGTGCTTCGTGCATCTGGAGTCCAGTATGAAGAGAATTATTTGTATCACCTATAGAAGAGTTAGAACACGATGGAGCATTTGCTAAATTGGATACCAAAGTATTTGTGATTATAGAATCATTAGTGTCCTTAGAAACATATAAAGGCATACTAACACTCGTAGTCACATTTTCTGTCCTAATTTTAGGCATCCATTTATATCCGGGAGGACATTGATTAGCAAACCACCATTTCCAAGACTTACTAGCAGACTCATATAATTCCTTAATTTTGCTTCTAGGGTTCTTAGTGGTGGGGTCTGATGCATTACTTTTCTTAGTGGGGGTGGCACTAGAATAGTTCATCTTGTGTTTGGGTTGACTAGCTCTAATAGGCATTGCAACTTGCATCTTAGTTCTAGTATCTACGTCTTTGACTTTATTCCTAGCACACATGGAATTATTAGCATTAGCACACTTTCCACATTTGACACAAACAAATTTCACATTCATAGCATTCAAATCATTCACAGCATTCAAATCATCATTACATGCAATAACAAACTTTTTATTCTTAAAAACATTCAAATTCCTAGGGTGTTCTACTACTTGCTTCATCTTCCCTTGATTCTTGTGTTTCCAGACCTTATCATTCACTTGAGTGCTCTTAAGCTGAGGCCGGCTAACACTAGTAGTGGAGACTATTCCTGTAGTAGAAGACACACGAATATTAGTGTTTCTAGAAGTCTGAGGCGAGTGAGTATCTTTGTTTGTGGGCTTAGTGGACATTCTATACATCCCTGGTTTAATCACATTATTGTGCTTAACGCTTGGTGCTATATGATTCCTTATGGGTTGATCCTGTGGTAACCTTTCCTTTCCATCCATCTTGGGGGCAAACACAGGTTTTGCAAACGAGGAATTTGATAAAGCAGATGGTTTTCCCAAGATAGAAGATCTATTTACTTTAGAGGCATTGGGTTGTCTAACAATAGGTTTCTTAATGCTAGGTTCCACGATTTTCCCACCCATTTTAGCAACGAGTTTCTGCAACTCTGCTATCGCTCTGTCCCTGTCTTGTAATTGAGCTTTCAACCCTTTAATTTCCAAATTTTGTTCATTCATTTCTCGAAATGTTTGGGAAAGTTTTTCTTGCAATTTATTATCATGTGGAAAACTACCAACGTCTTTTTGCAAAGCAAGTTCAAGTGGATGACAATGTTTCTGAAGGAAATCAGTTTTGTGTTGAAGTAACTCAAAAGCCTTTTTGTCAACATTTTCTTTACGTTTCGAAAGATCAATTTCAAGACGTTCACATTCTTTGATCTTATCAAGATATTGGCATGCAACTTCAGAATATTCATCAATATCAGCACAAGATGTAAAATAAGCACACATAACATCTTTAGAAACGCATTCTTGCAAGAGTAAATCATATTCATCTGAGAAATCAGACTTCTCCATTTGAAGATCATTAATGTGTTTCTCAAGAGATTCAACATATTTTAAATCATCATACATTTCAATCCGAATGAACTCCTCAAGTTGAAGAACAGTTTCTTTAATCAACGACGTGTTTGGAATTAAGAGTTCTTTGACAAGCAAGGTAATATCTTGAGGAATCGGACGTGTCCACTCAGCATTTTCACGTTTTGCCTAGTCTCTTTCAACAATAGATTTAACATTATATATGTGGTGTTTAAGAATACCTAATGTTTTCCAACTCTTGCTTTTAGATTCATCTAGAGGGAGGTAGTTTATGTATTTGTAAACATTAGATTTCTTAGGGGAAAATGCTTTCTTCCATTGAATTCTCTTTTGTTTGCATTCTAGAAACACTTCCTCACGAGTTTTCTGAGTTTGTTTGTTGAAAAGACCATAAAGACTATTCTCATAAGCATAATTATATGGTTTCACAAACTCCTTATTGACAAGTGGTTGACTATCATCATCCCAAACGGCAGTCTCTTCACTATCAGCACTAATAGGCATGCTATCAAGATCCGTCCTTTCAGTCTCATCAAGATAAAGATGTGGGTTCGCAGCTTGAGCTTTGGCAAGGTACTCAGGACTTACAAAGCTAGCTTGACCCTTAAACATCGACGGAGGTGCTATCATTCTTACGGATTGAATAGAATCATGCGTAAACAACGTTCTTCAAAAATTCGACTTGTTCTTCTAGTTTCGTTACTTTTTCGGTTTCTTTATCATATCTACTTTTGAAGTCTTGTTTTAACGCATCTACCTCTTGTTTCTTATCCTCAAGAATTTTAGCAGAATCTGTAGTAGTCATAGAGAGCTTTTGTTCAAGTTCATTAACTTTGGTATTGGCAAGGTACGTTTTTTGACGTTCATCCATTAAGAAAACATTATATTGACGCTTCTCTTTGGCTAATAACTCAAGAGTGGTATTATATTTATTTTCAAAATCGTCCTTTTGACTTTTTAACGCACTTCCCTTGTACCCCTCAAGCTCTTTGGTTTTCTGAAGGAGCTCATCTCTATAGCTTTCAGTCATCTCAGTAGATTTGATAAGAGCAGCTTTGCATTCTTCAAAACTTTGAGTGAGCGTAGCGTTTTCTTTCTTTAATTGCTTTTGGATCTTTTTATTTTCAGTGACATCTTTTTGTAAAGTAGCAATTAAATTAGCAAGCGCAATACGTTCCTCTTCATCATATTCATTTGCATGTTGATCATCCTCAGACTCATTATTGCACATGTCTAATGAATCGGGTGTGGTATTACTATCAACCGTTTCCATCATACACGTGTCATTAATGGCATTGGGTAGATCACTATGCTCAAGAATATCACCAAACACATTATATTCATTAGTAGTGTGTACCTTATCGATTGGCTCAGTGTCAAAGATAGGGCCATTGTCATCTTCAGTGACTTTGAGAACTTCTTCAACCTTTGCCATGTACGAGTAATGTGCATCAAGCTCTTGATCAGACTCTTCATCATCAGTATCATCAAGCATTGCTCCTTCCTCAGCTGACAATTTAACCCATGCTTCCATTTTCTTGCATAGCAGCATCTTTTCCTTGTGATAGCTGGAGTCTCTAACCCTTTTCGGCTTCCTGCATTCCTTTTCCATATGCCCATAACCTTGGCAATTAAAACATTGAATCCCACTCTGCTGAACCACTTGACTTCCAATCGTTTCCCTATTCCCAGTAGCAGCAGCAATCCTCTGAGTATCATACTTGGCAATTTGTCGATCATACCTTGCAGAACCCTCAACATGCGTTGGATTATGTCGATCATACCTAGAAGGACTTTCACCACGTCGACGTGTGTCATACCTTAGAGGACTCTCAACATATCGGTTCTTGGTGTGAGATGATGTGCGAAGATTGTTGTTGGTGGGTTTGTAGATTTTCTTGTAAGTCTTCATTATGAAAGCAATTTGTTGTTTCATCTCTCGATTCTTTTGACCTTTTCATCACTATCTTCTTCAGATGATGACTCAGATGGTGGTGATGGTGCTCTTGGCACTTTACCTTGAGATCTTGTGGATGATGAAGACTTAGATGATGTGGAAGATCGTGGTGAAGATGATGTAGTGGAATATGACTTAGGAGCACGAGAGTAATGACCTTGAACATGTTGAGTTGTAGTCACTAAAGCAAGTGGATTAGCAGTCTTGGCAACGCGTTCAGCATGAATCTCATTTGCTTCATTCTGAAATTGCTTCAAGATATCAAAGAGTCGATGATATGAGACCTCGTCTAACTTTTCTTGTTGTTTCACTAAAGTGACGAACCGTGTCCACTCGGGTTGAAGTTGTTGAAGAAATTGAACATTGACTTGCATGGTGGAGACTTGCAGGTTATTTCTTGTCATGTCATTCATCATTTTATAAAACCTGTAGTAGTATGAATCAATTGATTCTCCATCCCTTGAAGTAAACTTGCCAAAATTCCAAAACAAGTTTGTTTTGACATCTTGTTTGTTGAGTGATTCTCCTTGTTGCAAGCATTCAATAGCAGTCCACATTTCATGTGCTGTGAGGCATGCATCAACCGTGGAGTAAATATCATCTCCAATCCCACTTAAAACCATATAGATGGCTTCCTTCTCCGCATCATGCCAAGCACAATTTTCAGGTGTGAGATCAGCTCTTGTTTCATCACGTTCACTTGCAGGTATTGGATCAGTAGTATCTGTGGCTGCTCTTGGAGGAATTGAGATATTCTTGAATATATATGGTCCATGAGTAATACATTTCCTCAAGGCATCACCATTAGGTCTTGTATCAAGGTATCGTATGAAACCTGATTGCCATTGAGCATACCAACCAGACACAAGCATTGGTTGTCTCTCTTTGTTACCCGCCACCATTATGTTGTTGTTCGTCACACGATATTCGGTAGTAGAATCCATCTCAATATTCTCTGAAATGATGAAGTGAATATGGATCTTAAGTAGATTTGTTGTGATTGTTGTTGTGGTTTAAATTTCGAAAATTGCAATTTTTCTCCAGTCCGACAATAAATTCTCCAGTCCGACAAAAACGGTAGACCAAAAAATTTTGTATCGCCAAATTTTGAAATTGAGCTAGAAATTTCCTAAAACTAGTATGGAAAAAATTTGAATTTACTTGACGGAAAAATTTTAACTCTTTTTTTTTATCTTCGTGTAAACGATATTCCGAAACTAGTCTAGATGGTGGCTAAGTCTAAAAAATACTCAAACAAAATTTAGCAAAACACATCATCGGAATGTCGTCGGAATCACTTATCAGAATACAATTGGAATCCCTTCGTCGGAATGATGTCGAAATGTCCTAATCGGAATGCAATCGGAATCCCTTGTCGGAATGATGTCAGAATGACCTAATCGGAATGCAATCAGAATACCTTGTCGGAATGATGTCGGAAAGACCTTGTCGGAATACAAACGGAATACCTTGTCGGAATGATGTCAGAAAGACCTTGTCGGAATACCAAATCGGAATGCAACAGAATATTTTTAGTCCAGTCGGAATGATGATCGGAAAAGCTGGTCAGAATGATTAAACCCTTTTCCAATGCGAGTGATCGGAATCACTAATCCCTTTTCCGATTGCACTGGTCGGAATAATAGCACTGTTACGAGATTTTGAGGTAAAAAAATGATATTTTCGACAAGAAATCCGTGATTTGAACCAACCAAATGCGACCAAATCCCTACCACAGCTATGTAGAAGATTTATATCAAGATTTAGAGCATAGAAAACACAAAAAAAAATCTTGAATTCGAGATGATTATAAGAGAAAATCACACGAACCAAGTAAAATCAACAACGAATCACAAAACTACCCCATGGCGATTGATACCAATTGATGTCCCTTATATTTGTGATGATTAAGCAAGGAAGAAGGAAAGAAAATAGATGAAGAAGATGAATTCTAGAGAGAGAAAGTAGAGAGAAGGAGAGGATTAACTTTGGGAATATTAGATTAGAAGTAGATTAGAGTTACAAATGACCATCCACCCTCCTAACATGCTAGGAGGGTAGTATATATAGTCCACCCACATGCGGGCTTTAATGGGCTATATATTCGGCCGAGCTTGTCTTATGGACTTTGATTAGTTTAAATCCAAGCCCGTGAACCACGACTAATGAACTACTTATTACAACGTTCTAATAAATATTACAATAGAAACCTATGACCGAACATTCTTGTTTGACTCATTATTTTGAGGCTAACACAGATATATACCACAGAGGAATTACTGACTTAACATCAACAAATAAGAAAACCTGTGTTTCTATGAGAGAGTGGTTTGCGTACCGCTTGCATGACAGATCAAAGGTCTACTCAATGATACTTAATTTGCAAAGATTATTTCAGCAATTCCTTATGGACGGATACACAATGATAGAGTCTGAAAGGATATCGTATATACGTAGGGAGCAGAAAGATTTAAGGAGTGAGACGTATTCAAAGTTGGAAAAGTTGACGGCAACTCCAGATTCGGGTGTTACTTTTAGAGGTAAAAAACTTGTGTTGCATGGATCATATACAGGAAGCCAAAGGTATATGATGCAGAACTATCTAGATGCGATGACCTTGTGCAAAAACTTTGGATACCCAAACCTTTTCATAACATTCACGTGTAACCCAAAGTGGCCCGAGATTTCACGTTTTGTTGCTAATAAGGGAACGAAATATGAAGATCGTCCAGACGGCATAACAAGGGCGTTTAAACAGAAATTAGACACCATTAAGAAGGATTTTAAAGACAAACGTTGGTTTGGCATACTAAAAGGAGGTAAATACTTTCTAATCGTGTTTGTTTTGATTTCATGAAAGTTATTCCAACAAAACAAACAGTTTTTATGTTAGTATTCAAAAAATAACTTTGCAATATTTACCTCTCAGCTGTTTACACGGTCGAGTTCCAAAAACGAGGACTTCCACATGCACATATATTACTATTTCTACATCTGGAAGATAAGCTAAAGACCTGAGAGCAGATTGATAAATATATATCGGCCGAGATACCTGATAAGGATGAAGATCTAGAATTGTATCAGATAGTAACCGATCACATGATGCATGGTCCATGTGGTCATGAGCGTCCAAGTTGTCCTTGCACGATAAACAACAGGTGTACGAAAAATTTTCCCAAACAGTATAACGAGAAAACGTTTACCGGTAAAAGTGGTTACGCAATCTGTTGAGTCTTAGGATCTAGACTCATCTGGGATATCATGATCATGATTGTAATAAGCACAGCGAAATCATAATAAATACAATCATAACCAAGAACAATGCTTTCACTAATGAAATGATTACTATTAATAAACTATTAACTAATACTCCTGGTGCCTTATAGGCTTGACACCAGGAGGAATGCATACACACCTATGGTTTACATTGTTTGTGAATGAGTGAATAAAACCAAGGTGCCTACCCTCTTTATATAATAGAGGGACTAGGGTTACATCACAACCCTAGCTTACTATCTAAGCTAACATATTACTACTAGGTCCTTCATCTTGTTTTTTCATATCAACTCAAGATCTCTAAGTCCCAACAATCTTCCCCTAGTTGATTTGACAAAACCAGTAAGCACAAGCTTCCCCTGAAGCTAATATAGATGAAGGCTAAGCTTCCCTTTGATCCATGCATTCTTCCCCTTTTTGTCACATCAACTCAAAAGGGATCGTCTTTCCCTTAAGAAATGCATGTCGAATCCAGTAGGCTTCCTTGGAGTGATCACTGATGAAGAAAATCAAGTATAACAAATTTTATGAAGAAGTGAAATATCCCAAACTTGTGTCTTATATCATCTCAGTTTTTATTACATGGGACTGATAACACCCACAACTATAAGCCAGCTGTTAGCTATAACAATATATTTAATCCAACGATAAGGTGTATTGCTCACCAACAGTTTTTGGTACATGGGAACTGGTAACCTTCACAACTATGAGCCAGTTGTAAGCTGTAATGTGATACCCTAGAACCGAGGTCACTTACCTTACCCTAAATTACGCTTATTTTTGAAATTTTTAAGAAATTTTATTTGCTATATATTTTATCATTTTGGTTGAAACCGATATTTGAGGTCGTAATCTTGACGATTGACGATTTAAGAAGAACGATGACGGCTACGATCCCGATGGATGCCCAAATTTCTATGTTTATTGTCGTTTTATCGATATTATAATTTTTGAGGATTTTACTTTCGGTTCGTGTTAAGTCGAGTCGGGTGAGTTTTATTGCTTTCCGGGTACATTTAAATTGTCCTAAAAGTATTTTGGAGTGTTCGGGATGATCCCCGACTCCCGAAAAATTTTTCAAATTGACTAGTGAGTCATTCCCGTAAACATTTGAGGTCGTTTTCACTTAAGGCCAAAAGAATCATATAATTGCACAACAAGGGGCCCAATTTTTACAAAATGGAAATGCAAACACACACACAACACAAATTCACCAAAAATTTTCTCTCATCTCTCTCTTTTCTCTCTTTAGGCCGACGGCCAAACCAAACCACCACCACCACCATATTTTTTTTCCAGCTTGTTTTAATCAAAACTAAGGTTAGACTACTTCTAGTTTAATCATTACAAGTGTTTTCATATACTTTAATCCAATATGCATCCATAAAAAATTTTCAAGAATCAAATGGATTTTTCAAAAACTGTTTTGATGTTAATTGAGTACATGCATGTTTAATTGGGATATAATAGATGGATAATCACCCAACAAACCAACCAAAATCAATTTGGTTGGGGTGTTTTTATCACCCACACCCCACGGCCAAATGGGGGTGTTTGGTGGATCATGGTGTTTGTTGGTTTTTGCTTATGGGTTGTGTTTAATTCTTGTTTTTAGATGTTTTTGAGTGGGTAAACCTCATTGCATGTTTGATTTGGTGATTGGGTTTTGAGATTGATGTGATATTTTAGGGGTTAAGTACTGATTAGGATGGTTAGTAATGGTTAGGAGTGTTTAAGTTGAGGCTAGGTGTCGATAAATTGGTTTGGAAATGAGTGTTGGATTGATTTTGAGATGTGTAATTTTAGGCAGAATGTTTAGGATGTTTTCATAAATTTGATTTTGTAAATAGGTCACGAGTCTAGGATATAGTTGTAGAGCGTCTTCTTAGCTTCGATTTGGTATAAGATAGAGCTTACGACTCCTAACGAGTCAAAAGTTATGATGTTTTGAAAATACGTGTACCGGGAGATGAGAACCTACATAATCCGAAATTATGTTTGGTTTTGGGTCAAATCTCGGGGACCATAGATATAGTTTAGTAAATGGGTAAAGGTTTATTTTTGGTCTCAAACCGGCATTTGTGAGTTTATTAGTAGACTTAGGTTTCAAATGGGTCAATGGTATATTTCAAATGGGTCAAATGAGTCCAACTTGGTCAATGTACAAAATCAGTCCGAAAAACTTAGGTTTAGTAATGTGTTGAGTAACGGGTCGTAAAAGCGAAAAATTTTAATGGGATTAAAAATAGGTTTTCTACAGGTCTTAAGGTATTTTTGAGAATTTTCCCAAATTTTATAAAAGGGTTCAAGTCTAGTAAAACAGCCCATACTTTTGGTAAGTATCGGCGAAAAACGTGAAAAGGGTAATAACGTTAATAACATGGATGAATAGTATAAAACGAGTAACAATTTGTTTGGTTTTGGCGTGAGTTTGTAATTATCACAATTGACTAATATGTATGTAATATACAGTACTTAAAGTTTATAAATGAGATTAATCATTACGCGTTATTGTTTGTTAGGTGTTGAATTCCCCGGGCATCCTCATCATCGTCAGTGATCGTCACTCGAAATCGTCGACTACTCTATATATATAACGTGTGAATTTGTAGCCTCGCTTACTATTGCTTTAAATTGGTTTACCCGCGAGGGAAATGCATGCTAGTTTTCTAAAAGGAACATATGTCATGAATGATTCTTGGACCCGAATGTTGCCTTAAATTGTGTTGAGTACCTAGTTGCAAAAGACCCTATATTCATGAACTATTAACTATTGTTTAATCCTAGTGTGGATTGAAAATAGCCGCTTATACAATTGATAGTACTATGGGGTTGACGACCCTATCCGAGACGAGGGCTAGTACGTTGAGTACCCCCTGCGGACGGATAATTTGTGATAAGAGATAAGGTATAATTGCAACAGATGCCTTTAGAAGGGGCAATGGTTTCATCTTAATCACGCCGGTAATTATTACGTGGGTGATTGAGTTAACGGATTAGTGTCATGAGCTTAAACACAATTGTCATAACCTTGAAAATAGATTGTTTGATCGACAAGTCTATGAATGATCGTGAATGATTTTTATACCACATATGTTCAAAATGAGATTATAAAACCTATGAACTCTACTCAACATTATTTGTTGACCCAATTTAGCATGTGTTTCAGGTAACCGATGAAGTGTAGCATGGAGCATGCATTGGATGGGAGTTGTGTGTGGCTTGGCGTCTACTTGTTTTTCCACCCATATTTACTTGAACATTTTAATTTTTATGTCATGTTGTTGAAAATGTATCTTTTGGGGTTGAGATTCGTGGGGACCGAAACGCTAACTCTGTGTTGTATCATTTTGGGTTTGGAAAACCATAGACATGTATGTTTTTAACAATGTTTAAATTATGTTAAAATTTTTACGTCTCTTTGAGTCGTTTGATATATCTTGTGTGCGATGATAACTGCCTAGCACCCAAATGTTGTAGTTCCGCTGCGCACAGCATTTGTGGGGGTGTTAGAAATTGGTATCAGAGCCATGAGTTATAGAGAACTAGGTCGTTTTGAAAATTCCTAAACTATAACTTTTGGTGTCGTAAGAAATTGTCCAAGCACAAAACTATCCTGCATGGCTCCGGTAAGGTTTATTTTTGTATTCATGGTATAGATGTATACCTTTGAGTTGAAGTAATATATGTGGGTATTTATTACGTAGATATTGAACTACTATATGTAAACGTTGAAATTGTACGTGGAGTACTCGATACCGTAATTCTTGTATTACATATGCATGAGCATCATATTATCGCATTTTGGGCATGTGTACCACCTTTGCATTGCATTTGCATGCATGTATTTATAAATATTGAATAGTAATCTTACGTACCCACCAAAATTCTCTGTTATTGCAGGAATGGCCGAAGTACCGCCTAACGGAAATGGAGACGAATACGTCGTAGGACACGAAGGGGGACCGTTTCCTCCGAACCCGCCAAATGGTTACAATGGATGGATAGCTCCAGAAGAAGCGATAGAGCCGGCAAATGACAGTGACGAAAGTGACGTGGACAACTTCAGCGTTAGTAACGATGGTGGAGAGGATTCCGAGGAAAAGGATCTGGTGGATGATGGAATTCCCGAGAATGCAGTCGGTCAGACCGAGCACGAATTATTTCAATCTCCAAATTCGTCGAAGGGATATGAAGTGCCTCTGACAGGCCGATATGATCAGCAACCCGTTCGTCCCCCGATGGACAATTGTAAGGATTACCTGAGGACGGTGCCAGGGTTTACTCGAGTAAGTAATGAGAGTGGTGCGGAATCCAGCAATGCATCTAGATCGCAATCTATTCATGAGAATATCGCAAAGGTCTATTTCCCGAGGCCAAGAAACTATTGGGATCCTGAGAATCGTTTGAGGAGAATGGATAGATTGATGTACGAGCGATACGTAGTGGAAACTAGAGTAATCAAAAGTTTTGACGAGAATGAGAGGGCACATCAGAGGTTGTTAGAAAGAACTGCAAGGATTGAATTTGATGGAGTGGCAAATAAGAGTGATATTAACAGTTTGAGATCGATGATAGCAAACCTGAGTGCTAGTCTTGAGCAAGTTAGGGAGGATCAGGCGAGGTTGACTAGGATGCAAAGTTGGGAGCATCGAGTTAGAGCATCCCTGCCACCAGATTTGAGATTTGTAGATGACTTGGAAATGGAGGCTAATGATTTTATGGTCAAGCCACCTGCCAAAGGTGTGTGTATCACATTAGGAAATCAGGTAGCAATGGAGTGTGGATCTACTTCTGGGACGAAGAAGGCGACTGAGTGTGGGCCGAATGACAAAGGAAAGAGGAAGATGGACGAGGACGAGGAAGACAGTGATGAAGAGCCCGAGGAGGATGAAGATGAACCGCCATCCAAGAGGTCGTGTGGATCACCACGTGACTAGTTGCTTGTATTTTATTTTATCTTTGATCATTGTAATCGAACTATTTTAAACTTCTGTATGATGGTATTGTGATGAAAAACTTGATGACTTAAGTTTGATGGTGTATGGTTGTAGTTGCATTACTTGTCACAGATTTTGGTTGATTTATCAATACAATCCATGTTTACCTTTCATAATCTATGATATGTCTTTAATTTTCTCTTTTGTGATGTGAATTGATGAATACTAGTAACCTTGTAGCGATGTGTTGTTGTACTTATATTATGTCTTGAAAGAGAAATCCATCTTAATCTTGATGTGTATACATACATTGTTTTTCTATTTTCCCTATCTTTGCAGAGAGGTGTACTTGAGAATTCACCATGCCTCCAAAGCTAACAGCTGACCGTGTGAACACAATGATTCAAGAAGCAATTGAAAATGAACTCGAAGCGGATCGTGCAAACCGAAACCCAGATCAAGGTGGAAATGCAGGAAGACAGCAAGCCCTGAGGGAGTGTACTTATGCTGGTTTTATGAAATGCGGTCCCACGCAGTTTCGTGGAACTGGTGGAGCCCTAGAACTCTGAAGGTGGTTAGAGAAGATCGAAAGTACTTTTGAGATTAGCTGATGTTCAGAGGCAAATAAAGTCAAGTTTGCAGCTGCCACTTTTCTTGATGACGCCTTAAGTTGGTGGAACAATCAAGTAGCCACTGTTGGATTAGCGGTAGCAAATGCGAGGACTTGGACTGCTACTAAGGCTCTCTTGACCAAAAAGTTCTGTCCCGAAGAGGAGCTGGGTCAACTAGAAGATGAGTTAAGGCATTTGACTTTGAAGAACAATGACATTACGGCGTATACAAGGAGGTTTAATGAATTGAGCCTTTTGTGTCCCGATGCCTTTGTTGATGATAAAAAGAAGATGAAGCAGTACATCAAGGGTTTGTCAAGTAATATCAAGGGTGAGACAACTTCATCTAAGCATGGGTCATTCGATGAAGCAGTCCAAATGGCTCACGCGCTAATGGATGTCAAACTGCAAGATAAGAAGGACTTCATTGCCGAAGGAAACAAGAGAAAGTGGGAGGCAGCTTAGAGTAATCAATCCCAAGGTCAAAATCGTGGAGGAAACCGTAACAACCAAGGTCAGAACCGCAACCAGCAGTTCAACTAGAGAAGAAATGATGGGATGAGGGCTGTCACTAACCCTAGAGGAGCTAAGGTGAATCCCCACTGTGGTCGATTTAATTTGTACCATGTAGGGAATTGCCCACCTGCGTGTGGCAAGTGCGGAAAAGCGGGTCATAGAATTTCATATTGCCGAGCTAAAGGGGTAGCTACTGGGGCAAATGCCACGAAGGTGATGGTTTGCTTTGGATGTGGAGAAAGAGGGCATAAGCAGGGGAATTGTCCAAAGGCTGGAAACAAGCAAGGAGGAAATAATGCTGCTGCTGTGTATCGAGTAGGGACTGCTGATAAACCACAAGGCCCTAATGTGGTTACCGGTACGTTTGTGCTAGACGCTTGTTATGCTAGTATATTGTTTGATTCTGGTTCCGACAAGAGCTTCGTAGATGTTAAATTTAGTCGTCATATCGATAGAGAACCGGTAATGTTAACGACTAGTTATAACGTGGAATTAGCCGATGGGAAGATCGTTAGTACAAATTCTATACTAAAAGGGTGTACCTTGAAGTTAGGGAATTACGCTTTTGATATCGACTTAATGCCCATAGAGCTAGGATCGTTCGATGTGATCGTTGGAATGGATTGGCTGATGGCGCATAGTGCCGTGATCGTCTGTGGAGAAAGATTAGTTCAAATCCCGTTGAGGAATAGGGTTTTGACTGTGAAGGGAGATGAATGCACTTCTCGTTTGAAAGTGATATCTTGCTTGAAAATGATGAGATATGTAGAAGATGGATGTGATGTGTTTTTGGCACAAGTTTCTAGTGATGGTGACTTAGAGGCAGAGATAGAAGAGGTACCTGTAATTCGCGAATATCCAGAAGTTTTTCCTGATGAGTTTCCAGGTTTACCACCCACCCGTGAAGTTGAATTTCGAATCGATTTGATGCCGGAAGCTGCACCAGTTGCTCGTGCACCCTATCGATTAGCACCATCAGAGTTAAAGGAGTTATCGGATCAACTGAAGGAGTTGATGGATAAGGGATTTATTCGACCGAGCTCATCACCATGGGGAGCGCCAGTGTTGTTTGTGAAGAAGAAAGATGGGTCGTTCCGGATGTGTATCGACTATAGAGAGCTCAATAAGTTGACGGTTAAGAATCAGCATCCATTGCCGAGGATTGACGATTTGTTTGATCAATTGCAAGGTTCCTATGTATACTCAAAGATCGACTTGAGATCAGGGTATCATCAACTGCGTGTGAGGGGGGAGGATATCCCTATAACTGCCTTTCGTACGCGGTATGGACACTTTGAATTCCGAGTGATTCCTTTTGGGCTAACAAACGCGCCTGTGGTATTCATGGACCTTATGAATCGAGTATGCAAGCCGTATCTAGATAAGTTTGTCATTGTTTTCATCGATGATATTCTTATTTACTCTAAGAGTAAGGAAGAGCACGAGAATCACCTGAGAAAGATATTGGATCTGCTGAAGAAAGAGAAGTTGTATGCGAAGTTCTCAAAGTGTGAGTTTTGGTTAGAGTCTGTGCAATTCCTTGGGCACGTAATTGATAGCAAAGGAGTTCGCGTGGATCATGCCAAAGTCGAAGCAATCAGGGAATGGTCGGCACCGACAACGCCGACTGAAGTTCGACAATTCCTTGGTTTGGCTGGGTATTATCGGAGATTCATTGAAGGATTTTCGTTGATTGCGAAGCCATTGACAAAGCTTACAGAGAAGAATAGGGCGTATGAATGGGGAGATGAGGAAGAACTCGCTTTCAAAACACTTAAGGACAAGTTATGTTCTGCTCTGATATTGTCATTGCCAAATGGAACCAAAGACTTTATGGTGTATTCTGACGCGTCTCGTAAGGGTTATGGAGCTGTGTTAATGCAGCGTGAGAAGGTGATTGCTTACGCGTCGAGACAATTGAGGAAGAGTGAAGAAAACTACACGACGCATGATTTAGAATTGGGAGCTGTAGTTTTTGCGCTGAAATTGTGGAGACACTACTTGTATGGGACGAAGTGTGTTGTATTCACTGACCACAAGAGTTTGCAGCATACTTTAGACCAAAAGGAGTTAAACATGAGACAGAGGCGATGGGTAGAACTACTAAGTGACTATGACTGTGAGATTCACTACCATCCTGGCAAGGCGAACGTTGTAGCGGATGCACTTAGTAGGAAGGATCGAGCGAAACCTTTGAGAGTCAGAGCTTTGGTGATGACTGAGGGTGTTGATTTGACCGAGACAAAATTGAAGGCTCAAGAGAAGGGATTAATGAAAGAGAATGTTGGTGCTGAGAATCTGGGGAGACTGTTGAAACCTCTTTTTGTGGTTAGGTCAGACGGGCTGAGATACTTCGAGAATCGGATTTGGTTACCGTTGTGTCCATCCGAGGAAGGAATGCCTGGAGTACGAGATTTGGTTATGAACGAGTCTCATAAGTCTAAGTACTCGATACATCCTGGATCGGATAAGATGTATCATGACCTGAAGAAAGTCTACTGGTGGCCGAATATGAAGGCGGATATTGCTCGTTACGTTAGTAAGTGTTTGACTTGTGCGAAGGTTAAAACCGAACATAAGAAACCGTCTGGGCTGTTGCTACAACCAGAGATCCCAGAATGGAAATGGGAGAGAATCGCTATGGATTTCGTGACGGGTTTACCTAGAACTCCAAGTGGATGTGATATGATTTGGGTAATAGTGGATAGATTGACGAAATCTGCTCACTTCCTACCTATGAAGAAGACAGACAGCATGGAGAAACTGGCCAGCGTGTACGTGAAGGAGATTGTCTGCAGACATGGTGTACCTTTATCGATCATTTCGGATCGCGATAGTAGGTTTACTTCGGAATTTTGGAAATCACTTCAACATGCGATGGGCACTGAATTGAGTTTGAGCACGGCATATCACCCGGAGACTGATGGCCAAAGCGAACGAACTATTCAGACGATGGAGGACATGCTCCGAGCATGCGTGATTGATTTTGGAGGAAGTTGGGAACGCCACTTGCCTTTAGTGGAGTTTTTGTATAATAATAGTTATCATGCGAGCATCAAGGCTGCACCATTCGAAGCATTGTATGGAAGGAAGTGTAGATCACCTGTGTGTTGGAGTGAAGTAGGAGAAAGTCAGTTGACTGGACCCGAAATGGTTTTGGAGACGACAGAGAAGATTGTGCAAATCAAGAACCGATTACTTGCTGCAAGAAGCCGACAGAAGAGTTATGCCGATAATAGAAGGAAACCGTTGGAATTTGAGGTCGAAGACATGGTTATGCTTAAGGTTTTTCCGTGGAATGGTGTGATTCGTTTTGGGAAGAAAGGAAAGTTGAGTCCGAGGTATATTGGACCATTTAAGATTGTTAAACAAATTGGACCGGTAGCGTATAAGTTAGAATTGCCGAAAGAGCTTAGTGCTATTCACGACACGTTTCACGTATCAAATCTGAAGAAGAGTTTGGCGGATAAGGAATTGGTGATTCCTTTGGACGAGATTCAACTGGACGACAAAATGCAATTCGTGGAAGAACCTGTGGAAATTATGGACCGAGAGGTCAAGAGGCTGAAGCATAGTAGAATTCCCATTGTGAAGGTTCGATGGAATTCTACGCGTGGACCGGAATATACTTGGGAACGTGAGGACTTTTTCAAGGAAAGGTATCCTCATCTGTTCCAGCGGCACGAAATGTGAGTATAAGAAGAGGCGAGCACCGGGACGTCGCTCTCTTTAAGGAGGGGTGGATGTGATACCCTAGAACCGAGGTCACTTACCTTACCCTAAATTACGCTTATTTTTGAAATTTTTAAGAAATTTTATTTGCTATATATTTTATCATTTTGGTTGAAACCGATATTTGAGGTCGTAATCTTGACGATTGACGATTTAAGAAGAACGATGACGGCTACGATCCCGATGGATGCCCAAATGTCTATGTTTATTGTCGTTTTATCGATATTATAATTTTTCGAGGATTTTACTTTCGGTTCGTGTTAAGTCGATTCGGGTGAGTTTTATTGCTTTCCGGGTACATTTAAATTGTCCTAAAAGTATTTTCGAGTGTTCGGGATGATCCCTGACTCCCGCAAAATTTTTCAAATTGACTAGTGAGTCATTCCCGTAAACATTTGAGGTCGTTTTCACTTAAGGCTAAAAGAATCCTATAATTGCACAACAAGGGCCCCAATTTTTACAAAATGGAAATGCAAACACACACACAACACAAATTCACCAAAAAATTTCTCTCATCTCTCTCTTTTCTCTCTTTAGGCCGACGGCCAAACCAAACCACCACCACCATATTTTTTTTCTAGCTTGTTTTAATCAAAACCAAGGTTATAACACTTCTAGTTTAATCATTACAAGTGTTTTCATATACTTTAATCCAACATGCATCCATAAAAATTTTTCAAGAATCAAATAGATTTTTCAAAAATTGTTTTGATGTTAATTGTGTACATGCATGTTTAACTGGGATATAATAGATGGATAATCACCCAACAAACCAACCAAAATAAATTTGGTTGTGGTGTTTTGATCACCCACACCCCACGGCCAAATGGGGGTGTTTGGTGGATCATGGTGTTTGTTGGTTTTTGCTTATGGGTTGTGTTTAATTTTTGTTTTTAGATGTTTTTGAGTGGGTAAACCTCATTGCATGTTTGATTTGGTGATTGGGTTTTGAGATGGATTTGATATTATAGGGGTTAACGACTGATTAGGATGGTTAGTAATGGTTAGGAGTGTTTAAGTTGAGGCTAGGTGTCGATAAATTGGTTTGGAAACGAGTGTTGGATTGATTTTGAGATGTGTAATTTTAGGCAGAATGTTTAGGATGTTTTCATAAATTTGATTTTGTAAACAGGTCATGAGACTAGGATATAGTTTTAGAGCGTCTTCTTAGCTTCGATTTGGTATAAGATAGAGCTTATGACTCCTAACGAGTCAAAAGTTATGATGTTTTGAAAATACGTGTACCGGGAGATGAGAACCTACATAATCCGAAATTATGTTTGGTTTTGGGTCAAATCCCGTGGACCATAGATATAGTTTGGTAAATGGTTAAAGGTTGATTTTTGGTCTCAAACCTGCATTTGTGAGTCTATTAGTAGACCTAGGTGTCAAATGGGTCAATGGTATATTTTAAATGGGTCAAATGAGTCCAACTTGGTCAATGTACAAAATCAGTCCGAAAAACTTAGGTTTAGTAATGTGTTGAGTAACGGGTCGTAAAAGCGAAAACTTTTAATGGGATTAAAAATGGGTTTTCTACAGGTCTTAAGGTATTTTTGAGAATTTTTCCAAATTTTATAAAAAGGTTTAAGTCTAGTAAAACAGCCCATACTTTTGGTAAGTATCGGCGAAAAACGTGAAAAGGGTAATAACGTTAATAACATGGATGAATAGTATAAAACGAGTAACAATTATTTGTTTGGTTTTGGCGTGAGTTTGTAATTATCACAATTGACTAATATGTATGTAATATACAGTACTTAAAGTTTATAAATTAGATTACTCATTACGCGTTATTGTTTGTTAGGTGTTGAATTCCCCAGGCATCCTCATCATCGTCAGTGATCGTCACTCGAAATCGTCGACTACTCTATATATATAAGGTGTGAATTTGTAGCCTCGCTTACTATTGTTTTAAATTTTTTTACCCGCGAGGGAAATGCATGCTAGTTTTCTAAAAGGAACATATGTCATGAATGATTATTGGACCCGAATGTTGCCTTAATCTGTGTTGAGTACCTAGTTGCAAAAGACCCTATATTCATGAACTATTAACTATTGTTTAATCCTAGTGTGGATTGAAAATAGCCGCTTATACTATTGATAGTACTATGGGGTTGACGACCCTATCCGAGACGAGGGCTAGTACGTTGAGTACCCCCTGCGGACGGATAATTTGTGATAAGAGATAAGGTATAATTGCAACTGATGCCTTTAGAAGGGGCAATGATTTCATCTTAATCACGCCGGTAATTATTACGCGGGTGATTGAGTTAACGGATTAGTGTCATGAGCTTAAACACAATTGTCATAACCTTGAAAATAGATTGTTTGATCGACAAGTCTATGAATGATCGTGAATGATTTTTATACCACATATGTTCAAAATGAGATTATAAAACCTATGAACTCCACTCAACATTATTTGTTGACCCAATTTAGCATGTGTTTCAGGTAACCGATGAAGTGTAGCATGGAGCATGCATTGGATGGGAGTTGTGTGTGGCTTGGCGTCTACTTGTTTTTCCACCCATATTTACTTGAACATTTTAATTTTTATGTCATGTTGTTGAAAATGTATCTTTTGGGGTTGAGATTCGTGGGGACCGAAACGCTAACTCTGTGTTGTATCATTTTGGGTTTGGAAAACCGTAGACATGTATGTTTTTAACAATTTTTAAATTATGTTAAAACTTTTACGTCTCTTTGAGTCGTTTGATATATCTTGTGTGCGATGATAACTGTCTAGCACCCAAATGTTGTAGTTCCACTGCGCATAGCATTTGTGGGGGTGTTAGATGTAACAATATATTTAGTCCAAAGACAAGGTGTATTGCTCACCTATTGAGATATAAGAAGATAACAAGTTTGTGAAAATCAACTCCAACATCAAATAAGCAATAATCAACTGTCTTCGTCAAGAAACCATAACTCACCAGTAGGAACCATAAGCGAACCATCTCTTGCATCTTAAACTCAATAGTACAGATCATCCACTCATTCAGTGTGAAAAAGACATGCTTATTACAATAACATGTAATAAAATGTCTTTGTATAATTCTTGTAATCAATATATGCATGGCGATCACATGCAATGGCCGATAGTCTCAGTGAGCTCTGACGGATCAACCAGAAACCACTCGATGCTTATGATCATGCTAATTTTGTGATGATCATATCATGAACTGTATGGTATCATATGCCCCCCAAATATTTGTAAAAGAGCGTGTAACTGTTCCAATCAAGAATTATAGCATAAACTAAACTTTGGAAATAAACCATATACCTCTTCACTGTTCAAGATCACCAGTAGGAACGACCAGGAGGAACCGACCAGAAGGAACCGACCAGCTTACCATATACCTCTACTGACGTGTTTGCAATGATTGCTGGGAATCTATCTGATGCAGAGGAAGCAGGAGAGTTTGCTCTTATGGGCATCTCACCTCAGGTACAATATTGTCCTCTTAGTTGTCATGATAAATATTCAGAATTGTTGTCCCAATATAATGACTTAAATGATCAGAATGATAAGTACTTTTTAGAGGTTCAAGCCTATAAGGCTTCTTTAAAAACATTGGAACAACAAAAGAGGTGGCTTCAAGATACTCAACATGAGTATGAGGATAAAATTAGGATACTGAACATTGATTTAGAAAACACAACAAATATGCTTAAATACACCGAAAAGGTAAAAGAGGACAGTATCAAAGAAAAACAAGAAATGAAAGAAAAATTAGATGCTACACTTCTGTGATTTGAAAAATGGCAAAAGGCACCTAAGAATCTTTCAAAATTAATTGATAGTAGCATGTCTGGTAGGACTAAAAGAGGGTTAGGATTTGATAAATATATTGATTCAGAAGATGTGTTTGATTTATCTTTTTCGAGTGTCTTTGATCCCGACAAAGAGGAAGAGGGAGCACCTAGCTACAATAGGTTTAAACCAGCAGCAGAAATGCACGCTGTCCCTCCACCTCTTACAGGAACTTTCATGCCCACTCCTAGGCATAATGACTTGGATGGATCACAGATGCATGAGTCCCCAAAAAGTTCTACTAATTCTAATGACTTTGTCTCGTGTACTTTCAGTGACAAAGCCAGTGACTCTGCATCAAGTGGTTCAAGTGAAGAGTCGAGACCTACAAGTTCCAAGTCGAATGATCATGCTGCTACTAGTACCAGGAAGTGTGAAGAGAGAGTTTCTTTTACTTCGACTGTGTCTAGTCCTGGTTTATTGAGTCCTAAGAAGAATGTTTCTCCTAGAATTGTGTGTAATAAAGTTAGCAGTATGAAACAATGTCGTTCTAATAAAAGGTCGTTTAAAACATGTTTTGTTTGTGGGAGTGCATATCATTTGATTAAAGATTCTAAGACTTTCACCAGCAAGGGCTGAAAGAGAAGAGCAGGGGGTGGTAGGCTTAGTAGGGCTCGAACCTCGTTTACCAGGTTCAGCACGAAATCATAAATAAGCTCTACCAAGGATTGCCAAGCATTTGGTACTAAGTTTCCTCCTCCTTTTTTAGTAACAAAATGAATCAGAAGTAGGACCAAACTGAGAGTTAGCAGCATAAACAAAGAGGAATGAGAAAGTCAACCTTGTAGAAAAGCAGATAGAAGAGGTAGCCTATAGACTCAAGCGACGAGCTCGGTGATTTTTATGACAAACATTCTTCTGTACATCAAGCATTACCTGCTCCTGGTCCACCAGGAGTTGTTCCATATTCTTCTAGAAGACTAAACCCAAGTGCTAAATCTTTTTCTTCTTCTAGAAGGACCTCTCCATTAGCTTCTGATCATTGGAGAAACATTGGATTAACGTCAAATAGACCAACCAGTAACTATTTTCAGAGTTTTAATCCACATTATGAATATAATTTTGACCACATGTATTTTGGATTGGGAAATATGGGAACTGCTGTTAAGCCCTCAGCAGGTTGTTCTTGGTCTAACAATAACACCCATATGATGAATAGGCAACCAACAAACAACGGTGGATCTCATCAATCTTCTTGGCTATCCTCTAAAGATCCACAAGGTAGGCTCAAACCTGAAAAGGTTTGGGTCCCCTTAAGACACTAACTTTTTCATCTTCTTATCTTGTTGTTGTAGTTACACCATACCAAGATCCTACTCTAGGAATTGTAGACAGTGGATGCTCTAGGAGCATGACAGGAAATAAAAGTCTTTTATCTAACTTTGTACCATTTCAAGGCGGAAAGGTCTATTTTGGTAGAGGTGAAGACAGGATCACTGGCAAAGGAACGATTCAGACGCCTAATCTTAATTTTGAGCAGGTCTACTATGTGGAAGCACTTCAACACTTCAACTTGATATCTGTCTCTCAGATTTGTGACAATAAGCAGTTTGTCCTCTTTACGGATACTGATGCACTAGTGTTATCCAAAGACTTTCAACTTCCGGATGACTCACAGGTTCTACTCAGAATCCCTAGAAGACACAACCTCTATAGTATCAAGCTGAATGAAGTCAACTAGAATGTTTGGTTGCTAAAGCCTCAGAAGATGAAGCCACTCAATGGCACCAAAGGATGGGACATGTTAACTTCAAGACCATTCACAAACTAGCGAATCTGAATCTGGTCTCTGGTTTACCTCCCAAGTCATTCAGAAATGATATTAATTGTCTTGCCTGCAGCAAAGGCAAACAACATAAAGCATCCTTTAAGGCCATTACTGCTCTTAGCCTTATAACTGAACCATTGCAGCCACTACACATGGATTTATTTGGTCCTACCTCTATTAGGAGCATTGACCACAAACAATTCTGTCTGGTGGTAACTAATGGGTATAGCAGGTTTACGTAGGTTTTCTTCATGGCTGCCAAGAGTGAGACCTACTCAATTCTCAAAGATTTTATTACACTTATAGAGAATCAGTTTTTCAAGAAGTTTAAAGGTATTCGATGTGATAATGGAACCGAATTCAAAAATGCAGACCTCATAGCACTTTGTAATTCTAAAGGCATCAAAAGAGATTATAGTGCAGCAAGAACTCCTCAACAGAATGGTGTGGCAGAAAGAAAGAACAAGACTCTAATAGAAGCTGCCAGAACAATGCTTGCCGATTCCAAGCTTCCAACCATGTTCTGGACAGAAGCTGTTAATACTGCAAGTTATGTTTTGAATAGAGTTTCTATTACAAATCCTCACAAGAAGACTCCCTATGAGCTACTAACAGCCAAAGTACCAAATATTGCTCATTTGAAGCCATTTGGGTGTCCTGTCACCATTCTGAATACTAGTGACTATTTGGGGAAATTTGATGGCAAGGCGGATGAAGGATACATTGTGGGATATTCAGCTCACTCTCGGGCTTATCGTGTCTACAATCTCCAAGCCAAGCGAGTAATTGAAACTATCAATCTTAGGTATTTTGAGGAGAAGTCAAACATCCAAGGCAAGGGTCCTGAATGGTATTTTGATCTTGATTATCTTAGTGATTCATTAGGATATTTTCGTTTCAAAACTAACCATGATGCATGTCCACAAGTGTTTGCAACTTCTAGTACAGGTTCTCATTCTAGTCTTTCCGACTCAGATGACGAGGATGATATTTTTGTTGTTCCATCCTATTCCACCACAGTCTCTCCTACTCCTCCTAGTGATGCAACTCCATTGGATGTACTGGATTCACAAGTATCTCTTGACACATTACTCAAACAACAACAAGAAGCTACTACAGCAGCTGCTCAAGGTGGCTTTGAGTTTCCTTTGAATACGACTGCTGACAAAGCTGCTCCTAGTACTCCAACTGTCACTCCTAGTGCTAGTTCAACAACTATTGGTAGTATGGCTGGTGATTCCACTTCCCATACTAGGTTCTCAAGTCCTTCTGACCTGGGGAACTATCAAAAGAAGTCTTCTACCAAGCTGGACGATATTCATAAGCAACCAATAGATGGCATTTTCAACTCTGCTTCATATGATGATGACTTTGTTGGGGATCTTAATAACTTGGCACCAAAAGTGGAAGTAGCTTCCAATCCAGTGTTGTAGTCACACAAAGACCATCCTACTACTCAAATCATTGGAGATCTTGGTTCTACTGTCAAGACTCGAAGAATGCATAAGAAGGCCACGTCTGATCATCATGCTCTTGTGAGCTACATTGAGGATCAAAAGCGTAATAATCATATAGACTTTCAACATTGTTTGTTTGCTTGTTTTCTTTCACAGGTGGAACCTAGATCAGTCTCTCATGCTCTTGAGGATCAAAGTTGGGTGGAGGCTATGTAGGAGGAGATGCAGCAATTCTTGTTTCAAAATGTTTGGATCCTAGTTGACTTGCCGGATGGAAAGACAGCAATTGGTACCAAATGGATTCTCAAAAACAAGAAAGATGCAAGGGGAATTGTGGTGAGAAATAAGGCGCGGTTGGTTACTAATAACTAGATTTTACTCAGTTAAAAAGTTCTTCGTCGTATGTCTAATCGAATTGATCTGGTTTAACTATGTGACTCAGTCGTTCTTTGGTGCAATATTAAAAACTTAAATTTTACGAAAGTAAAGGGTGCAATATTAAAAACTTTGAAAAGTAAATTGTTTTAAATGACTTAAAATTAAAGCGTGACGAAAATTAAATTTTACGAAGTATTAAAATGTAACTTGAAAATCAAACAAAGCAAAATTAACTTCCAAACCCAAAACCATCGGAATCCACTATCGGAATGCTGTCACCAAAACCATCGGAATCAAAATCGGAATGTGTCTGTCGGAATGTATTAAAAACTACCTATCGGAATAATGAAAGTGCAACCTATCGGAATGATGTCTATCGGAATATACCCATCGGAATGTTGTTCAGATCGCAAAGTGTCAGATCGGAATCCTAGATCGAAATGTTGCTGGGGAAATTTAGGCAGCACTTCGACTAAGAAAACCTCAAGAGCCGTCGGAATGTGCGATCGCAATGTGCGATCGCAATCCCAGATCGGAATGAGGGTGATGATACTCTAGATCGCAATCCCGGATCGGAATGCAAAACCCTTGTCCTATGCTGTCACCATCGGAATGTGGGTGAGGCAAGCCGTCGCAATGTGTAGTACCCCTTCTTTCCGATGGAGTTACAAATTCGTAATAAGCACAATACAATAGCTATGACTAATAAGCAGTAACAAAATAAACTCAAATGAAACGAAAACAAAACAAGACAATAAGCTAAAAAGTTAAGACCTTTTCAAAATTTAAAAGACGACGCTTAATGAAATGGAATCTAAAGATAGAACTTTTGAGAAAAACTTGAAAACACTTAAGTTAAATACCAAATAAGCACATAAGATTGTCAAGCTTATGGCTTATCTCGTATGAAAACTTAAAGGGAAAAGAAAAGACAAAACTTTTAATCAAATAAGCAAATGGATTAAGCAAAACGTGCTTAATCCGAATTTTATAACAAGAACAAAAACAAAGGAAAGGTAGAAAGAGAATGATAAAAGAACACTTGATCAAAGGTAAATGAAGATTAAAGCAATAAAATTAAAGACACTTACTTGGAATTAAAAGGTATTAAAAGTGCAAGACAAGTATTTAAAATGACATGAATTTAAAGAGCAAGTAATTAAAAGGTGGAAGACTAATTGTCACCTTAGCCAACAAAATAAAAAGGAGTTATCTAATGACTATATATAGGGGAGGATTAGGGAATGCTTCGGAAGCTTCCTCCCCTCCTTCATTTCTTCTTAATTGTACCATTAAGTCCTTCCCTTCTTAATCTTTTGTTAATCTTGGACTTTAATGACTTTTGGCTCGGGATTTCTTTAAACTCGTCTTTTAATTCTTCAATAAATAAGACTTGAGTTCTTCGGCTTTTAGTAAACTTACGTCTTTTGACTTTTTCTTCGATAAATCTTTAGAATTGGTCTTGGACTTTCGTTCTTTTTGCACTCTTGACTTCTTGACTTCGTCTTTCATCTTTTTCTTCAATAAAAGCCCGTAAATGCTCGTGTTTTCTCCCCTTTTCACAATTTCGTCCTAAATCACAACAAAAACACAAACCGCGCATAATTCTGACATAAAAGACATAAAATAAACGTTTTGGCCCGGTTATTATTGTAATTAAGTGGTAAAAAGGATGGGTGTTTACACACCTATCAAATCCCCTACACTTGACCATTGCAATGTCCTCATGCAATGCATTAGTTACAAAGCACGTTTACATTTTTCATCATAATCAATCCATGTTGGCCTTTGTTAAAGAGATAGAAAACTATAAACATTCAAAGTAAAGAAATCAAAAGCATACCTTGGGTTTTGAAAATGTCATGAATAATCATCATCCTCAAGTTTTCACTTTCTCCAAACCAAGCTTAAAAACGAGATCATTGTTATTATAAGTTAGTAAACTAACACGAACTCATGTGGGCTAATTATTCACTTAGACTCCCTTATTCCTAGGTGTATCTCTTATATTTTATTATTGTCTTGAATGATCACGAGGATGCATTTTTTACTTATTTCGATAGTTATTTAGTCCGAAAATAAAGTGAACGATTTAATCAATAGTTAGCTAAAGGACAAAATCTTTTAAAACTGCTTCTCGGGACCTCATAAAGTTCATATCTTGGCATAACTCGCTTCGCGATTTGAGACCTTTCTCGGGACCGATATTTGGCAGCGACTTCATACTTCAAACCTTGAGAGACATTCATGAAATAATGGCCTTCTCTTCATAATGGAATTTCTTCACTTGAAGTTTTGTGAGATTCATACTTGGACCACGACTTCTTCATTTTTCTCCAATCTTTATTTTGGACTTTGATATACAACGATCCGCCTCCTTTTATGACTTGGATCTATTTATCCTCATACCTTGCTAGGGTCTTTTCGGATACACTTCTCCATGACTTTTGGGGAGTTTTTGCTTTTCGGCGTGTGTCTCGATCCTTCATATTGATTTTCGATAAATGATTCTTCCCATCACTTGGGATCTTTAGCAACAAAATATAGCCCTCATGCCTTTTTAGGGCCTTTTCGGACTCGCCAATCTTCGCATCCCGCTTCAATAAGTTATGCTTTGGCTATGAACTCTAATCCATACCGAGCAACTTTTAAACGATCTTGGGCTAGAAGCTAAGTAACTTTTCAAATCGTACAACCTTATTTATTGCAGATAAATTTATTAACAAGCTATGGGAGAATAGGCTTATAATTAACTCACATAAATTCACGAAAGAATACCAAACTTATAATTGGCTCTATCATCTCTCGTTCTCCACAGTTTAAAATCTCAAAGAATGACACTCGTGGATGCTTAGCCTATTAAATCAAAGTTTTGGGTTTTCGAGTCGCCTATAGGATCTTGCAAACTCTTAGACTTTTTCAAGTTTAGAAATCGCATTTTAAAGTTCCCTTGATAAACGACTCTCTAGGATTAATTATAGGAACTTGCGAAAAGTTCTTGTTCTTAACCCGCGAGAGTTAAGACTTTCGCGTTTCATAGCTCCCTATATAAAAGCCTAGCAAAACTTGACTTAAACACGTTAAGGATACTAGCTAGAGTAAACTTAGATAAGTAAACTCGGGTTGAGTCAAAAGATTCACAACGTTTGAAAATTAAAACCACTTTATTAAAGATTTATTCTAGCAAAGAAAGAAAAATAACTATACAAAAGGAAAAACTAATAGGCCAAAATAGATCAAAAATTTTGAAAAATGTCGAAAAATAGATTTTCCGGTTAAAATGAGGACAAATACAAGGAAAAGACCACTTAACTTCGATAGAAGTCCCCCCTACACTTAATATAAACATTGTCCTCAATGTTTAAGCATGTGGGAGTAAACTCCCCTACACTTAGGACATTGTGCACTTTGTTTAAATCTCGCTAAGGAAGAGACAACTAAAGAGATTCCTATTTTAATATTGAGAAAATATAAAATAGTGAATCGAAAAGAGTTTAGGATAGAACCGGGAAGAAGGGAACACGGAATCACGGGTCGTCAAGAATCATCAAGAGTGGATCATTGAAGCTTGAATCTCTGAATAAGAAGAGAGGAGAGAGCAAAAACCAACGGGTCTCCCCTACACTTAGGATAAAGAAAGCTAAAAGATAGAAACATGGGTTGCCTCCTAAGAAGCGCTTGATTTTTGATTACCGAGTCGTGAGCCTGACTCGACCTTGATCATCATAGGAAGAAGCATGAAATATATCCACCAGGATCAAAGACATAGTTTTCGTCCATCAAATAGCACAAGCTTAAGGCGAACAAGGCAAGCCAAAGAAGAATAGGCAAGGTTCCCTTAAGCAGCGATGGAGCACGGTGGAAGCAAGGGTGAAGTGGTGCAAGCAGATTTCCATAAGTTCCAAAGATATTTCCTTTTATTTCATCATGTGGATACTGAGATGGCTGCAGAATATCGATACCGGGGTCGAACACATTTTCCTTTAGGGGAAAATAGCACTCAGGCTCAGCATAGTGTGAAGAAGATCCGCGAAGAAGATGCACAACCTCGTCCTCAGAAGGTGGACAAAGAGGTGTTAAATCATATGTGCTGCGGATATTGGTGTCGATCGGTTTCTTCTCCTTTGAAAAAATGTTCTTCAAATCCAAAGTAGGATCAAGACGATAATCTTCAAAATCATAAGGAGGAGCATCACTCTCATGAGGGAAGTAAGTGTTGAGAAACGTAGAGAAGTCTTCCTCAAATGAGTAATCGTCCAAAGTAGAATCGAGTGATGGCGGAGGATCTTCATCATGTGAAGAATCACTCGAAAGAGTATCGGCCTCATCAAAATCATCATATGTAGGCAGGTCAGGATACTCGGAAGCAAAGGCATCATAATCATCCGAATCTGAGCTAGAATCATCATCATAAGCATCAAAGATCGGTGGAGAATCATAAATGGGTTAAGGTTCCAAACTGGAGAGAGAATCATCCACATTATCTTGAAAAATTGGGTTATCATTGCAAGACTCGAATAGCGGATTGTTGTAGACAACAAAGTCATCAAACACATTAATCATATTCGCTGGTTCTCGTCCAAAGGATTTGCTTGTAAGCTTCCCCATTTTAAAAACTTGTGAATCATTCCCGACTCTTATGATTAACTCACCTTCGGCCACATCAACTAAAGCTCGTCCGGTTCTCAAGAATGGCCGACCAAGTATTAAAGGAATACGAGGGTCCATTTCATAATCGACAACGACAAAGTTGACCGGGAAAGTAAATGTGCCAACTTTAATGAAACACGTCTTCGGCAATACCAACGGGGTAAGCAAGAGTGCGATTTGCAAGTTCAAGAGTCATCTTTGTTGGAGTAAGGTCGGGTAATGATACTGTTTTCCAAACACTCAAAGGCATAAGATTTATACTGGCCCCGAGGTCAGCTAGGGCAGTAAATTCTTCGGTTTTGTTGAAAATTCATGGCAACACAAAATGACAGGGATCTCCAAGCTTTTCTGCAAGTTCTTTAAGAATAACTGCAGAACAGTTTTCTTTTAAGCGTGTGTTGGCGAGCTCAATCAGCTTCTCCTTCTTGTTAAGCAATTCCTTAAATGCTTTAACAAATTTCGGCATGTGGACAAGTGCTTCAACAAGGCTAATGTTGATGTTCACTTGAGAGAGCATCTTCATATAGCTTGACACTTGACAGTCATTCTTGGTTAGCTCGTTGGTCTTGCCTAAGCGAGAAGGATATGGGATATTGGGTTTGGGTGGTGAAGGTGAAGGTGTAGGTAAAGGTTGAGATGTTGAAGGGTCCTTCCTGGGAACATCGTCATGACGAGGCGTAGACGGTAATGGTGCACTAATACTAGGTGTAGGAGGAGTAGGGATAAATGGTGGTGGAGGAGGTGTAGATGATGGGGGCGGGATCGGTGGTCCTACGATGGTGACTCCACTACGGGTAGTAATAGCACTCACATTTGCTCGCGGATTGGTGACGGTGTTTGAAGGTAGAGAACTCGAAGAAGAAGGTTGAGCGGCGGGCAAGAAACTAGCAAGCATATTCTTCAAATCATTTGTTTGATTGTTGAAGGAAGATTGGATATTATCTCGAAGCTCGGATCTTATCTCATTTCCTTGCTTGGTAATATCTCCTTTAATATTGATAATTTGACTCTGCAGATTCTTGATTTGCTCACCTTGGGTTCTCATGATGGCTTCAACATCGGGGTTAATGGGTGGGGTTTGTTGAGCGGGTGGGTGATAAGGATTAGAAGCTCTTGGTGGGATTTGGTTGCTTCTATTGTAGTTGTTGGCGGGGGTTTGGTTTTGAGGAGAAAAACCGGGTGAAAGGTAATTGTTTGATCGGTAACTCAGCAAATTTCTATCGCCTTGAGGTCGAGCTTGGTAATTTTCCGGTGAATAATTACCATAAGCTGCATACACATTTTCCGGATTTCCTTGTGTAGAAGGACAATCGGTGTATGAGTGTGGACCGCCGCATGTTTCACAAGAAGGTGCAACCGCTTTAACTTGTTGTTGTAGGTTTGAAGCGAGAAGCAAGATACTTTTGCTCATTTCAGTCATCATGCGGGTGAGTTCGGTCATATCAGGGTTTGCTGAAGTAGAAGAGACATTGACTCTCGGGTTGTTCCTTGAAGAAGCGGAGGAATCCCAGTTTTTGAGGTGAGTAGTCATGTTCTCAATTAGCTCTCTACACTCCTCGGGTCTCCTTTTCATAAATGTGCCACCGGCGGCTGCATTAATCGTATCACGATCTCAAAAAGTCAAACCGTTGTAGAAAGTATCAATCAATGTGACAGGGAGAATGTTGTGGTTTGGACAACGATCAATCAAGACATTATATCTTTCCCAAGCATCAAAAAGAGATTCATCGGGATCTTGCATGAAACCGCTGATTTGATTGCGAAGGCTTGTGGCCATGGATGGTGGAAAGTAGCGCGACAAAAAGCGTTGAGTCATGTCATCCCAAGTATGAATAGAATTCTTCGGGAGACGATCAAACCATTTCTCGGCATGATGTGATAAAGTATGTGGAAAGAGTTGTAGGCGAAGAACGTCCATTGTGGCACCGGGCAACTTCATGCTTTGAGTGATTGTAATGAACTTGTCGAGGTGTTTGCTGGCATCATCATCAGGCAATCCACGAAAAGGATTTGTTTGCACTTGCTGAATTATGTGGTGCTTCAACGAAAACTCCGGAGCCGTGATTTGCATCGGCGCAATCGGTCCTCCTCGTCCAAACATGGTAGGTTGACAAAGCTCCTCCATTGTCCGAAGATCGGGCTGTGGAAGAACATTGTTGTTATTGTTGAGGTGCGGTGGATTATTGTTGTTGTTAACACCTGACATACTTAAATCTTCTCGAGTCTCGGGCTCTTGATAATTAGAAGATCTAGTACGCATACACCTACAAAGACAAAAGAAAACAATACCAAACACAAAGACAATATATATACACAATAAAAATAAAATCTTTTTGGATTTTTGAAATTTTTAATTTTTATGGATTTTTATCAATTTTTAATTTTTATGGTTTTTTGAAGTTTTTAAGCAAGAAAATAATGCTCACAAGTGAACGGATCGCAAAAAGCAACGCGTCTCTCACAGAAAACCGTTAATCTTTACGAAAAGAGCCGGCATCGGCGCCATTTAATAACTAGATTTTACTCAGTTAAAAAGTTCTTCGTCGTATGTCTAATCGAATTGATCTGGTTTAACTATGCGACTCAGTCGTTCTTTGGTGGAAACAAAAGTTGTGTCATTGTAGTATATTAAAAATGTGCAAAACAATTAAAGTAAACGACGGTTAATTAAATCTAAGTCTAATTAAAAGTAAAGGGTGTAATATTAAAAACTTTGAAAAGTAAATTGTTTTAAATGACTTAAATTTAAAGCGTGACGAAAATTAAATTTGACGAAGTATTAAAATGTAACTTGAAAATCAAACAAAGCAAAATTAACTTCCAAACCCAAAACCATCGGAATCCACTATCGGAATGATGTCACCAAAACCATCGGAATCTAGATCGGAATGTGTCTGTCGGAATGTATTAAAAACTACGTATCAGAATAATGAAAGTGCAACCTATCGGAATGATGTCTATCGGAATATACCGATCGGAATGTTGTTCAGATCGCAAAGTGTTAGATCGGAATCCTAGATCGGAATGTTGCTGGGGAAATTTGGGCAGCACTTCGACTAAGAAAACCTCAAGAGCCGTCGGAATGTGCGATCGCAATGTGCGATTGCAATCCCAGATCGGAATGAGGGTGATGATACTCTAGATCGCAATCCCGGATCGAAATGCAATACCCTTGTCCTATGCTGTCACCATCGGAATGTGGGTGAGGCAAGCCGTCGCAATGTGTAGTACCCCTTCTTTCCAATGGAGTTACAAATTCGTAATAAGCACAATACAATAAGCTATGACTAATAAGCAGTAACAAAATAAACTCAAATGAAACGAAAACAAAACAAGACAATAAGCTAAAAAGTTAAGACCTTTTCAAAATTTAAAAGACGACACTTAATGAAATGGAATTTAAAGATAGAACTTTTGAGAAAAACTTGAAAACACTTAAGTTAAATACCAAATAAGCACATAAGATTGTCAAGCTTATGGCTTATCTCGTATGCAAACTTAAAGGGAAAAGAAAAGACAAAACTTTTAATCAAATAAGCAAATGGATTAAGCAAAACGTGCTTAATCCGAATTTTATAACAAGAACAAAAACAAAGGAAAGGTAGAAAGAGAATGATAAAAGAACACTTGATCAAAGGTAAATGAAGATTAAAGCAATAAAATTAAAGACACTTACTTGGAATTAAAAGGTATTAAAAGTGCAAGACAAGTATTTAAAATGACGTGAATTTAAAGAGCAAGTAATTAAAAGGTGGAAGACTAATTGTTACCTTAGCCAACAAAATGAAAATGAGTTATCTAATGACTATATATAGGGGAGGATTAGGGAATACTTAGGAAGCTTCCTCCCCTCCTTCATTTCTTCTTAATTACACCATTAAGTCCTTCCCTTCTTAATCTTTTGTTAATCTTGGACTTTAATGACTTTTGGCTCGGGATTTCTTTAAACTCGTCTTTTAATTCTTCAATAAATAAGACTTGAGTTCTTCGGCTTTTAGTAAACTTCCGTCTTTTGACTTTTTCTTCGATAAATCTTCAGAATTGGTCTTGGACTTCCGTTCTTTTTGCACTCTTGACTTCTTGACTTCGTCTTTCATCTTTTTCTTCAATAAAAGCCCGTAAATGCCCGTGTTTTCTCCCCTTTTCACAATTTCGTCCTAAATCACAACAAAAACACAAACCACGCATAATTCCGACATAAAAGACATAAAATACACGTTTTGGCCCGGTTATTATTGTAATTAAGTGGTAAAAAGGATGGGTGTTTACACACCTATCAGTTACACAAGGTCATACACAACTTGAAGGCATTGACTACACTGAAGTTTTTGCTCCTGTTGCTAGGATTGAGGCCATTCGTCTGTTTTTGGCTTTTGCTTCTTATGTGGGCTTTACAGTTTTTCAGATGGATGTTAAGAGTGCTTTTCTCTATGGCAAGATTGATGAGGAAGTTTATGTCACTCAACCTAAGGGCTTTGTAGATCCACTTCATCCCAAGAAAGTTTATAAGGTGGTCAAAGCTCTTTATGGACTTTATCAGGCTCCTAGAGCTTGCTATGAGCGTCTCTCCACTTTCTTGTTGAAACATAGCTATAGAAGAGGCACAATTGACAAAACACTATTTCTTAAGAGGAATACCAAGGACATTATCCTTGTTCAGGTGTATGTGGATGATATTATTTTTGGTTCTACTAAAAAGGAATGGTGTGATGAGTTTGAACAACTGATGAAGGGCGAATTTCAGATGAGTGCTATGGGAGAGCTCACATTTTTCCTTGGTATTCAAGTCAAGCAACAGTCGGATGGAATCTTCATAAGTCAAGATAAGTATGTTCATGAGATCCTTTAGAAGTTTGATATGGATCCTCTTAGACCAGCAGCAACACCTTATGAAGTTACTAAAGTCAAACTCAAGAATGAGCCAGATCCACCGGTAAATGTTCATATGTACAGGTCCATGATTGGCTCACTCGTGTATTTGACTGCATCACGTCCGGATATTATGTTTGCAGTAAGTTCTTGTTCTAGACATCAGGTGGCTCCAACGGTTTCTAACTTGAATGCAGTCAAGAAGATTTTCAAGTACATCAAGGCTCAACCCAAGCTAGGCTTGTGGTATCCTAGAAAATCACCTTTTGTTCTTGAAGCATATAGTGATAGTGACTATGCAGGTGCTAATAATGACAAAAAATCTACTACTGGTGGTTGTCAGTTTTGGGTCGAAGACTTATTTCATGGCAATGCAAGAAACAGACGATCGTAGCTACTTCTTCAACAGAAGCTGAATGCGTAGCTGCTGCTAGTTGTTGTGGACAAGTGGGGGATCAAAAATCAGATGTTGGATTATGGGTTCAATTTTATGAACACCAAAATTTTCATTGACAACCAAAGCACTATATGCATTGTGAAGAATCCTGTGTTTCATCAACGTACAAAACATATTGAAATTCGGCACCATTTTATACGGGATGCCAATGAGAAGAAGTTGATACAGGTTCTTAAGGTTCATACGGATGATAATGTTGCTGATCTGTTGACTAAAGCCTTTGATGGTCCTCGGTTCAACCACTTGGTGGTTCACACTGGCATGGTCAATCCATGAGACCTAGGATTGAGGGGAGGCTTAGTGTACATATTTACTTTCCCAATTTAACATATTGGTAGATTTTAACAAGATATTGAATGGGTTCTTGTGGTGTGTGTTACTCCGAGTGGAGTATTTTTCTCACTTCTGGTGGTTGTCTTCATTAATGGTTGGCTTCTAGTCATTAATGGTTGGCGTCTAGTCATTTCTGGTTGGCTTCTAGTGGATAAAAATCCTTCTTTGACAAGTGCTGGTTGGCTTCTAAGCTTGGTTTGGGTCACTGTTCACTTCGTTGACTTCTGTTGACCACATTATGCTTCTAGTGTTGACCCTTATGCGGTTTGACTTTTAGTCAACGCAAGCTAATTCTGGTATATATCATCTTATTTAACTTTGGTAAATTGGGATTTGCAAATAAGGTTATAAGGGGCAAGTGGTTACTTTGCATTAACTGCCTAATTTAAAAGGGCAACCCACATTATTAGGGGTCAATGTACAGTTACTAGACCATTATTTATGGTCAATTACCCCCCTTGACTCATTCATCACAATCATAACACACACACACACGCTCCTACTCTCTCAAACCCTAACAAATCAACTTCCATCACTTCTAATCAACATCAATGGCTGCTTTGGTCTACCAACCCACTCACAACAAGGTCGCTTATCTAGGAGATGGTCCTAAACGTGATGAATTCACAGACATTCTGGAGTTTATTAAGGCTTCTAACCTCAGGTATGCTTTTACTGTGTGCCCTATTGTTTATGATAGTGTGATTCGCCAGTTTTGGGATTTTGCTACACTTGTGGCTGTGGTTGGTCGTCCACGTGAACTCCATGCTACCATTGATGGACGTTCTTATGTGGTTACTGAAGCTTCTATTAGGAGTTCCCTTCATCTTCAAGATGAAGGTGGTGTTGTTTCCATCCCCAATGCTGAGGTTTTGGAGGGGATGGCTGCTATTGGGTATAACCATGGGGGGAAGTTTAACTTCTAAAAGAATAGGTTTTCCCCCTAGTGGAAGCTTCTAGTGCACTTTTTGATTCATTTTTTAAGCCCCAAGTCTGGGAGTTGGGATGCTTTTCCCACTCCTTTAGCTACTGGTCTGATCTGCATAGCACAGGGTAGGGTGTTTAATTTCTCTCGCTATTTGTTTGATGGGATGGTTAGCAATCAGTCTAGTACCGGTTCTAGGAATAAATTTTTAATGTATCCTAGGTTTTTACAACAGATACTTGTGTGTTTACCTCGTGATATGGAGGAGTATGAGACCCCCAAGCTTACTGCTAAAGTTTACTACAATATGGATCATGGGTTTAGATGGGATTGGAGGCCCCTTACTGATGCAATGCTGGGCCTTGCCCAAGGTCCTCCTGATGTTGTTCCTCCGGCTGTCCAAGCCGAGGAGGAACCTCCATTAGGTGATGACCCAATGGAGGAGGAGCATCCTCCTGGTGGTGAACCTAATGTGGTTGTGGAAGAGCCGGTTGAGGAAGTGGTGGTTGAAAGGTCATCCACTTCCAAGGCTGCCCCCTCTTCGATGCCACATTCGTCTCCATTTGTGGATACCCCCCCTCCTAGTCCTGTCCCTCACTCTTCTGATAAACCCTCTGGTTCTCGTGCTCATAATGATGACCCATTTATTACTTCGGGTTCCAATGAAGCCTTCCCAAACCTAAGTCCTCTTGGTGGGAAAGTGGAGGAGCCAACTACACTTACTTCTTTGCTTGATATCATGCACAAGTACCATGAAAGGATTCTTTCTTTGGAGGCAGATTTGAATCAACATCGTAAGCTTACCAGGGAATTTGTTCTTCCCATGGCTGACCGGATTAAAGCTTTGGAGACACAGCAGAGGCGGAGGAAGAAGCATGTGGTTCAGTCTGATTCTGATGAGGAGGTTGAAGATCTTGTGGAGGATGGCTTGAATTTGTTGGCGAAGGCTGCG
Source organism: Glebionis coronaria (assembly GCA_025667525.1). NCBI lineage: Eukaryota > Viridiplantae > Streptophyta > Magnoliopsida > Asterales > Asteraceae > Glebionis > Glebionis coronaria. Next base: position 536,753,301 of record CM046881.1, on the reverse strand, counting down.
TTTGCTGATAAGTCATATGATGATCTGCCGATTCCTCCTACTTCATCAAGCATCCTTCCTACTGCTGGTACCCCTACACCAACGGAAGATGTTGCTGATACTACTGCTGGACCATTTGCTGGATCATCTCATGATCCTAAGGGGAAAGCCCCTATGACTGCTGCTCCCTCACCCCCTCGCAAGCGTACTCATAGACAACTTGAGGAGGATAGGTTGGGTGAGGAGGCTGCACAAAGGATGCAAGCGGAGATTGACCAAGATTCTAGGGCTGAGGAGGAAGCTCTTAAGAAACAAAGGCGTGAACAGTTGCAGCATGATGCTATGCATTGGGACGATAACGATTGGATGAGGGTGCTCACTATTCTTACCTCGGATTATTCGCAGTTTACTGATCTCTTGGGTTCAGATGTGACTGAGCAGAATTGTATTCCTCGAGCTATGGTGTTAATGCGTAAGCAACAATTATCGCTTGCTTCCCAACTGTGTGAAAAGCGTAAGAACAGGCCTTTGACGAGAACTGAGGAGAAAAAGTTAATGCAGAGGTATGTCAAGTATCAGTCGGCTGCTCATTTTACTGTTGGTTGGACATGGGAACGAGTTCGGGCATTGTCTTTTGATGAGCTTAAGGCTCTATATGAACGAATGATCAAGCGTCAGAGCACACCTGTTCCAGAGCGTTTCATCTATCGTCCTCCTCCACGAGTGGTTCCTACTTCTCAACCCGCTGTTGCTCCTGGTTCTTCTTCTGATGTTCCTCTTGGTTCTACTGGTATTTCATCGGTTGTTGATGTTTCTACTGCTGGTATCACACCTACACCTTCGGTTGCTCCTCTTGTTTCATCTTCGGGTCCTACCACTACCACCACCACTGCTACTCCTGCTATGGCACAACCCTCACCATCCGTGACTGACCCTCAACCTGCTCCTTCTTCTAGTGCAGCTACTGTTGATCCTTTGGTTGGACAAGGTATTGATTCTACTTCTGCTAATCCTATTCCTGCTGCGAAGGTAAAGGTTGAACCCTCGTCTGGTGCTCCCACTCCTCGTCGTTCCATCCGCAAGCAGTTGGCTAGACGTGCTAGACGTGGAAAGTCTGTTCCTTATGAGAAGCGTGCTCCCGAAAGTCTTATTGATGCAGCTTCCGATAGTGACTCAGAATTGCCAATGGGTACGGGGTTTATTACATCTTGGACGGTTAAGCCATCAACCACTATTTCTGGTACTTTCACCCATAAGATTTCCATCAGTGATGGTTATGTTCGTTATGCTTCGGGTTTGCAAGGTGTGTTGACTTGGGTAGATCGTAGGGATCTTATGTCTTTGTATGGGTTTGTTGATGCTGGTATGCCTACTCATCCTAGTGAGGTGCCCTCCTGGCCTGGTCTAACAATGTGGGCTAATTTGAAAATGATGCTTGATTCTCCTCCACATGCTCCACTTTCTGGTGTCTGGAAGGACCAGCCAACCTGGGTTATCCAGAGATGGAAGTTATATGCTGGCTGTGGCGTGCATGTCTTGGAGTTGGAGTCTGGTGTAATGGTGTTCATGCTTACGGATCTGGACTATCCTTTGACTATTGCTTCGATGGAGGCCATGCTTTCTTGTCACTTGCAGATTTCCAATGCCCCTTCCGGGAATGAGACTTCTATGGCGACTACACTGGTGGAAGGGATACAAGCTCGGTTGCAAGTTGAGAAGGTGGTTGCGTCTGGTATGTGATGGGTTGGTTTGTAAGTTTTTTATGTTTTGTGTTTTGTGTTTTATGTTCATCTGTTCATACTACAATTCTTTTTACCAATATGTACAGTGATTGGTGACTTACATTTGTGATAGTTAAAAAAAAATATATACATATACTTTTTATATAATATCTGCTTATACTTTACACAAATCATGGATTTTACACTTGTGAATAATATAACATCTGCTTATACTATTTCAAAACATTGGGTTCCTGTTGCTGATTCACACTTGTGCTGGTTTGGAATTTCATCTGGTGTTTGACTTGGTCCACACAACAAATGGTGCTCAACTCACCATGTCTCAAAGACAAGAAAGAGTTGATTCACCTTGAGGGTACGGCTCCTGGTGTAATTCTCAAATCCGTTGATGGTTGCCAGGTTAACCAAAACTGGATGGTTTTCACTTGCCATGGTCCTAGACTGAAAAGTGGCTAATCCAAGGGGGTACGGCTCTTGGTAAAGATTTTATCAAATCCGTTGATAACTATAATAGCTTTCTCAAAGCTATAGGGTTTTCAACTCACCGATGCTTCATTGCTAAGAGTTGGCGAGTCCAAAAGGGTACGGCTTTTGGTAAAGACATATCAAATCCGTTGACGGCTGTGATGGTTTGGCTAAATCATCAGGGTACCCCCACTCACCATTGATTCACGTTCTAAGAGTTGGGCTGGGTTCTGGTCTCCCAGGGTGATGCTTATTCCACCAGAAAGACTGGCTAGCCCAAGAGCGAGCAGCTACTTGGTAAAGGCTCATCAAATCTGCTCATGTTGCTGTGAAGATTCAACACGATGCTGATTTGTTTCAAGCTTTGGAGAAGCTTCTAGTGTTCCTTGTTGCAGCGGTTCTTATGTTTCTTATATTGCTGATGCTGCTGTTTCTTTTGCTGTTCCAATCCTCAAGCTTTGTTGAACGCTTTACCGGGAAACTTGAACTCAACAGGTCAAATTCAAGTTTAGGGGAGGATTGTTAGGACCATTGGAATAGTTATTTGTAATAGGTAGACTATGAGGTATGTAGTTCCTCCTGGTCATAGTAGTAGTAGGAGCAAGTCGTCCTCTTGGTCTTAGTTAAAGTCAAACTTTATTATTTAGTTATTATTCTGTTAGGATATGCATGAGATATGTTAGGAAAGAATATGCATATCAGTTTTACACGTTTTGTTTAATGATGTATTAGGGTTTCCTTGTAGTATAAAAGGAACCTTAGGCATAAGGGTTTTACACACCTTGATAAAACATAATTCTAGTTATCATTAATATTAGAAATCCTTAGAAAAGGATCAAGTCATTATAGTTATTCTGTTCTTCTTTACAGTATTTGTATTCCGCACTTATATTGTGTATAGAGTCTCTCTGTGAATAGACTTGTGATTACAGAAGTCGTTCACCGTTCCTGACAGACTGCAAGATCCACATCTAGTGGACCCAACACAATCTATAGAAGAAGGAACGACACTTCTACTATTAAAAAAAGAAAGGTTGATTTGGATAATCGTTATGTGGTGCCTTACAACCCTGGCTTGCTAAAACGTTATCAGTCTCATATAAACGTCGAGTGCTGCAACCAGATAACTTCTATCAAATATCTTTTCAAGTATATAAATAAGGGACCGGATAGGGTTACTCTTACTGCAGAGAATGAAGAAGTTGATGAGATTGCCGATTATTATGACTGTAGGTATCTTTTAGCATGCGAAGCAGCTTGGAGGATTTACGGTTTGACACACTTTATAGGTTTCCACCTGTTTAGAGGTTACCATTTCACTTGCCTAATGAGCAGTCTGTCGTATTTGAAGAAAGTGATAGCCTTGACTACACGCTTGAAAAGGCGTCATTAAACGAAACAAAGTTTCAAGCTTGGATGAATACGAATAAAATAGATGATTTTGCGCGATCACTTCTTTATGTAGATTTTCTAAAGCATTATGTTTGGAAAGCCGACGAAAAGATTTGGGAGCGTAGGAAAAAGGGTGAATGTGTTGGTCGTATACATCACGTACCTCCTTGCTGGGGTGACATGTTTTATTTGTGAGTGTTTCTTAATAAGGTTCCAGGCGCTAGGGAGTACGAGGAAATAAGGGAGTTTGACAAGGTTATTTACCCGACATTTAAAGACGCTTTCTATGCACGAGGTCTTTTGGAGAATGACAAGGAGTATATTGATGGACTTATAGAAGCGAGTGATTGGGGAATGGGAAATTATTTGAGAAATTTTTTTGTTATGCTTATTATGACGGACAGTATGTCTAGGCCAGAGTTTGTGTACGGAAAAATATGGCATGTCTTGGTAGCAGATGTAGAAAGCATTGAACGCGTTACAAGAAATGAACCAGGTATTATCAACATTTTGTTTTCGTGTGCTTTACTGTCATATATTTTACACATCGGTTTATAAAAACTTTCCCGATTATTGCATAATTAGTTTTTTGATACTCAAAATTGCTACTAACGGATTAAATACCAATGTATTTGTAGAATTGGTACTTTCAGATGACACATAGAAAAATATATGCCTTACATATATTGAGCACATGCTTTTAAGAAACAACAAAAGCTTGAAAAATATAACAAACATGCCATATCCACAAGATGAATACACAATGGATGGCTATAATAGGTTGGTGCACGATGAACTTAAATACAACAAAGAAGAATTAAAATAACAACATCAAAGGATGTACGTTACATTGACAGAAGAACAGAAAGGAGTATACGGAACTATAATGGATGCTGTTGATAACAAGAAAGGAGGGATGTTCTTTGTGTACGTATATGGCGGAACAGGTAAGACCTACCTATATAAAACTATGTTAGATGCATGTCGTTCAGAAGGTAGAATCATGTTGAATGTTGCATCAAGTGGTATTGCGGCACTTTTATTGGAAGGAGGTAGGACAGCTCATTCTAGGTTTGCTATACCTATTAATGTGAATGAAGATTCCATGTGTCATATTTCAGCAGATAATGAGCTTACTGAGTTGCTTAGGATGACTAAACTAATAATATGGGATGAGGCGCCCATGGTTAATCGACATTGTTATGAGGCTTTTGATAGAACAATGAAAGATATTTGTCGAACGGATCCAAAGAAACCTTCTGAAAAGATTTTTGGTGGAAAAGTTGTTGTTTTCGGTGGAGACTTTAGAAAAATCCTTCCCGTTGTTCCAAATGGTACCAGACAAGATGTGGTACTTCAATAAATTCTTTAGTCTTATGGAAGGAATGCATCGTCTTAAAGTAACTATTAACATGAGGTTAGGTTAAAGCTCAGATGCTTCTAAAAGGAAAGAAATCCAAGATTTTTCAGATTGGATTTTAAGTATTGGTAACGATACAATCGGAGGAAAGAACGATGGAGAGGCAGACGTGGAATTTCTTGAAGATATGTTGGTTCCTAATTCTGATGACTATATCGGTTCCATTATTGAGGAAACTTACCCACATCTACTGAGTAACCTATAAGATCCTCAGTTTTTTCAACATAGAGCCATTCTTGCACCTACGCACGACTTGGTTGATTTGGTTAATAACATAATGTTGTCGTTGTTAGAAGGTGAGGAGAAGACGTACAATTCTACAGACACGGTGATGTTTGTTGATATGGACACAATCTTTAATGAATAAATGTACACACAAGAATTCCTTAACAGCCTCAACATGTCTGGACTTCCTCAACATTCTATAAAATTAAAGATAGGTACTCCAGTTATGTGCATGCGAAACATCGACCAAAGGTTGGGACTCTGTAATGGCACCAGGCTTCAAGTACTAAGGATGGGAATAAATATAATCGAAGCCAAGATAATATCTGGTGGTAGTGTGGGCACTATTTGTGCAATATCGCGTATGGTTATTAGCCCCTCTGACACTAACGTTGTTTACAAAGAAGCTTTGTATAAAATTTGATATAAGAGTGTCTATGCTTTTAAATTTTGTCTACTTTGGTATACTATATGTTATCTTTTTTTGATTAATACTCATTTATTTTAAGGGTATAATTTTTTCTTTACCAAGTTTTTTATATGTATTTATTTTTTAAATTATTTTGTTTGTAATAACAGAAATTTACATCACACATAGAATCACACATATGCTCAAAATATTCTTATTTTAGTATAACATGTTATACAACTAAGTTTATACAAAGCATTTAGTAATAGGACGTAAAACTTTGTAGAACGATTTATCCAAATTTGTACGTATATGTTGATGTATCAATGGTGAATACGAAGTTTTAAGGTTTTATGTTGTGATATGGTGTTAATTATAACCATTTTACGCCAAACGTTTTTTACAAAGAAGTTTTACAACTATCTAGATCTTAAACCATATATACAAATAACTTGAATTTATTTTGACATACGATGTATATCCTTTTATCGTATTACTTATCATGTTATTAACATTTTCTTATTTCTTTAAAGTATTATTATTGATTTATTTTATAATCCGAATTCAATTTAATATACGTACAAATCTGTTTGTTTTTCGTTAATAAAAACATAGTTTCTTAAAGTTAAAATTATAAAACGCGCTCGTCCATCGGATGGGCTTTACAACTAGTTGATAATGTATAAATTACGACAAACTTAAAAAAACAGCATGATTTCCCGGGCTCTAGTATTGGAAAGCTAATTGCTGTAAGAGCATCTCCAATGGTGGAGTTTAAAAAAAGCTTTTTGCATTTATTAAAGTGTAATTTCATAAATGTATAAGAACCAAAAAGTCATTTAGTTTAAACCTTTCAATGGTAAAATCTTTAGAAAAGCTTTTGGCAACAATGAAAACAAGACAAATTGGTGCAAATTAAACTTGTAAATAGGTTTGCAAACATAAAGCTTTTGCTAAAAGCTTTGTAAAAAGTCTTTCACTCTAATGGTAAAAAGTCATTAACAAAAGGCTTGTAAATAGTAAAAAGTCTTTTAAAAACCTTGCATTGAAGATGCTCTAATGATCCACTAAATCTCGAACAGCATGCTTTCAATCCCGGGCTCTACATACAATTCTACAAGTCATTGTGAAAGGTGAAACATAAATATTAAACTAATACGACTAAGCCAAACAATATTCCATAAATCGATATATCCGATAATTCAAACTAACAAAACAAACAAATAAATCCGAACAAACAAAGCGGAAGCTTTTATTTAAACCACCAAAGTTACAATCCAAAAGCTACCATCAAAATTAATGTCATTACTAAACTTTTAAGAGAAGCCAAACAAATTAACAAAAATAAATTTATCAACCAAACCCTAAAGTTTAACTCACTTTCTAACATCTTTACTAACTAACTCAATTAAACATACTAATAAAATTACTAAACTTCAAATAAACTTTTCATTCATTTTTCTACTCTCTTTTTGAACAACCAAATTACAAGTTAAATAGTAGGGGTGAGCAAAAAAAACCGCAAAAGCCAAAACCGAACCAAAAATCAAAAATATCGAATCAAAAAAACCGACCGAAACAAAAAATTGATGGTTCGGTTTTTACTTTTTCAACAACCAGAAAAACACGGTTCGGTTTCGGTTTTCATCAAGAAACCGGACCGTAAACCGAACCGAACCATATAATTCATAACAATATATATTTAATAATATAGAAAATAAATAATAATTCTAAATACTAAAATATGCTTTTGGTCAGTCAAATATAATATATTCATCTTAATGTTTATATGCATATTTTGTGTATGTATGTTTACTTCACAATATATTATTACCTATGTGACACCGATCGTTTATGTATAATTCGTATGTTCACTTTTATGTGTGTGCATTGTATAGATATATGTATATTTTAAATTTTTGGGATATACGTTATTAGGCTTAGAATGAAAAACAATAACAATTTTTTTACGTAAAACAAGTTTGTTAGTATAAATTGGCTAAACACAAATAAAAACGATTTTAAAACCGAAAAACTAAACCGAAACCGACTAAAAACCAAACCGTCCAAAACCAAACGGTTTCAATTTTTGATTAAAAAACAACTATTACGGTTCGATTTTGGTTTTTGCAAAAAAAAAGACCTAAACCGAACCGTGCATATCCCTATTAAATAGCAAACAATTATAAAGACGTGATATCCTAATATTTAAGGAATATTAAAAGTATGGAAACATGTCAATCCTAATATTATGCATGGAAATATAAAGTGCAAAGTGAAATGGAGATAATTGATGAAGCCTTGGTCATGAAGGTCATTCACTTATCATAAACTCAGATTTGATCAAGAATCTAAAGCCAGAACAAGTGAGAAATCTAAAGCCAGAACAAGTGAGAATAATGACTATTACAGTAACCTAAATATACTAGCTCCAAATCTACTTCTTACTATGTGGTCATCACAACTATAAAATAGATGCCATAAAGCAAAAATGGTCAAAAGTCCCATGTCTTAACTAACGCCTTTTTACCACATTTGGTCTCAATTATTATGAAAAGTAAATGGTTGGTTACCCTTATTTATCATATATGTTACTCGTTATCTTTTTTTTATGTTTTTATACTTCCTCATCCTCATTTCTATCTTTAGTCCGCTTTTTAATATATTGCAGTAAAAAAAGTTTTCTCGTCGGGTTATATGATTTTAAACATATTTAGCCAAGTACGTCTCACCTATATGTCTCAAATATTGAAATCTTTGGTGAATCGGTACCAAACGGTTGATAAATGTGATGTTTATTGTTGTTAAAACCGATTACGCCATGCCTTGAGTTGATTGATGAATGATGAACGGTACCTATGAATCTTTTATATGTAGTTAGTTTTTCAAGAAAACATTGATTTTTCTAAAATGAATCTTAAATGAAACTAGTTAATCATCTCCGATAACAAGTGAATTCAGTGACCAAACTAGTTTTACGCTTGGTTCTCACCCGTATTTCAATCTACGTATAAGCCCAATGATATAAAAATCACAGAGGAGCACACACAAAATACGAGAAAATAAGAAAAAGGGAAAGGAAAGGAAAGGAAAGAAAGAAAAAAAATTAGTTGCTAAAATCAAACTACATCAATAAGATTGTGGATGCAAATGATTACAGAGGATGAGAAGCTATTTGCAAGAAGCCTATTCCAAAACACTAACAAGGCATAAGTATCGATGTCCTGATAAAAATAATATAAAACTCGTTCCAAAATTCATATTAACAGTTTTCAAAGAACATCTTAAAAACTTATGTTTATAATTCTCAATTTTGATAACTTTCACAAAGATGAAATGTTTAATGATGGCAAAGCTACAAGTTTACTCAGAATGAACATCGAATCTCTAGCACCAAGAATGGAAATAGATACTTCAGTCATCGACGCATATGTAACAATTCTTAATCATGAAGAAAACATTATAGGGGATACACCAAAGCAAACTTTTTTTATACAAGAACGACGGTAAGATAAGTTTTAATATGAAAAAAATATAAATTGATTAAAACCACTTCCACGAATTAATCAAAATTCAAATAAATTACGACCCACTAAAGCTACAAATGAACGATGTCAATCTGGTATACACTTTGATACTCTGTTTGAAAGAAAATAATAGTAACATATTATATTGATTTATTTAATATTTTATAATGTTTTCATGAAAGACACGTGTTCTTTTCGATCACAGCTCACGGACATAGTCACATTACTATATCATTTTTTCAACTTACATATTAGAAAATGTGTGATAATAGACAAGAGTTACTCAAATGCAACATATGATGGCAAATACAGAGAAAATGTTGAGTTTTTGGTAAGAAGCACATATTTTATGATACTCTGTTATATTTTAAGTATTATTTGATATCAAAGTGGTATAATTTTATATCAAAATAGCTTATCAACAAAAAAATTATTTAGTAAAAATAAAGGTATGATTTAGAAAATTAGGATTCAGGTATGGTAGTAATAGGAGATTATATCTAGATATAAAATAACAGATTAAAAATTGATATTGATTTTATTACTAATAGAGAATTATATCTAGATATAAAAAAACAAAGTAAAAATTGTGAATATACATATATCTAATGATACCTAACTTTATTTTTTTAAAGGCACCTATTTGCAACACACATGTTTAAATACTCACATCCAAATGGAGAAATAATAATGTATGATGATAAAAAGCAACGGTCTTTAATTTGAAATGGATGACAAAAATTGAAAAGAAAAACTGTGATTTATATATGATGTTGCACATAGAGTTCTATCAAGGACAATGTGACAACTGTGGTTTTTAAAAAGTTAGCTATAACCTATAGATATTGTTATATGTGTTATATTACGTGTTGTGTGTATTATGTGTGTTTGATATGATTATCTTGCGAGATTAAAGTACATGATTTGCTAATCATGGTACTTGCGATGGTGAAATGTGATGAAATGAAATCACATAGACGTTTTGTTGTAGCGTAATTATCGATTACATAACTTGCGTGAACGTATTATGTATAATATATCATTATTATATGTATCTAGCAAGTAAATATTAAGTTTTTAGTGGACTTACTATTTTTAAAAGCGTTTGGAGATGAAATATTAGTAAAAACATTATTAAAAAGTCGAAAGTTTTAAGTTTAACTTTAAAGGTTTTACAATAGAAGGTCTAAGAAGAAGACACGAAATGAGTGATAAATAACTAGAGGGAAAATTTTGTATTATTTGGGTGTGTAGGGTGGTAGTCGGTCGAGCACAAGGGAGAAAACGAGATTCCAGCTTGGACTCAAACTTTGTTTACAAGTTATCAAAACCTAAACATTTTCCTATAAATAAAAACCATATAACAAATTAAAACACTTTTTTCTCTCCCGTTGTATCTCTTGATCGGATGAACACCCCAAGGAAGAAAGAAAACCCAAAAATTATTTAGGGTTTATTAAGGTATCATCTTGAGCTAGTCTTTTATTTTAATTAATTATGTAATAACCCATGTGATGGTTAATCTAATTAAGGTTTTGATTAATTAGGTTTTAACCTATGTAATTAAATTTAGGGTTTCATAAAAATATGAGTGGGTATTAATGATTGTCATTAATTGTGTTTAATTAAGATTTAATTATGTTAAATTCGGAGTTAGTGTTTAGTCAGATTTTTTGGTCAAGTTTTTTTTTGTCATAACTTGGTCATACGGGGAAGGGAGGGAGGGTTTTTGAGTGATTCAAATACCTAAAATTATCTATAGAGATTATACTTTCCAATGGTGGTAATTAGAAGTGCTAATTCAGCCGTTTGTTCTGTCAAAATATTTTTACAAGATTTTATGTCAGAACTGTGATTTTACCAGAAAGAATTAAAATAAGTTTTGAATTTATTTAAAATACTTAAACATGTTATTAGCACTTCGGATGAACACAAGATGTATTTTATATGTTTTTGAGTCCCAAATAGAATTTTAAAGCGATTGGAGTAGTTTAAGGTCGTCTGCTATCATGAATCTTTTGGAGTATACGTGCAGGTTAGATACTAGACCCTTGCATGTTTATTAATTTTGAAAGGGTATATGTATAAGGTTTTGGCCTTAATGAAAAATATTATAGAGTGTAAATACATATAGGAAACTTTTGTAATTTTTCCAAGAAAGGATAAGTTGTCTAATTATTTTATTGATGAGCGTTTTGTGTCATCAAAATCTGGACATATATGAGTAACTCGTAAACGGGTAAGGGTTAAGGGTAAATGAACTAGTTAGACATATAGAGAGTTAATGATGAAACAAATAGATGATAGATAGTTAATTATTCATAATAGAGGTTGTTAGATCGATTTGGGTTAGTATCCTAATCGATGGTAACATGTGTTGTATGTTTGTTTATTATAGATCATTTGCTTGTCGTGGTAATCATAACCACCATCTTGTTACAAACAAACTACAATTGAGTGCAACCAAGTCTCTTGGGACAACCTTGACTTACCAAACCTAATTACACATGTGACTAGGGTATACTTGCCCATATGTGTTTGATTTTTAGTTAATTAGTTGGTGAATCATGTTATAAATTTAAAACCTCTTGAGAAACGCATCAAGTTTTTGGCGCCGCTGCCGGGAACTTGCGTTTTGTATTCTTTTGTTGGTGTATTTGTTTGTTTGTTGATCTTATGTGTTTCTTTCATTACTTGTTGAATTGATTGAATCATTTCTCGTTCGTTTGAATATTGCTCATGATCTTATATGAATGTTTCGTTTCTCTTGAATGATTGCTCTTGTTTTCCTTATAGTTTGGTCATGTTGTGTGATTGAATGATTGTTTTCCATTTTCTTAAAATCTCTTAATTCTTATAAGAAAAAATTTCATGTTTGGTCCCTATCGTTTACACCAAACATCAATTTTGGTCTCTATTTTAAATTAAGTCCGCAGATAGTCCCTATCGTATGCATTTTTGATCAAGAATGGTCCCTATCTTGGATGGAGGTTAGTTTTCGCAGTTAACTTTTGAAATTAAATAGGTATTTCGGTCCACCTACTTTTTTCTTCTCTCTCTCATCTCTCGGTCTCTCTCTCTCTCACACAAATTAAAAAACTATTACATCTCTTATCTCCCCCTCTCATCTCCCTCTCATCTCTTATCCTTTCCTTTCCCTGGATCCAAAAACCACCGTAACAATAACCATCCCTTACCCATATTATCCTATCATTCTCTAAAACCATCTCTTATTTCCCAGATAAAATCCAATTAATCTTTGTAACATCAAATTTGCCCACACCAAAGATCTTATTTACTTTCACACCAGTAAACATACCCAAAGATATAGCAAGGTTTCTCACTTTTGCTTTGAAAATGAGGCTAACCCAAGTGCCAAAGGAGATATAAACAACCGAGCCTTCACTTTGTTGGTCTAACCAATCTAAATAGCTTACTACATCAAAAACCAAAAGATTCGAAGTTAAAACCATCTCTGACGGCGGCATATTCTGACTAATTTAAAAGCACGATGGAGGGTAGTGACAAGGTCGGAGAGGATGCGACGGAGGGGACGGTGGTAGGAGGTGGAGGTGACGGCGGCGCGTAGCATGTGGGAGAGAGTGTGGAGTTTGGTGGAGTGGATGTGGCATTCGTTTGGAAAAAGTGACGATGGTGGCGCGTGGGTTAAGGAGCGTGAGGTTTTATCAGTGAGGGATTAACCTAAACAACAGCTTGAATACTTTTCAAGGAGGGATTAAACCGGATAACCTTCCCAACAGTAACACCGCGAATACGAACTTGGGTGCCGGTGGAAATCCTAGAAGCTTGCATATTTATCATATGGACTATTTGATGTATATTCGTGTGTGAATGATGGCACCCACATTGATTCTCCAGGGAACGATGGTGGCTGCAATGCGATTGATTTAGATTCGGGCTGAAATGTACTGATCAAGGATGACAACTGCCCCATCAGCATTGTTTGAGAAGTGATTGAGCTAATGGCTACAGTCTGAGAGTCCGGTTCCCATATAACTATGTTTTCTATACCAGTGAATGACGTAGGAATACGTCCCTTGATACTAATGATTTTGCTTGGGGTTCAGAATTAATGTCTCTCGAAATCTTCTCGAATTGATCACGGTTCAAAGTGGAATAGTTGTTCTTGGTTACTAAAAAGGGATTGTTTGTTTGGTTATCTAATTTTTTTTAAACTAAATGCAAGTAATTAAAATTTGTCTTTGAGTAAAATAGAAGTCTTAAAATTAAACTACAAATAAGAGCGTGAAACTTTGGAAATTAAAACTTAAAAATTCAAAAACTTAAAAAAAACATGTTTAAAATAATCTAAGTAAAAGAGCGGGAAAAACTAGATTTTTAAGCAAGAACAAAACTAAGACCTAAGTCCGATCGTAATACGATCGTACTCAAACAGTAATCCAGATCGCAACGCGATCATACCCCAAACAATAAGATGGATCGTATTCGCCGATCGCAACGCGATCATAAAAAGAAGCACAGATCGCACTCACTGCGATGATAACAAGAGAGATATGATCGTACTCTCTAATATGATGGGAGGGGCGATCGTACTACCAGATCACAACCACGATCGCAACTAGTGATCGTGGTCTTTGATCGTGGTTCCGGATCGTAACACAAAGATCGCACTCAATGCGATTGAAGCAGGGAAAAGAGACCCGATCGCACCCCAGATCGCAATGCGTGATCGTGGGCGTGGATCGTACCAGGGAAGGAACCCAGATCGCAGTTTATGCAATCGTAACAAGATCAGGGCCAAGTAAAACCCTCCTACGATGGAAAAGGCGTCCAACAAGGAAAATAAGTTTAAGCAAATAAGCAGCAACCATTAAGCATTTTCAAACTGTTAAAAGGGTAAATAGGCACAAATTCCAAAACTTTTGAAATCTAAAAGATTCAAACTTCCACAAAACGAACTTACGAATAATGAATCTTTAGGAAAACTTAAAAAGTAAATAAGCCAAAATAAACTAATAAGCCAATAAGCATCGAGAGCTTATAGGATTGAACGTCTAAAAGCTTATGAGGGAACGAAAGAAATGAACTTTCTTAACACAAAACCTCAATTTCAATCACGAATCATGAAGGATTCGGATCAAGATTAAGGGTTCGGATCAAAAATTAAGCAAGATTAAGGAATGTAGAAGGAGATTTAAAAACACAAAGCTTAAACTTTAACTTGATTAAAGGAAATTCAAAATACACAAAGCTTAAACTTGCAAAATTAAAAGAAAGAAAAGATGAAAATTTTAGTGAGAGAAAGTTGGGAACTTTCTCTCTCTAAAAACTACACAATGAAAAGTGAAACTAGACTAAAAACTAACTCCCAAAATTTGTGAGGAGAAGGCCTATTTATAGGTGTTGTTTGTGGGCTTGTAAATGGGCTTGTATATGGGCTTCTCTTCTTCTTTCTTCTTTAGTCTTTACGTTTCTTTAAATAAACGTTTCCGACTTTGGATTTTGAGAAGTGTCGGTGAATAATTCCAACTCGTCTTATAATCTTTAGTTTAATAGACTCGAGTTCTTCGACATATATGAATCTTCTATCTTTGGCCCTTTCTTCGATAAATCTTCAAATTGGCCAAATGACTTCAAATCTTTTGCATCTCTTGGACAATAGAATTCGTCTTGAGTCTTTTTCTTTGATAAAACCCGTGCAATCCCATGTTTTCTTTAATATTTATCCGGTTAGCTCTGAAAACAAAACAAGCACACAAACCACGCATAATTCCAAACAAATGATATTAAATACGCGTTTTGGTCTCGTTTTAGCAAGAAATAAGTGGCAAATGGATGGGTGTTTTCACACCTATCAAATCCCCTACACTTAACCATTGTCATGCCCTCATGCAATGCTTAGTAACAAAGCAAATTTACACTTTTCTCATAATCAATCAACCTTGGCCTTATTAACAATAACCACTACTATTAAGACAAAAAATTTAACTACTATGAAGAAATAAAACTTTAAGGGAAATAAAAGGGATAGAAAACCATTTTCACTTGAAAATAGCTACATAGAAATAACTTGCAAAGAGATCTAAGACTTACATTAGGGCTTTGGTGCTGCGAAGATTTATCACCCTCAAGTTTCACGTTCCCCAAACTAAGCTCAAAAACGAGATCATTGTTATTATAAGTTAGCAAATCAAACACTTACACACATGGATTAACTATATGCTTAAACTCCCTTATTCCTAGGTGTATCTCTTTTATATTATTTTTATCTTAGAATGATCATGAAGATGCATTTTTGGACTTATTTCGATAGTTTATTTAGGCTGAAAGCAAAGTAGGACGATTTGATCAATAGTTAGCTAAAGGACAAAATCTCTTAAAACTGCTTCTCGGGATATCAAAAAGTTCATATCTTGGCATAACTCGCTTCGCGATTTGAGACCTTTCTCGGGCCGATATTTGGCATGTACTTCATACTTCATATCTTCGAGAGACGTTCTTGAGATAATGGTCTTCTCTTCGTTAATACAGTTTCTTCACTTGGAGACTTTTGAGGGGTACTCCAACATTGTTGACCACGAATTCATGATTATTTATTCAATCGCTAATTGGGATTTTGAGATACAACGATCCGCCTCCTTTTCGGACTTGGATCTATTTATCCTCATACCTTGTTAGGGTCTTTTCGGATAGACTTCTCCATGATCTTTATGGGAGTTTATTGCTTTTCGTCGTGAGTCTTGATCCTTCATATTGATTTTGGGAATAATGCTTTTCACATCACCTTGGATCTTTAGCAATAAGATTGAATCCTCATGCCTTGTTAGGGCCTTTTCGGACTCGCCAATCTTCACGCCCCGCTTCATAAGTTATGCCTTGGCTATGAACTCTTATCATTACCGAGCAACTTTTAAACGATCTTGGGCTAGAAGCTAAGTAACTTTTCAAATCGTACGACCTTACTTATTGCAGATAATTTATTAGCAAGTGATGGGAGAATAGGCAAATAATTACACCAAGTGAGCTTGTGCAAGAATACCGACTTATAATTGACTCTATCATTTCTCGTTCTCCACAATTTAAAATCTCAAGTAATGAGACTCGTGGATGCTTAGCCTAATAAACCGATTAAGGTCTACATGGTTAAGGATACTAGCTAGAATAAACTTGGATAAGTCTATTCGGGTTGAGTCAAAATAATGTCAACGGGCCTAATATGCCAAAGACTTCAAAACTAGCTACACCACTTTATTAATATTTTTGACTTTATTACGGGATATATACATATGAAAGCAACGATAAAAATTTAAAAATTACGACTAAATGGCCAAAATTAATTAAAAATTTGAAAAATGTTGAAAAAGATGATTTTCTAGTTAAATGAAGGCATTTTCATGGAAAAGTCCACTTAAAGCTTCGATAGAAGTCCCCCCTACACTTAAGATAAACATTGTCCTCAATGTTTAAGCATGTGGGAGAAGTCTCCCCTACACTTATGACATTGTGCACGTTGGTTAAATCAGGCTAAGGAAGAGACGACTAAAGTGATCAATTTCAAATGTGAGTATGAAGAAAATTGAATCACGATAGTTGAGAGATAGAACCGGATTGCGGATAACACGGGAGCACGGTTCTTCAAAGGTTTCAAAAGTGCATTCATCCCTGTAATCACATCACCACACAAACACAAACAACCTATAGAGGTCCCCCTACACTTAGGAGGTTAAAACAGAAAAGGATAGATACTTGGGCTGCCTCCCGAGGAGTGCTTGTTTTTGATAACCGAGTCATGAGCCTGACTCGACCCAAAATTAGTTCATGGGAAACTGGTGAGGGATGGAATCATCTCATGAGAGATGTCCTCACCAAAGTACAACTTCACTCGTTGGTCATTCACCTTAAAATTAGGTCCATTAGGTTGAGCGAGCTCGAGAGTATCATATGGAAAAATTTGGGCAATGGTGAATGGGACGGACCAACGAGATTTCAGCTTGCCCGAAAAGATTTTCAACCGAGAGTTAAAGAGTAAAACTTTGTCTCCAACTTGGAACTCTCGGTTTTTAATCTTAGAGTCGTGAATGAGCTTAGTCCTTTCCTTATAGATCAAAGAATTTTCATAAGCCTCATTCCGGAGTTCATTCAGCTCATTGAGTTGGATCTTGCGTAGGTCACCGGCTTTGTTGATATCGAAATTAGCCCACTTCAAGGCCCAGTAAGCCTTGTGCTCCAACTCAATGGGGAGGTGGCATGCTTTCCCGTACACGAGACGATATGGTGTACAACCAATCGGAGTCTTGTATGCGGTACGAAAAGCCACAAAGCATCATCAAGTTTATCAGCCCATGAGGCACGATGCTCTCCCACGATTCGTTCAAGAATTCGCTTTAACCCTCGGTTAGAGATTTCAGCCTGGCCATTAGTTTGTGGGTGGTATACGGTGGAAAGACGATGATTTACACCATACTTAGCCATGACTCTTGCAAATTGGTCATTGCAAAAATGAGTCCCGCGATCACTAATAATGGCACGAGGCACACCGAATCTAGCGAACAGCGACTTCAAAAAGTTACAAACCACCCTTGCGTCCTTAGTGGGTAAAGCTTTGGCTTCAACCCATTTAGAAACGTAGTCAACGACTACAAGGATGTATTTGTTTCCTTTAGATGAAGGGAATGGCCCCATAAAGTCGATGCCCCAGATATCAAGATTTCACATTCTTGTATGAAATTTTGAGGCATCTCATCTTTATGTGTGATCTTGCCTTGCTTTTGGCAAGCATCACAATGTTTAACCATCTCGTGAGCATCACGATAAATGGTGGGCCAATAAAATCCCGAGTCAAACACTTTTTTGGCGGTGTAGTTGGGACCAAAGTGACCACCGGTGGGTCCTTTGTGGCAAGCTTCGAGAATATCTAAAGTTGTCGGTCCATCAACACACCGGCGAATAATCAAATCAGCACATTGTTTGAAGAGATACGGGTCATCCCAAAAGTAAGTCTTAATGTCTTTAAAGAACTTCTTCTTTTTTTTGGGATGTTAACCCGTCAATGAGAATTCCACCAGCCAAGTAGTTTGCAATGTCCGCAAACCACGGGGTTTCATCATTACTCGAGTTGATAGACATTAAGGTCTCCAGGGGAAAAGAGTCATTGATCTCTTTGTTCGGATGATCCCCTTGATAAGGATCCTCAAGTCTGCTGAGATGATCCGCGGCTAGGTTTTCAGCTCCCTTCTTATCACGAATTTCAATTTTAAATTCTTGAAGTAGCAAAACCCAGCGAAGAAGTCTTGGTTTGGAATCTTGTTTAGTTAACAAGTACTTCAACGCGGAATGATCGGTGTAAACGATTGTGGTGGACAGGACAAGATAGGGGAGGAACTTTTCAAAGGCATAGACAACAGCTAAAAGCTCTTTTTCGGTTGTCGTGTAATGCAATTGAGCCCCTGTCATTGTCTTGCTAGCGTAATGGATTGGTTGGAAGTGTTTATTCACTCTTTGGACCAAAACCGCTCCAATAGAATAGTCGCTAGCATCGCACATCAACTCAAAGGGAAGCTCCCAATTAGGGGTAACCAAGACTGGTGCCTTAGTTAGCTTGTCCTTAAGAAGGTTGAAGGCTTTGATACACTCGTTGGAAAAGATAAAAGGAGTATCTTTTTCCAAGAGGTGGGTCATCGGGCGAGCGATTTTAGAAAAATCTTTGATGAAACGACGGTAGAAGCCCGCATGACCCAGGAAACTTCTCACACCCTTCACGGTTGAAGGTGGAGGCAATTTAGCAATAACATCAACTTTAGCACGGTCCACTTCAAGACTGGCTTTGGAGATTTTGTGTCCTAGCACGATGCCCTCTTTTACCATGAAATGGCATTTTTCCCAATTAAGAACAAGGCGAGTGTCTTCACACCGCTTAAGCATACGTTCTAAGTTGGCAAGGCAAGAAGAGAAAGAATCGCCATAAACCGAGAAATCATCCATGAAAACTTCCATAGTTTCTTCAACCATGTCATGGAAGATAGCCATCATACACCTTTGGAACGTTCCAGGAGCATTGCATAAACCAAAAGGCATGCGTTTGTAAGCAAATGTTCCGTAGGTACAAGTGAATGTGGTCTTTTCTTGGTCTTTGGGATCGATGGGAATTTGAAAATACCCGGAGAAACCTTCTAAGAAGCAGTAATAGTCATTACCCGCAAGACGCTCGATCATTTGATCCATGAAAGGAAGAGGAAAATGATCTTTTCTCGTGGCATCATTGAGCTTGCGATAGTCGATACAAACTCTCCACCCAGTAACGAGACGAGTAGAAATCAACTCGTTGTGTTCATTGGAAACAACGGTTATTCCGCCCTTCTTGGGCACACAATGGACGGGACTTACCCATGGCGAATCCGAAATTGGGTAAATCAAGCCGGCATCTAGAAGTTTGATAACCTCTTGTTTGATGACGTCATGAATGCGAGGATTAACCCTTCTTTGGCTCTGGATTGCGGGTTTAAAGTCATCTTCCATTAGAATCTTGTGAGTACAAAAGTTTGGATCAATTCCGCGGATATTGGAAGTTTTCCAAGCAATTGCCTTCTTATGATCTTTAAGAACGGCGAGGAGGCGAGATTTCTCTTCTTCTTTCAAGTCCTTAGCAATGATGACGGGCGACTTCTTCTTATCTTCAAGGAATACGTACTCGAGATGGGGCGGCAACTCCTTCAGTTCTAAATCCGGAGGATTTTCGATGGGAGGCGGATTCAAAGTCGGTTCATCGATAGCAATAGCCGTGGGAGATGGTGGAGAAATATGGTCTTCTTTAAGAAGGTTCTCAATGAGGCGAATATCTTCATCCCAATCGGTGGGAGGATCGTCATGTTCTAAGTTCACATCTCCCATGGTGGCTTCAAAATCTTTCCAAAGGAAATCACTTTCTCCAAATAGAGATAGTGATGAATCAATAGAGGAATGGTCTCAACATTGGGAAGAGAGGTAGGAATACTTTTACAAGCATCTTTGAAGTGATCTTCACAAGCCTCATCAAGAACGTCGATACAATTAACACTCTCGTATGAATAAGGCTGTTTAGAAAGCTTTCCCATGTTGAAGACAAGTTTATCGTCACCCACTCTCATGATAAGCTCACCCGCTTCAACATCGATGAGAGTGCGACCGGTCCTCAAGAATGGACGTCCAACGATCAATGGCACACGAGGGTCCATGTCGTAGTGAACGACAACGAAATCGGCAGGAAAAGTGAATTTGTCGACTCCTACAAAAACGTTTTCGGCTATCCCCACTGGATAAGCAACCGTACGGTTAGCTAATTCCAAAGTCATTTTGGTGGGGACTAGCTCAGGGAGAGATAATTGCTTCCAAACGCTTAAGGGCATTAAGTTAATACTGGCACCTGGATCGGCTAGGGCCATGCAATTCTCTACTCCCGGGAAGTTGCAAGGGATTAAGAAGCGACCCGGATCACCAAGCTTGGTTGGCAATTTCCTTAAGATAACTGCAGAGCAATTCTCGTTAAGTTGGGTATTAGCAATATCAAGAAGCTTCTCCTTGTCGCTAAGAAGATCTTTGAACATTTTCGCGTATTTAGGCATGTGAGCGAGAGCCTCAGCGAAGGAGATGTTGAAATTCAATTGTTTAAACATTTTGAGAAAGTTCGAAATTTGAATATCGTCCTTGCTTTTGAGCTTCTCTTTCCTCAACCTTGAGGGATAAGGTATATCGGAAGAAGAGGAAGGCTTTGGGAGAGTAGGATCACTCACATCCTTGGGTGGAGGAGGGTTAGAAGTAAGAGGTGGAGAAATTGGGGAAGTAGAAGGATGAGGAATAGGAGCAGGTGACTCGTTTTCCTTAGTCACAATCACCGGTGGAGGTATAGGAAGCTCGGGTTCCTTGGTACCTTTGCCACTGCGAGTGGTGATTGCTTTCATCTCCCCTCTTGGATTCGCAATGGTGTTACTCGGAAGAGTACCCGAAGAAGAGGATTGATTACCTTGGAAGAAACCAGCCATCATGTTCCTTAAGTCATTCGTTTGACTTGCCAAAGTGTTTCTCATATCAGCTCGAAGATCGTTCCCTTGTTTCACCATGTCTGCTTTCAAGTTAAGCACTTCCCGCTGGAGATTGTCCACGATCACATCATTAGTCCTCATGTAGGTTCCAATATCTTGGTGTAATGCGGTGGGTTGGTTGGGAGGAGCATTGTAGGCGGGTGGTTGATAAGCAGGTTGTTGGTAAACTTGGTTGTTTCTTTGAGGTGGATATGGTTGTTTTTGAGGTGGTTGGTATGGTGCACGAGGTTGTTGTTGAGGAGGGCGATTGAGGTTTTGTTGTTGGTTTGGGTTGTTAGGAGGAAAACCGGGCTGGGAAAGAAAGTTGTTAGAGCGGTAGCTAAGCAAGTTGTGGTCACCTTGAGGACGAGCTTGATAAGAGGCCGGAGGATAGGTACCGTATGATGCATTAACATTCTCAGAAGGATAGTCTTAAGTGGTGGTACAAGTGGTGTAAGAGTGAGGACCCCCGCATATTTCACATGGTTGGCTAACAGCATTGACTTGAGCGTCTTGAGCATTTTTAGCGTTGATGTTGTTGGTGTTGCTAGAGGTGTGGGTAACAAGTGATTCAAGAAGCGACGTAATTTTGTCAAGTCTCTTGTCGTTGTCACTAGTACTAGCACTAGCGGCATTGGTCCGCACACTCTTGGTTTGCACACGAGACTTATTTTCGATAATATCCCAAGCGGCATTAGAAGTCTTAACCAAAATATTACCCCCCCGAGGCACTGTTTAGTGAATCTTGGTCATTCATGCTTAAACCATTATAAAAAATATTAATTTGGTGCACTCTGGTAAAACCATGTTGTGGGCACTTTCTCAAAAGGTCTTTAAAACGGTCCCAAGATTCACTAAAAGACTCATCGTACTTTTGTTCAAAATTGATAATTTCATTCCGCAAAGCGGTAGTACGAGAGGGTGGGAAAAAGTAGTTTATGAACTTGGTCTCCAAATCCGTCCACGTAAGAATACTTTGTGGCGGTTCCTTTGCAAGCCAATGTCGGGCTTGTCCCTCTAAGGAGAAAGGAAAAAGTTGTAAACGGATTACCTCTTGTGGAACACCATTGAATTTGACCGTGTTCGTGAGTTGCAGGAATCTCTTGATGTGGTCATGTGGATCATCAATGGTACGCCCTAAGAATGGTTGAGCAGAGACCATCTGAATAAAGCCGGATTTGAGCTCAAAGTTGTTGGCTACAATCGCGGGTATGACAATTGGATCATTGTTTCCCTCTAGATGTGCTTGCAAAAGTTCAATCATCGGGCGATTGTCCGGTAGAGGTTCATTGTTGTTGTTATTATTATTGTTGTGAGGTGGATTGTTATTGTTGTTGTTATTATTGTTGTTTTGAGGTGGATTGTTATTGTTGTTGTGTACACCGGTCATGTCTAAGTCTTCGAGAGGCTCGGGCTCTTGATAAGACGTTGATCGTGTACGCATGCACCTACAAAAGAACTAACAAAGCAAACAAGAAATATTTTTGGTTTTTATGGTTTTTAAATTTTTTTTCTCGTATTTTGAAAATTTTATATATATATTTTTTTTTAGAATTTTTGAAAATTTTTATGAAAAAGTAACGTTCACGGCGAACGGATCCCAAAATCTAAGTTCTCACAAAAAACTGTTAATCTTAACAAGAAGAGCCGGCAGTGGCGCCATTTGATACTAATAATTTTGCTTGGGGTTCAGAATTAATGTCTCTCGGAATCTTCTCGAATTGATCACGGTTCAAAGTGGAATAGTTGTTCTTGGTTACTAAAAAGGGATTGTTTGTTTGGTTATCTAATTTTTTAAACTAAATGCAAGTAATTAAAATTTGTCGTTGAGTAAAATATAAGTCTTAAAATTAAACTACAAATAAGAGCGTGCAACTTTGGAAATTAAAACTTAAAAATTCAAAAACTTAAAATAAACATGTTTAAAATAATCTAAGTAAAATAGCGGGAAAAACTAGATTTTTAAGCAAGAACAAAACTAAGACCTAAGTCCGATCGTAATACAATCGTACTCAAACAGTAATCAGATCGCAACGCGATCGTACCCCAAACAATAAGATGGATCGTATTCGCCGATCGCAACGCGATCATAAAAAGAAGCACAGATCGCACTCACTGCGATGATAACAAGAGAGATAGGATCGTACTCTCCAGTACGATGGGAAGGGCGATCATACTACCAGATCGCAACCACGATCACAACTAGTGATCGTGGTCTTTGATCGTGGTTCCGGATCGTAACACAAAGATCGCACTCAATGCGATTGAAGCAGGGAAAAGAGACCCGATCGCACCCCAGATCGCAATGCGTGATCGTGGGTGTGGATCGTACCAGGGAAGGAACCCAGATCGCAGTTTATGCAATCGTAACAAGATCAGGGCCAAGTAAAACCATCCTACGATGGAAAAGGCGTCCAACAAGGAAAATAAGCAGCAACCAATAAGCATTTTCAAACTGTTAAAAGGGTAAATAAGCACAAATTCCAAAACTTTTGAAATCTAAAACATTCAAACTTCCACAAAACGAACTTACGAATAATGAATCTTTAGGAAAACTTAAAAAGTAGATAATCCAAAATAAACGAATAAGCCAATAAGCATCGAGAGCTTATAGGCTTGAACGTCTAAAAGCTTATGTGGGAACGAAAGAAATGAACTTTCTTAACACACAACCTCAATTTCAATCACGAATCATGAAGGATTCGGATCAAGATTAAGGGTTCGGATCAAAAATTAAGCAAGATTAAGGAATGTAGAAGGAGATTTAAGAACACAAAGCTTAAAGTTTAACTTGATTAAAGGAAATTCAAAATACACAAAGCTTAAATTTGCAAAATTAAAAGAAAGAAAAGATGAAAAATTTAGTGAGAGAAAGTTGGGAACTTTCTCTCTCTAAAAACTACACAATGAAAAATGAAACTAGAATAAAAACTAACTCCCAAAATTTGTGAGGAGAAGGCCTATTTATAGGTGTTGCTTGTGGGCTTGTAAATGGGCTTGTATATGGGCTTCTCTTCTTCTTTCTTCTTTAGTCTTTACGTTTCTTTAAATAAACATTTCTGACTTTGGATTTTGAGAAGTGTCGGTGAATAATTCCAACTCGTCTTATAATCTTTTGTTTAATAGACTCGAGTTCTTCGACATATATGAATCTTCCATCTTTGGCCCTTTTCTTCGATAAATCTTCAAATAGGCCAAATGACTTCAAATCTTTTGCATCTCTTGGACAATAGACTTCGTCTTGAGTCTTTTTCTTCGATAAAACCCGTGCAATCCCATGTTTTCTTCAATATTTATCCGGTTAGCTCTGAAAACACAACAAGCACACAAACCACGCATAATTCCAAACAAATGATATTAAATACACGTTTTGGTCTCATTTTAGCAAGAAATAAGTGGCAAAAGGATGGGTGTTTTCACACCTATCATCCCTCGTTCTCAAAGATATCGTCAACTTTCGCCACCACACCCACCTTCCCCTCACTGGAATGTGGTTTGGCCAATTGAGGTGAACCCCCCTCATTTTCATCAGCGTCTGCCAGTTTGCTCTCACTGGAATGTGGTTTGGTTAACGGAGGTGAATGGCCCTCTTCAACAACCTCAACGAATTTCCTTTCATTGGAATGTTGTTTTTTCATCGTGGGTGCATGACCCTCATCTTTAACAACCTCTTGCAATGCTCCCTCAATGGAAATCGGTTTCGCCAATCGGGTCGAACTTCCCTCACTGGAAAGTGGTTTCGCCAGGTAAGTTGAACGCCCTTCATACTTGACGTTGTCCAATATCCCCTCAGTGGAAAGTGGTTTTGTTGGGTGTTGTTTGTATCTGATAATGATGCTTTGAGAGTGAGTTGTTGGCGTTTTGGTGGGAATGTGTTTAAGGTTGTTGTTATAAAAGGAGGGGTTTTGGGAGATAATGTTGCAGGAACCATTTTTGTTATTGGTATTGAATTGGTAACCATTTTTGTCATAGTTTTATCAGTGAGGAGGAGAGTTTTGAAATGGTAACCATTTAATTGTTGAACAAATCTGGTTTTGGTTTGAGAGAGAGAGATCTGGATTTAAGAGAGTGAGAGGGGGATCAGAGAGAGAGAGATAGATATAAAAAAGAAAAGAGAAATATTAAAAAAAGGAAATAATATGTTTTATTAATGTATAATATGGAAAAGTCCAAAATACCCCTCTATTCATTGAACCTAACGGAGAAAACTAACCCCCATCCAAGATAGGGACCATTTTTGATCCAAAATGCATACGATAGGGACTATCTGTGGACTTAATTTGAAATAGGGACCAGACTTGATGTTTGGTGTAAACGATAGGGACCAAACATGAAATTTTTTCTTCTTATAAATTACTTTAATGATCTTGGCGCCAAAATAAATTTTTTTGTGTTGGTATGTCGTCTCATGTTTTCTAAAAATGATTGTTTCAATGCATAGTAAATGTGTTCAAAAGTAGATGTTCTTAAAAAACCATAAAATCTTGTCCCTAATCACTCTAGAGTTGCCTAGAGTGTTGAGTAGCATTCATGATACATCTCATGTATCTAACTAAAAGAATTGCTTAGCAGATGTTAATATTCATGTACTGTTGGATGAGATTAAGGTAGATAAGACCTTAAGATTTGTGGAAGAACCACTAGAGATCATGGACCGCGAGGTCAATACAAAAAAGCGTAGTAAAATACCGAAGTAAAAGTAAGATAGACTTCTAAATGTGGACCAAAATTTACTTGGGAACATGAAGACCATATGAAAGCTAAGTATCCTCGGTTGTTTACGAGTAATGGTAGTGACACCAAGAGTTAAATCTCGGGACGAGATTTCTAAGTGGATGGGATACTGTGAAAACCGTGGTTTTTGGAAGGTTAGTTATAACCTATAAGACGTCGTTACGTATGCTATATTACATGTTTTGTGTGTTATGTGTCTTTGGAGTAATAATTTTGCGAGATTAAAGTCCATGATTGCGGATCATGGTACTAGTGCTGATGAAATGTGATGATTTGAGATCACATTGACGTTTGTTTTTAATGCTTTTATCATTTATGTAACTTGCGTGTGTAAGTTTATGGACTTATATTTAATAGTCGTGTGATAGGATCGAACTCGAGATTACGAGATTGCCTACAATACGTAAAGAGTTAATTTAATTAGTAAATATATTTATTGTATTAATTAATTTATTTAATAAATATATATATATATATATATATATATATATATATATATATATATATATATATATATATATATATATATATATATATATATATATATATATATATATATATATATATATATATATATATATATTAAATTAAACCGAGCAAGTAACTATAGCACTTTAACAATCGTTAATTAATTAATACTTAAGTATTAACGAGTGTTAAAATAATAGAGGAATTAAAAGGAAGAAGGACGGAAGGTTCCGAAACACCCCATGGGGGTGTTTGGTCGGTCGGTTAGGGCTCCATGGGGGGCAAAATTTGCCTTTTATTTACTTGGGCTACATTGGATTTTAGGCCTATAAATACACCTCCTTATCCCTCATAATCTTGATAACTTGAATCCCCTCTCTCCCTCTCCTCTTGGTCGATCGCAAGCCACACCCACGAAGGGTTTTCGGTTTGTTTTCTTGGTTGACCGATTGTGTTAATAATCTAGTCCTAGCCCCTCTCTAGGGTTGTTGGGTAGATTATATACAAGCGTTTTAGCTCGGTTTTCACGTGCTAGAATCACGGATAGTTCGTTGTATTACGTATGTACAAGATCGTAATACGGTCTTACTTTAGACTATATCTTGGTATATTACGGTATAAACCCGAATTGGTGATTCGTTCTTCGTCTTGTGGATTTGATTTAGCGTAAAGGTATGTAACCCTAATTCGAATAATTATAATTGTGTTATTATTATGATCTTGTTAAATCGCTTCTGCTATGTGTGCTTTGATCTCGTTTAGGGTTTTATATAATTTTTATGATGTTAAGAGCAGGGGGAATCCGTGAGCCATGGCTTGGTGCCATGGCTCAAAAAGTGCTGCCACGTCAGCTTTTTTCCCACGGCACCAGTTTTTCCCACGGCACCAATTTTCACTGGCAACCCTGAGCCGTGGGAAAACTGGTGCCATGGGAATAAAAAGTGGTATAAGGGGCCCACATATACCCACTTTAATAATTAAAATAAAAAAAATCAGAAAAACCCATGGAGAGGGCTAGTGGCTATGGCGCCAAACCCACGGCTCAGGGGGGAGTCCTAAGCCATGGTCTTTTCCTGCGTTTTGGCCATGGCGCCACGCCATAGGCTCGGATTCCCCCAGCTCTAATAAACCTTCAGTGGCATCGAGAGCCGTTCTAACATGTTATAATTATCGAAAATATAAAGTTTTTTAACTAATAATTGTTTTGAGTTAAAACTACATGTTTTTAGGTTTTCTTAAAATTAGGGTTTTGCTTTTTAAAAATTAGGGTTTTGGCCAAATTTTTAATAAAAAAAAGAATTGTTTTGAAACCCTAAATTACATGTGGGATAATTTTAGATTAAATTGCATGATTAATTGTTATATCATGTATGGCTATGATCCGTAGAGATTTTAATTGTTAAGATTTGTGGGGAATCCATGATAACGTGCATGTTTTCATGGATCGTAAAATTATATGTTTATATGATTTTATGTGCTACGTGATTATTTGATTCAATAAATCTAGAATTAGGGAAGACTTTTATATGAATATAAAGACCTAGATTTGAAGATTATTGAATAAATCGTATGCATGTGGATATTTGATTCATTTATTACACATATAAATTATTATTATGTGTTTATAATTTAGTTTTTTACTTGTTTATATTAAAAAAATTTGAATTGTTGTAAACAAGGTTTTTTTGAAAAGAAATAATATGGACTAAATCATATTAAAATAATGATTTGTTAGAGATTTAAATTACATAAGATTATGTTGATTGGTGAATTAAAATAATAATTTAACGGCCTACTCCTTTTGACAAACTATAAAGTGGGTTTAACGCACCGCTAGTCATGTACCCGGTTAAGGAATGAGGTGTTATGCCATTAGTCGCTGACCAAATTCCCGGCTCGCCTGTGAGTCAAATTGAAATTACCTACGAGTATTAATTGAATTATACCTTAATGGTGATTTAACACAAATTCACATCCGAAACACAATGAATAAGGGTATTGCTTTGTGCGTAGCCGAGTTCTAGCAAAAGTACGTTGTGAATAGTTGTGGGTAAATTCTTTGATTGGTTTAACCAATACCGCAACATAATTTATGAAGAAATTTAATCTCGTGAAAGCGTTTACAAAATGTTTTACTAAACTTATGCTATGGAGATTGTATGCATGCTTCTCCATACATTGATTTTGACATCAAAACTGTATACCCTTAAAATTTAAGTTGAATGCTCCTAATTGACGAACACTTAAAATTACTTCATCATCAAATGAGATTTTTGGGTGATGTTGTGATGGAGAGAAAACCATTTGGAGAATGAGAATTTGATATTCATCTATTGGATGGGGTTCAGATTTAATCTCGGTATCTTCTCGAATTGATCACAGCTCAAGTGGAATAGTTGTTCTTGGTGACAAATAGGGGGTTTGTTTTTCTATTCTACTAAAAGGTAAAGAGTCGTAGAGTAATTAATATGAAAACTAAGCGAGGCAAGATTGAACTAAAAACAAAATGAACTTGAAACTTAAAACTTTGTAAACTATAAAACTTAAATAATCGAAATGCAAAACTGAATTCTATCGGAATGTACTAAATTCAAATCCATCGGAATGTGATTAAAACCAAGCTATCGGAATAATTCATCTTAATAGTCATCGGAATACCAAAGTCCATTATGTCGCAATGTTGTCTTATCAGAAAGTTCCAGATCGGAATATACAAGCTATCGAAATGTGGTTGACAAAAAATTGGCAGAGTTTCGATTCAAAGTGACCTTATCACCCGTCGGAACATGCGATCCCAATGAGCGATCGCAATCCCAGATCGGAATAAGGGGCAAAATCCAAGTTATCGCAAAGTAGAACCAAGTATGGTTATTGCGATAAAAAAAACTTCCCGTCGGAATATGTAAACCCCAATACTGCGATGGCACTCAAAACTCACTCTGAAATTGGAGATAAGCTGAAAACTCAATAAGCAAAGCACGTTCAAGAAGTACACTTATCAAAAGCTTAACAAAGCCAGTATTAAGGAGAGTTCAATAAGCTATGAATGGCAAACTTGTCAAAACACCAAATAAGCAAACTTTGTAAAATAAAATTTTAAACGATTAAAACTTTTAAGAACATTAAGAAGGAAATAATCTAGACTCCAAATAAGCAAATGATAAAACTAGTGAATCTTTAAAACACGAATCAAGAAAAACCAAAAAGTATGAACTTTTGTGGCGTGTAGGAATTAAAGACGAGATAGATGAAGAAAAGCAAGATTAAGCTAAAACATGTAAAGATTGAATTTAAAAACAAGAATTCAAAACAAGGATTGAAAGTTTTCTAGTGAGAGAAAGTTAATCTTTCTCTCTCTAGAGTTTTAAAAACTACAAATGAAAGAAAATTAAAGACTAGCCAAATTTTGTGATGGAAAGGGCTATATATAGTAGTTGGATGTGGGCTTGTTTTGTTGTGGGCTTGTAAGCGGGCTTCTCTTCTTCTTTCTTCTTTAGTCTTTACGTTTCTTTAAATAAACGTTTCCGACTTTGGATTTTGAGAAGTGTCGGTGAATAATTCCAACTCGTCTTATAATCTTTTGTTTAATAGACTCGAGTTCTTCGACATAATAAATCTTCCATCTTTGGTCCTTTTCTTTGATAAATCTTCAAATAGGCCCAATGACTTCAAATCTTTTGCATCTCTTGGATAATAGACTTCGTCTTGAGTCTTTTTCTTCGATAAAACCCGTGTAATCCCATGTTTTCTTTAATATTTATCTGGTTGGTTCTGAAAACACAACAAACACACAAACCACGCATAATTCCAAACAAATGATATTAAATACGCGTTTTGGTCTCGTTTTAGCAAGAAATAAGTGGTAAAAGGATGGGTGTTTTCACACCTATCAAATCCCCTACACTTAACCATTGACATGCCCTCATGCAATGCTTAGTGATAAAGCAAATTTACACTTTTCTCATAATCAATCAACCTTGGCCTTATTAACATACTACTAAAACAAAAATTAGAGTACTAAGAGAAATTAAAACTTTAAAGTAAACAAAAGGATAGAAAACCATTTTCACTAGAAAATAGCTATATGAAAATAACTTGCAAAGAGATCAAGGACTTACATTAGGGCTATGGTGCTGCGAAGATTTATCACCCTCAAGTTTCGCGTTCCCCAAACTAAGCTTAAAAACGAGATCATTGTTATTATAAGTTAGCAAAACAAACACTTACACACATGGCTTATTTATATGCTTAAACTCCCTTATTCCTAGGTGTATCTCTTATATTTTATTGTTGTCTTAGAATGATCATGAAGATGCATTTTTGGACTTATTTCGATAGTTTATTTAGGCTGAAAGCAAAGTAGGATGATTTGATCAATAGTTAGCTAAAGGACAAAATCTCTTAAAACTGCTTCTCAGGATATCAAAAAGTTCATATCTTGGCATAACTCGCTTCACGATTTGAGACCTTTCTCGGGCCGATATTTGACATGTACTTCATACTTCATATCTTGAGAGACGTCCTTGAGATAATGGTCTTCTCTTCGTTAATAGAGTTTCTTCACTTGGAGACTTTTGAGGGGTACTCAACCTTTGTTGACCACGACTTCATGATTATTTCTTCAATCGTTATCTGGGATTTTGAGATACAATGATCCGCCTCCTTTTCGGACTTGGATCTATTTATCCTCATACCTTGTTAGGGTCTTTTCGGATAGACTTCTCCATGATCTTTATGGGAGTTGATTGCTTTTCGTCGTGAGTCTTGATCCTTCATATCGATTTTGGGAATAATGCTTTTCACATCACCTTGGATCTTTAGCAATAAGATTGAATCCTCATGCCTTGTTAGGGCCTTTTCAGACTCGCCAATCTTCGCGCCCCGCTTCATAAGTTATGCCTTGGCTATGAACTCTTATCATTACCGAGCAACTTTTAAACGATCTTGGGCTAGAAGCTAAGTAACTTTTCAAATCGTACGACCTTACTTATTGCAGATAAATTATTAGCAAGTGATGGGAGAATAGGCAAATAATTACACCAAGTGAGCTTGTGCAAGAATACCGACTTATAATTGACTCTATCATTTCTCGTTCTCCACAACTTAAAATCTCAAGTAATGAGACTCGTGGATGCTTAGCCTAATAAACCAATTAAGGTCTACATGGTTAAGGATACTAGCTAGAATAAACTTGGATAAGTCTATTCGGGTTGAGTCAAAATAGTAGCAACAGGCCTAATATGTCAAAGACTTCCAAACTAGCTACACCACTTTATTGAAACTTTTGACTTTATTACGGGATATATACATATGAAAGCAACGATAAAAATTTTAAAAATTACGACTAAATGGCCAAAGTTAATAAAAAATTTGAAAAATGTTGATAAAGATGATTTTCCGGTTAAATGAAGGCATTTTCATGGAAAAGTCCACTTAAAACTTCGATATAAGTCCCCCCTACACTTAAGATAAACATTGTCCTCAATGTTTAAGCATGTGGGAAAAGTCTCCCCTACACTTATGGCATTGTGCACGTTGGTTAAATCAAGCTAAGGAAGAGACGACTAAAGTGATCAATTTCAAATGTGAGTATGAAGAAAATTGAATCACGATAGTTGAGAGATAGAACCGGATTTCGGATAACACGGGAGCACGGTTCTTCAAAGGTTCCAAAAGTGCATTCATCCCTGTAATCACATCACCACACAAACACAAACAACCTATATAGGCCCCCCTACACTTAGGAGGTTAAATGGAAAAGGATAGATACTCGGGCTGCCTCTCGAGGAGCGCTTGTCTTTTATAACCGAGTCACGAGCCTGACTCGACCCAAAATTAGTTCATGGGGAACGTGGTGAGGGATGGAATCATCTCATGAGAGATGTCCTCACTAAAGTACAACTTCACTCGTTGGCCATTCACCTTAAAATTAGGTCCATTAGGTTGAGCGAGCTTGAGAGTACCATATGGAAAAATTTGGGCAATGGTGAATGGGCCGTACCAACGAGATTTTAGCTTGCCCGAAAAGATTTTCAACCGAGAGTTAAAGAGTAAAACTTTGTCTCCAACTTGGAACTCTCGGTTTTTAATCTTGGAGTCGTGAATGAGCTTAGTCCTTTCCTTATAGATCAAGGAATTTTCATAAGCCTCATTACGGAGTTCATTCAGCTCATTGAGTTGGATCTTGCATAGGTCACCGGCTTTGTTGATATCGAAATTAGCCCACTTCAAGGCCCAGTAAGCCTTGTGCTCCAACTCAATGGGGAGGTGGCATACTTTTCCGTACACGAGACGATATGGTGTACAACCAATCGGGGTCTTGTATGCGGTACGAAAAGCCCACAAAGCATCATCAAGTTTATCGGCCCATGAGGCACGATACTCTCACACGGTTCTTTCAAGAATTCGCTTTAGTCCTCGGTTAGAGATTTCAGCCTGGCCATTAGTTTGTGGGTGGTATGCGGTGGAAAGACGATGATTGACACCATACTTAGCCATGACTCTTGTAAATTGATCATTGCAAAAATGAGTCCCGCGATCACTAATAATGGCACGAGGCACACCGAATCTTGCGAACAGCGATTTCAAAAAGTTACAAACCACCCTTGCGTCATTACTGGGTAAAGCTTTGGCTTCAACACATTTAGAAAAAATTGTCAACGGCTACAAGGATGTATTTGTTTCCTTTAGATGAAGGGAATGGCCCCATAAAGTCGATACCCCAAACATCAAAGACTTCACACTCTTGTATGAAATTCTGAGGCATCTCGTCTTTATGTGTGATCTTGCCTTGTTTTTGGCAAGCATCACAATGTTTAACCATCTCGTGAGCATCACGATAAATGGTGGGCCAATAAAATCCCGAGTCAAACACTTTTTTGGCGGTGTAGTTGGGACCAAAGTGACCACCGGTGGGTCCTTTGTGGCAAGCTTCGAGAATGTCTAAAGCTGTCGATCCATCAACACATCGGCGAATAATCAAATCAGCACATTGTTTGAATAGATACGGGTCATCCCAAAAGTAAGTCTAAATGTCTTTGAAGAACTTCTTCTTTTGCTGGGATGTTAACCCGTCGATGAGAATTCCACCCGCCAAGTAGTTTGCAATGTCTGCAAACCACGGGGTTTCATCAGAATTTGAGTTGATAGACATTAAGGTCTCCAGGGGAAAAGAGTCATTGATCTCTTTGTTCGGATGATCCCCTTGATAAGGATCCTCAAGTCTGCTGAGATGATTCGCGGCTAGGTTATCAGCTCCTTTCTTATCACGAATTTCGATTTTAAATTCTTGAAGTAGCAAAGCCCAGCGAAGAAGTCTTGGTTTGGAATCTTGTTTAGTTAACAAGTACTTCAACGCGGAATGATCGGTATACACGATGGTGGTAGAAAGGACAAGATAGGGGCGAAATTTTTCAAAAGCATAGACAACAGCTAAAAGCTCTTATTCGGTTGTCGTGTAATGCAATTGAGCCCCCGTCATTGTCTTGCTAGCGTAATGGATCGGTTGGAAGTGTTTGTTCACTCGTTGGCCCAAAACCGCTCCAATAGCAAAGTCGCTAGCATCGCACATCAACTCGAAAGGCAGCTCCCAATTAGGGGTAACCAAGACTGGTGCCTTAGTTAGCTTATCCTTAAGCAAGTTGAAGGCTTCAATACAATCGTTGGAAAAGATAAAAGGAGTATCTTTTTCCAAGAGGTGGGTCATCGGACGAGCAATTTTAGAAAAATCTTTGATGAATCGACGGTAGAAGCCCGCATGACCAAGGAAACTTCTCACACCCTTCACGGTTGAAGGTGGAGGCAACTTAGAAATAACATCAACTTTAGCACGGTCAACTTCAAGACCGACTTTGGAGATCTTGTGTCCTAGCACGATGCCCTCTTTTACCATGAAATAGCATTTTTCCCAATTTAGAACAAGGCGAGTGTCTTCACATCGCTTAAGCATACGTTCTAAATTGGCAAGGCAAGCAGAGAATGAATCACCATAGACCGAGAAATCATCCATGAATACTTCCATAGTTTCTTCAACCATGTCATGGAAGATAGCCATCTTACACCTTTGGAACGTCCCAGGAGCATTGCATAAACCGAAAGGCATACGTTTGTAAGCAAATGTTCCGTAGGGACAAGTGAATGTGGTCTTTTCTTGATCTTTGGGATCGATGGGAATTTGAAAATACCCAGATAAACCATCTAAGAAGCAGTAATAGTCATTACCCGCAAGACGTCGAGCATTTGATCCATGAAAGGAAGAAGAAAGTGATCTTTTCTTGTGGCATCATTGAGTTTGCGATAGTCGATACAAACTCTCCACCCAGTAATGAGACGAGTGGGAATCAACTCGTTGTGTTCATTGGGAACAACGGTTATTCCGCCCTTCTTGGGCACACAATGGACGGGACTTACCCATGGCGAATCCGAAATAGGTTAAATCAAGCCGGAATCAAGAAGTTTGATAACCTCTTGTTTGATGACATCATGAATGCGAGGATTAACCCTTCTTTGGCTCTAGATTGCGGGTTTAAAGTCATCTTCCATGAGAATCTTGGGAGTACAAAAGTTTGGATCAATTCCGCGGATATCGGAAATTTTCCAAGCAATTGCCTTCTTATGATCTTTAAGCACGGCGATGAGGCGAGATTTCTCTTCTTCTTTCAATTTCTTAGCACTGATGACGGGCAACTTCTTGTTATCTTCAAGGAACACGTACTCGAGATGGGACGGCAACTCCTTAAGTTCTAAATCCAGAGGATTTTCGATGGGAGGCGTATTCAAAGTCGGTTCATCGATAGCAATAGCCTTGGGAGATGGTGGAGAAATATGGTCCTCTTTGAGAAGGTTCTCAATGAGACGAATGTCTTCATCCCAATCGGTGGGAGAATCGTCATTTTCTAAGTTCACATCTCCCATGGTGGCTTCCAAATCTTTCCAAAGGAAATCACTTTCTCCAAATAGAGATAGTGATGAATCAATAGAGGAAACGGTCTCAACATTGGGAAGAGAGGTAGGAATACTTTTACAAGCATCTTTGAAGTGTTCTTCACAAGCCTCATCAAGAACGTCGATACAATTAACACTCTCGTATGAATAAGGCTGTTTAGAAAGATTTCCCATGTTGAAGACGATTTTATCGTCACCCACTCTCATGATAAGCTCACCCGCTTCAACATCGATAAGAGTGCGACCGGTCCTCAAGAATGGACGTCCAACGATTAATGGCACACGATGGTCCATATCGTAGTCGACCACGACGAAATCGGCAGGAAAAGTGAATTTTTCGACTCCTACAAAAACGTCTTCGGCTACCCCCACTGGATAAGCAACCGTACGGTTAGCTAATTCCAAAGTCATTTTGGTGGGACTAGCTCAGGGAGAGATAATTGCTTCCAAACACTTAAAGGCATTATGTTAATACTGGCACCTAGATCGGCTAGGGCCATGCAATTCTCTACTCCCGGGAAGTTGCAAGGAATTAAGAAGCGACCCGGATCACCAAGCTTGGTTGGCAATTTCCTTAAGAGCACTGCAGAGCAATTCTCGTTAAGTTGGGTATATCAAGAAGCTTCTCCTTGTCGCTAAGAAGATCTTTGAACATTTTCGCGTATTTAGGCATGTGAGCGAGAGCCTCAGCGAAGGAGATGTTGAAATTCAATTGTTTAAACATTTTGAGAAAGTTCGAAACTTGAATATCGTCCTTGCTTTTGAGCTTCTCTTTCCTCAACCTTGAGGGATAAGGTATATCGGAAGAAGAGGAAGGCTTTGGAATAGTAGGATCACTCACATCCTTGGGTGGAGGAGGGGTAGAAGTAAGAGGTGGAGAAATTGGGGAAATAGAAGGTTGAGGAATAGGAATAGGAGACTCGTTTTCCTTAGTCACAATCACCGGTGGAGGTATAGGAAGCCCGGGTTCCTTGGTACCTTTGCCACTGCGAGTGGTGATTGCTTTCATCTCCCCTCTTGGATTCGCAACGGTGTTACTCGGAAGAGTACCCGAAGAAGAGGATTGATTACCTTGGAAGAAACCAGCCATCATGTTCCTTAGGTCATTCGTTTGACTTGCCAAAGTGTTTCGCATATCAGCTCGAAGATCGTTCCCTTGTTTCACCATGTCTGCTTTCAAGTTGAGCACTTCCCGCTGGAGATTGTCCTCACATCATTAGTCCTTATGTAGGTTCCAATATCTTAGTGTAATGCGGTGGGTTGGTTGGGAGGAGCATTGTAGGCGGGTGGTTGATAAGCAGGTTGTTGGTAAACTTGGTTGTTTCTTTGAGGTGGATATGGTTGTTTGTGAGGTGGTTGGTATGGTGCACGAGGTTGTTGTTGAGGAGGGCGATTGAGGTTTTGTTGTTGGTTTGGGTTGTTAGGAGGAAAACCAGGCGGGGAAAGAAAGTTGTTAGAGCGGTAGCTAAGCAAGTTGCGGTCTCCTTGAGGACGAGCTTGATAAGCGGCCGGAGGATAGGTACCGTATGATGCATTAACATTCTCAGAAGGATAGTCTTGGGTGGTGGTACAAGTGGTGTAAGAGTGAGGACCCCCGCATATTTCACATGGTTGGCTAACAGCATTGACTTGAGCGTCTTGAGTGTTTTTAGCGTTGATGCTGTTGGTATTGTTAGCGGTGTGGGTAACAAGCGATTCAAGAAGCGTAGTAATTTTGTCAATTCGCTTGTCATTGTCACTAGTACTAGCACTAGCGGCATTGGTCCGAATACTCTTGGTTTGCACTCTAGACTTATTCTCGATAATATCCCAAGCGGCATTAGAAGTCTTAACCAAAATATTACCCCCCGAGGCACTGTTTAGTGAATCTTGGTCATTCATGCTTAAACCATTATAAATAGTATTAATTTGGTGCACTTTGGTAAAACCATGTTGTGGGCACTTTCTTAAAAGATCTTTAAAACGGTCCCAAGATTCACTAACAGACTCATCGTACTTTTGTTCAAAATTAATAATTTCATTCCGCAAAGCGGTAGTACGAGAGGGTGGGAAAAAGTAGTTTATAAACTTGGTCTCCAAATCCGTCCACGTCAGAATACTTTGTGGCGGTTCCTTTGCAAGCCAATGCCGGGCTTGTCCCTCTAAAGAAAAGGGAAAAAGTT
Source organism: Glebionis coronaria (assembly GCA_025667525.1). Taxonomy (NCBI): domain Eukaryota; kingdom Viridiplantae; phylum Streptophyta; class Magnoliopsida; order Asterales; family Asteraceae; genus Glebionis; species Glebionis coronaria. The sequence continues at coordinate 536,715,800 of CM046881.1, read as the reverse complement.
GTAAACGGATTACCTCTTGTGGAACACCATTGAATTTGACCGTATTCGTGAATTGCAGGAACCTTTTGGTGTGGTCATGAGGATCATCAATGGTACGCCCCAAGAATGGTTGAGCAGAGACCATCTGGATAAAGCCGGATTTGAGCTCAAAGTTGTTGGCTGCAATCGCGGGTATGACAACTGGATCATTGTTTCCCTCTACATGTGCTTGCAAAAGTTCAATCATCGGGCGATTGTCCGGTAGAGGTTCATTGTTGTTGTTATTATTGTTGTTGAGAGGTGGATTGTTATTGTTGTTATTGTTTTGAGGTGGGTTATTGTTGTTGTTGTGTACACTGGCCATGTCTAAGTATTCGAGAGGCTCGGGCTCTTGATAAGACGTTGATCGTGTACGCATGCACCTACAAAAGAACTAACAAAGCAAACAAAAAATATTCTTGGTTTTTATGGTTTTTTAATTTTTTTGTATTTTGAAAATTTTATATTTTTTAGGATTTTTAAAAATTTTTATGAAAAAGTAACGTTCACGGTGAACGGATCCCAAAATCCAAGTTCTCACAAAAAACTGTTAATCTTAACGAGAAGAGCCGGCAGCGGCGCCATTTGATATTCATCTATTGGATGGGGTTCAGATTTAATCTCGGTATCTTCTCGAATTGATCACAGCTCAAGTGGAATAGTTGTTCTTGGTGACAAATAGGGGGTTTGTTTTTCTATTCTACTAAAAGGTAAAGAGTCGTAGAGTAATTAATATGAAAACTAAGCGAGGCAAGATTGAACTAAAAACAAAATGAACTTGAAACTTAAAACTTTGTAAACTATAAAACTTAAATAATCGAAATGCAAAACTGAATTCTATCGGAATGTACTAAATTCAAATCCATCGGAATGTGATTAAAACCAAGCTATCGGAATAATTCATCTTAATAGTCATCGGAGTACCAAAGTCCATTCTGTCGCAATGTTGTCTTATCGGAAAGTTCTAGATCGGAATATACAAGCTATCGGAATGTGGTTGACAAAAAATTGGCAGAGTTTCGATTCAAAGTGACCTTATCACCCGTCGGAACATGCAATCGCAATGAGCGATCGCAATCCCAGATCGGAATAAGGGGAAATCCAAGCTATCGCAAAGTAGAACCAAGTATGGTTATTGCGATAAAAAAAACTTCCCGTCGGAATGTGTAAACCCCAATACTGCGATGGCACTCAAAACTCACTCCAAAATTGGAGATAAGCTGAAAACTCAATAAGCAAAGCACGTTCAAGAAGTACACCTATCAAAAGCTTAACAAAACCAATATTGAGGAGAGTTCAATAAGCTATGAATGGCAAACTTGTCAAAACACCAAATAAGCAAACTTTGTAAAATAAAATTTTAAACGATTAAAACTTTTAAGAACATCAAGAAGGAAATAAGCTAGAATCCAAATAAGCAAATGATAAAACTAGTGAATCTTTAAAACACGAATCAAGAAATACCAAAAAGTATGAACTTTTGTGGCGTGTAGGAATTAAAGACGAGATAGATGAAGAAAAGCAAGATTAAGCTAAAACATGTAAAGATTGAATTTAAAAACAAGAATTCAAAACAAGGATTGAAAGCTTTCTAGTGAGAGAAAGTTAAGCTTTCTCTCTCTAGAGTTTTAAAAACTACAAATGAAAGAAAATTAAAGACTAGCCAAATTTTGTGATGGAAAGGGCTATATATAGTAGTTGGATGTGGGCTTGTTTTGTTGTGGGCTTGTAAGCGGGCTTCTCTTCTTCTTTCTTCTTTAGTCTTTACGTTTCTTTAAATAAACGTTTCCGACTTTGGATTTTGAGAAGTGTCGGTGAATAATTCCAACTCGTCTTATAATCTTTTGTTTAATAGACTCGAGTTCTTGGACATAATAAATCTTCCATCTTTGGTCATTTTCTTCGATAAATCTTCAAATAGGCCCAATGACTTCAAATCTTTTGCATCTCTTGGATAATAGACTTCGTCTTGAGTCTTTTTCTTCGATAAACCCGTGTAACCCCATGTTTTCTTCAACATTTATCTGGTTGGCTCTGAAAACACAACAAACACACAAACCACGCATAATTCCAAACAAATGATATTAAATACGCGTTTTGGTCTCGTTTTAGCAAGAAATAAGTGGTAAAAGGATGGGTGTTTTCACACCTATCAGAATTTGTATGATGGTTTTACGTTCCTCAGATTAGACTACTTAATTAAGTTACTTAGTGATATCTGGAAACTTAATGCATTCAGAAGGGATGAAACATGTTTACAATGAAAAACGTTTTTGGAAATGTAAATCCCTTAAATATTTAGAAATTGAAAATTGTTTGTCAATTAAACTGTTCGACAAGTCGCTATGTTGAGTACATTCTTTACTAGCAGATCAACAGATGTAATGTATTTATGTCAATATAGTTATAGAATTCAAGGAAAATAATACGGTTTTTATACCAGGGTAATTTTATTTTCTTGAAAGTACTTTGTTATCGAAAATACTAATATTTGAACTTATTCTTGTAGAAATGGATCAATCAACCAATAACACTATAAGTTCCGTGTTTAAAGCTTTCTTTGAACGTCCTGAACTTACTGACTCAAACTTCAATGATTGGTATCGCTCTCTAAGAATTTTCTTGAGAGCAGCGGGTACTATCGATATCTTGACTACTCCCTATCCGGAGGATCTTGTTGAAGGAGCATCTGATGCGCAAAGGCTTGAACACGCTACTAATATTAAGAAGCACTCGGAGGTGGCTTGCTTAATGCTAGGAAAAATGGCTCTTCCACTTCAACAGAAGTATGAGCTATTTTCACCTAAGCGAATGCTTGATGAGCTCAAGGCTATGTTTGAGAAGCCGCAAGTTGTGGAGATCTACGACTTGGTAGATGCTTTGCATAGCTGCAACCAAGCTCCAAGAAAGTCTGTAAGTGCCCATTACTTGGAGATGAGGGGTTATATGGAATAGCTCATTGCACTAGGACAACCCTATGATCATAATATGGCTATCAACTTGATGAATAGGTCCCTTAACAAGGACTTCGATGATTTCGTTAGAAACTATAATATGAATCGTTTGGGAAAGATAGTTAATGATTTGCATGCAATGCTCATTGACTATGAAAAGGGGTTGAAAGACAAGGCATCTACTGCTACGCCTTCTGTACTAACCATACAAAAGGGTAGAGTGAGTAAGCCAAAACCGCAAGCGAACAAGAAGAAAGGCAAAGGCAAGGGTGATAAGGGCAAACAAGTTGCGACTTATTCAAAACCTAAGAAGAACTTTGTCAAGAAGAATCGATCTCAGAAGGATGAGACTTGTCACCATTGCAAGGCAAGTGGTCACTTGAAGAGGAATTGCCCTCTTTACCTCGAAGAATTGCAAGAAATAAAGAAGAAGTCTGAGCAGAGTGGTGCAGCTTCAGGTACTTTATTTATGATTGAATTGTTCAATTTAACATACAAATTAAATTCCTGGGTATATGATACGGGATGCGGTATTAACATTTGTAATACGTTGCAGGGGTTTAATCTGGAAAGGAAGCTTTCCTATGGGGAACAATTTCTGCAAGTGGTCAATTACGCACAAGCAGCGGTTGAAGCTATAGGAACATTTAATCTAGTTTTACCTTCGGGTTTAGTAATGAGTTTAAATGATTGTAATTATGCACCTACAATTGTTAGGGGTGTTATTTCCTTTTCTTGTTTGTTAAATAATGGATTTGTTCACATGATTGATAATGATGGAAGTTATGTTTGGAAAAATGGCATTTTCTATTTTAATGTAATTTCTGTGAATGGTGTGTTTGAAATAAACATGCATGATAATGAATCCAAGAATGATAAATCTGTCTTTAGCATGAGTAAGAAGAGAAAATTTGACAAGAACTCTTCTTATCTTTGGCATTGTAGACTTGCCCACATTTGGTAGACTTGTGTACAAAAGCTTCAACGTGAAGATCTTTTGGAAAGTATCAATGATGAATCATTTGATAAATGTGAGTCTTGTATCTTTGAAAACATGACCAAGAAACTTTTCAATAGCAATATTGAAAGAGCTACTGATCTACTTGGACTGATACATACTGATGTGTGTGGACCACTTAGACATACGTCAAGGAAATGTGCTAACTACTTCTTAACATTTACGGATGATTATAGCCGTTATGGTTATGTTTATTTACTTAAGCATAAACATGAGGTATTTGAAACATTCAAAGTGTTTAAAGTAGAAGTAGAACTACAATTTGGGAAGAAGATTAAAGCTCTTCGTTCTGATAGAGGTGTGAATATTTAAGTCAAGATTTTATAGATTATCTAAGTGAGAATGGAATTGTTCAGCATCTTACTTCTCCCTATACTCCATAACAAAATGGTGTATCTGAAAGGAGAAATCGTACATTATCGGATATGGTGTGATCTATGTTTAATCTTACAAGTTTACCTTTATCCTTTTGGGATTGTGCTTTAGAGTCTGTAGTTTGCATTTTAAATATGGTTCCCACGAAGAAGGTCCATAAGACACCATATGAACTATGGCATGGCATGAAGCCATATTTGTCTTATTTATAGGTCTGGGGTTGTGAGGCGTATGTGAAACGTGACTTGGGTGACAAACTCCAACAAAAATCTATAAAATGTATCATTGTAGGATACCCTAAGGAAACTATGGGTTATTACTTTTATTATCCACCTAAGAACAAAGTGATTGTTGCTAGGTATGGAGACTTCCTTGAATCTGATCTTGTAAATCAAGAATTCAGTGGGAGAAATTATGATCTTGAAGAGAGTCATATTGATACATTACCTTCTGAAAAACACTAGCGATGTAATTCCTATAGAACCAGAAAGTCTGGTGGTTCCACCAGAATTAGTTCCTCTGCGTGGATCCAAAAAGATTAAAAACGCAAATAGCAATATATGTCTTAACATAGAGGATGATGATGAGTTAGGGGATCTTGATGAACCCGCTAATTATAAATCCGCCATATTTGATCCTGAGAAGGATAAGTGGATGGTTGCTATGGATGAGGAAATGAAATCCATGAAAGTAAATGATGTTTGGATTCTTGTAAAACCAAGAATGCTAAAGTAGTGAGACATAAGTGGATATACAAGAAGAAAACCAAAATGGACGGAAAAGTATAATCCTATAAAGCTTGTTTAGTAGCTAAAGGTTTTACTCAAACTTTTGGCGTAGACTACGAGGAGACATTTTCTCCTGTAGCAGACATAAGAGCTACTAGGATTCTCATAGCTATAGCATCATACTATGACTATGAGATATGGCAAATGGATGTTAAAACTGCCTTCTTGAACGGTCGCTTAGATGAAGACATCTATATGCAACAACCAGAAGGGAATGTTGATCCTGAGAATCCAAGACATGTGTGCAAACTTCAAAGATCCATTTATGGTTTGAAGCAAGCATCACGTCAATGGAATAAAAGATTTGATGAAGAAATCAAAAAGTTTGGATTTATTCAAAATCGTGATGAGCCATGTGTATATCGTAAAGCTAGTGGGAGTGATGCAGTATTCCTAGTCCTATATGTTGATGACATATTAATCATGGGAAGTAACATTACAAGACTTAAAGTTGTTAAGGATTATCTTGGTAAATGTTTTTCTATGAAGGATTTAAGAGAAGTTTCATACATTCTGGGAATTAAGATCTATCGGGATAGGAAAAGATGGTTAATTGGTCTATGTCAAGATGCTTATATAGATAAGATTTTAAAGAAGTATAATATGTATAATTCCAAGAAAGGTTTTCAACCTATGGAAGTTAAGCATAATCTGAGTCATGAGATGGATGCATCAACTCCTGAATAGGAGGCATACATGCAGAAGGTGCCTTACACTTCGGTTGTAGGATCTATAATGTATGTTGTTAGATGCGTAAGGACTGATGTGGCGTTTGCTCAGAACTTGGTCAGTAGATACCAACAGAATCCAGGGAAGCTCCACTGGACTGCTGTTAAACATATTCTAAAGTATTTGAGGAGTACGAAAGATATGTTTTTGGTATATGGAGGGAAACTAGACACAGAACTGAATGTGACAAGTTTCTGTGATGCGTCCTGGCAATGTGATAAAGACGGTACAAAGTCTTAGAAGGGTTACGTTTTTGTTATCAATGGTGGAGCATTTGATTGGAAGAGCAAGAAACAGACAACGATTGTGATGCATGCTACTCAGTCTGAGTAAAAGGCTTCTTCAGAAGCTGCAATGGAAGCTGTTTGGATTAGGAAGTTGATTAAAGATCTAGGAGTGATGCCTTCAATTAAAGAACCTATAGATATGTATTGTGACAATTCTGCCGCAATAATATTTGCCAATGACCCTGGAGTAATGAAAGGCGCCAGACACTTTATGCGTAGACATCACTACGTCCGAGAAGAAGTTGAAGCTCGTGAAATCAAATTGATAAAAGTTCACATAGATGATAACGTGGCTGATCCTTTAACTAAGGCTTTGCCTAGACCAAAGGTAGTTAAGCATGCCAAGGCGATTGGGCTGCAACTAGCTAGCGAACTCATGCAATAAATTTGTGATTAGTATTTGGATAAAGGAGGTTATGACATTATTATATAATGAAATAAAGATTGGATTTCGTTTATTTCTATTATTTAATAAGTGTATCCTATTTTACGTGTTTTAATCCATGAATAAATGTTATGCTAAATGTCTGTTGTCGATTAATAATATGGGAATACTATTAAATTAAGACAAATCAAAATAGCGATAGAGTATACTTGAAAGTATATTAATCGATTTTGGATGATATTCGATGAATCGAATATTGGACTTATCCCAACTATATGTGTTTACTTTATGGATCTTTGTCATCAAGTAAAACATAAATAGTTATCCTTAAACTTGAGATACCAGGAAACTGTTGTGAATCTAATGCATCTCTGTGGAATAATCTAACGCTAAACATAACTGGTAGCTATAAGCCTATAAGGATTATTTTCGTAAGTGTTACAAAATTTATAAGTTTTGCTCGTAGTTAATATGGAATTTATTTCCTCCAATTTCGTTTTGGAGTTTAATACAACTAGGCCCCTCCTGGGATTAGTAAGATGTTTGTATGGGCACACCGAAATTTGTTTTGGTAATCTTGCTGAATTTGTGAACGAGAAACAGAATGGTTAATGAAAGGAATGACTAAGATCCATATCCTTATTAACGTTGTATTAGAAATAAAAGGATAATAATAACGATGTAGAATCGTTAAAAGGTTTTGTCCAGGAGACCTTACTCGAGTTGTACTATAGACATTGCTAAGTGTAACTAGGCGCTAGTCAATGTAATCACGATATTCAAAATATGTCCAAGTGGGAGCTGTAAGTTTATGGACTTATATTTAATAGTCGTGTGATAGGATCGAACTCGAGATTACGGGATTGCATACAATACGTAAAGAGTTAATTTAATTAGTAAATATATTTATTGTATTTATTAATTTATTTAATAAATATATATATTTATGTATTTATTAAATTAAACCGAGCAAGTAACTATATAACTTTAACGATCGTTAATTAATTAATAGTTAAGTATTAATGAGTGTTAAAATAATATATAGTAAGAGGAATTAAAAGGAAGAAGGACGAAAGTTCTGGAACACCCCATGGGGGTGTTTGGTCGGTCAGTTAGGGATCCAGGGGGGAGGCAAAAGTTCCTTTTTACTTGGGCTACATTGGATTTTAGGCCTATAAATACACCTCCTTATCCCTAATAATATTGATAACTTGAATCCCCTCTCTCCCTCTCCTCTTGGTCGATCGCAAGCCACACCCACGAAGGGTTTTCGGTTGGTTTTCTTGGTTGATCGATTGTGTTAATAATCTAGTCCTAGCCCCTCTCTAGGGTTGTTGGGTAGATTATATACAAGTGTTGTACCTCGGTTTTCACGTGCTAGAATCATGGTTAGCTCGTTGTATTACATGTGTACAAGATCGTAATAAAGTCTTACTTTATACTATATCTTGGTATATTACGGTATAAACCCGAATTGGTGATTCGTTCTTCGTCTTGTGGATTTGCTTTAGCGTAAAGGTATGTAACCCTAATTCGATTAATTATAATTGTGTTATTATTATGATCTTGTTAAATCGCTTCCGCTGTGTGTGCTTTGATCATGTTTAGGGTTTTATATAATTGTTATGATGTTAATAAACCTTCATCGTGTACGTATTATGTATGATATATATTTATCTTATATATATTATGTATCTACTAAGTTTTTGAGAAACTTATTGTATACAGAAACTTTAGGAAATGAAACGCGAGTGTTAAGATTATTAGAAAGTCGTAAGTTTTAGGTTTAACGCTTGAGGTTTACACTATAAGACCTAAAACGAGTACTAGAGACGAGCTAAACAGTTAGAGGGTCAAATTTGTTAGTATTGGGAGTTGGGGTGTTAGTCGGCCGCGGGATGAAGAACAAAGGGGGAGACAAATCCTAATATAACTCAAATTGGTAAATGGTAATTATCTTTTAACATATAAGGAGTTTTTTATCAAACCAAATCACTTTTATTCTTTTCCTGCTCTCTGAACGATCGTATGAAAACCACAAAGAAGAGAAAGCCAAAAACTTTTAGGGTTTTGGTAAGGTATCATCTATATCTATGTTTATGTTTAATTAATCATGTATGAACCTTAATGATGGTTAGTCTAATTATGGTTTTGATTAATTAGGGTTTATAATCTGTTATTAATATTAAGGTTTCATAAAAATATTAACTATTATTAATGATGGTCATTAATGGTGATTAATTATGTTTAATCAAGGTTAAATCCGAAGTTAGGTTTAGGCAGATTTTTATATCAACTTATTTTGATCATAACTTGATCATACGAATAGCTTTTTGAGTGATTCAAAAAATTAAAATTATCTACACAAAGTCTAATTTCTAATGGTGGTAATTAGAGCTTTTATCTCAATAGTTTGGTCAGTCAAAACAGTTTTACAAGATTCAAAGTCAAAATTGTGTTTTGGACAACAAGTGTTTAAGTTAACTTTGGGTCTGTTTTAGGTACTTAAACATTGAATGAGATATCAAGATTAACACAAGAGGTTATTTATATGTTTTATGAGTCACGTAACAAGTTTTAAAGAAAATGGAATATTTTAAGGTAGTGTGATGTCGTGAAACTTTTAGGGTATAAATGTAGGGCTGAAACTGGACATGTTGTCATAATGAATTTTGTAAAGGTTATTTGAATAAGGTTTGAGCCTTAGTTAAAATTATCGGGGTATGTCAATACATATATGAACGTTGGGTAATTTTTCTTGAGGAGAGCGAGTTGTTTAATTATTTTATCTATGTGCGTTTTGTGTCATAAAAATGAGGACATATTTAGGTAAAATGTGAACGGGTTAAGGTTAAGGTATAATGAACATGTGGAACATATAGAGAGTCAAAAATGAGTATCTAAAATGATAAAATGCATAGATATTCATGATATAGATTGTTACATTGAGGTTGGATTAGTATCCTAAATCAATGTTAACATATGTTTATATACTTATGTATTATATATCATTTTCGTGTTTGTGTGAAGATTTGGAATTGCTTTGCACGAGGTGACTTTTACTATGCACCTTTTCTTTTAAATGTTTTGGGCTGGAAATGATATGTTTTTTTATATAAATATACAGCTAAGCTTGTTTTAAAATGAGATGAACATATGTGTGATATTATGTATGAGTATGACTATGATATGTGATACACTGGCGTAGTGTGCAATGGTATTGTAAGACGCGGCCATGTGTGAGAGTGGTGATATAGATACGACCAGAGACATCACATACGGTGTGATTGGGATTGTCTGGAGTGCGATTCTTGTAAGTGAAGATTTACACCCTTCGTCAGGATGGTTGGATCTAAGCGCATTTCCTTTTTATCATAGTTTGAGATAATTATGATGCTGATATATGATAGTGATATGAGAATAACCATGTGTTGGTCATGTGTTATGATGATTGACTGTGTATGTTTATATGTTCATGAGATGGTATACATGTGGTAATTGAATGTGTTTTTAAACACGTAACTCTCATCAACTTTTGTGACTGTTTAGTATCATTTTCAGGTAATCGCACTATGTGATTATGGTTATCAATTAGCTAGACCTTAGGAATTGCATTGCGGATCAAGTTGCTTTATTGTTAGGATTTGCTTTTGTTGAACTTATGTTATGACTTGTTATATGTGAGTGTTCTATGTTGCATTTTAATAGATGTTATTATGACACGTTTATGTTACGGTTGCTTTATTGAATGTCATCTTTAGACTTTGTTTCTCTATTGTGACGTCATTGTGTCGTGATGATGTCTATTTGTTCACGCCTCGTGTTTTCCGCCTTGGCGGGGTGTGACAACAATAAATAAATTAATAACATACCTTCACAACTTGCATCAACATCATCAAACGCACTACAATCTCCTTGAGATAAATCATCACCACCTACATCTAAAACATCAGCTTCATTCAAACGAAATCCATTGCTAAATAATTGATTGATCGGATAAAATTTATAACGAATCATAATGATTGATCGATTATAACTGATGAACAATTGAAGGATTAAATTGATAACGAAGGATTATAATGGATGAGAATGATCGGTTTGCAGATCCAATTATGATGGAAAGACATTAGAGAAAGTGGTTATAAAACAAAACACACACTAACTATGTGTTTCTGATGAAAATTAATGACGTGGAAAATAAATTAAAAATTTTATATAAAAAATAAATAAAGTTAATTGATTAAATGTTAAATTAACATAAGCCATTGAATCAAAATCAAATACTAGAAGACATGGATGCGTCTTTCAGATTGTACAGCAAAACAAGTTTTTTTTTTTTCAAAATGATAAAAAAGGAAAAAAATTTAAAAACAAGTTTTCAATTTAACTTTTCCGTCAACTTTTAACTTCTATTAAATATAAAAAAAACATAAACGTCTTAAACGACTAGTCAGAAACCGGGAACCAAAAAACATGTGGGATTTGCAGGTTAAACATTGAAATCGAAACCAGGCCGGATATATTGTCGGATTTGCAGTTTCAACCCAAGAAGCCTTGTTTTAGACTTTTAGGCGAAATGATACTAAACAATGGCTTCGGTGGTGTTTGTTTCATTTAGATGTTTTAAGTCTGAATCTGATTACCACATCTTACTGGTAAGAGGTAGTTGCAATGTCTGAATCTTATTGAAAAAATGTTGTTTGTCTTTTCATAATCGTCTGAATGATCCATTTTTTAAAGTATATATTTATCTAATGAACAAATAACTTGTGTAAACATGAAATAAAATAATTATATGGCATAGTTAACACAAAAGCGAGCCTTTAGATTAATTATCTTAATATGTATTCTAAATTTTAACATAATAAAAACTATTATACAAGAATCGGGTTGAACAAAGATCGAACCGATTAAATTAGTAATTTGATGACTCGATCGAATTAATTTAAAATGTTCATAAAAACATTGCAGCCTATAAAGCAAGTTCATAACAATAGATCAAACAAACTAATAATTATTTGTCAACCCTTTCAATTACAGACTCTATTTTATAAGCTCATTCAACTAATAAAAGTAATGACCAAAAATAATAGTAATATGCATACATGCCCATCATGCATTAATTCAACTAATATAAGTACCATTATATGACCCAAAAATAATAGTAATATGCATACATGTCCATCATGCATTCAACCGTACTTCACACAACCAACTGGCTTATCTCAGTTGGTTATCAAAATTTCACTAAGTGGTTTCTTTGGAAGAGTTCCTTAGAGGCTTTAGGTTTAAAATCTGCCAATGACTCTTAGGCGAAGCGGATAAGAAGTTTAACATAACTAGGCAAGGGTGCCAAAAAACCTTATGCCATTTTAATGTTATCGCACGACTCGACCCATTAACCACTAACATTTTGATACAAACCGGATCGATAAAAGAGATAAAAGGATAAATAGATTATATTAATGGGATAACCCGACCCCCCGGTGGCTTATATTAATGAGATAAACCGACTCCCTAATTGATTAATAAAATCAGTACTCCATTAACATTAAACATAACCAAATAGCAGCCCTAATATCCTCTATATATAATAGAAGGATAACTTGTTCCCTAAGAAAATACAATAAAAGGAAAGTGAATAAACTAATTATATATTTAATATTACTAAGAACTCCAAGATCGTATCAATACTCCCGCCCCCAAAAACACCTTGTCCTCAAGGTGTTGCTTTAAAACGTCACATCATGTAATTCCGAGATCCCATGTCCTTCTTTGAGTAGGAGCGGGTTCTTGTTTCAACCGAACATTAATCAAAAGATGTCCGAGAGAGATCTCACATCCTGACTTCAATATAATTTGTTCTGCCTGATTTTGTTTGATTTTTCTTCCCAACGGAACAAGACTTTGCTCAACGGGTGCAACTGCATTGATGGGTGCAACAGAAGTGACGGTTGCAACAACAGCGACAGGTGTAGCAGTAGCGATGGGTGCAACAACAGCAAACTCGTTCATGTTAATCACCCTATTTGATTCGATCACCATAAGAGGCTTATCCAAGTCATCGATTAACTTGTGCCCTAATTTTTCTTTACCTTCATTCCCAGTTAAAACATACGGAAACTCCTCCAAACTACTACCATCTTTTCCACTTATATTAGTTGTGGCAGGTTGTACTGGAAACTCTGCAATTTTGTCACCAGAACATGCAAAGTTTTTGTCTGATCTTGATCCATCATCACAAGCTTCAACAAAGATTTGTGATTTAGGATTTGAAATTGTATCTTCATATGCTTCCTTAGCTCTTTTAAGACCACGCCACTTCTCCCATTCTTCAACTACTTCAGCACGACCTATTGATATCGCGTACTTCTTCAATAGATCTATCATCTCTTCATATCTACGGATTGATTCTTCATGTCTAAGGGTTGCTCGTTCTTCCATCATAGCCCATGAATCTATTGATACTTAAAATCAAAAGATGACCTTTTTTCCAACAGTTTGGTGAACAGTGCTTTCTGGTGGTGAATAGTGATTTGGATGAATAGTGAAATCTGGCAGGAACAGTACCTTGCTGCTGATGAACAGTAGCGGCTGAATTTTTTTTTAATAAACCGTAGAATCGAAACAGCTCTGATACCAATTGATACGAACCGGATCGATAAAAGAGATAAAATGAAAAATAGATTATATTAATGGGATAACCCGACCCCCCGATAGCTTATATTAGTGAGATAAACCGACTTCTCAATTAATTAATAAAATCAATACTTCATTAACATTAAACATAATCAAATAACAGCCCTAATATCCTCTCTATATAATAGAAGGATAATTTGTTCCCTTAAAAAAATACAATAAAAGGCAAGTTAATAAACTAATTATATAATTAATATTACTAATAAAAGGCAAGTGAATAAACTAATTATATAATTAATATTACTAAGAACTTACTAAGAACTCCAGGATCGTTACCGTTATAAAAAAAACCCGTGCCACACAGCCACCATGCTCCCTTCTTATCTTTTCATTATTCTTTTATTTTTCACAAAAGGCAAAAGGGTCAGGTTATAAAGACTCCCATTTTTTACAATCTATACTCCCAAAACTAGTTAAAAAAACATGTCAAAGAACAAAAGTGAAACGTTGTTAAAAAAATAAAGAACAAAAGTGAAAATGCTCAACACATTCACATGCATACATGTACTTCTTTCACTAATCTTCTTTATCAATATGCCATGCGTGATGCGGCTGGTGAGATGTTCTCCACCAAACAATGGCTTCCTCTCCAAAAATAGGAGGTATAAGATGTTTGCGTATGGGTCTCACCCTTTCTTGTTTTGTTAACGGCTGAATTTGTGTATTCCACTAATCTTCTTTATCATATGCCATTCACTACTGGTAAGGAAAACGTCATTTTCTGTCTGGAGAATAATTTGATTCTCAAGCCAATGGTTTCCTTTTTCTTCTTCTGCTCGTCTATCAGCCCCAAGCAACACTTTTTTTTTATTCTAGACCACATGAGATTAAAATGTTGTACTATTATGAACCTTGTGATTCTCCCTTTATTTTAAGAACCATTCATGTTAAAATGGGATAAGAATATAAACATGTGATTTTGTTTTGAAGAACCTAGCTAAGAGATGCTAATCTACTCCTATACAATTCAACGTACATCATAGTGGAGTATGGGAACACGTCTCATATAATGCAGGTGGTAAGTTAGAGCCTTTGACATGAAGTCTATAGATTTCTCAGATTTTAAGGTTTATTTAGACAAGGAATGTCAATATGTAGTTATAAGAGTGTACTATGTTGTTCCTGGGAAAGAATTACATGATGGTTTAAGGGCTTTAAAATCTGATTGTGATATGTTAATGTGTAGTAAATATGCTATAAGGTTTAAAAGTGAAATTCACTTGCCATTTTAGTTCTCAAATAAGTCATTATGCTGGGGATGATTTAAGCGGCGATGACGAAAGTACTCATGAGAAAAGTTCTAGTAAGGTTAAGGATGATAATGATGTTTCAAGTGATGATGATCATGAGATATCGTGCTATTCTGACGATGAGTCTGTCACAGCCTCACTTGATCATCTGTCTAGGGTGAGGGTGAAGTAGTTGATGCTAGATAAAAAAAGTCATTCGTGACTCCTATAGTTAATGATCCATTTTTTACTGAACTATGTGACAGCTATGATAGGGATAAATATGTTGAAAATGAAGTACTCTCTGAAGATGAACTACTGAATCCCAAAGATGAAGACGTAGTTGGGGATCATTTGTCTAGGTTATGTTATTAATACTCCCCTTAGGGGAAAAAGTACTTGTAATACCCCATTTGTCCCTTACAGTACAACACACAGTTTTTTTGTCGTTCTTTTTTTTGACAGTTTACTATTTCTGACATGTTAAACTTTATATTTTTTATGTCGCACATTCTGTTTCATAGTTTTATAATAAAAAAAACAAAATTAAAAAAATTAAAAAAAAAAATCAAAAACCTAGGGGGTATTAGAATCATTTTAAGGGTGCCAACCCATAGCAAATACAGAAAGTAGAAGTATATTCCTAGCCTTATGCAGTTAACTTTGGTTTTTGGCATTTATTGTGAAACTGCATAATCTGTGAGTTTGACTTTTGAGGTCAATTTTCATAGTTGTTTGGCTGATGAGCTCATAATGTAGAATCCTGGAAAGTGGCAATGATAAGAAAATCAGATTGGTAAAACAAATCCAGCTATTTCACAAATTTAAAGGAGGAGTTGGAACCTGTCATCCATGTGATGTGTAAGTTCACAAGGGAGGGGCGAGTAGCATATACGTTGTGAGGGTGGTGTGTAAAAGCGAAATGGAAAAACTTGAAATCGTGGTGTGTAATCGCTTATTAAACCTCCATCTAATAACGTAGTTAGTTTGATTAATAAAACACACATAATAAGATTAATAATGCATTGTTACAAGAGAGAGGGATACTTGACATAGAAATAAAGAGTAATCGATCAAGAATATTCGGAGAGGCATAAAAGCATAGACGAGACCAGGGAATGCAAGACCTCGAGCTTCAAGTTACTTCAATTCCTGGGCCTCTTCTTCTTATACCGTTTCTTGGCAGCTTCGGAACCCCGAGGATAAATAATACAATTAACATCGGCAGTAACTTGCTTGGCATACTTCTTGTGATCAAAATAAGAATCATAAGTTTGATAATGTGATTTTTATAATCTTCGAGGAGGAGGAAGCCGTTCAAAAGTTGATCTCCTAGCAGCTTCTGGATTCTTCTTCTTTTGATAATGTGATTCGTCGTACGCCTTGTCAAAAGTATCAACATCTTTGTACTTGTTGTCCAACGGCACGCCTTTTCTCTTCCGGATACCACTCTTTGCGTCGATTTCATCATCAATTATATCGTTATGGCACACCTGCTTCTTCTCTTCTTTCTTTAACTCCTTCATGCTGCTAGACGAAGACGACCAGGGATATGAAGTAGAACCCGAAGGAATAAAAGACGTCTCCTTCTTCATGCTAGACGAAGACGACCAGTGAGACGAACAATCCTCAGAACAACCGCAAAAAGTTAATCCCGGCTTCATGCCCGCAGGAGATAACGAAAGTACTGATGCAAAAAGTTCTTGTAAGGTTAAGGATGATAATCATGTTTCAAGTGATGATGATCATGAGATATCGTACTATTCTGATGGTGAGTCACAGCCTCACTTGATCATCTGTCTCAGGGTGAGGATGAAGTAGTTGATGTTAGAAGAAAAAAGTCACTCGCAACTCCTATAGTTAATGATCTTTTTCTACTGAACTGTGTGACAGCTATGATAGGGATAGATATGTTGAAAATGAAGTTAGTTTTATGTATATAAATTTGGTAACGGAATTCATAGTAATGTTATAATTGTAGTCCACGCGTGGAGTCCCATTGCCAGCATGGATAAATGGTATGACGCCTAGGAACTTGAGGATACGACCACCTGTTACACAAGTTCACGTATATGATACTGCAGTGACTAAATCGCAACAAACTAATTTGCAACCACCTGTTTATCAAGATGATAATGTGTTTGATGTTGATGATTCATTGATTTGTAAACAACAACCACAAGCTTCCCGTGAAAAGAAAGAAAACATATGAGATGACTTAGTAGTTTTATTTATTTCTGATAGAAGATGTTGTTAGATTTCTTTTGAATTGCTTCCACGTATGGTACATTTAGTATCTTTCATATTTACTCCCACAACATGGATCTTTTGTAACCAAACCCAGTTTGCATTTTTGATGGGTCAGTTATATATAGTTGTGGACTTGTGGTTATATATGGGTCTATTATATACCCGATAACAGTTCATTTGATTGGGACTGCAGTAGGGGCTAAAAGTTCTCTGGTTGTTCCTCTTTTTGTATTTTTCTGGTTGTTCCATGACTTGCACTGTTGCAGTGAGTTTGTGGATCAATGTCAGTTGTGATCAAGTCAATTTACAAGTCTACTACAAATGGTTCAAGTACTTTGGCATATCTGTTCAAGTATTTTGAATTTCAATGGCTTGCCAGCGGTCTTTTGTGGTCTTTCTTATCCTACCATTTTAGTGGCGGCTGCATTCTATGGTGTGTCATGTGGAATTCTCATTTCAAGAGCCCGACGCCTTGACTTGTACTATCTTTTCTGACGTGGATGCGTATCTGGCAGTATAACCTGTTCTTAACCGATTGCAAGTCACTTTGATCCTTGATTTATACTAAGTGGCTTAAGTGACCTACCTATGACCCTTTGTATTACTATGGTGACTTACTTGTGGAAGTGTGAAAGTACAGTACTAGTACAGTCAATTTTCCCATACTGAATTACGACAAACTTGAAAAAAGAACAGCCTGCATCATTTACGATGTATTTATCTCGCAAAAATCCCACGATTTGTCGTATATCATTGTGGAGTTGGGAGTTTGTTGCATTGGTAAATGAGCAATCAGAGGCCATTTCAAATTTGAGATTAATCTTAAGCTAGTTTATAATTGAATATTGTTGGGTCGGACAGCATGACGATTAATGAAATGGTTTCGATTAAATAGTATCTGCACTTGTTTTACTCATTTGTCTGAAGTATGAAGTATGAAGTATGAAGTATGTTTCTTGCCTTGCCTTGTTTGTTTGCTCAAATATCTGAAGCATTAGCATATGTTATTAAAGTGAGCCAAACTTATAACCATCGAGATAAGACCAGTTTAGGTAAAATACAGTATGATTGTTGCTCTCCTACATCATGGCATGAAACCACGGATTTAACACACTTTATTGATATGGGTGCAGGTCACTCGAGTCCTTTTAGTTCTTTCTCCTGTAATGGAGTGCTAATTCTTTATGTAGACCTGTAGTGCTAATGTGTAGCTTTTCTTTGATTAATGCTCAGTATTGATGCAATATTTTTTACAGAAGTAATCTAAATAACTGTTGTGTTTTCTGTAAAACAACTGTTCTTTGCAATGATGACTAGCAAACAGTCCTTTTGAAATCGGGTCAGAATGGTCAGTTTAAAAGCCGAGTCAAACGGGTCTTTTCTGGCCAGATCAATCCTACCTTTTCCCCCATTTTGAAGTTGAGTTGATGTATCTCTAGTCTGCGCTTACTTGAATTGCATCATCATTGTTAGGACCGCGAGCTATTCTCTACTACAGCTACCGAAAGTGCAGAATCA
The DNA here is from genome assembly GCA_025667525.1 of Glebionis coronaria. Lineage (NCBI taxonomy): Eukaryota > Viridiplantae > Streptophyta > Magnoliopsida > Asterales > Asteraceae > Glebionis > Glebionis coronaria. The sequence continues at coordinate 536,697,550 of CM046881.1, read as the reverse complement.
AAAGTGAGTAAAAAAATTCCTTAATATTTTGTCTTTTATAGATGTCGGGACACGCTTAGTTAACAGGTCGTAATGGGTTTGGGATCAAATAGGTAATTCTCACTAGGAAATCAGTGAAAAGCTTATTTCTTTTGAGTGAATTGATTTAAGTGGTTTTGTGCATTAAGGATACACATTGGTGAACTTTTGTCCCGTTTGACCCGTTTGGATGAAACCTTTGATTAAAACCTCACTTAAGTGTGCAGAAGTACAGCGACATTTGTTGACAAAGATGGTGAAGAGACCCAGATCAAGGTCACCGTTGGAATGAATATGCTAGAAGCAGCCCATCAAAACGACATTGAGTGTGAAGGTAAATATATCAAGTCATATTTATACCCAATTAGTTGCACCTCAGTGTTTGGTATGCACATTTGTCCTAATAGATTTGAACTTGATCACAGGAGCATGTGATGGGTCATTATTCCACGTGACGTGATTGACATGGTACGCTAATGAAAATGCATCAAGCTTTAAGAACCAACAGACGAGGAAAATGACATGCTAGACCCCGCTTTCGGCCTCACAGAAATGTACGTTGTTAGTAACATTCACATAATCAGGCTACATCCAAGTCGTGTGATCACAATCTTATACAAATGTTCTGTGCAGGTCGCGTCTCGGTTGTCAAGTAATCGCAAAACCTGAACTCGATGGACTTCGTCTAGCCCTCCCTGCTGCTACTAGAAACTTTGCTGTTGATGGATTTAAACCAAACCCACATTATAATAACCACACAAGTTTTGTAGCATTTTCATTTTGGTATGTCTCATGATAGTTTGTACACTTCATAACAGATTTAGTATATAGCATGTGTCATATTGGACCAACCTATTTGGATCATAATAAATGATCTCATTATTCACCCATGCATGTAAGCCGGTCAAATCCTTAATAGGTCAAATACCCACCCATGAGGCTGCTGCGCCAATTTCTGGAGCACCTGTTGGAGGTGGTTGGACTGGTGTTGATGGTAAAGGAAGTTGATATGATTTTATTCATATCGTGTAGTTATTGCTGTGTTCCGTTTGTATACTGATCTTTGTGTGTGATTTACGTATAATTTTATTGTTTTCAACTCCAGTGTCTGGTGATGGATGGGAAAATGTTGCTGCACCAGTACCAGCTGGTGTTGTCCCTGCTCCTGCATCTGGCTTGGGGTGAACCAAAACATCTCTACCTTCGTCTTTAGTTAGTAGTGTTGTTTAAAGTCGAGTACACTGGAACTTGTTTCATTATGATGAGTATTTGATACTGTCGAGTATTCAAATTTATTGATGGTTTTGGTATGAAAGAGTTAATGTTGATTCAAATCATAATAGTTTTGCTTGCGCTTCTTTAATGCGTACATCTAATGATCTAAACTTTAGATTCATATGCAGCTGTTGTGTTACTGGTAACACAGTGCATAATTTGAATTGGCATCAACTGTTTATGCTAAAACAATTGCTGGGTTTATGGCCATAAAAGCCGTGATGTAAACTTATCTACTGTTCAACATTGCTGGTTTATCAACGTTTGCTTGCTTAAGATAGAGAAAAAACAATTTGGCTTCTTGGTTGCAACAAAGCAAGCCCCGCAAGATTCACCTTTTGCGAAGTAGCAGGTTTTACCCCGTACTTCACTACCACCAGCCATTGTGGCTGCCGTGATGTAGGAGACCAGGAGAGCAACAACTGCGGTAACAATGGTAAGATACAGTTCAATCTTCTATGTATCACCTGAACAAATCAGTAATCGTTGATCACCATCAATCAACAGTGTATAATTTATCCTTAATTGTATCATTAACATTCAAGCGACCTAAAAGTTAAGAGTGTAGTGCCCTATAATTTCAATGCGAACCACAAAATTAACTTCATAAATGACTAATTTGCTTCAAGTCCTTATCCAAATGTGGCGATATTGTCAAAATATATGCATGACCCAACAATAATCCTAGTTTAGCCAGCTATATTCAGGAAGAAAAATAAAAAATAAGAATTCTTCAAATACAAATTCAAATTCCATAACGCTGTTAATTAAAACTACTACATAGCTTTATAAGAGACCACATTTAACAGGTGTTTTGAATCCATAGTGATAATCTAGCGAAAATGAGCCTTCAGTCCAGACAGTAAACCTGTTGAGATCACATACAACCTGGAAACAATACAAACATTAATATTCAAAGAATATACTCGATCTGTAATAGAAGTTCTTGCTACAAAGCAGTACTCCCAAACTAGAATAGCGTGTATATTCCTTACTGAACTCATAACAGCAAGCTTCATACAACCCCTTACGTAAGGTTCTAAAAAATAACCTGTATAGAACTTATAGCAGCAATCTATACTGTAGTAACATATAGCTGGGTTCGGGTCAAAGTCAGGTCAAGGCTAAAATAACATACCCAAACGTGAGAGTGTGAGACTATTTGAACACGGGTCAGCCTGGTTTGGGTGAGAGTGTGAGACTATTTGGACACGGGTCAGCCTGGTTTGGGCCAGGTCGAGCAGAGTCGGGCAAAGTCAACTCCGGTCGGGGACGGTCAAACCTGGGTCGGATAAGATCAAACCCGGATCAGGAAGGGTCAAACCCGGATCAGGAAGGGTCAAACCCGGGTCAGAATGATCAAACCCGGGCATGACAGGGTCAACAGCTGGATGGGTCACACCTGGGTCGGAAATGGTCAAAACAGGGTCAAACCCGAGCCTGAAGGGTCAAACCAAGGACGTGGCAGGGTCAGACGTGGAACGGACCAAACTAGGGGTGTTTCTATTATCTAACTGAAATTTGAATAACACATAAAGCTAACTCTTTTGAGCACAGAAGGACTATAACTTTAAAGTTTATGGCCGTAAACAAGCCACAAGCTCAAGTGTACCAAACAAATCAGTGTATCATAATTTCTGATATAATTAGCAAAGCCAGACTCCCTCGGCATAATTTAACTATATCTTGTGTCCTAAATTATCCAATGAATTTAGGAATAAAGGATCATACCAGCAAGAATCTTAGTTAGAGCACTCATATCGTCACATTACAGCCAGCCACGTACAATTCCAACATGTTTATACCGGGTAACCTGAATACATAACAAACATATAATTCATAGTCAGTATCATATGACAAAAACTAAAACAGCTAGTAGAAAACAGACAAGCCCTAATTATAACTTGAGTTAGAAAGCTAGTGGCCGTAAAACACGATCTTCTCGAGATAGATTAAACCTACTACTCTAAAATTTAACCCCAGCATTCCTATCAAGGATGTTTCAATAAGCTTGTCTGGTTATCAGCTTATTGAGATTTAGAAAATCTAATAAGCTCATTCCGGAGTCCCTAAGCTTTAAAACTTGGAGCTTAAGGGACATTAAGAAGCCTTTAAGTTCAAGTTAATGAGCTCAGAAAAGCCAAAAATTAAAAATTAAAAAGGTCAATATAGCTCACACTTAGAAGTGCATACGGCTTATCACCTTAGAGCTCATAGGCAAAGAAGTGAGCTCATGGACTATACCTTATAGCAATAATGTTGTTTTTGTAAAATATTAAAAATAAATGGATGAAACTATATATGAAAAAATCTTCATACAACCTCTTAAAAACATTTACTAGTCAAGCTTGGAGTAGTATTACCTCAGCAGGACGAGTGAGTACCAAAACATCAGGAGAGCCATACTCGAGCCACACATACCTTAGGGTTTGGATAATGCTAAACACAAAACTGGCCTTCGCTTGCTCGCTAAAGGGACAACCATTCAATTTTAGCTTTCGTAGTTTCGGGCACCCTTTCAATAGCTCACGAAGTCCTACATCGGATTTTCCTGCATGTGTTAGAAAGAGAGATCTCAGGTTATGACCATACCTCCCAACATATCCTAAACCCACGTCACTCAATCCTCCCAAACAAAGCCCAAAATCCAACCTCTCGAGTTTGCTGCAACCGATTAGCATAGCTCGAACCCCGTTGTCTAGAGGTGAATCTGTTATGGCGTCTTCTTCACTACCCCACGAAATACGGAAATCACGAAGATTTTTCAAATGAGTTCCTAAACACTCGAGAGCTTCATTCGAAATATCTAATATAGAAACCTCTAAATACTCCAAATCGGGACATCCTTGTGCCAAAGCTATAAGTCCCAAGTGAGTCACCCTACCACCATGCTTAAGTTTGCGCAATTTCTTGCAAAACCGACCAATAACTTTCAATCCCTCGTCTCCACATGTATCCTTGGTATGTAGAACTTCCAAATTGGGACACCTCTCAAAAAGGAAACATTGGCAATTTGAATCAAACTCTCTGCATCTGAGTTCCAGTTCTCGTAGTTGATGGAGACAAGGGAGTAGAAAAGGGAATGCATCTTCTTCTTCTCTCCAATCATCAATACCTAAAGCACGAATAGTAGGGGGGAATGCAAAATCACTACTATCCCAGTACCATTGTTTATCAATAGAAACATGGCCAAAATGTTGGAGCTTGTTAGCATGCTTAAAGAATTTTTGGAAATTATCCAAATAGTGTGCAGAATTGATAAAACAATTCACAGATACTAACGAGTTGCTGCATTTCTTTGCAAGAAGTGTAACATCTGATGTTTCACAATGAACAAAGGGGTAATTGAAAGCTATGGACTCCATAACCCCCGAGTTACAGACAGCCAGCTCATGTAACCATTCCCCCCTAGCGGCCCAATAATCTGATACGGCATTATATTCTAGACGCAAGCTTCTCAAACCAACACAACACCTAGCTATATGATCTAAACCATCATCTGAAAACAGCTTACACCCCCGAATCTCCAAACTGGTTAGACTATCACCTCGGGTTTCGGCCAATTGTCTGAGATCATCAGGAGACACGACCATGTTGCGAATAGATAGTGATTTCAAACGACCCAACTTAGCAATCTGTTGAATCCATGGGGTGACGGGAACACTACATTTTAAAGGAGGATGATATAGTCCATATTCGTAATAAGCCTTATCTCCAAACGAATAAGACTTGAGTGTGAGGGACTCGAGATTAGGAAACCTACGGCTAAGACGTGTACGTGCAGGTGCGAAATGAATGTGAACAGTGAGGTGTTTACGGGTTAATGAATCGATTTCATAGTATTTCTTAGAGACTAAGGAAACAACAGGATTAAGTTCGGGATGAAAGTACATTACAGTATCAAACACTAACTCAGAACCCATATTTTTAAGCCCTAACCCTAAAATCAGATAAGCCCTAACCCTAAAATCAGATAAGCCCTATGAAATCAGATAAGCCCTAACCCTAAAATCAGATAAGCCCTTACCCTAAAATCAAATAAGCCCTTACACAAAAAGCGTCGGTCACCGGAATCTCTATGAAATCGCCGGTTATGTGTGAATTTCTTTTCTTATGAAAGGAACCACCGTGATGATGATGACGATGATAAGTGTTTTATATTTTACTTACCCGCGCAATGTGGCGGCGAGTACTCATAAGAGGCTAACGAATATCCATTAAGTTTGTATTGTTAAAGTTGTAAAAAGTCGAAAAACCCTCTAAATTTAAAAAAATTAATAGTTAATAAAAATATAGCAAAATAGATATTGAATTAACGAGAATAAAATTTTTAATAATATGGTGAAATTAGATTATAAAAATAATAAATAAATAAAAAGATTTTTTAATTTAAAAGAAAAAAATGTTATTTAAATAGGTTGTTACAAAAAGTTGTTAGAAAGGGTTATAATATATAATGTTAATGAAAATATCAACAACTTCCTTTATTTAGTAGGAAAAAAGTCTGAATTTTCAGCCTTGCTATTTTAAGAAGGTCCCAAATGCTTTATAAATTAGTATAGATTCAAGAGAAATTTGCAAATATACTTTATTTGCATAATTTGGAGAAGTTTTTAATCTTTTATTTATATAATAAAAGAATTTTAATAAAAAGTGGAGGTTTTATAAAAATTAATTGAATTAATCAAATAACTTGATTTTGACACATAAACAAAATAAAAACAATGTGATTGTTTGAAAAAAAGTCAAAATTAAATTTCATTTAGTCAAAATTAGTTATAATACCCGTGCACGCACGGGTGTTTGCAAAAGAAAATTTATATAACGTTGATTACTGCAAGTCTATGTAAATATATACATTATTATTTTGAATTTGCGAGTTTGCTAATCAGTTAAGATAATTTGTGTGAAAAGAAAAAAATAAAATAAAAAATAGTGGTAGGGCCAAAGTAGAGAAGGATTGACTCTCTATTAGTGAAAGGATATTTTGATTAGTTGTTTTGTGCTTATGTGACAGCTGTGAGAACAAAATAGCTGTTTTGAGCACAAGTTTTCTAGGATGGTTTGGTCAAACATTTGGTATTGCCTTTATGTCTTTCACAAATATCTTGATCATTTTTTTAATTCCTCGCACTTAAAAGCTTGCTCATATTCTTCTAATGGAAATAATACGTTCGTTTCTAAAAACCTTTTTCTTGTATACAATCTCCAATCCAATAATTTTCAGCAAAAAGAAGTCATCTTTTACATGTTTTTCTTTTTATTGAACGGCGATGTTGTTATAAAAAGAAGCTAGCAAGAAGCTAGGCTAGACAAGAAGTAAATAAGGGTTTTTAAGCCATTCGTTCCAAGAAAACGAGGCATTACATCTAGACATACACCAATGAAAAGAACTAGTAACAATATCATCAAATATAGTAGCTTTTGATGGAATCCTTCCACTGAAAAGGAGTTTGTTACGGAATGACCAAGTGTTCCACCACGTTATGTAGAAAATGCCTTCCAAAATCGCTTTAAGCTTCACACCGAGACGAGTAGATACCATCCAAGATAACCAATCTTCGTACGCATTGAAATCTACAAGATCCACATCCCACCAACGCACAATCATTTTATAAACCTGACGAATCTGAGGGCAATGGAAGAAAATATGCGCAACGGTTTCAGGTCCGCTATCGCAGATGGGGCAGGACAATGAACCAATGTCGAGACCTCGACGGGATAGGTTAAATCTGGAAGGTAATGCGCCCATTTTAACTTTCCAGGCCATAATGTTGATTTTGATAGGAACGTACTTAATCCACCTCGTCCGAGACGCCACTCTAGAGTTCCTATGGTCATCAATTAGACTACGCATAGAAGCCACAGAATAGTCCCCATTGTTTGGTAACCAACTGTACCTATCACCTTGAGGAGCTAAATTAATCTCGCCAACAAGCCCTGCCATACCGTCTAATTGAACTGCTTCAGCTCCACCCCGAACCTTACGATGCAGAGAAGATTCCAAACTAGAGGCTTCCAGTTTAGAACGGAGCGAAATGTTTTTATCCGATTCCAAGGCAAAAATTCGTGGAAAAACCCCTTTTAATATACCCAAATCGCTCCATTTATCTTTCCAAAATCGGATATTATTACCTTCTGAGACAAATGATTTGCATTGGGTTCTAGATTTGTCTCGGTATCTCCTCGAATTGATCACGGCTCTAAGTGGAATGATTTGTTCTTGGTTAATAAAAAGGTGTTGGTTTGTTTATCTATTTTAAACTAATGACAAATAAGTAAGTGTCGATGAGTAAAATTAAAGCTTTAAAAGATTAGGCGAGTTTAAAAATAAATGCTTGAAAACTTAACGACAAATTTGGGAAAATACTTAAACACTAAATAAAACTAACACTTGTAAACTTTATAAAAACAAGAAATTCAAACAATCGGAAAATCAAATCGGAATGTAGCCAAGTAGGCCCAGATCGGAATATATTCCGATCTGGTGATCGGAATGTTTGAAATAACTGCTGATCGGAATGTTATCAAAAGGGGTAATCGGAATAATCTTAAAATGGCAAATCGGAATAACAAAAAATTAGCTAATCGGAATATATTGGAAAATGCACTAATCGGAATGATTGGAAAAATGTGCTAATCGGAATATCATGCAAATAAGCCACAATCGGAAACTTCAAAAGGGAGTCCAAATCGGAATACGAACAAAAGGGCCAATCGGAAACTTCAAAACCCTTTTCCGATCTGATCATCGGAATAAGGGTGCTGCTGGTCGGAATACATAGTCGGAAAAGGGTTTTACCCTTTCCGAACACTCTTTGATCCGAGAAATAAGCTAGGGAATAAGCTATGGAATAAGCTAATACCCAAACAAGCACGAATCCATAAAGAATCGGATTAAATAAGCTCAAATAACAATTTATCTAAACTTCAAATAAGCAAAAACATAAATCAAATGATAAAAAGATAAACTTTTTAAGAACACTTTAAAAAGTGAATAAGCAAAACCAACAAATAAGCCAATAAGCACAAAGATCTTAAAGCTTATTCGTGTAGAAACTTAAGGAAACATAAAAATATTAACTTTTTAAGCACAAAATCCTTGATGAACAACACGGATCATACGAGATTTGTACCAAAATCAATCAAAATCAAAGAAAGGGAGAATAAGATTAAAGATTAAAAGCTAAAAACTTGAACTTGATTAATGAAAAGAACAATTCAAAGGTTTTATCTTTGAAAGATTAAAAGGAAGAAAGATGAAAACTAGTGAGAGAAAGTTTAGAACTTTCTCTCTCTAAAAACTAGAGAGAATGAAAAAACTAAAAACTAACTAAAACTAACTAGCTCCAAATTTGTGAAGTAAGGTCCTATATATAGGCGTGTTGTGGTGGGCTTGTGAATGGGCTTTGGTTTGGGCTTCTTTTCTTCTTTAGTCTTTTGTCTTTGCGTTTCTTTTAAATAAACGTTTCCGACTTTGGATTTTGAGAAGTGTCGGTGAATAATTCCAACTCGTCTTATAATCTTTTGTTTAATAGACTCGAGTTCTTCGACATATATGAATCTTCCATCTTTGGCTCTATTCTTCGATAAATCTTCAAATAGGCACAGTGACTTCAAATCTTTTGCATCTCTTGGACAATAGACTTCGTCTTGAGTCTTTTTCCTCGATAAAACCCGTGCAATCCCATGTTTTCTTCAATATTCATCTGGTTGACTCTGAAAGCACAATAAACACAAAAACCACACATAATTCCAAACAAATGATATTAAATACGTGTTTTGGTCTTGTTTTAGCCAGAAATAAGTGGTAAAAGGATGGGTGTTTTCACACCTATCAAATCCCCTACACTTAACGATTGCCATGCCCTCATGCAATGCTTAATGATAAAGCAATATTTACACTTTTCTCATAATCAATCAACCTTGGCCTTATTAAAATATTACTAAATAAAAATTAAAGTACTAAGAGAAATCACATCTTTAAAGTAAACAAAAGGATAGAAATAACTTGCAAAGATATCAAGGACTTACATTAGGGCTTTGGTGCTGCGAAGATTTATCACCCTCAAGTTTCACGTTCCCCAAACTAAGCTTAAAAACGAGATCATTGTTATTATAAGTTAGCATATCAAACACTTACACACATAGCTTAATTAAATGCTTAAACTCCCTTATTCCTAGGTGTATCTCTTATATTTTATTTTTGTCTTAGAATGATCATGAAGATGCATTTTTGGACTTATTTCGATAGTTTATTTAGGCTGAAAGCAAAGTAGGACGATTTGATCAATAGTTAGCTAAAGGACAAAATCTCTTAAAACTGCTTCTCGGGATATCAAAAAGTTCATATCTTGGCATAACTCGGTTCACGATTTGAGACCTTTCTCGGGCCGATATTTGGCATGTACTTCATACTTCATATCTTCGAGAGACGTTCTTGAGATAATGGTCTTCTCATCGTTAATAGAGTTTCTTCACTTGGAGACTTTTGAGGGGTACTCCAACTTTGTTGACCACGACTTCATGATTATTTCTTCAATCGCTAATTGGGATTTTGAGATACAACGACCCGCCTCCTTTTCGGACTTGGATCTATTTATCCTCATACCTTGTTAGGGTCTTTTCGGATAGACTTCTCCATGATCTTTATGGGAGTTGATTGCTTTTCGTCGTGAGTCTTGATCCTTCATATTGATTTTGGGAATAATGCTTTTCACATCACTTTGGATCTTCAGCAATAAAATTGAATCCTCATGCCTTGTTAGGGCCTTTTCGGACTCGTCAATCTTCGCGCCCCGCTTCATAAGTTATGCCTTGGCTATGAACTCTTATCATTACCGAGCAACTTTTAAACGATCTTGGGCTAGAAGCTAAGTAACTTTTCAAATCGTACGACCTTACTTATTGCAGATAAATTATTAGCAAGTGATGGGAGAATAGGCAGATAATTACACCAAGTGAGCTTGCGCAAGAATGACGACTTATAATTGACTCTATCATTTCTCATTCTCCACAATTTAAAATCTCAAGTAATGAGACTCGTGGATGCTTAGCCTAATAAACCAATTAAGGTCTACATGGTTAAGGATACTAGCTAGAATAAACTTGAATAAGTCTATTCGGGTTGAGTCAAAATAATCGCAACGGGCCTAATATGTCAAAGACTTCTAAACTAGCTACACCACTTTATTAATATTTTTGACTTTATTGCGGGGTATATACATATGCAAGCAATGATAAAAATTTAAAAATTACGACTAAATGGCCAAAGTTAATAAAAAATTTGAAAAATGTTGAAAAATATGATTTTCTGGTTAAATGAAGGCATTTTCATGGAAAGTCCACTTAAAACTTTGATAGAAGTCCCCCCTACACTTAAGATAAATATTGTCCTCAATGTTTAAGCATGTGGGAAAAGTCTCCCGCACACTTATGACATTGTGCACGTTGGTTAACTCAAGTTAAGGAAGAGACGACTAAAGTGATCAATTTCAAATGTGAGTATGAAGAAAATTGAATCACGATAGTTGAGAGATAGAACCGGATTTCGGATAACACGGGAGCACGGTTCTTCAGAGATTCCAAGAGTGCACTTATCCCTGTAATCACATCACCACACAAATACAAACACCTATATAGGTCCCCCTACACTTAGGAGGTTAAAACATAAAAGGATAGATACTCGGGCTGCCTCCCGAGGAGCGCTTGTTTTTTATAACCGAGTCACGAGCCTGACTCGACCCAAAATTAGTTCATGGAGAACGTGGTGAGGGATGGAATCATCTCCTGAGAGATGTCCTCACCAAAGTACAACTTCACTCGTTGGCCATTCACCTTAAAATTTGGTCCATTAGGTTGAGTGAGCTCGAGTACCATATGGAAAAATTTGGGCAATGGTGAATGGGCCGGACCAACGAGATTTCAGCTTGCCCGAAAAGATTTTCAACCGAGAGTTAAAGAGTAAAACTTTGTCCCCAACTTGGAACTCTCGGTTCTTAATCTTAGAGTCGTGAATGAGCTTAGTCTTCTCCTTATAGATCAAAGAATTTTCATAAGCCTCATTACGGAGTTCATTGAGCTCATTGAGTTGGATCTTGCGTAGGTCACCGGCTTTGTTGATATCAAAATTAGCCCACTTCAAGGCCCAGTAAGCCTTGTGCTCCAACTCAATAGGGAGGTGGCACGCTTTTCCGTACACGAGACGATATGGTGTACAACCAATCGGAGTCTTGTATGCGGTACGAAAAGCCCACAAAGCATCATCAAGTTTATCAGCCTATGAGGCACGATGCTCTCCCACGGTTCTTTCAAGAATTCGCTTTAATCCTCGGTTAGAGATTTCAGCATGGCCATTAGTTTGTGGGTGGTAGGCGGTGGAAAGACGATGATTTACACCGTACTTAGCCATGACTCTAGCAAATTGGTCATTGCAAAAATGAGTTTCGCGATCACTAATAATGGCACGAGGCACACCGAATCTAGCGAATAGCGATTTCAAAAAGTTACAAACCACCCTTGCGTCATTAGTGGGTAAAGCTTTGGCTTCAACCCACTTTGAAACGTAGTCAACGGCTACAAGGATGTATTTGTTTCCTTTAGAGGAAGGGAATGGCCCCATAAAGTCGATACCCCAAACATCAAAGATTTCACATTCTTGAATGAAATTTTGAGGCATCTCATCTTTATGTGTGATCTTGCCTTGTTTTTGGCAAGCATCACATCGTTTAACCATCTCGTGAGCATCACGGTAAATGGTGGGCCAATAAAATCCCGAGTCAAACACTTTTTTGGCGGTGTAGTTGGGACCAAAGTGACCACCGGTGGGTCCTTTGTGGCAAGCGTCAAGGATTTCCAAAGCTGCCGGTCCATCAACACATCGGCGAATAATCAAGTCGGCACATTGTTTGAATAGGTAAGGGTCGTCCCAGAAATAATGTTCAACATCTTTAAAGAACTTTTTCTTTTGTTAGGATGTTAACCCTTCCTTGAGAATTCCACCCGCCAAGTAGTTTGCAATGTCCGCAAACCACGGGGTTTCATCAGAAGTCGAGTTGATAGATATTAAGGTCTCCAGGGGAAAAGAGTCATTGATCTCTTTGTTCGGATGTTCCCCTTGGTAAGGATCCTCAAGTCTACTTAGGGATGGCAAAAGCGGCCGAAACCGATGGGGAAAACCGAAACCCGAACCGGTTTGGTCGGGTTCGGAGTCGGGTTAGCGGGTTTGGATACGGGTTCGGGTTTGAATATTCTTTTTTTCGCGGGTACGGGTTCGGGTACGGGTTCCACTAATACCCGCCCCGTTTACCCGTATCTGAATCCGTACCCGTTTACCCAAATACGTACCCGCTTTTATTGCTATTTTATATAAAGTTCTACATTTGTGTGAAACAGTAGACGAAGATTGTTGAACGAATTGAATGATCATATTAGTTACATTTTGTGCATTAACATGTTTGTAATCAAGTATATTTGGATCTTGTAATTTTAAAATATAAACCATGACTTATTCGATATATTAAACCGCGTGAATATTAGTAAAAAGTATTTTTTTTATCTTCTAAACATTTAAAAATATATTAGGGTATTTTGGTTGTTTTCGAGTGTTTTTTATTAACATTATACGCACAATAATGCCCGATGAAAATTTAATTATGGATACCCGATACCCGCGGGTAAAATCCGAAAACCCAATGGATAATACTAATCGGGTACCCGTCGGGTGATGGAGCGGATACGGGTACGGATATTATAAACGTGTACGGGTGCGGGTTCACTAAAACCCGACCCAAACCTGACCCGTTGCCATCCCTAAGTCTACTGAGGTGATCCGCGGCTAGGTTTTCCGCTCCTTTTTTATCGCGAATTTCGATTTTAAATTCTTGGAGTAGCAAAACCCAGCGAAGAAGTCTTGGTTTAGAATCTTGCTTAGTCAACAAGTACTTCAACGCGGAATGATCGGTATACACAATTGTTGTAGAAAGGACAAGATAGGGGCAGAACTTTTCAAAGGCATAGACAACAACTAAAAGCTCTTTTTCGGTTGTCGTGTAATGCAATTGTGCCCCTGTCATTGTCTTGCTAGCGTAATGGATTGGTTGGAAGTGTTTATTCAATCTTTGGCCCAGAACCGCTCCAATAGCAAAGTCACTAGCATCGCACATCAACTCGAAAGGCAGCTCCCAATTAGGGGTCACCAAGACGGGTGCCTTAGTTAGCTTATCTTTAAGCAAGTTGAAGGCTTCAAGACACTCTTTGGAAAAGATAAAAGGAGTATCTTTTTCCAAGAGGTGGGTCATCGGGCGAGCGATTTGCATTGGGTTCTAGATTTGTCTCGGTATCTCCTCGAATTGATCACGGCTCTAAGTGGAATGATTTGTTCTTGGTTAATAAAAAGGTGTTGGTTTGTTTATCTATTTTAAACTAATGACAAATAAGTAAGTGTCGATGAGTAAAATTAAAGCTTTAAAAGATTAGGCGAGTTTAAAAATAAATGCTTGAAAACTTAACGACAAATTTGGGAAAATACTTGAACACTAAATAAAACTAACACTTGTAAACTTTATAAAAACAAGAAATTCAAACAATCGGAAAATCAAATCGGAATGTAGCCAAGTAGGCCCAGATCGGAATATATTCCGATCTGGTGATCGGAATGTTTGAAATAACTACTGATCGGAATGTTATCAAAAGGGGTAATCGGAATAATCTTAAAATGGCAAATCGGAATAACCAAAAATTAGCTAGTCGGAATATATTGTAAAATGCACTAATCGGAATGATTGGAAAAATGTGCTAATCGGAATATCATGCAAATAAGCCACAATCGGAAACTTCAAAAGGGAGTCCAAATCGGAATACGAACAAAAGGGCCAATCGGAAACTTCAAAACCCTTTTCCGATCTGACGATCGGAATAAGGGTGCTGCTGGTCGGAATACATAGTCGGAAAAGGGTTTTACCCTTTCCGAACACTCTTTGATCCGAGAAATAAGCTAGGGAATAAGCTATGGAATAAGCTAATACCCAAACAAGCACGAATCCATAAAGAATCGGATTAAATAAGCTCAAATAACAATTTATCTAAACTTCAAATAAGCAAAAACATAAATCAAATGATAAAAAGATAAACTTTTTAAGAAAACTTTAAAAAGTGAATAAGCAAAACCAACAAATAAGCCAATAAGCACAAAGATCTTAAAGCTTATTCGTGTAGAAACTTAAGGAAACATAAAAAGATTAACTTTTTAAGCACAAAATCCTTGATGAACAACACGGATCATACGAGATTTGTACCAAAATCAATCAAAATCAAAGAAAGGGAGAATAAGATTAAAGATTAAAAGCTAAAAACTTGAACTTGATTAATGAAAAGAACAATTCAAAGGTTTTATCTTTGAAAGATTAAAAGGAAGTGTTGGAAACTCACTTTATGTGACGACATTTAAGAATTCCCATTAGTTATCATAGTCACACACGTTTACACTAGACTAGGTTCTTGTACTGTTAAGCATGTCGTGTGTGACTATATATACCCCTCCTTAGCTTCCAAGGAGGGGTGTTGGTTGTGTCACTTTTCAAGTTAATACATTTTCTATTCATTTCACACACATCTAACCTCTCTCTCTCTCTCTCTCTAGGCCAACAATGGCTTCCACCACCATCTACCACCACATTAGACCACCGGATCCGATTTAGCATTTCTACATTTGGTATCAGAGCTATGGTTAGTTTGGTTTATTCTTGTTTTATTTCTTTTTGATTTTGGTGGGTTTTGATTTAATCATGCTTAAATCATAAAAAGTTTGTATTTTTTATAAAAAGTTTGTGTTTTTATGTGTTAAATCATATTAAATCTTCAAATTTACTTATTTTTTATATAAAAAATCACAAATTTTTATATAAAAATCAAAAATTTCTTTATAAAATCTTAAAAAGTTTGTGTTTTTATAAAAAATTGGTGTTTTTTATAAAAGTTTGTGTTTTTTCTTTTTAATTTTGTATTGTTTTTGATTAAATCCTTCTATTTTGATTGCCTTTTTGTGTTTGAATCAATTTTTTATTATTTTTTATTTTTTTTATTTATTTTTTTTAATCAACTTTACCAGTTATTACTTTAATCAGTTATTACTTTAATCATCTTATTTTTTATCAGTTATTACTTTTATCAGTTTCTACTTTTTATAAACAGTTTTTATAGTTTTTTCAATCAATATTTTTTATAATCAGTATTTTTTCTTTATTTTTAATCTATTGGGTCTCAGTTTTTTTGTCCAATATCAGTCCTGCTGTCCTTCAGTCTTGTCGATAATCAAGGTTTTTGGGTTTCCAGTCAGTCAGTCATGCAGTTTTTGTCCTGTTCCGAATCAAACTAAAAGTTCCGAATCGATCTTAAGAAGTTCCGGATCAAGCAAAGTTCCGAACCAAGAACTTCCGAACCAAGAAGTTCCGGATCAAGCCAAAAGTTCCGGATCAAGAAGTTCCGGATCAAGAACTTCCGGATCAAGAACTTCCGTACCAAGAACTTCCGGATCAAGAAAAAAGTTCCGGGTGAACGAACAACTTCCGATTCGGAACTCTTCCGAATGAATGAAAAGTTCCGAATGAAACCATTTCAAACATAACGGACAAATTTCTCGACACAAACACTGACCCATATTCATTCAAAAAATCCACACCTCTCTCACTCAAACTCGATACCCAGACTTCCCCTCAACACTCTCGCCCCTCACTCCCTCACCGACACCCTCTCGTTACATCTCTCGACTCCAACCCTACACTCGACTCAACTAACACAACATCACACAAAAACAGCTTCTTTACCCCACCCTCGACAAGACCCACAAACGACACACTCGAATCAAACCAACAAGACTCGACCCTCACAAACTCTCGGACACTCACTCCCCCTAAACCATCTAGACCCTCGACACACCCTTACCCAACGACCAACATCAAAAACAACCCTTCAACCCTCACCCTCGACGCTCTTTTTGCCTCGGACTCCACCCAACAAACACAACCCCACTCTCGTTACACCCTCACACTCTCAACAGCCCCCACACTCGACTCATTTACCCACCCTCTCAAACCTCGCACATAAAAACTACCAAGACTCGTCTTCAAACAGACACCAAAAACCCCCCTTCATTTTTTAAAAAACTCGACTCACTCACCCTCGCACTCCCTCTATCATCCAATCAAACTCAAACCTCTCGACATTCAATCGACACAAACCCTCGACACAGAAGGACACTACAGATGAAGAAGAAAGACTCACACATGCACAATTAAAAAACCTTACCCGAGACCAATTTTTAATTGATCTTGAAGCTGTGTATACTTTTATCTTCATCTCAATTTTTATCTTGAAGCTGTGTAAAGAGACAAGGGTACGGAGGATACAAGAGCTTTCTTTGGGAGAGAGAGATTAAATTGAGAGAGAAGAGAGATTTTCGTTGGTAGCTTGTGAGGAGAGAGTGAGAGATAAGACGGAGGAGTGTTGTTGGTTTGACAGAAACTAAGAGAGAGAGAGATATAGATGGGACGGCAGTTTTGAAGTTTAGGAGAGAAGAGATTTTTGTGTAGGTTATTTTTTGGGGAGAGAGAAGAAGTAATTAAATACCGGGCGGAGATTACAAAGATAAGTGGGGCGGTGGATGTATGTGATTGGGCCACGTGTGGACACGTTTTTGGGACGGAGAAACCAAGATTCACTTGCTACATTTAATCTTGGGACACGTATTTTCTTACTAAACGACTCTTTCAAAGAAAAACAAATATATCAGATTTTTTTACTTTTATTTTTTTTCTTTTTTAATTTTAAGTTAACTTACTTTTATTTTTTCTTTTCAAGTTTTTTTAGATTTTATTTTATTTTTTTCTCAAATATCACATTTTATCTTAAAACATCACATTTTATTTTTTTACTTATTTTTAGTTGACTTAAATTTTTGTCTTTTTGTCTCTTTTATATTTTTAGTTTCGTATATTTTGTTTATTAATTTTTGGCAAATCGTGTCGAGGCGGGTATTTTTAAAAAAGTGATATAGAAAGATTCACCTTAGTGAGTTGTTAACTAGTCTTTAATAACTAGTTTTATGCCATCCATCAAAATTGGGGGACCAATCTGCAATTTTTGCAAAAATTGGTTAGACACTTTGACCCAAGTCAAAACTTTTTCACTCCCATTTTTGTTATCCTTCACGCGACTCACACACACCTTTTTGTCCTTCACTGCTGCCATTGATATTCTCCAAAGAGGTTGCATCACTTAGGTTTCTTGATCGTTTCTTGCTGATAATCCATCTAAGGTACACTAACAAAACATGTGCTATCTGTCCTACATATGTTTTCTGTGGTTATAATCTTTCTTCTTCTCGGATTGATTCATGCGATATAGGGTTTCTATATAAATGTGAATAAACATCATGTTTAACTAAGGGGATTTAATCTTTATTAGGTTTTAAACAATGGGTTTGCATTAATCTGCTTAACACAGCCTAAAAGTCATAAAAATCGCGAATTATAGATCCACCTAGGTAACTCCGCCAACATTCCGATGAAGATAAGGTTAAGATTCCGATTGTGCATTCCGATCGGACATTCTAAATAGATATTCAGATTGGACCTTCAATTTGGATATTCCGATTGGTGCTTCCGATCGGCGCTTTCCGATTGGAGCTTTCCGATTGGAGCTTTCCGATGGAGCTTTCCGATGGAGCTTTCCGATTGGAGCTTTCCGATTGGAGCTTTCCGATTGGAGCTTTCCGATTGGAGCTTTCCGATTGGAGCTTTCCGATTGGAGCTTTCCGATTGGAGCTTTCCGATTGGAGCTTTCCGATTGAAGCTTTCCGATTGGAGCTTTCCGATTGGTGGTTCCGATTGGTGGTTCCGATTGGTTGTTCCGATTGGTGGTTCCGATTGGTGGTTCCGATTGGTTGTTCCGATTGGTGGTTCCGATTGGTGGTTCCGATTGGTGGTTCCGATTGGTGGTTCCGAATGGTGGTTCCGATTGGTGGTTCTGATTGGTGGTTTCCGATGAGGTGTATAGCATTCTGATTTGGGACTATGAGATTAGAGATTCTTCTTTGCTTATGTTGCTAGATTGTTTCCTATATAAGTGGTTTTATAGTATTTGCGAAAAGATCGTTGTAGCATCATCACTTTAAGCTAGCATGCCTTCACACTATGCAATTGCCTTAGCTTATCTGATGATTTCGACCTAGATTGCATTATTTACTTATTAGGCTTTAAGTAAATTAGGGCCACTTTCACGAAACCAAGTTTTATTGAAATTAATTAATTTTATCTCTTAAGAATACTTGAACGGTTTCTTATTACAGAAGTTCTTCTTATTTAATAAGTTGACTCCTCTGTAAACAAAAGAGATACAAATTACTTATTCAATGTCTTGCGTTTTGTTTTCAGGCCATGGAAGACAAAGTTTCATCATTGTCTTGCCCTCTGTTGAAGCCTTCTATTGTTTGGGTTGACGGAAATCCTACAATTCCTGATGTAGTGGTTGAAACTAAACCAAAAACCATTGAAGTTTTGGTTGAATCTAAACCAAGACCTACTGAGGTGTTAGTAGAAATGCCACCAAGACCTACTGAGGTGTTAGTAGAAATGCCACCAAGACCTACTGAGGTGTTAGTAGAAATGCCAACTAGACCTACTGAGGTTCTGGTTATGAAAACCAAGATACCCAAATAGTTTAAGAATTAATGCTAGGTCGTTATCCATTTAGAATAAAATGTCTTTGGCATGTCTGTGTGTTGTTGTATGTAAGGACCTAGTCCAACTGAACCATGTTTGTACGGTGTCTCTCTATTATATGTGGTAATAATTGATATGTGTTATTCCCTATAGCTTCAACTTGATATAGACTTAAGATATATATATTTTGTATATCATTTGTGCTTATTTCATCAAAGCATGAACCATGTCAATTACAAGAGAACAACAACAACAATCAGATCTCGCATTAGTACCACTCAATGCCCGACTACCACTTGCAGAGAACAACTTTCGTCTGAAAGAGGATTTTGATCCAAACATCGCTGCTTTCAAAGTTGCAATGGACATTCTTGACATGTCACCCATTAAAGATGCCCTTAGAGCTACTGCCTCAGTTCCAGAAATCTACATTCATGAATTTTGGGCCACAGCATCGATTACTGCAGCAAAGGAAGCATCTAAGACATCGATCACTTTCACAATCAACAAGCAAAACTTTACTCTTGACTTAAGCTTATTCAGGAAGTTGTTCAAGTTTCCCAAATTAGCAAAAGGAGAAAAGTTTGTGCCTAATCCAAAAACAGAAGAAGTGCTTCAAGTACTTAGAGCTTTAAACTATGAGGGGAACATTCAAAATCTATCTCAGTTCTCTACTGCACGCATTGGTCAACCATGGAAAGCAATTGTCATCATCATAGCCAGGTGCCTCACTTCAAAGACTCGTGGTTATGACCAACTGAGACCACCTCAGGCTCATATACTTTGGGGCCTATACACTGCATCTAAAGTAGATTATGCTCTACTTCTTTGGCAAGAAGTGTGTTACCAATTCACCGGTACCAAGAAGAAATCACTGCATCTTCCGTTTCCAAGATTCACAAAACTTATCATCAACCATTTCATGAAGAGTGATCTTTCTATTGACAAGCGTGGAAACTTCTTCTACCATACATCAGATGATGACCATGTGTTGGATCAAATGGGTGACGAGAAACATCCCAGTAAGTACTCACTGCTTCCAGCTTTAGTACCTGACACCATGATCAATGACGGGATCAAGGAAAGTGAACCTTACAAACAAATGCTTCTGGACATTGAAACACAATATAAAAGGGTAAATGCAGATCCATCCGAAAAACAAAAGGGTAAAAGGAAAAAGACTGTTGTTAAACGCCAAAAGACTTCTTCACCCCAAACCAAAGGTAAAGCTAAAGGGAAAGAGCAACTTCGTGATGAAGATGCAGAAGAACAAGATCCCTTAGTACAAATGTCTGAAGAAAAACAGATGCGGATTGCACAAAAGTTAAGTAGGAGGGAGGCACATAAAACCGGTAGTGGTTCTAGATCAAAAACTCCTGCCGAGTTAGCACTGGAAGCTTTTGGAGATCCAGACGATCCAACTGATGAAGAGGAACAAGATACCAGACTAGAGGAAGAACTCACAGACCCAACAAATCAAGATGATGACAACGTAGATGATTATATCAACTACGATTATGAAGATCAAAATCTGGAAGGTGGAACAGATATGGAAACAATTCTGTATGATGACGTCAATCTTAGCAAACCACTTCCACCTCCTTCATCAATAATAGCAGCAGAAGATGCTCATCTGACGATATTTCCTATACAACAAAACATACCCCCTCCACCACCAGTCTTCAGCACTGTTGTAACAACCGTCCCGCTGAGTGAACCTACAATCGAGACCATTCAACCTGTATCAACCACCACCCCCGCAATTACACCCACACCATCACCGATAATCAATCAACCTGTATCAACCACCATCCATGTAATCACACCTACGCCGCCACCGGTAACCCATCAACCTGTATTAACCACCACCCAAGTGATTACAACGATGCCTCCACCGATTGTCGATCCTCTTGTGCCAACAACTGCCCCAGTAATTGTACCAACATCGCCACCTATCCTCGAACAACTTGTACCAACCACCATCCAATCCACAACCTCGTTAGCAATTGCAGTAACTCATCTACCAACAACAACAGCAGTACAACTAGCATCCACTCCCACTCCATTTCTCACAATCAATGATCCACTCATTCAGCAACTCCAACAACAAATGGCATCACAGGCAAAAACTATTGCGGCATTGGAGAAAAGGATAAATCATGTTAAGGCACGTGACGAACGAAAACAAAAACGTGATGACAAAAAACTTCAAGAATCATTCGAAGGTGTCATTAGACTTAAAAAGCAACAAACACAATTTATTGCTGAAAAGGACGCACGTGACAAAGAAAATGCTGCATTTCTCGATTCCATCAATGATTCAATGACTAACATCATCCAGCGTGAAGTTAGGGCATGTGTACATCAGGAGCTTCCAGCATTATTCATAAATGGCCTTACTAACTTACAATTAATGCAAACATTGGAGACTCGGTTAACCAACATTGAGTCACCCATCACAGAAGCTCAACACGAATTACAAAGAGCTCTTCGTAAGGTCATAATAGAAGCTTCCAACACATCACCAGTAGAAGACACTGTAGTTCCCCAATCTTCCAAGAAACGGAAACGACAGGAGTCAGAAAATGAGGAAGAAGAGGAAAAGAATGAGGAGGAAGAACACTCCGATAAAAATGAAGAAGAAAAGAACGAGGAAGAGGAAGAGGAAGAGGAAAAGGACGAGGACGAGGATGAGGACGAGGATGATGATAAGGACGAGGATGAGGACGAGGATGATGACAAGGACGAGGATGAGGACGAGGACGAGGACGAGGATGAGGATGAGGACGATGGGGAGGATAAGGATGACGATGAGGATGACGATAGTGATGCGGATGACGATAATGGGAATGGTAAGGATAAGGAGAAAGGGGATGGTGATAAGGATGAAGGTAATGGCACCAATGGAGAAGAATCTGAAGAATCTGATGCACGTTCCAAAGAAAAAGTTGCTGATAAACAAGCTGAGAGTGAACACATCACCACTGACGAGCATGATGAAACCACTGACAAAACCACAGGTAAGTCATCTGAACCAGCTCTTACTAGTGTATCACAAGTAGATCCTATACTACCACTAGTACAAGCCGAACCAATGATTAAAGACGAACCATCACCGTCTGTGGAACATCACTCTCCACCGCCTACTCTTGTTCAGCATCACACAGAAACAGCCACAGGTACTTCTTCTGCACCGGTCCCTACTACTATCTCATCCACACCACCTGTTGAACCCGAACCTATGCAAGAAGACGACCCGATACCATCAGTGATACATAACTCTCCCCCTCAGCATTACATTGATATGGATATTGACGAGTTAAATCAACCAGATCCTGAGTTTGCCGACACGTTTACTGTTGATGACACGGTTCCCGTACAGCCATGGCTTACACAAGCAGCAACTGCACGTATAGTTTCTGACAGTGAAAAGGCGGACCTCACACAATTCCTCAATAATCCTATCGACTTCTCTGGATTCTTGATGGATAAATATGGAGTGCCTAGCATTGATACAAATTTACTTCAAACAACGATCAAAGACAAGAACTTCTGGGCTTCCATGAAGATTGCCGAAACTGAGGGAGAATATCATTTTAATGAGCTCATGAAAGCAATCAAGACAACAGCATCAGGTGAACAAGCTCCGATCCTTCTTCCACTAACACCCTCAATTATTGCAGCCGCCAAAGATCTGCCAATGCAATACTTCACCAACCGTGATCTTGACTACTTAGAAAACGGCGCGGACAAGTATGCTACATCATTAACAATGGGCAAAGCAGTAAATTTGGAGGATATTCCTTGGATTGAAGACAAAGTTTCAAAACTATGGAGCAAAAAGCTTGTCAAAGAATATGATCAATATGCGGAATTAGGCATCTCACATTGGCGGGGCAACAAGAGGTCGGCTTACTACTTCTATAATCACACCAAGCAAGGTACACCTATAAGTGCAACCCGTCGAATCTCCAGCATAAAGGGCGTTAACTTTCACCATATCTTCGGATATTCGTATTTAAAGGACATCTGGATAAGATTTTCAAATACATGCATTCCGATGGCCACTTTAGATCGCATGGATTGCGATGGGGTTCTTTTTTACACATTCCGATGGGTTCGACCCTACCCATTGCGATGGGACTCATTCCGATGGGTCTTATTGCGATGGGTGGTCTGACCTATCGCAATGGCCTATGATGACGTCATGCTGCTGATTTTTTTTTTAAACATTCCGATGGAACAGAAATGCATAGCGATGGTTTTTGAAACATTGAGATGATTTTAAAAGAAAGACATTGCGATGACAATATTGATGGGTTTAAAAAGGTAGACTACGATGGCTTAGTTTATTTTTTTTACTTGCGATGGTTAAGCAAACATTGGTAGGAAGTTTAACAGAAAAGAAAAACTTTATGATAAGTTTAACAAAAACAGTATGTCTTGTTTAAAAAGACTAAAAAGATTTGACCAGAACCAAGTCTTAACCATATCCATCCAGCCTTTTATCTCCTCAACACCACTCGAACTAACCTACTCCCATCGTCTCCTATACCCCCATAGCATCTAGACTCGGTCATAATAGTCAACAAAACAGCAAAGAGTGTGATCTCAGATTCATTTTTTGTGGTTAAACATGCATGTCAAGATATTTAAAGATCTAAACCCACGAAATGGTTCTCATCATAGATCACTGTTGAAGTTTAAAACTTCTTTGATTTATTTTCGAAAATATAAGAGTATGACTAATAACAAATTTGCTATAATCATCTCTTTGATTCGATTTGAACCAACCACAAGTTAAAATCAACCAACATGCATGATCTCAATTAACCTTACCCGAGACCTCAACATAGAGATCTTGAAAAACGTTCTTGAGTCCTTCGCACGAGAATGATAACAAATGGGTTCGTTTGGAGTTGATTAATTTGAATGATTCGCTGGTCTATCATTGTGTTAGCACAATATCGATGATATGGTTTTTGGATCTGTCTATTTTTTGAAGGATGTTAAGAGATTTTGGGAATAGGATAAATGGAAAAGATGTGGCGGAGTGTTTGAGAGAAGTGGTTTGGTGGCTTCGATGATTTTTGATAGTTAAGAAAGAAAGAAAAGCGGCTGATTGATATGTGTGATTAGGTTATGAGATAAATTAGGGCATACTCTATTTTTATAATCCCATTTGAACCGTGTGTCACTTTGTCCCTAGGCCCATGATTTTTATAAGTCCAATTGTAACACAAACATGAATGGGCAAAACATTTATCTCTAATTATGACATAGGAAAAACATGGATGGACCGAGTTTCAAACTGACAAGTTGGCATTGTGAACTGTGTCCAGCAATTGTCTACATGTTTTGGAGTGGGCCGTGTATCAAAAATGCCAACGTTATTTATGTCCATTAATAACAATGATAATTTTGGTCTTGTGTTTGTTGAAACACGAAAGTAGATGTGTGGGACACTAATTTTCATACCAAGTGGTATTGGATATTATGTCATGGGCTATGTATACCAAATATAAAATTGGCTATGACTTGGGAATGTACGTATCTACATTTGGATATGACTTGGGAATGTCCGTATCTACATTTGGCTATGTTTATACATATGTCAAATGTTCATATATAAGTGTGGTACTATGTTAATGGCCGCTCATTATTCTAACCGATGGCTCGTGGGCCGTGTGATCCAATTCAAAACTTACACGAATTTTTTTTAAAATTTTTTATTTTTAAATAAATTTTGTGTTTATTAAGTTTACTTTGGTCATCATCGGGACATGACAACAAATGACGTGACAAAAAGACGAGACAACGTGACGAGAATTTATTTTGACGAGACCAAGAAAAATGGGCGATTTTTTAGTGGCTACAGATTTTTTTTTTGGATCGGATATTAATTATTTGAAGACGGAGACGAATTTTTCGAAGGCGTGTATTTATTTTATCTTTTAATAGATAACTTGTTCGTGCTTAATCTTAGAATGAAGACTTGGTTATCTGGTTTCCGGGTTCGGGGTGGATGGTTGATGACTCGGATAACTATCACTCAAAGGGGTTACTTTGTTGTACTCAGTGTCACGCGCATAGTCGACGTGGATAATTTCAAGAGGGGTTGTACTTATAGACATCTTTAGTGATGCATTGGGTACTTAAAATTTTATCCACCGTTCTTCATTCAACAATAGTGCAAGCTTAAGTCACAAGATCGAAGGATTCTTATTCAGTTTCATGTTTGATGTATCTGGTTCATTTTATCAGTGGTCACTTCAAATTGCCTTCAAGTGGGTTGGTAAAGATGGCCATGGAGAGTTTATGAGAAGAGATTTTCAATCAACAGCTGATTCTCACCGAATATAATTACGCTTATTTATTATTCTCTCGAGATTTTCAGGTTCATGTGCTTACGATTTATTGATGGTTCCGAGTTTCGAAACCATCAAGGGGGAAGAAGAAGACACATCGAACGCACAACGAGTACACGTGATGAACTTCATACCTTCTTTTGATTTGATGACATTTGTCATAGCCGCAGAGGAAATCAGTGTCTTAACTCGTGGCGTTATCAATCTCTAAACGGTACACTACTGATTTGATGATTAATTGTTTGGTTGTTGCAATTATTCATCATCATTATCCTATATGCACTCCCGGGACTTAATTGACTCTGGTGCATCTCCGGAAGAAGATATGTGCATTTCTGGGACTTAATTGACTCTGGTGTTACGATGTCAACTTCATGAATGGGATAAAGTGTCCACTTCAGTATTTGAGCTTCATAATGGGGATTGATTTACTTTCTTCAACCATGTGGGGGAAGAAATGTCTTGATTCTTTCTGGTATGCATAACTTGAACTCTCAGGGGGAAGAAAAATTCAAAAGAATTATTCAAGCGTGAGAAGAGAAGTTGTTGATCTACTTGGTGTACCCCAAACTTTCAATCTCTCTTAGCAACATAATCATGTTATATGATGGGATTTGCTTGTTAGATTCCGCTGTGCGCTTAATCATTCTAAGCTTTATTGAAAGCTTTGAAGTTGCTTACGAGGATTGTCGATTTAGGGGGAAGCTATTTCAAAAGCTTCTACATCAAGTTTATGTGGCATGAATTAGGGGGAAGCTAATTCAGAAGCTTCTCCTTAACCAGAAGTGTATGGGTTACTTAGCTCGTGCCGTTACAGTATTTCTACTACAAGTTAAAGATGAGTCGTTTTGAAGTCAAAGGCCTCAGAAGACATCATCAGCATTGGACGCTTCATGAAAGCACTTGTTCTTATCATTATATACTTGTTAGGAAAAAATATTGTAAGGAATTCTACACGTCGTCCCATGGGGGAAGATTGTTGGAAACTCACTTTATGTGACGACATTTAAGAATTCCCATTAGTTATCATAGTCACACACGTTTACACTAGACTAGGTTCTTGTACTGTTAAGCATGTCGTGTGTGACTATATATACCCCTCCTTAGCTTCCAAAGAGGGGTGTTGGTTGTGTCACTTTTCAAGTTAATACATTTTCTATTCATTTCACACACATCTAACCTCTCTCTCTCTCTCTAGGCCAACAATGGCTTCCACCACCATCTACCACCACATTAGACCACCGGATCCGATTTAGCATTTCTACAGGAAGAAAGATGAAAACTAGTGAGAGAAAGTTTAGAACTTTCTCTCTCTAAAAACTAGAGAGAATGAAAAAACTAAAAACTAACTAAAACTAACTAGCTCCAAATTTGTGAAGTAAGGTCCTATATATAGGCGTGTTGTGGTGGGCTTGTGAATGGGCTTTGGTTTGGGCTTCTTTTCTTCTTTAGTCTTTAGTCTTTACGTTTCTTTTAAATAAACGTTTCCGACTTTGGATTTTGAGAAGTGTCGGTGAATAATTCCAACTCGTCTTATAATCTTTTGTTTAATAGACTCGAGTTCTTCGACATATATGAATCTTCCATCTTTGGCTCTATTCTTCGATAAATCTTCAAATAGGCACAGTGAATTCAAATCTTTTGCATCTCTTGGACAATAGACTTCGTCTTGAGTCTTTTTCCTCGATAAAACCCGTGCAATCCCATGTTTTCTTCAATATTCATCTGGTTGACTCTGAAAGCACAATAAACACAAAAACCACGCATAATTCCAAACAAATGATATTAAATACGTGTTTTGGTCTTGTTTTAGCCAGAAATAAGTGGTAAAAGGATGGGTGTTTTCACACCTATCACCTTCCCCAATCTTTAATTTAATGAAGTCAAAGAATTAATACCACGCTCCTTGAGGACATGGAGTTCTTTAACAATTGTGAGCCAGCATGAACGATGACCTTTAGGAACAGCCCTTTCGATACTGCCATCTTCCCCGTGAATCGCTTTAATCACTCTCGTCCAAAGCAAGTTGTTGTCAGAAAAAAATCTCCACACCCACTTAAGAATTAAACCACGATTAAGAGCATAAAGACTAGCCACTCCGAGACCCCCTTTCTCCTTGGCAGTCGTGATGTTGCTCCATTTCGTCCACGATGCCTTTCTACTGTCCGTATCATGTCCATTGAAAAAATGACTACGTATTGATTCAA
Organism: Glebionis coronaria; assembly: GCA_025667525.1. NCBI lineage: Eukaryota > Viridiplantae > Streptophyta > Magnoliopsida > Asterales > Asteraceae > Glebionis > Glebionis coronaria. The sequence continues at coordinate 536,669,965 of CM046881.1, read as the reverse complement.
GATTTTGAAGTACCTGCGCTGGAACCTTGTATATGGACATATGGAAGATCGGAATAGACCCTAGAACCGACTTCAATAGAGTGAATCTTCCTCCTATGGATAGGGCTTTCAGTTTCCATCTTGACAATCTGGACTTCACTTTATCTACCACTTCTTTCCATTCTTTGATCTGGGCCATGTTCCCCCCGACTTTGGTACCCAGATATGTAAATGGGGTTCGAAGGACTTGACAACCCAACTTACTAGCCGCCTGAGTAATCCTACAATTATCTACATGAACACCCATAATCTTACTTTTACTCATGTTAATTTTAAGACCAGAAGCTCTATGAAAACATTCCAAAACGTTAACTAGAGTATCAATATTTTGATCACACCATTTACCTACGAATATCGCGTCATCCGCAAAGAACATATGGGAAATGTTCAATGAATTATTATTGATCCCCGTAAACATGCCAGCATCCACCACTCGTTGAAAAGATACGTGTAATGTTTCCATAATGAGAATGAAAAGAAAAGGGGAGAGGGAGTCACCTTGCTTTAATCCTTTATAGAATTGAAATTCTGTAGTCGGACTCCCATTAACAAGAATAGAGACTTTGGACGATTTAAGACAACTCTGAATCCAACCTCGCCATTTACTTCCAAAACCGAATTTATTTAGCACGTCATCCAAAAAATCCCATCTGACCGAGTCGTAAGCCTTTTCGAAATCAACCTTGGAAATAACAGCTTGCTTCTTTTTCTTGGAACACCATTGCATTAATTCATTGAGAATGAACGGCCCATCCATGATTTGTCCCCCAACAACGAACGCGGACTGGACCTCGTGAACAAGACCACCAATCACCGGGACAAGGCGATTGGCTAAGACTTTAGTGATGATTTTATACAAGCTTCCTATTAGGTTGATCGGTCTGAAATCTTTAATAGAGTTTGCGTCTGGAATCTTGGGAGTCAGCGTGATAAACAAAGAATTACAGCCATTAGGAAATTTACCCTTGTTGAAAAATTGATTTACCGCCAAGAACACATCATTTTCTATAAGGTCCAAAACTGTCTATGGAATCCGAACGTGAAACCATCCGGACCCGGTGACTTATCAGTACCGCAGTCCCAAATTGCTCTTTTCACCTCGTCTCTACTGACATCTGATTCAAGATCCAACATCTGATCATATGTGAGGGAGTTGGGAAAGTTTATATTAAGATGAATACGATTAGCAGATGGGTGAGCAAATCTGTATGTAAAGTACTCCAGAAACTCTCCTTTAACTGGACAGGACAATCAGTCCATACGCCGTCCTATAAGACCCCTCTTATGCTCAACTGTCTCCGTTTTTTATTAAGCATACCGTGAAAGAATCGAGAGTTTTCATCACCTTCTACTGACCAACTGACCTTAGCTTTTTGAAGAAATTCAGTCGCATGAGACCGTTGGATATTCATAATTGAGTTGACTACTTCCATTCTCTTAGCTAAAATCTCCTCTGAAACGAGCCCCTTGTCAATCACTTCGTCCATCTTCTGTAATTCCTCTTGTAAACAACTTAAATCTGCCTTTGACGAACGTGTGTGACCGGAGTTCCACTCTTTGATCTTTTTCTTGAGAAATTTTAGTTTAAGCATTAAATTACTAATACCATTGAGACTATGACCAGGAGCACTGGTCCAAGTATCCTCCACAAATTTCTTAAAACCTTCCACTTCGAGCCAATGATGATAGAACCTAAATGGGGTCGGTCCATAATCCACACTAGTCTCCCGGAGAAGAATGGGTCTATGGTCAGGCAAGTAGCGGTCTAATGTGATGGCAGACATACCCGGAAAAGAATTCTACATTGTGTCCGAGATGAAAAACGGTCTAACTTACTCATTTTTGAAGCTGATTTATGGCACCACGTGAACGCACTACCACCCAAAGGAACCTCTTCTATGTCGGCATTAGTAATAAAATTATTAAACACCTCTGCGTCCCTAGCATTAAAAGTTGAGCTAAATCTATCAGTTTTAACACGTACCTCATTGAAGTCTCCCGTCATTATAATGTCACCAGTCCACCCTTTGATCACAGTGACAAGATACTCCCAAAGCATTTTTTTATCCCTTCTATCATGAGGACCATAAACTACAATCAAAAGGGTATAAACTCCTGTGCTCAACCACTTACCCCTCACAATGATAAATGAATCCGACACTGTAGAACTACTCTTACGATAACAATTAGGATCCCATGCACATAATATCCCCCCCTGAATTATCAATTGAATCACTATGAACAATTTCGAATGCAAAATTACCCCAACACGATTTGACCGTAAAAACCTCCATACTCTCCATTTTTGTAACACCCCATTTTGATAATGGAAATGTCACATGCAATTATGGCGTGTCATCAAAGCATACAAGGAAAAATGTCTAAACATTACTTGACCATAAAAGGAAAATACCGGAATCAAACATCGGTAGTCCAACAGTAAAGCTCATCGCACACAAACATAAGTATAGTAAAGGAAAGGACTAAACAATGTCCATAGCAAATGTATCATAAGAAAGGAAATGCATAAAGTAAAGAAGGCTAGACAGCTTCCAGTCCATATGCACGTACTCTTAGTGTCTATGAGCGTCCCTGAGTACCTGCCGTTTTGGGAACATAGAAAAGGAAAACGACTGAGCAAATACCCTCAATGCACGGATGTACAATAAGGCATGAATAGGATAAGCATATAACATATAACAACGGAAGAAAACTAAGTCCCGAGTAACCTGGTTAAGTCTTGATAAAACTGGTTTTATAGTTTGAAAAGCTTTATGTTTATCTTGTAAAAAAACTGTTTGTCATATTTTACCATTAGCCAATTTAGGTCATGAAAATCCACCGAGCATGAATACTTGGAGGGGTGACCTCATCATGCAAATTAGAGGGGCTGCCTCTAATTTAATATACTGGTTTTTGGGTAGGAGGGATCAGCTCCTTGTGAAGGATGCAAGGCACACACCACATTCACCATGAAATCCTGACTGAAAACATGTAACTAGGATGCACCCATACGCCCCACATGATAAATATAATATAAATGGCCAAAAGCTGAAGGGACGCCACGAGCAATCACTCCGCCGTGGTGAAGTCATAGCATCAGTGCCTCTAATGTTATGGTTATGGTACCTCCATAACTAGGTGAAACTGGTCATGCATATATATGGCTATAGGTATTCTTAATTAAACATAAGCAATCAAACACATAACTTATACTATGGGAAAACAGTTGGCTGCATACGGGGAAATCCTAATAAGGAAAGAATGTCCATACTGAAAGGACGGGAATCCGTACCTTATGTCCAGTGAACGAAGAAGATGACTGAGAGGAATCCTACTTCCGAATCACTAGTGCTACATAAATACATACATGAATAAGTATCTGCTTACTAAATACGTAGCTGGTTTTATGTCATGTCTTAGCTTATTTTATGTGTTCTTAGCATGTTTCACTGTTTAAAGCCTTAAACTGTGTTTATCTTATATTCTGTTTAATCTGATTAAGTATTTCTGGTATTTCATGTATTATTATACTTACTGTGTAATAATAAGTAACTTTCCAAAAATAACAGGTTTCCTAAAATAGAAAGTTTCCAAAAATAGAAAGTTTCCAAAAATAGAAAGTTACCAAAAATAGAAAGTTTCCAAAAATAGAAAGTTTCCAAAAATAGAAAGTTTCCAAAAATAGAAAGTTTCCAAAAATAGAATTACTGCTTAAAATAGATAAGTTTCTAAAAATAGAAAGTTTCCATAATTAGAAATAAGTTGGTTAAATAAGCTAAGTATATAAGCCTAAGTGTCTTCATGATTATTTTTTAAGTCATATGATATAATGTATAGTTTAATAATTATTTTATGTAATTAAATTAAAGTATAGGTTAAAATATTTAATTAAAGTATAACATGTTTTTAATTAAATAAAGTTAAATACTTGGGTTAAAACATATATTATTATTTATTAATAATATAACCTAAGTCATGTTAATTAATTAATTATAATCATGGTTTTTAAATAATTAATTAATTATAAGTCTAAAATATAAAATACTTAGGTTAATTAATTTCATGATTATTAGTAATTAAAATAACCTAAGTCATGTTACTAAATTAATCATGTCATTTTATTAATTTAATTTTTAACATAAGATCATAAAAAAAACTAAACATACACCATGAACCGGATCTAGAATCAAAACCATGAACCGGACATGAAATCGACACCGTACCCCGAACCAACTCGGGGTACCCCTTGTCTTGAGGCTTCCGTGGGACCCACACCAACCAACCGGGACCATATGGTCTCGGTGGTGGTCGGTTGGCCAAACCGAAACCCCTTCGGGTTCGGTGTAGGCTGCGGCCAAAAACAAACACCCCTTAAAACCATACTTTTGATTTTATTAAACCTCAATTCATGTTAGATCCATGTTTATTTATTAGGTTTTTGTAAAAAACATAACATGTTCTTGATTTATAAAAGATTAAATCAAAAGAAAAAGGTTTAAAAAGGATTTACCGAATTCGTGGATCAAAAGGATGAAGAACAAACACGATCACCAACTAATATTCCAAGATCCAAGATCAACAAACACCTCCTTGTGGTGTTCTTAGGGTGGCGGCCAAAAAGAGGAGAAGGAGGAGGGTTTTAGGTTTTTGCTAAAAATCTTCTATAAAGTAAAATGAGTAGTGTAAAAATCATTTAACCCCTTTAGTAAAAATTACAAATGGGCTTGACCCATTTGTCCCTTGTAGCCGCGGGTAGGGGGGCCCACATGGGGTACCCGTACCTTTTTCCGTATCTCGATGTTAAGTTATACGTTCGTGATTATTTGTGTTCGCGCTTTAAGTGTTCTCGTTACGTAAATATCGTGATCTAATATATTTAATTACGCTCGTAATAAATATATATACGTAATTAATCATAGTTCGTGTTTTAATTACGTTCATGATTTCATGATCGCATGTTCGTGATTAATTATCGTCAAATAATTATTACGTGCTCGTGCGTAGTAAATACTTATCGTGTTCTAACACGTACGTAATACGTAAAATCCTAACACGTAATCGTAATCATGCTATATTAGGAAAGTTTTAATCTAGGATGTACGATCTTAAGGGTACTATTCATGGTAAAAGCATGCGGGTTTTACAACTCTTCCCCCCTAAAAAGAATAATTCGTCCCCGAATTATAGATAAAGTAAACTGGAAAAGAAGAACATACCCGAATTCAAAATATGAAATTAGGGTAAGAAGCCCGGATAGACTCCTCTGTTTCCCAAGTGGCTTCCTGCTCGGTATGATCCCTCCATAGAATTTTGACGAATGGAATCGTCTTCTTTCTCATGACTCATTCTTGTCTGTCAAGAACTCGTTCGGGTTCTTCTATAAAAGTGAGATCTTCACGTATCTGTTCCAGTGGATACTGAACCATGTGAAGGGGATGATACTGGTACCCTCTGAGTAAGGACACATGAAACACATTGTGCACATGCGAAAGCTGCGGAGGTAACGCCAATCGGTTAGATACTTCACCGACTCGTTCAATGATATCAAACGGTCCGATGAAACGAGGACTGAGTTTCCCTTTAATCCCGAAGCATCTAACACCACGTGCCGGCGAAACCTTAAGGAAGACGTGATCTCCTACGTTAAAACGTATGTCCCTACGATGCTTATCGGCGTAACTCTTCTGAAGTGACCGTGCTTCCTGAATTTTCTGCTTAGCTACTGCGATCTTCTCATTGGTCATCTCTATGATTTCCGATCCTTCAAGTGTTCGCTCGCCAACCTGATCCCAGCAGATTAGGGCGCGACACTTTCTGCCATACAACATCTCAAATGGAGCACACTTGATACTTGCGTACCAACTGTTGTTGTAGGCAAACTCCACCAAACAGATGTAATCGTCCCAATCACCCGTCCATTCCAACGCACATGACCTCAACATATCTTCCAATGTCTGAATGGTTCGCTCTGACTGTCCGTCCGTTTGAGGATGAAAAGCCGTGCTAATCTTAAGTTGTGTACCCCAAGCTTTCTGCAGACTTTTCCAAAAGCGCGAAGTGAATCGAGGATCTCTGTCTGAGACGATGCTGGATGGTGCACCGTGGAGTCTCATGATCTCTCTTCTGTACGTATCTGCGAGTTTACTTACCGAATCTTCCTTGCGGATCGGTAAGAAATGAGCTGATTTGGTAAGTCGATCAACGATAACCCAAATTGCATCGTGCTTCCTCTTGGTAGGCGGAAGACCAGTAACAAAATCCATGGTGATTTTGTCCCACTTCCACTCTGGAATATCTAACGGTTGCAGGAGACCGCCAGACCGCTGATGCTCGATCTCAACCTGCTGGCAGGTAAGACATTTGGAGACGTAAGTTGCCACATCCTGTTTCATACCACTTCACCAAAAGTACTGCTTGATGTCATGGTACATCTTAGTCGAACCAGGATGTATAGAGAATGGGGAGCTATGAGCTTCAGCTAGCAAAGCTTCCCGGAGTTCTTGGTCATCAGGAACACAAAGTCTCGTGCCCTGCCATACGATACCATCTGCATCTACTCTGAATTATGTCTGCTTCTCCAAATTCTGTACTATCGCCCAGATTTCTCCGTCATCCTTCTGAGCTTCCTTGATCTTAGAGAGTAACTCGGGTTCTACTCTAAGATTAGCCCAATAACCGTGATGTCCACGTACCATGATTTCGATGTCTAGTCGCTCCAAGTCTCTGATGATTTCCTCTTCGATTTTAATGCCGTTGATCATTCCAGACTTCCTGCTAAGAGCATCTGCTACTACATTTGCCTTTCCGGGATGATACTATAGATTAATGTCATAATCCTTCAACAGCTCTAACCATCTCCTCTGCCTCATGTTCAATTCGCGTTGAGTGAAGATATACTTCAAGCTCTTGTGGTCCGTGAAAATGTCACACGATTCTCCATATAAGTAGTGCCTCCATATCTTCAATGCAAACACCACAGCTGCAAGTTCCAGGTCATGCATGGGGTAATTTTCTTCATAAGGCTTAAGCTGCCGTGAAGCGTACGCGATCACTTTCCCATGCTGCATGAGAACACAACCAAGTCCCTTCCCCGATGCATCGCTGTAGATTTGAAATCCACCCGTACCAGATGGTAGAGTAAGAATAGGTGCAGATACTAGCTTCTGCTTCAGGTCTTCAAAGCTCTTCTCTCGATCTTCAGTCCAGACGAATTTCTCCCCTTTCCGCATCAGTTTGGTCAATGGTAGTGCTAGGCGGGAAAAGTTCTCCACGAATCTACGGTAATAGCCAGCTAAGCCTAAGAAACTGCGGACTTCCGTCGCTGATGTCGGCCTTGGCCACTTAGTAATGGCCTCAACCTTCGCTGGATCCATAGTGATTCCTTCTGCTGATACAATGTGACCTAAGAATGCCACCTTGTCTAACCAGAACTCACACTTGGAGAATTTAGCATACAGCTGCTTCTGGCGAAGAATCTGTAGTACTGTACGAAGATGGTCTTTGTGTTCCTCCTTGGACTTTGAGAAAATCAGGATGTCATCGATGAAGACAATGACGAACTTGTCCAGAAATACATGGAAGATTTTGTTCATCAAATCCATGAACACTGCTGGAGCATTTGTCAGGCCAAATGGCATAACTACAAACTCGTAGTGGCCATAACGGGTACGAAAGGCAGTCTTAGAGATGTCCTGCTCCTTGACCCGTAGCTGATGATAGCCTGACCTAAGATCAATCTTGGAGAAGTGTTTGGCCCCTTGGAGTTGGTCAAACAGATCGTCAATGTGTGGCAGTGGATATCTATTCTGAATGGTAATCTTGTTGAGCTCGCGATAGTCTATGCAAAGACGCATACTACCGTCCTTCTTCTTAACAAACAAGACCGGTGCGCCCCATGGAGATGCGCTCGATCGAATGAAACCTCGTTCAAGAAGTTCTTGCAGTTGATCCTTCAGCTCTATGGGAGCCATGCGATAAGGAGCTTTGGAGATTGGTTCAGCTCCTGGAATAAGCTCGATGCTGAATTCCACTTCTCGTGCCGGTGGTATGCCCGGAAGTTCTGTTGGAAAAACATCTTAGAATTCCGACACTATAGGTTGATCCTGAATTGATGGGGATTCAGCATCCATGTCGTGAACCGTAGCTAGATAACCCTCGTAGCCATGTGACAGTAGTGCACGCGCTTGTAGGGTAGATATGATTTGTACAGACCGTCCGGGTATGAACCCATTATGAATGTACTCTGGTGCATTAACATCACCGAAGATAACTCGATATGAATGGCAGTCTATGGTAGCATGACGCTTTGATAGCCAATCCATGCCCAAAATCATGTCGAAGTCATTCATGTCCAGCGGAAGTGCGTCGACAGGTCGAACCTTATCGTCAAATTCTAGGGGAAGACTCTTGTATACATGGGTGATTAATACAGAGTCCATCAAAGGCGTGGAAATAGTAAGCCTATTTTCTAGTGGCAAGGGAGGCATCCTAATGTTCTTAGCATAAGCAGTAGAAATAACCGAGTGAGTAGCACCCGTATCAAAAAGAACACATGTAGCTTGACCATACATATACAAGATTCCGGTGATGGTACCTGTAGACTTGTTGGCCTGGTCTCGAGATGTCGTGTAGACACGCCCGGTAGTAGGAGGCGGCTTGGTATCAGCATGTCCCGATGTACCCTCCATATCGCCATTACGGCAATCCTTCATAATATGGCCAGGAAGACCACACATGAAGCACGCATCAGTATTACGGCGACATGGTCCTGGGTGCCTACGGTGGCAAGTAGAGCAAAGAGGATGAGTGAATCCTCCAGTAGGTGCTCTAGCTGGTTGGGAACCTGATAAAACATTTTACATAAGACATGATAATTGGGTACAAAGGACAAAGCGGATAATCGTAAGATTGAATACCAGTGATAGCTGGACGGCTAGGCTGCGAACCTCTCTGGTTCTGGTCCCTACCGTTTCCATGCTTCCTAGTAGAAGTTTTGCTAAAGTGTCAGAATAGGAGTTATAACATGAAATCATAAGGAAATGCGTAAGTATTAGGACCTGCTGTTGTTGGAGTGCCCAACGTTGTTACGGTAATTATCATTACCGCCACGCCTATCCGTAGCAGAACGGTCGTTAGTCTGACCGTTTCCCTTGGGCTGATAAGGCTGCTGCTGAGTAGCCGGCTGAGACCGGTCCCTAGTTTTCCGCCTGGAAGATACATTTAAAGAGATGAATAATTGACATATGGAAAGTATACGGATTGATCACCGCTTGAATACGAATGTTTACCTCTTGTCGGGTCTTTCAGCTTCCCCGAACTCATCTCTCTCCTGCAGCATCTCCAGTTTACGTGCTGCATCGGCCACTTGTGCTACCGTATCCAACGGAGCACCTGATAAGTTATTGGCGATCCTTGGATTAAGAGCCCAACGAAAATGTAGTGCTTGCTCCTCAGTGGTGCCTGCAGCTGCTCTCAGGACACCAGCATAGCGAAGGAAACGCTGCATAAAGTCATTGTTGTCTTCGTCAGGTCGCTGTCTAAGAGTATAGTATTCCCTCATGAGCCGATTCCTTCCTTCCATGGGAAAGATGTTAGGCGGGGGAGGATAACCGTCGTTCTGATGAAGGGCATCTTGCATCTCTGCATCAGCAGCTGCAAATATTGCCCAGAGATTGTCTGTGTTTGCCATCTAACAGTTTAACATAAAACATATGATTAAACAGATCAAACATAAAATATATATATACATGAAAAAAATTTATACCAAAATTTCACGAGAAAAATTTTATGCTAGAAAATTTTGTGTATGAATGCATGATGCAGTTTTATGAAAACTTTTGTATGCTCGAGAGTGAACGCCTCTGGTCAGTTCACCTAAAACAAAAGACATAGCGAGGGGACGCCTATGGGTCGGTCCCAAATTTAAAAGTTTCGATAAAACACGTGCGACTAAATAGGGCCAGTCCTGTACCAACCATTACTTAGTCAAAAATCTGCGACAATGACATGTATATGTATGCTTAAAAAAATGATGAATGCATGAAAACAACTGTCAGTTCTAGGAAGACCGTAGTGACTACCCACTAATCAAGGTCATATTTGAGAGCCTACAGGTCGAAGCCTTGGCTCTGATACCATAATTGTAACACCCCATTTTGATAATGGAAATGTCACATGCAATTATGGCGTGTCATCAAAGCATACAAGGAAAAATGTCTAAACATTACTTGACCATAAAAGGAAAATACCGGAATCAAATATCGGTAGTCCAACAGTAAAGCTCATCGCACACAAACATAAGTATAGTAAAGGAAAGGACTAAACAATGTCCATAGCAAATGTATCATAAGAAAGGAAATGCATAAAGTAAAGAAGGCTAGACAGCTTCCAGTCCATATGCACGTACTCTTAGTGTCTACGAGCGTCCCTGAGTACCTGCCGTTTTGGGAACATAGAAAAGGAAAACGGCTGAGCAAATACGCTCAGTGCACGGATGTACAATAAGGCATGAATAGGATAAGCATATAACATATAACAGCGGAAGAAAACTAAGTCCCGAGTAACCTGGTTAAGTCTTGATAAAACTGGTTTTATAGTTTGAAAAGCTTTATGTTTATCTTGTAAAAAAACTGTTTGTCATATTTTACCATTAGCCAATACAGGTCATGAAAATCCACCATGCATGAATACTTGGAGGGGTGACCTCATCATGCAAATTAGAGGGATCAGCTACTTGTGAAGGATGCAAGGCACACACCACATTCACCATGAAATCCTGACTGAAAACATGTAACTAGGATGCACCCATACGCCCCACATGATAAATATAATATAAATGGCCAAAATCTGAAGGGACGCCACGAGCAATCACTCCGCCGTGGTGAAGTCATAACATCAGTGCCTCTAATGTTATGGTTATGGTACCTCCATAACTAGGTGAAACTGGTCATGCATGTATATGGCTATAGGTATTCTTAATTAAACATAAGCAATCAAACACATAACTTATACTACGGGAAAACAGTTGGCTGCATACGGGGAAATCCTAATAAGGAAAGAATGTCCATACTGAAAGGACGGGAATCCGTACCTTATGTCCAGTGAACGAAGAAGATGAACTGAGAGGAATCCTACTTCCGAATCACTAGTGCTACATAAATACATACATGAATAAGTATCTGCTTACTAAATACGTAGCTGGTTTTATGTCATGTCTTAGCTTATTTTATGTGTTCTTACCATGTTTCACTGTTTAAAGCCTTAAACTGTGTTTATCTTATATTCTGTTTAATCTGATTAAGTATTTCTGGTATTTCATGTATTATTATACTTACTGTGTAATAATAAGTAACTTTCCAAAAATAGCAGGTTTCCTAAAATAGAAAGTTTCCAAAAATAGAAAGTTTCCAAAAATAGAAAGTTACCAAAAATAGAAAGTTTCCAAAAATAGAAAGTTTCCAAAAATAGAAAGTCTTCAAAAATAGAAAGTTTCCAAAAATAGAAAGTTTCCAAAAATAAAATTACTGCTTAAAATAGATAAGTTTCTAAAAATAGAAAGTTTCCATAATTAGAAATAAGCTGGTTAAATAAGCTAAGTATATAAGCCTAAGTGTCTTCATGATTATTTTCTAAGTCATATGATATAATGTATAGTTTAATAATTATTTTATGTAATTAAATTAAACTATAGGTTAAAATATTTAATTAAAGTATAACATGTTTTTAATTAAATAAAGTTAAATACTTAGGTTAATACATGTATTATTATTTATTAATAATATAGCCTAAGTCATGTTAATTAATTAATTATAATCATGGTTTTTAAATAATTAATTAATTATAAGTCTAAAATATAAAATACTTAGGTTAATTAATTTCATGATTATTAATAATTAAAATAACCCAAGTCATGTTATTAAATTAATCATGTCATTTTATTAATTTAATTTTTAACATAAGATCATAAAAAAAACTAAACATACACCATGAACCGGATCTAGAATCAAAACCATGAACCGGACATGAAATCGACACCGTACCCCGAACCAACTCGGGGTACCCCTTGTCTTGAGGCTGCCGTGGGACCCACACCAACCAACCGGGACCATATGGTCTCGGTGGTGGTCGGTTGGCCAAACCAAAACCCCTTCGGGTTCGGTGTAGGCTGCGGCCAAAAACAAACACCCCTTAAAACCATACTTTTAATTTTATTAAACCTCAATTCATGTTAGATCCATGTTTATTTATTAGGTTTTTGTAAAAAACATAACATGTTCTTGATTTATAAAAGATTAAATCAAAAGAAAAAGGTTTAAAAAGGATTTACCGAATTCGTGGATCAAAAGGATGAAGAACAAACACGATCACCAACTAATATTCCAAGATCCAAGATCAACAAACACCTCCTTGTGTTGTTCTTAGGGTGGCGGCCAAAAAGAGGAGAAGGAGGAGGGTTTTAGGTTTTTGCTAAAAATCTTCGGTAAAGTAAAATGAGTAGTGTAAAAATCATTTAACCCCTTTAGTAAAAATTACAAATGGGCTTGGCCCATTTGTCCCTTGTAGCCGCGGGTAGGGGGCCCCACATGGGGTACCCGTACCTTTTTCCGTGTCTCGATGTTAAGTTATACGTTCGTGATTATTTGTGTTCGCGTTTTAAGTGTTCTCGTTACGTAAATATCGTGATCTAATATATTTAATTACGCTCGTAATAAATATATATACGTAATTAATCATAGTTCGTGTTTTAATTACGTTCATGATTTCATGATCGCATGTTCGTGATTAATTATCGTCAAATAATTATTACGTGCTCGTGCGTAGTAAATACTTATCTTGTTCTAACACGTACGTAATACGTAAAATCCTAACACGTAATCGTAATCATGCTATATTAGGAAAGTTTTAATCTAGTACGTACAATCTTAAGGGTACTATTCATGGTAAAAGCATGCGGGTTTTACAATTTTCGTCTCTTGTAAAGCTAAAATGGTAACTTTATGTTTATTACATAACTCCCGAACCCAATCTTTTTTAGTCTTTTGGGCAAGACCTTGGATATTAAGAGACATTACATTCATCGATGAACCGAATCCGCTCCTTGTAATTTATGATATTATTGATATCCTTTTCACATCCCTCCATGTTATATCCCATGGTTTGCCCAACTTTTACCATCTCCTCTAAATAGCTTAAGATAGATCCCCCGGTTTTTAGTTTTGGCATTGCTGATTTTTTAAAGTGACCTGAACATCCTGATGTAGTCTCTTTAGCTACGGGATTGGTATGACTGTTACTCTTCGAAACATGATTGTTGCTACCTTCGTGATCCTCCAGAACATTATACCCGGAGTCCTTGTTCCCCTCTACAAAAGCTTCTCCTTCCGGAGGTGTATATCCAGGAGGGTGCTCGCGGCTACTCTCCTGTGATTGGTCCTTAGAATTAGTTGTCTTACCCTTCTCCAACAAGTCATAGATTTCAAAGGGGTCAGGTGAATGATTTATATTCTGCCCTGCAGATTCCTCAAAAATAGTTTCTGCCACAGTTTCTGGTTCAGCTATAGTTTCTGGGTCTACTGCGGTTACTTGATCTCGAGGTTTTGTAACAATATCACCTTCTGGGGCACCATCATCATCATTTAACGAATATTCGTCCAAGTTACTCTCCTCATCCGACTCATCCAAGAAATCTGGCACCCAACCTGGGATTTCCTTAGCTCGAATCCAATACGTTTTGCCACGAAAATTAATCTTGAAGTTGTCAAATATGTTACTTTTCTCCTTAGTGAAGACACAAAGACGTTTGAAGTGGTAGCACTTATTATCTTGATCATCAATGTCTATTAACGCTCCCTATTTCTCGGCAATCTTCCTAAATGAATTTTCAGTCCAAAGTTTGAAGGGGACCCCTTCGACATCCACCCATACAATACGTCCTTCATTCATAAATTCCATTGAAGCTTGATGTACCTTTGAAAACCACGAGTTCGCCCCCTGACACCTAACAAATGCTTCCTTGGACTCAGAAGATTTGAAGTCCATTAAGATCCACAATTCCCCCATATAATGTATAGAAATGTCTGTGAACCCCTCAACAGATAGAGCATTTCTAATATTAGTTAAGGATGACAATTATTTCACCCTTCCTAGTAGTGAGCAAGAAATGTCTCTAGAATTAAGACAATCTTCATCAAGCAGAATGGTTGGAGTGGAGTCTCCATCCGACGTAAAAGACACCTTGCTATCCTTCAACACACTTGCAAATGATTTATCCTTAGCAACCTTACTAACATTTCCATGGGGTACGCCTGACTTACGTTTACTGCCCCTGGTGCTATTCATACCATGTGCCTTAGGCTCATACGCCGCTGATCTTTGAAACCTAGCAACGTTCGCATGTAATTTGAGACGACCCATCCATATAGTGCATAAGCTACTAACCAGCCGATCAATACTGAAAACATTAACGAAACGAACAAAACCAAATCTTTTACCGCCATTGGATCTCTTTACCGAAATAAATGAATCAATGACATGACCATACACCTTACATGTATGGAATAAGTCCTTAGCCGTAAATGAGTCTGGGAAATTAGTGACGAAGATCGATATAGACACCTTAGACACATCATCTTCTTTAGAGGGAAAACCAACCATGGTGATGAAAAAAATGAAGCAAGAAAACCCTAAAATACAGGCAAACCCTAATGAGCACAAATCTTAGCCGCGCTTAAAGACCTCGTCGATCCTCGATAAAATGAGATTAGATAACACAATTGGATTGAATCTTGTTAGGAATAACTGTTGAATACTGAGCCAACAAGAGATTAAACCAACGTCAATCCCGAGTTCCCTAGCTACGTCGAAACAATTATAACTACCCACAATCCAAACACAATTAGTCCTCGATAATCTTATGTTATAGAGTGAATGGAGATCCAACAAGGGAGACCACAGATCTTGGCAGCAAAGGGATGAGGCGCCCAGAAAATTAGGGTTTAGGAAAATTAGGGTTGAACACAAGGAAACGAAAACCTAAAAAAACCAATTCAAATAAAATAATAAAGAAATTAATCGATTCAACAAACACCTCGTGCGCGCCGATTGATCACAAGAGAGTCGGGACGAATAAAAATCGAAGCCTAAACCCTATCACAAACCGACTGACAACGTTGCGTATGTCAAACATGAATTAATCCCAGTTTTATTCATTGAATACAAGGTTAAAAGGTACGGATCCCATGACCAGAGGAATAGGGTTTTTTGAAGTTGCAAGTTCTTTTTACATGTTTTTCTTATAACACTTGTTTTTTAACGTCAATTTTTTATAACTCACACAAAATATCTCACAAATTTTATCTCACATGTCTCCAGTGAGACTTTAACCCACAACTTTTAGGTTAGAGAGTCACTCACATACCGTTGGACAAAAAGGCCTTTACACATTTGGCCAACTAATCCACACTCGTACTATATATTTACCCACATCGGTAGTTTTTAACTTCTTACTATGAATACTGAGTAGACCGTAGTGTTATGTTCACTTAGATAACAAAAACAAATAAAAACATTTGCCTTCCTTTTATAACATATTTTGATGATACATCTACTTTATAATACTTGTCATTAAACCAAGTTGTTGACGGAATATTTGATGTTTTTTTCAAATGGTTCTTTAATATTGTTTTTTTTTCAAATAGTTCGTGTGTGATCCTCGTACAACAACCCCTTTTGCCTAGTATATGTCATGCTTATTTCTAGTTCAAAATTTATTATGTTAATCATGTGACTCATCCACGAACTAATTTCATATGTATTTAAAAAAATTATCCAAAGCTAACCAATGAACCTACAATCCTACTGGGCCAAGCTGCCTGACAATGACTTACGACGTTTGGCAAACTAACTGCAAGTGTATGTAATTGTGGATGAAGTAAATATAGATTATCAACTTTAGCACATCAAGTCATGTAAGCAATTGAAAATATATACGTATTTACGTAAATCTTGTTGTTTTAAACCAAGTTTGATGTATATTTTAGACCATTATTATGTACAGACCAATATAAAAAATATCATTACATAATGAAAGTACTCGCACCTGGGGAAAACTTTTTCCAAATTAGAAAATCCATCCTTCATCACTAAATAAGTTTATACTTCTTTAATAACCCTTAACTCAATTATTTAACACATAAAAACCGCTATAAATTCGTCATTATGATTTTTCCGACATCCATACCATGAAGTTGGCATGTGGACTCATACTATAGTTTAAGTTGACGTTTTCAATTCTTTCTCAAAAATACCTCCAACAACATGTCCTTTTCCCGAAGAAAGTGAATCACCTGCATAGTCAGGAATATATAACAAAGATACATTAGAACTGGAAGTTTTGTTTATGAGTGGCTGCAACGAAAAATATTATAACTACCAACTATTTAAGGTCCTTTTTCATGAAATGCCTTAAATGCATTGAACAGGAAGGATAAAGAAGAATCAACAGTTGGATTAGTGTATTGTGTGAGTTTCAGTGTGTCAAACAGGATAAATGAGTTGAATGGGAAGTGAGCGGTGACCATACAAAAATTTGTTCAAAATTAAAAAGCATGTATGTTTTATACCATATTTCATCCCAAGGAATGGCTTCATCAGTGTAGACTCGATTATCTATGGTACTTAGACAAAAAATTGATTGTTGATCAGACCACTACTAACCCATATATATATGAAAAGCAAGAACTGTGTGGAAGATTGACACATGTAATTGGTAAATGAGCATAAAAATATACAAAAGATATGGTGTTGAAATATATGGAGAAAAGGGATGGCAGGCATGTTACCTCAGAATTTCCAACAATTCGGGCATAGCAATTATTGAAGTCTCAAGTCGAACATGAGTGCATGTAGATTGCAGGTTAGTAGTAAAAACTATTTTTAGATTAATGTTTGCAGAAATCAAATGTGACAACCATTTATTCCTCGTCTTGGTTGTAAATAAGTTCGTTGGAATCTCTGAATACCCAAGTATTGCTAGTTGTGGGATGTGATTGATACATGTAGCAAAGATGACAATATCTGTAGAAAAATACGGCTGATCCAAGTATACAAAATAAAGCGTTATCAAATCAATAGCATTTTGCACAAATTTTTAGCAGAGTGAAGTAACGCAATACTTGTAGAAGGTTGCAAGTAAAGTGGGCAAGATCAAATTGTTTTATAAAAGAATGATTTGAAATCATGTTGGGTTTCTTCAATTGATACATCCATTTTAAGGTATGTTTCCATCAATGTCGAGAATATCAATGTCGTTAATTAACTGGGACCAAGTGACCAACAACAATCAAATATAGACACAGTCTAATCAATAAAATGGCAAAAGCAAGTAGACTTTGGTCAATTATTTCTTGTTTAGTATCATGTATTTTCAGTAAGGTGTTCGCGATTGAACTCTTCTTGATAACCTTCACATCTTCCGACTATTTGAATAATTTTTATTATGAATATTTTCAAAATGGCTTAGTATTTGGGTATAAATTTATACGGAGTACTTATTTATTACTGTGCATATAGGCTAATGGGTCAATTTAGAGTGTTTGTCATGGGACTACACAAAAGTAATATTTAGATATTGAGGACTTGACAGAAACCAAAGCCAATTGCTAAAAATATTAATTATAACTATAAGTATACTCTAAATTACAAATTCACTCGGTGCATATTAGCAGGACGGATGATTTACAATTCATTTATTTTTAAAGTTGTCATGATATGATTTATATGGTATTTTTAATGGTTAAATAGCTAAACTTCAAAAAATAAGCTAAACTAAAAAGGGTCAAAGCCGAAATGCACAGTAAGAACAAATGCAATCAAGTTTAATGTGTCGTATGATATGAAAAGATGGTTGAGTAGTAGAGATGGCAAGTTTGATCCATATATTCAAACTCATACAAAAGATTACCCTTTTTGATCCAAACCCATTACCCTACCCACAAGACCCAATTATTTTGATACCCATTCGGCGCATAGTAAGAACAAATACAAACATTAAAAATAAACCTGTCAAACTTCGTGATTTTAGCTTCAACATCCAGAATTTAGAAAACTTACAGTTTGAACGGTCCACCCTTGACCATGTGAAACCTCAAGAGGGTCATAGTTATCGCATCCAAAAGGGGCATACACCTGTTTCTCACAAATTGCCAGCACGTGTACAAAACAGCACCAACAGGTAGCGCGCCATCATAAGCACGATCAACCATTGTTCCTTGATAGTCTGGATCTTTTGTATTCTATAAGCCTCAAGTAAGGAATCTGTAAAGTAAGACAGAAGAATCACTTAGCAATTAGACCCTTGTGTAACAAATTATCAACAATAACATGACATGGTCATAGTATGACTAATCCAAACCAAAACATTGGATTGACTGAAATTTACAACTTTTATTACACCGTTCTACTATTTAATCTCAAAAGCATATACATCTGTGATTATCAAAACCAAGGTTGTTTAAACACCACTCCTATCAGCTCATCTACATTTATGGAAATTAGTGAGGATATAGTAATGATTCTAATTAAAAAGATTACGTTTAAGACCACATCAAGAGCATAGCTTGGAGTCATCTTATGCTAAAAACAAACAAATTACAATTAAAGTTTGAGATAGCGAACTACATCATGTAATTAACACTTCTTAAACTCATTATAGATTAAATTATTATAAACAATATGTCACTTATCCTCTTCAAGCTGGCATATCCACTTTGAATGAAACAAATATTCACAATTGTTAATATAAATCCAATATTTATTCTACTTATACCGTGCAACATCAACTCACTTATGTATATGTGATATGTTCCAAACTCATAGTAACAAAAAAAACATTCATCCACAATTAGATCACAAATTAATAACCAATATCCTTATCTCTAAATCTTATCATTCCTTTAAAAACAAACAAATTCGGTATAAATCAACTATAAAAACATAATTTACACAATTAACTATGGGCAAGAAAATCAATTAATATAATTGAAAACATTAATATTATTGAAGTAGAAATGCAAAATTAGACAAGAAACTCAAAACCTTACCAAAGACCATATTCATATCTTATTCTTTCAACTAACTTGAGGTATAAACTGATTATACAAGTGAATGAGTTGTAAATAAAGAAGAAAACATATAAATTTAATTGTATGTTAATCTAAACAGTATATCAAAATTGCTAAGTGTACTATCTAACTAATAAGCCTTTTTGTGACTGGTTTGATTCTTTTGAAATAAAACTGGTCTATTATTGACTAATTAATTAAACACTACTAATGGTAAATGAAAAAACATGTAAGACTTGCGAGTAATGCCTATGCATTCAAAAAGCATATTGATAAGACATTGCAAATGCATTGAGCTATAAAATTACCCCACATTATGCATGACCAGAAGTTTAGGAAGCACTAATTTGGTTGTGCTCTATCTAAAATGCTTGCCAATTAGTTTGACTTTGGCAAACATTTTCAAACGCAACATCAAGAGTCCTATACAAATACTTACTATAAGAAAAACATTTGTTACCACAAATAACTATTTAGACACATCAAACTTTCATAAGATCGCCAATAAACTAATCATAGCCGTCATTATAAGACACATGTATTGTCTCCTCATATAATTTTTAATCATATCAAAGAAAAAAAGGTAATCAGTTAACCAATGCATGTTATACCTCAGAATGCACATCATACAACACTAAACTTGTGGGAAATTTTTTTAACACTAACTGACCAATTGAAGACCTTACAGTTATATGAAGAGATTTACTCATTGAAGACCTTCATCAAACCACCACATTATATTATGATTTACAAAAAATAAGTAATACCACATCAATTTAAGCATAATAACACAAACCCACAACTTAATTACTAAAAAACCCATAATCTATGACATAAATCAATAACTCATAGATTGTCATAAATCAATAACTCATAGATTAATATACCTTCAATTCAATAATCCGAATACATACCTTATTCTTGAAGGATTGAATCAAAGTGCACAATTTCATACCCAATTCTTCAAATAAACATATTCGAATTGTTTAAAAGAATACACTTTAATTCGTCTAATTGATTAGGTTTTTACACACTTAAATAAGTCGATTTAACTTAATCAACATGATTTAGATATTAGGGTTACATTTTTTTTTTGAGATGATGTCGTTTATGGCTTTGGAAGCTCTATGTAAAAGTAATGTTTTAAAACCCGGGTCTTAGATCGACCCGGTCGAGTCGCCGGGTCCGGGTCGACCCGGGTTAACCCGGTCTTCTAAAATTTTTTTATTTTTTATTTTTAATAATTAACAAAATTATACTTATAAAAACCATAAAAACTTACGTATATTGAAAATATAAATTGTTTACCAACCAATATAATATGTAAAAATAAAATTTCGTCACAAATACGTAAAATTAAAAAAAAAATCAAAAAAATCCCGAAACATTCGAAACCCGGCCGGGTTTTGAGAACCGGGTTGACCCGGGTCACCCCAAACCCGCCGGGTCAAGCCGGGTTTCGAAAATATAAAACCCGGGTCAATATGACCCTTTTTTTGGCCGGAACCGGTTCAACCGGTTGACCCGTCCGGGTCGACCCGGGTCTGAAAACATTGTGTAGAAGGATAGGTTTTAAAGTATTTGTTCAATTTTTTGTTTTAATATTTACACTTTGTTTTAGTTAACTACGTTTTTTAAATTTTGCATTTTTAACCCTAAAGTTTTACAATATTCTACCCGCTTTTTTTATAAGTTTTTTTCTTTTCGTTTTTCACACGTATATTTTTATCCTGTTTTTTATTTTTATTAAAAAAGGACGAAAATTATCTATTTTTTTTACTAAATTAAGGAACAAATATACTTTTTAAAAGAATAAATAGAATAAATATTTCTTATTAAGGTAACATTCTCTTGAAAAGTCCTCACTTTGGGTTTTGCTTTACAAAGAAAAAGATTTAAAATTTTCGTGGAGGAATTTAGTGAAAACAAACAAACATATATGTGTCAAATTTATGAAAATAAAAACTTAAATAGGAGGAGAATATTAATAAAACCTTAGTGGTTGAACTTTAAATACATTAGATACATTTAGGTGTAAACTTATATTTTTTCATTATTTCTAGTAACTTTATAAAATAAACAAAATACACCCTTAAACTTTATATCTTTTAAACTATATTTTAAAAATACAACATATAAGTTATATTAAAAATCAACAAATCACATGATTATAAATATTCAAATAAAAAACAAATTATTGTTTATTCTATTTTGACACTTAATTAAGTCAAGCAATGCAATATACATAAATTATTATTAACATGGATATAATTATCAAAATGAATGCAGATAGTTGTGTAAGATAAAAAAAAACAAAGGAGATTCTACATATTACAACAACATATATTTTTTCAAGGTCTTTACGTGTTACTAAACACAATGTCTAGAAAAATGATAGCTAACATTTAAGTTAAACAAAGTCAAATGATTTATGCAACAAATATTTATATAAAATATCAATTAATAATACTATGTATCACACAATGAAAAATCATGTAAAACTCGTGGGTCCATGAGGATCGTAACTATTTAATCATTAAATATTAAGCATTGAAAATTCATGAATTCATAAATCGTGTACGTGTAATTGTGTAAAGTTGATGTAAATGGTTTGTTGATTGATAATTAAGAGATAACTATTTAGAATAAAAATATCGAAATAAAAAAAATATGAAATTCGAAAAACAAAAATTGATTTGAGTTTTTTATTAATTTATACGGTGCATAGTAAAACAAAAACATAATTAAGCATATAAATATTAGATGTTCCTAAAAACATAAATACACATAAAATCGTAATAACGAAATTATTACTTATTTTATTTTTTATGTTCAAGTCCCGTGCGTGCACGGGCATTAAAACTAGTGTATAATAATACGGTTTAAACATAGTTTAGAAAAAATATGCAAATATGAAATTTATATTTGCAATTAGGGGTGGGAATCGTGTCGGGTCAACCGGGTTCGAGTCAATTCGAGTCGGGTCAAATCGATTCAAGACTCAAAAAAATCATACCCAAACCCGAGCCTAATTAGAACTCGGGTCACTTAGGTTCGGGCCAATTCGGGTTCAGGTCAACCCGAGTATAAAGAAAAATTATAAAAAATGGCAATAAGTAATTATACAATGTAAAATATGATACTCGAGTCGGGTCAAGTCGGGTTGGTCAAGTTCGAGTCGAGTCGGGTCGGGTCAATTTGAATCAAGGCTAAAAAAATATAAACCCGAACCCAAGCCTAATTAGAACTCGGATCAATTTGGGTCAACCTAAATTAAGCCGAATATGTTTTTGGACCCGAATGACCCGACCTGAATAGGCTTATTCGTGTTCCGGTTCAGGTCGAGTCGACTTTTTTGACACCCCTATTCGCAATTGCCCCTTTATTTAATGGGTTGTTTAGTTGCTATATACCTTTGTGGCCGGGGATATATATCCATGGTTTGGTTTTTAACTTTTACACTAATTTTTAAGGTTTATTACGTGTATGGTAATTAGGGTGTTAATATTTTTTATTCGACTCGAATCTGACTCGATTCGACTAACTCGAATTTGAAATCGGGTTGGACATCGGGCATCAAAATTATATGTAATATAGGTTTTGTCAACTCGATTGATCTGAATAAGATATTTTTTTATTTTTTATTAAATCTAAATTTAATATAACTTTTATTAAAAAAGAGTATGTAGAAAGTAGAAGAGGGGGGTTGAATAGTTTCTTAAATTTACTTGTTAAATAAGGGTTTTCAAAAATCTTTTTCAAAAACTTAGACTTAAGCAAATATGTGAAATATTCTTATACACAATATGGACAATGGATAGTGCAACTAAACTAATAATCACAAGTATATGTAAGTAATGAATAAAGAATGTAAAGAGATAAGGAAAAGAAAGATCAAACCAAAAACTAAGGATTTATAGTGGTTCGGCAACGAAACTCGCTCCTTGAGTACTCCTTACTCGAGAGTTCACTAATCAACAAGCTCCTTAAGGTGGAGAAACCGTACACGTCGCTTAACCAATTTCTGACTCTAAGTTAAGTTCTTCCATCATGCTAATTTCAAACTCATCATGCATGATTTTGGCAAAGTCATCACACATACTTTGACAAGTTGAACCAAATATAATGTCATCAACATATATTTGTACTATTATGAGGTGAGCCTTTCTTCTTTGTAAAAAGTGTATTGTCTACCATTCCCATGGTATACTCATGCTTTACAAAAAACGCTTTAAGTCTTCATACCAAGCTTTGGGTGCTTGTTTAAAACCATAAAGGGCTTTCTTAAGCTTGTAAAAATGATCTAGTTTCTCAAAATCAATGAAGCCGGGAGGTTGAGCCACATATACCCCCTCATTGATCAAACTGTTAAGAAATTCACTTTTTACATCCATTTGTTGAAGCTTAAAATCTAATGCACAAGCATAAGCTAAAAGGATCCTAATAGACTCTAACCTTGCTACCGGTGCATATGTCTCATCATAATCAATCCCTTCTTGTTGATTATAGCCTTGAGCTACAAGTCTAGCTTTGTTATGAGACACAACACCGTTCTCATCTAACTTATTCCTATACACCCACTTGGTTCCTATGATGGTGGTACTTCTAGGTGGAGGAACAAGTTCCCAAACGTCATTAGCAATGAATTTATTCAATTCTTCTTGCATAGCGATGACCCAACTCTCATCCATCAAAGCTTCTTTAATATTCTTTGGTTCAATCAATGAGACAAAACAAAAGAAGCTACTTTGATCTTGGACTTGAGATCTAAGGGTACTTTGATTAAGGTCGCGTATGACGTTTTCGAGAGCATGATCCTTAGACTCCCTAATGTTTACTCCCTTTTCAACATTAAGGTCTTCAACACCTATTTTTCTAACCTCTTTGGCTTTAACTATGTCTAGTTCATCTAAGTCATCATCCACTAAAGGTTGTGTCTTAGATAAATGTGGAGTTTCATCGAATGTCACATTGAGTGATTCTTCAATTACACCCGAGGTTCTACTAAGGACTATATAGGCTTTACTAGTTTAAGAATAACCTAAAAAGATACATTCGTACGACTTTGGGTCGAACTTAGTAAGGTAGTCTTTGGTGTTGAGAATGAAGCACTTGCTTCCAAACACCTAAAACTATTCCAATGAGGGTTCTTACCTTAAAGAATCTCATAAGGGTCTTACCTAGGAAAGGTCGAATAATAATTCGGTTGAGAATATAGGTCGATGTGTCAATGGCATTGCACCAAAAAATTTAAGGCAAAGATTGCTCGTTTAACATGGTCCTACTCATCTCTTGGATAGTCCTATTCTTCCTTTCAACTACCCCATTTGATTGTGGAGTGCGAAGAGCCGAAACTTTATGGGTAATACCATGAGCTTCACAAAAGGCACCGAAATGCACTTTGTTATCAAATTCCCTACCATGGTCCTTCCTAATAGAGACAATTCAACATCCTAGTTGATTTTGGATCCTTCGACTAAAGGTTTCGAAATGATTGAAAGCTTCATTCTTAGTAGCCAAAAATCTAGTCCAAGTGAATCTAGAATAGTTATCAACTATAAATAGGGTATTAAGGTTACCTCTATAACTCCATATGGCGGAAGGTCCAAAGAGATCCATATGTAGGAGCTCTAGACACCGAGAGGTCGATACCGAATTCTTGGCCTTGTGACTTGAGTGAACTTTCTTCCCAAATTTGCAAGCATCACAAAAGTGACTATCAAACTTAATCTTGGGGAGGTGTCTTACCAACTCTTTAGATACTAAAGATTGAATTAAACGCATATTAGTGTGACCTAATCTCCTATGCCAAAGAGTAGAACTATCATCTGAAGTCGCTAGACATAACTTGTCCTTTGACTTCCTATTGACCTTCATGACATAAAGCCCATGCTTTCTAACACCTTTTCCAATGATCTTTCCATCTTTTACGATTTCTCTATCATGTTCTGAAAAGATGACCTTACACTTATTGTCACAAATTTGACCTATACTTAGTAAATTAAACATTAAGTTATCTACATGCTCAACATTTTCAATGGTCACGGATTCAAGAGAAACTGTACCTTTGCCTATATATTACCACGTAGCCTACTAGCGAAAGTGACGTTACCTCCATTATATACTTTGTAAGATGAGAACAAACTTCGATTACTCGTCATGTGTTTAGAACAACCACTATCCTTAATCCACTCATCGGGCTCCAAATCAATTCCCAAGCATATCTAGGAAACAACACACAAAATCAAACGTTTGGTCCCTAATATCTCATGGGTCTAAAGTTGTTAGTTCCAAACATCCCTTGCATTTGGTTAGGATGCATGAATGGAGGACACATACCCCACGGAGAAAAACATTGTTGAAAATTATTCCAATTCATATGAGCGTTTTGATGTCCATTATTTTTCTTAGGAGTCTTTGATCTAGACCTAGAGTTATTATTGTTTCTAGGTGTTGTGTGTTTTACTCCTAGGTCATGACTTAGAGTGATTATTTCTTTTAGGTGTTGGTGTTCTACTTCTAGGCCTTGAATCATTTTGTACTCTTGGAGGAGTAGATGATTATCTTGATAAATTTCTCATTCTCATTAAAGGTTTACTCTAAGGCTTGTAGAATTTATCAAGTTCCTTTTTATCAATTATAGGTAATTTAACATTGTTAACAACAAGATGTTTTGGCCCTTTACCTAAAATAGACTTTTCAGAATGTTGTGGATTTTCACCAAAACCATCTTCTGTCCGCGGTTCCTTATTGCAACCTGTGGTTCCATATTGATATGGAACCGCCCCATATTTTGGAGAACCGCGGGCAGTGGGACGTTTTTCTGAAAACCTAACTTGTTTTGGCTCACTAGTAGATGTTTCATTAGTGTTAAATCCCAACCCAAGTCTTTCCCTAGAATGAATTTGCCTACTTAGCATATTGTCAAGAGCACTAGTACTTTTCATGAACTTTTCCAAGTTATTGGAGGTGCTCTTGAGATCTTCATTCTCTTGTCTAAGACTTTCACAACTTAGACAACCTAAATCAACTTCTTTATTTTTCTCAAGCTTAGTTGTCGCTCCATGAACCTCCAACGAAAGTCATGTGATTCTTGTCGCAAGATGACTTAGGACATTCATCGATGAAATGATTTGGGTCACCACATCTAAAGCATTTCCTATCACCTTTGTCATTCTTGACAAATCGGTTTTTGGAGAAGGCTTTCTTATTGTTGCTTGGTTGTCTTACGTGTTGACCTCGCCTTTTGAAGAACTTCTTGAAGTCTCTAACCGCCATAGCATATTCCTCGTCATCACTATCCGAAGAAGAGCTATCATGGTCACTTTTGCACTTTCTTGGCCTTTAGTGCTAGAGACTTTCTTTCACTTTTAGTTTTCAACATTTCCGAGTCCTTCAAAATTATCATTTCATGAACTTTTAAGTTTCCAATAAGTTCATCAAGTGATAATGTAGTAAGGTCCTTTGATTCTTCAATCGCCGTGACTTTCGCTCTCCACTTTAGATGCAACGTCCTAAGAAACTTCATAACATTGTTCTTGCTAGAAAAACCTTCATCAAGTGCTTTAGACTAGTTATAACAGTATTAAACCTAGCAAATGCACTATAAATACTTTCATCTTCTAAGATGACAAATTGTTCATATTGTTAAACAAGAATATCGATTTTGCTTTCTTTGACTTGGCTATTACCTTGGTGGGTTACTAAAAGAGTGTTCTAAATATCTTTAGCGGTTTTACACATAAAAATCCTTTCATACTCTTTCTTAGGTAAAGCATTATAAATCACCATTTTAGCCTCATTATGTTTAGCAAGTTTCTTCTTAGTGTCATCATTAGAATTATCAAAAGTAACTAGCTTTTTCTTTTTAGAAACTTCATTATATTGATAAGGCAAAAATTCACCATTGGTAATAACATACCAAAGATCTAAATCTTTTGATTCCACATAAGTCTCAAATCTATTTTTCCAATAGATAAAACTATCGGTTTCAAAAAGAGGTAGTCTTTGCATAGATTGCCCTTCTAGGTACTTGTTGGAATCCATAGATCGATTCAAGTTTTAAAATACAATATATTTTAAAAATGCTTGAGCAACCTCGCTCTGATACCAATTATAGAAACCAGAAGAGGGGGGGGGGGGGGGGAGGGTTGAATAGTTTCTTAATTTTACTTGTTAAATGCGGGTTTTCAAAAACTTAGACTTGAGCAAATATGTGAAATCTTCTTATACACAATATGGACAAGGGATAGTGCAACTAAACTACTAATCAAAAGTATATGAAAGTAATGAATAAAGAATGTAAAGAGATAAGGAAAAGAAAGATCAAACCAAACACCAATGATTTATAGTGGTTCGGCAACGAAGCTCACTCCTCGTTCCTACTCCACTCCTCAAGTACTCCTTACTCGAGAGTTCACTAATCAACAAGCTCCTTAAGGTGGAGAAACCGTACACGTCGCTTAGCCAATTTCTGACTCTAAGCTTTATGTCGATCCTTAATCTTAGCTAGGACCAATCTACACCAATATACTTTAAGGACAAAGTATTAACCACACAACATACACAACTTCCATATAGACACAACTATTTGGATTTTCACAACAACAACACAAGAATGAAAAATAAATGTTTGATCTTCAATGGATCTTGAGGTAGACACAACACTTCAAGGATGAAAGTGTTATTTTCTTTGCACGTGAGAGGAAGAGATGGGAGGAGAAAGATTCTCTTCTAAACAAGTAGTAATCAATCAAATAACCAAGGATTTGAATGATTTAAGAAGATGGATTAAATCTGGAAATTTATATGCAAAAGAGGTGAAGAGAAAATCTGAAAATGATCCACTATATGTAAGACAAAGCTCCAACGGCTCTTTCTGGGTGCGGTTCCATAAAGTTTCCCGCGGTTCCTTATAAATAAGGAACCGCATAGCCATTTGAGGAACCGTTGGAGTAGACCCTGCTCCCTTTTGTATTTTACTGGTGCAGTCACATCTGGTGGAATATTTATCCCCAAAGGATATTCCTAAAGCATATGAAATATGCCATTTTCAAATTTTCAAATATATAATTTAATAAAACATTTTCTTAAAAATAAAGTTTAATAAAACTTTTGTCACATTTAATAAAAGGTGAGTTTTAAGAAAAATTAAACCATTGATCACTTAGTTAGGTTGAAAACTTGTTTGTTCATACCTTAAGTGATAATAGATGAAATAAAAAATACTTGAACTCAAGAATTCGTGTTTCGTTGTTTTCGTAAATGCTTGTTTTTATAGTTTGTCGTAATCAAAACAAAGCGAGATCGAAAAATGCAAGTAACGTTTTTAGGCATCATTGCATTAAGAATTTTTTTTTAAACACCAGTTTAATCTATTATTTCTCCTTATCTATCCTTTCTCTTTCTAGTTCTTCATATATCTCTCTCTCTCTTTCTATTACTCTCCATCTAAGGGATAATCAAGGATTACAATATTCAGTAATTAGTATTAGAGCAAAGCAGCTCCAAACCCGCATTCATGAAATGGGACCCAGTAACATTTGCTCTGGTCTTGTCCCAAACAACCCTACTTCATCATCAGTTACACCACCTACTAGGTCTGAGTGGAATACGTTGTCTCAACCATTCTTTGATGAATTCTTTAATCCTCCAAGTATTGATGCTCCAACACCTACAGTAATAGCTCCGGTTATACAAACACTACTAGATGAAATGGAAATCTAATAGGTTTCGACTTTTGATAATCAATATAAAAGGTTAAGCTGTAACTTCAGTTCCAATTAAAAGTCAACTCCAAGATATTGTATTCTGTTCAACCATTGACGAGAATTGTTGGGTTTAATCTTGAATAACCATTTTAGTATTATAGTTAGTAAGTATTTGATTAAATAAAGTAGTATGAATTGGTAAAAGATCATAGTATGATTTAGTCTAGGATTAACCGAATGATATAGAAAGTAGGTCATAGTAGTGCCTGGTCTTTAGTCACATGAACCCATGAACCAATGTTGTTTTACTGTTCCTGGTTTATAGCCTTGTAAAGCTATTTATAGCCCTTTGTGTGTTTAATATAGAATGCATTTTTCCTGTGATACTTTTATGTATTACCTTCTTTACATTATTGAATATAGAAAGTGCTTCCACATCAGTAAGTTGTTATTACTGAGTTCAACACGTGGTATCAGAGCCATGAGGCTCATAACCGGGATGTGGATAACATTGCATCATATGTGATCAGATATCGAAAGGTCAAAGCAAGCAGCAAGTTTCTGATCGCGACAAATGACCATAAGAACGCAGCAGTAAGGAATGTTTGGAAGAAAGAAATTAGAAAGAAGAAAAGCAAAGGAACGAAGCAAGATAGTAAGATAAGGTAGCAAGAAAAATAGCAAGAGCAAGAGCAAGCAAAATAGCAAGAGCAAGGAAAATGAGAAAGAAAGCATGAGCAAGGTTGATCATTTAGTGATCAAAAGCAAGAAAGCAAGCAGCAAGGTTCATCAATTGGTGATCAAAAGCAAGAAAACAACAGCAAGTTAGCAAGCAAGAAGTTTGTCTTATAATCTGTAGCAAGTAGCAGGTAAGACAACCATAGCAAGAAGATCGTTTCATGTTTGTAGCAAGTAGCAAACAAGAAACAATCGATAAGCAAGGGTCGACAAACAAGGGTTGACAAGCAAGAATCAATTTGAAAGTAGCAAGAACGAGAAAGAGACCGTGTTCGTGGTTATGAACATAAGAGCCGAAAACGTGAAAGATTCAAGATTAAGGGGGTGAATTGGGTTTAATCTTGAATAACCATTTTAGTATTATAGTTAGTAAGTATTTGATTAAATAAAGTAGTATGAATTGGTAAAAGATCGTCGTATGATTTAGTCTAGGATTGACCGAATGATATGGAGAGTAGGTCATAGTAGTGCCTGGTCTTTATTCACATGAACCCATGAACCCATGTTGTTTTACTGTTCCTGGTTTATAGCCATGTAAAGCTATTTATAGCCCTCTGTGTGTTGAATATATAATGCAGTTTTCCTGTGATACTTTTATGTATTACCCTCTTTAGATTATTGAATATAGAAAGTGATTCCACATCAGTAAGTTATTATTGCTGAGTTCTACACGTGGTATCAAAGCCATGAGGCTCATAGCCGGGATATGGATAGAATTGCATCATATGTGATCAGATATCGAAAGGTCAAAGCAAGCAACAAGTTTCTGATCGCGACTGATGACCATAAGAACGCAACAGCAAGGAATGTTTGGAAGCAAGAAATTAGAAAGAATAAAATCAAAGGAACGAAGCAAGATAGTAAGAGAAGGTAGTAAGAAAAATAGCAAGAGCAAGAGCAAGAGCAAGCAAAATAGCAAGAGCAAGGAAAATGAGAAAGAAAGCATGAGCAAGGTTGATCATTTAGTGATCAAAAGCAAGAAAGCAAGCAGCAGGGGTCATCAATTGGTGATCAAAAGCAAGAAAACAGCAACAAGTTAGCAAGCAATAAGTGTGTCTTATAATCTGTAGCAAGTAGCAGGTAAGACAACCATAGCAAGAAGATCTTTTCATGTTTGTAGCAAGTAGCAAACAAGAAACAATCGATAAGCAAGGGTCGATAAGCAAGGATCGACAAGCAAGAATCAATTTGAAAGTAGCAAGAACGAGAAAGAGACCGTGTTCGTGGTTATGAACATAAGATCCAAAAACGTGAAAGATTCAAGATTAAGGGGGTGAATGTTGGGTTTAATCTTGAATAAGCATTTTAGTGTTATAGTTCGTAAGTATTTGATTAAATAAAGTAGTATGAATTGGTAAAAGATCATCGTATGATTTAGTCTAGGATTGACCGAATGATATGGAAAGTAGGTCATAGTAGTGCCTGGTCTTTAGTCACATGAACCCATGAACCCATGTTGTTTTAATGTTCCTGGTTTGTAGCCATGTAAAGCTATTTATAGCCCTCTGTGTGTTGAATATAGAATGTAGTTTTCCTGTGATAATTTTATGTATTACCTTCTTTACATTATTGAATATAGAAAGTGCTTCCACATCAGTAAGTTGTTATTGCTGAGTTCTACAATCCATTCTGCCACATCGATTTTTCATGTTCTTGAGTACATGGAAATAAGTCCGTTTTGTATGTAATTATTTGAATCATAAGCTGATTTAACATTAATGCACTCTAAAGCATTTGACATATGATAAAATATTAATATAAATAAGAAAAAAAACCAGGCTTTAATCATAATGTGATAAATTTAAACATATAGATAAGATGGTAAACCACTACCAAGGTATCCTAATGCCCTAGTGGTGACGTGCCTTGTTATTCTCACCAGTTGCTCGGATTCAAACCTTGATAGCAGGCTAGGGGTGTAAAAATATAGTCGAGCCCGAGCTCGACAAGGTTGCACCTGACTCATTTAGCATTGAAGAAACTTGAGCTCAAACTCAGCATTTTTCGAGCCTTACAATCTCGAGCTTGGATTGGGCTTGAAGTATACAAATTTTGGATGTTTATAACACTATTTAATGAAACAGACAACACTTTTGATTATGTAAGATTTCTAAATGCCAACTGTAGATAAGCACCATTTATGATGACAAAAAATGTAAATGTTGAAAGAACAAGTTTAAAACCACGATCACAACTTCAAATGCACGAGATGATTTCACATTACATTAACATTGATTTACAAGCATCATATCTATATGTGTTTTTAATGTTATTGGATTCTTTTTATAGTTTTGACTAACTTATTATTACACTTACTTGTCTTAAATTTCCAGTTAACAAGGTGTTATCTTGCTAAAAAAAGAAAGTGTTTGTATTGTGTGCATATAACATTTGCTATCACCAAAGTATAATTTGACTTGTCTTAAATTTTCAGTAATATAGTTTCCCTCGGATTATTGAAGTGTATGGCTAGGATTATCAATGCTATCACATGGTTTCTAAGAAATAATTAGTTTTTTCCCTTTTCCTTTCATCTTCTCCACTCCAACCCTAAAAACCCTAATTAAATTCAAATAATTAAATTGTCAAAAAAATGTATGAAACCATCGACAAGTCTATCGGAAGAAAGATGGTTATCATAGTCACAAGGCGGAAAAATAATTAATATCAAAGTAGATAAAATCCCATAAACTGTATCTTACTATCTTCAAACGGATGTCAGGTCATGATAAAATTAGATATCCATATTTTATGGTGAAATCCGTAAACTGTATCTTACTATTTTCATGTTTTTGTTAATTTTGATTTCTTATGGATCTTGGATCTTTTCTTCTTGTGTTTTTTTATGACCATTGCTATATCTTGTTGGGTGTTTCTTTCTTTCTCCTAACCCTTCTTTGTAGCTTGTCACCATATCTCGATCTCTTGGTGCCCCAAGCAAGGGGAGTAAGCACCAATGAGGAGCATTAGCAAAGTCGTTTTCTTTTCTTCTTTAAAGACTTTGGCTACCTTTTTGCTTCGAAAAAGGGGGAGAAATGAAATAAACTCGTCTTCGAAAATCTTGTTTTTATACTTGATTGAGTTTATATGTTGTCGCAGTAAA
The DNA here is from genome assembly GCA_025667525.1 of Glebionis coronaria. Taxonomy (NCBI): domain Eukaryota; kingdom Viridiplantae; phylum Streptophyta; class Magnoliopsida; order Asterales; family Asteraceae; genus Glebionis; species Glebionis coronaria. The sequence goes on along the minus strand of CM046881.1, from coordinate 536,637,254 downwards.
AAAGGGAGAGATTGTTAATGCAATGATGCCTAAAAACATTACTTGCATTTTTCGGTCTCGTTTTGTTTTGATTACGACAATATACAGAAACAAGCATTTACGAAAACAACGAAAATCGAATTCTTGAGTTCAAGTATTTTTCTTTTCATCCATAATCACGTAAGGTATGAATGAACAAGTTCTTAACCTAACTAAGTGATCAAGGATTTATATTTTTCTTAAATCTCACTTTTATTTGAAAGTGACAAAAGTTTTTAATAAACTTTATTTTTAAGAAAATGTTTTATTAAGAAGTAAATAGAAATTTGAAAATAGGATATTCCTTTTGGATAAAGGATATGCCATTTGGATATTTATTCCACCAGATGGACTTCCCTCACTAAAGGATAAAAAATAGCGGATTCTAGTACCGGTGGATCATTATAGGTCCCCGCGGATCATTATTGATAATGAGTCGCATGCCTTTTTAATGAGCCGCGCCCAATACTATCCGTTAGACCTTTCTCCTATAAATAGTGGACTATTTCTAGATTTACTTTTCACCTCTTTTGCACACAAATTATTAGATTCAATACACCTTTTTTAATCACACAAATCCTTGGTTATTTGGTTGATTATACTTGTTTAAGATGTGAATCTTTCTCCTCCCATCTTATCCTCTCAAGTGCAAAGAGAGGAACACTTTCATCCTTTAAAGTGTTGTGTCACGTTCAATATCCAAACTTTGTTTCATTCTTGTGTCATTGTGAAGATCCAAATTGTTGTGTATATTTGGAAGTTTTGTATGTATTGTGGTTAATACTTAGGCCTCAAAGTATATTGGTCATAGGTAAGATTATGTCTCGACTTTTAGCTTAGAGTAATAAATTGGTTAAGCGACATGTAAGGTTTATCCACCTGAAGGAGCTTGTTGATTAGTGAACTCTCGAGTAAGGAGTACTCAAGGATGGAGTAGGAACGAAGAGTGAGCTTCATTGCCGAAGCACGATAAATCCTTGGTGTTCGGTTTTATCTTTCATTTCCTTATCTCTTTCCATTCATTATTCATTACTGCATATACTTGTGATTATTAGTTTAGATACACTATCACTTGTTCATATTGTGCATAAGAAGGTTTCACATAAATCACTTGAATCTAATTTTAGAAAATGATTTTTGAAAATCGATCTTTGGATCATTTTAACTAGAGAAACTATTCACCCCTCCTTCTAGTTTCTACATGTTTGATATAATGTCTCAATAAGACTTCATCACTGTGGTGCATTTTTTTACATTCTGATGCTTTAGAAATGAAACTGTAATCAAATCCGAACAATATATTTTAGAATCACGTTTCGTAGCTACCAATTCTAGTTGTCCATTTTCAAATTTAAACACTCCTTTAAAAAATACATATTGTAAGGCGGCAAAAGTTGTATGTAGATCTTCTTTTTAGCATAGACCCTAAACAAACAATCACAATCATTCATTTTCTTCGTCTAACAAAAAAACACACTTTCATCATTTATGTTAAAAATTAAATATCTCGCAAACCGTTAATCGTTGCGCAAAACAAAACATACCATCGCGACGAGAATTTAATTATCTTCTATCGATGGGTACATGTATAAACTTTAGAATAACCTTTTTTTTCCAGAAAAGCATATATGATTCGTGATACGAATCATATATGATTTCAGAAAAGCATATATGATTCGTGATATGAATCATATATGATTTCAGAAAAGCATATATGATTCGTATATGATTTTCTGAAATTATATATTATTTTTTAAAATCATATATGATTTTAGGAAGTCATATATGATTCATGATACGAATCATATATAATTTTATCAGACAAATAAAAATTTCGTTGAAAGATTATATATGTTCCCTCTATAAAAAGATTATTTAATTCTCGTTGTAATGATTTATTTTTTTGCCGCTTGACGATTTACCGTTTGTGGAATATTTTTTTTTTAAAAAGGTGGAAAGCGAGTTTGAGTGAATGTGATTGATTGATTAATTGGGTATATGCTAAATTAAAAGTCTATAGGTTAAATCCAATTTTTTTTTAAAAAAATAATAATTTGGGTACATCGAAGTTAAAAAAATTCATTTGAGTGAAATGTAATGTTTTAAAACCCGGGTTGACCCGGCCAGTTGTACCGGTTGAACTGTGACTCGGTCGGATGATCAGAAACTGATTTTGACTCAAAAACCCGATTGAACCACCAGTTAAACCGTGACCCGGTATCTTAACTGAATCAATTAAAAACCGGGTTTTAAAACATTGGTGAAATGTATTATGTTAAATTTGTGGACCCCGGGCAAGTATCTTTTTTGACTTTGGATATTTTGAGTGTTAAAAAAATGTTTAGTGTGTGTGTTTTTTTTAACAGTGTAGTGTGTGTATTTTGTTGGAGTTTATTCGTCCCAACCAGGGTAAGATAATCAATAGCCTAACTACGTACCAATGAAGGTTACCGGATATCACTTGGAATCGTGTGATCACTTTCCAAAGTAAACTATTCGAACCTATTTCCTGGGTATCACGAATACTTACTTGGGATAAGACCAAATGTATGTTATAGAATTAGGCACAAATCTATAACCCTTTGCTATAATGTGTTTCTTGTTTTTCTGTATATTTTCATGCAAACAATACGATCCCTTTTATAGGTGATCAACTCAACATGGTCAATGGAAATAATGAGGATTTAATGGACAATTAACTCCCCATTATATGCCTCCATAAGACCAGGAATAGTGGTTACATGACCCATTAAACGTGGTCATTAAATACAGTCAAACAGTCAAAGACTGTTACATGTTTCTCCCCAGTACATGCATAACACTAGCAGTACTTGCATAACACTAGCTGTACTTGCAAGTACCGCTAGTGTAAAACCAAGTACCTTTAGTGTAATCCTAAGTACCGCTGAAACATAACTTTACCACTATCTGAGCCAGGGTGTTTAGGGACCAATGGGTGTATACTCCATACCTCCAAGCCCATTAACAGGTGTAAACATAACCCACAATTGAACTATATTTCCAACAATCCTCCCCAATATAGTACAATTCCTTTGCATTAAAATTAACTTTAACAAAACTAATGTATAAATGAAAATATCCTAAGGATTGAATTTCCATCTTAGTAAATCACTTCAAACATTCGAGAATCAGGGTGTTCTAAGAATTGAACCCTTCAACTACTTTGAATACCTGAAGATAAAATACACACAAGTTTTCAAACACAAAACAAATCCTGACACTACTAGCCATGTGTCCATATCCAAATTCATAAATGTTGTAAGATTCTAGTCCATACTCCCTGAGACGGCGAAATCTCAACATTTACATAGGTGGTTCCTCTTTAGTTCATGCTCTTGCTTAAGCATTTTTTCAAAGACATTAACCATTAAGAATTTTATAACTTCATCCTCCTTTCAGCAGGTACAAGCACATCCTTGGGATGATATACATGTGCTTCAGTCCCCTGAATGTTCAGCTTTCCACATTGAACTCAACTCCCAAGTTTCCTTAGGAGGGAGTTGGGTATCCTAGCATTTAGTGACTAGGTTGGACTTTTAACCCATCCCTTTAGCAGACTTTAAAACCAAGTCTCTAGCCAATCCCTTCGTCAAGTGATCAGCTAAGTTTTGTTGAGACCTCACAAACTCTATTGAAATCACCCCATTCATGATTAGCTCACGAATCATGCTATGTCTAACACCTAAGTGTCTAGACTTACCATTGTACATTTGGCTATATGCCTTAACCAATGTAGCTGCACTATCACAACGGATAGAGATATGTGCCATAGGTTTGACCCACAATGGAATTTCAAGAAGCAAGTTTCTCAACCATTCAGCCTCTTTACCAGCAGCTGCTAGAGCCACAAACTCAGATTCCATGGTAGAACTAGTAATGCAAGTTTGTTTCTTGGATGCCCAAGAAATTGCACCACCACCAAGTAGGAATACCCAGCCACTGGTGGATGAATTATCCTCAGTATTGCTGATCCAACTTGCATCAGTGTAACCTTCCAACACTGAAGGATATCCAGTATAAGACAAACAATAATCCATTGTTCCTTTCAAATACTTTAGTACTCTCTGAATTGCTTGACAAATGCAATGTCAGGGCTAGTACTTGTCATGGCATACATCAAGCAACCAATAACCCTAGATTACCCAAGTTGGGAGACAGCCTGACCATTGTTAGGCATCAGTTTATCACTTGTATCCATTGGTGTACTCACTGGAGTACAATCAAAGTGATTGAATTTCTTCAGCACCTTCTCAATGTAATGAGACTGAGAAATCACAATACCATCACTTTCATATTTAATCCTTATGCCAAGGATAACATCAGCCTCCCCCATGTCTTTCATGGAGAACTTTGATGACAAAAATTCCTTTGTCTGATCAACCTTAGCTTGGTCAGTACTAAAGATTAACATGTCATCAACATATAGGCAAATGATGACTCCTTTACCAGATTCATCAAATTTGCTATATACACATTTGTCATCTTGGTTAAGTGAATAACCATTAGACAAAACTACCTCATCAAGTTTTTGATGCCATTGCTTAGGTGCCTGCTTCAGTCCATATAAGGACTTAATCAGTTTACACACTTTGTGCTCATTACCAGGCATGATAAAGCCCTAAGGTTGGTTCATATAAACTTCCTCATCCAAATCACCATTCAAGAATGTTGTCTTCACATCCATCTGATGAATAATCAGATTGTGAATACTAGCTAAAGCAATCAGCATTCTTATAGTACTGATACGTGCTACTGGAGCATAAGTATCAAAATAGTCTATCCCAGACTTTTGTTTAAAGCCTTGAATGACTAGCCTTGCCTTGAAATTTTCAACTGTTCCATCTACATTCATTTTCCTTTTGAAAATCCATTTGTTACCAAGTGGATGGCAACCAGGAGGTAGATCAACCAACACCCAAGTGTTGTTTCCCATGATGGAGTCCATCTCATCATTTATTGCTTCTTTCTAGAAAGCAACATCCTGGGACTTCATTGCTTCATCAAATGTTTTGGGATCATCCTCAACATTAAAGCAATAGGAGTATTGGTCTGAGACCTCATCCCTTGTACCTTCAACCAAGTATAGTTGAAATTCAGGTCCAAAATTCCTTAGAGTCCTATGCCTTGTGCTTCTTCTAAGCTCAGGCTCAGGTTGCTGAACCACAACCTCATCAGTGACCCTTTCAGGTTCCACTGAAGCACCAATGTCCTCAGCTCTAACAGGAGTCCTAAGGCTTGGTCTAGGGACTGATGAGAACCTTGTTTCATCAAAGTTAGCATCCCTTGATTCAATGATTGAGTTTATAGAAACTGAATCATTTGGTTCAATTACATAGAACCTATATGCCTTGGAATGCTCAGCATATCCAATGTAGAAATTATAAAATGGATCCGGTGGTCTAATGTGGTGGTAGATGGTGGTGGAAGCCATTGTTGGCTTAGAGAGAGATAGAGAGGTTGAATGTGTGTGAAAATGAGTAAAATGAATATAAGTGAAAATGTGACACAACCAACACCCCTCCTTGGAAGCTAAGGAGGGGTATATATAGTCACACACGATATGCTTAACAGTACAAGAACCTAGTCTAGTCTAAACGTGTGTGACTATGATAACTAATGGGAATTCTTAAATGTCGTCACATAAAGTGAGTTTCCAACAATATTCCCCCATGGGACGACGTGTAGAATTCCTTACAATATTTTTTCCTAACAAGTACATAATGATAAGAACAAGAGCTTTCATGAAGCGTCCAATGCTGATGATGTCTTCTGAGGCCTTTGACTTCAAAACGACTCATCTTTAACTTGTAGTAGAAATACTATAACGGCACGAGCTAAGTAACCCATACACTTCTGGTTAAGGAGAAGCTTCTGAATTAGCTTCCCCCTAATTCATGCCACATAAACTTGATGTAGAAGCTTTTTAAATAGCTTCCCCCTAAATCGACAATCCTCGTAAGCAACTTCAAAGCTTTCAATAAAGCTTAGAATGATTAAGCGCACAGCAGAATCTAACAAGCAAATCCCATCATATAACATGATAATGTTTCTAAGAGAGATTGAAAGTTTGGGGTACACCAAGTAGATCAACAACTTCTCTTCTCACGCTTGAATAATTCTTCTGAATTTTTCTTCCCCCTGAGAGTTCAAGTTATGCATACCAGAAAGAATCAAGACATTTCTTCCCCCACATGGTTGAAGAAAGTAAATCAATCTCCATTATGAAGCTCAAACACTGAAGTGGACACTTTATCCCATTCATGAAGTTGACATCGTAACACCAGAGTCAATTAAGTCCCGGAAATGCACATATCTTCTTCCGGAGATGCACCAGAGTCAATTAAGTCCCGGGAATGCATATAGGATAATGATGATGAATAATTGCAACAACCAAACAATTAATCATCGAATCAGTAGTGTACCGTTTAGAGATTGATAACGCCACGAGTTAAAACACTGATTTTCTCTGCGGCTATGACAAATGTCATCCCGGAATGTCTTCAACTCAAAAGAAGGTATGAAGTTCATCACGTGTACTCGTTGTGCGTTCAATGTGTCTTCTTCTTCCCCCTTGATGGTTTCGAAACTCGGAACCATCAATAAATCGTAAGCACATGAACCTGAAAATCTCGAGAGAATAATAAATAAGCTTAATTATATTCGGTGAGAATCAGCTGTTGATTGAAAATCTCTTCTCATAAACTCTCCATGGACACCTTTACCAACCCACTTGAAGGCAATTTGAAGTGACCACTGATGAAATGAACCAGATACATCAAACGTGAAACTGAATAAGAATCCTTCGATCTTGTGACTTAAGCTTGCACTATTGTTGAATGACGAACGGTGGAGAAATCTCTAAGTACTCAATGCATCACTGAAGAAGTCTATAAGCACAACACCTCTTGAAATTATCCACGTCGACTAAGCGCGTGACACTGAGTACAACAATGTAACCCCTTTAAGTGATAGTTATCCGAGTCATCAACCAACCACCCCAAACCCGGAAACCAGATAAACAAGTCTTCATTCTGAGATTAAGCACGAGCAAGTTATCTGTTCAAGGATAAAATAAGTACACGCCTTCGAAGAAATTCGTCTCCGTCTTCAAATAAGTAATATCCGATCCAAAAAAAAAATCTGTAGTCACTAAAAAAATCGCCCATTTTTTCCATTGGTCTCGTCTCAAATAAATTCTCGTCACATACGTCTCGTCACGTTGTCACGTCACTTGTTACTTTGTCTCGTTCCGATGATGACCAACGTCTAACTTAATATACACAAAATTTATAAAAAAAAATACAAATTTGTTTAAAAATTGTGTGTATGATCAAATCACACGGCCCATTTATATATCATAACATCAATAACAAATTCGTGACCAGTATTCGCAGATAGCCCATTACACACCCGATCAGTTTAATGGGCCCAACCCAAATCTGACTAACTACCCGATCCAATGACCAGATATATTAGCCTCCAACCCTAGGAATTAGGAAACCTAATCACTTCATACATCATTTTCTTCGCCCCCAATTTTTCATCTCTCCAACAAAAACGAAAACATCATCTCAGAAATACATCATAAATCAATTCAATCCCATTCTTCCACAAAAATAATCAATCTCGTCATTATATCTCACAAGAACGAAGCACCATACATATCTGATCCATGCTTTTCCTCTTTACACGAGCCTATAACAACCCAAACACCTAGACGAATTAATAAGCATATCGAATCATAGATGATTACATGTATGTGGCGATTAGATCAAAACGTTGGTCTCGAGTAGGTGTTTTGGTACATGCAAGTTGTTTAATTTCTTCGTTTTCAACCGAAACAAAGTGAGAAAATAACATATTTGTTATGATTCTTGCTTTACTTTCTAATATTAACAAAAGAATCTGTGATGATAGATATTTTCGTGAACATGATCTTAATTGATCATGGCTTCATGTTCGAGCACGAAAAAATTTAATCTGAGATTTGTTTGATTTTGTTTTCTGCCATGCTTGAGTCTAGATGTGATGGGGATTAGGAGATGATGGGTTAAGTTAGATTTGTGGTGGATTTGATGGAGTTATAAGGTTGGCAGTATTGAGTCAACTCAGTGAGTTTTAACGGAGTCAACTCGGTAATGACCGAGTTGACTCGGTTGAGATGGGTTTGGTTTTGATTGAGGTCTCATATTTGGTCCACTGATTTTTAAAAGAAAAACAGTCCATCGGAAACAAATTCCATCGCAAAAGTCAACCTTTTTTTTATTTTTTTTTATTTTTTATTTTCCATCGTAATCTAATGAAAACCATCGCAATCAAAAACTAAGTGAGTCCATCGCAGTCAAAGACTCATTACGATGGTACCCATTGCGATGGTACCCATCGCAATGGTACCCATCGCAATGGTTACCAGCCATCGCAATATTGGGAAAAAATGGGCAGCATGACATTATACGTATGCCATTGTGATGGGATCAAACCATCCATCGCAATGAGTCCCATCGAATGGATCCCATCGCAATGAATCAGTCGACCCATCGTAATGTATCAACAATAAACCCCATCGGAATAATCCGAAAAAGAAGAAACCATCGCAATGTGTACATCTGAACGTGGCCATCTGAATATCCAGCTCAAAATCCCATCGTAAAAGGTTTTTGACCAGTTTTGAGTATACCCAAAAAAAATGGTTGGACCATGAAGATTTTGTCTTTATCCCCATAAAGAAAAGCAGATTAGATGAATACCAGGATAAAAAACAACAAAATAAAACGGGTATACAACTTGGACAAAAAAACAATGAATTTCGAGACAATGGATAGATAGTAAACGAGACATGATATGTGACTATTTGGATAAGTTGGACAAAAAGAAAGAAGACGTGACAAAGTTGGACCGATTTTGGACCAAGTAAGAACAATACGTGACTTAGAATGATATATTCGGACCCAAGAAAAAAAAAATTTAAGACCACCAAATCAAGAACATGAACACGATCCAAGGATGGAACCGTGGCTCTGATGCCAAATGTAGAAACTCTAAAATGGATCCGGTGGTCTAATGTGGTGGTAGATGGTGGTGGAAGCCATTGTTGGCTTAGAGAGAGAGATAGAGAGGTTGAATGTGTGTGAAAATGAGTAAAATGAATATAAGTGAAAATGTGACACAACCAACACCCCTCCTTGGAAGCTAAGGAGGGGTATATATAGTCACACACGATATGCTTAACAGTACAAGAACCTAGTCTAGTCTAAACGTGTGTGACTATGATAACTAATGGGAATTCTTAAATGTCGTCACATAAAGTGAGTTTCCAACATCCAACAAAGATGCATTCAATGCCTCTTTCACCCAAGGTTTTCACCTTTGGATCAGGGAGTCTTACAACAGCCCTACAACCCCAAACTTTGAGATAGTTCAAGTTTGGTTTTTAGTCCAGAGTTCATAAGGGGTAATTCTGTTCCTTTTGTTGGGAACCCTATTTAGTAAATAGCAAGCTGTTAACATAGCTTCACCCCAAAACCCTTGACTCAGTCCTGAATAGGACAACATGGAATTGACCATCTCTTTTAGTACTCTATTTTTCCTTTCTGATACCATTTTGTTGTGGAGTATAGGGGGCAGTTCTTTCATGGATTATTCCAACAGACTGAAAATACTAAGTATTCATGTACTCACCTCCCCTATCAGTCCTAAATCTTTTAATTTGGACTCCTTGTTGTAATTCAACTTCAGTTTTAAATACTTTAAATTTATCTAATGCTTCATCCTTAGTATGCAACAAATAGACATAACAAAACCTTGAAGCATCATCAATAAATGTTACCAAGTATTTCTTATTCCCTAAAGAGGGAGTAGCATGCAAATCACATAGGTCACTATGGATTAGCTCCAAAACTATAGTTACACGTTTTACATCCTGAAATGGTTTCTTTGTAATTTTATTTAGTATGCAAGTCTGACATTTATCAATGTCCATGTCAAAGGCTGGAATTAACCCATCCTTAGAAATATCTTGCATCCTCTTAAAGTGGACATGGCCTAGCCTAGCATGCCATAGTAATGAATCATTCAGTTTAGTGGTAGACATATAAGCTGAACCAATATTAGCACTAGCGGTACTTGCTCTGCAAGTACCGTTAGTATATGCACTAGCGGTACTTGGTTTGTAAGTACCGTTAGTATTTGCACTAGCGGTACTTGGTTTGCAAGTACCGCTAGTATTTTCAGAAACAACATTGAGCCTAAACATTTGATTACTCAAATAACCAAAACCAATAAACACACCATGTTTGGATAAAATAAATTTATTAGATTCAATCACTTGTTTATAACCACAGTTATTCAAAACACTACTAGAAATCAAGTTCTTCCTAATATTAGGAACATGCAAAACATTAAACAAGGAAACAATCTTTCGAGAACTAAACTTAAGATCTACACAACCACGCCCATGCACTAGGGCTGTTGACTCATTTCGCATGTGAAGAATAGATCCATCATTTAGTGACTCATAAGTCTTGAACCAACATCTATCTTTGCACACATGTACTGTTGCTCTAGAGTCAACCCACCACGTCACATCATCACCCTGCACAAAATAAGCTTAAGATACATATGTAACATAATAAATCTGAAGAGATTTATTAAACATATTATGACCTTTCAGTGTTGTGTTGTTAGAACCAATCACTGAACCATTTGTGCCTGATCCACTAGCTTTGCTGCCAGTACCAACACCTTTGCAATCCCTTTTGAAGTGTCCAGGTTTCGCACACTTCCAACAAGTCACTGAGGACTTCTTGTTAGGATTACATTTGTGTTATCTTGATGCTTACGTTTGCCCTTGTTGTCATTGTACCTGGAGGAGTTGTTATGCTCCACCATATTGACAACTGATGAACCAGCAACATTGTTGCTCCTTGGCTAGTCACTTTCATGCACCCTGAGGGATTCCTCAATACGCAAATGACTACCCAACTCAACAAGAGTTAATTCCTCCTTCTTATGTTTCAAGGTATGCTTGAAACTTTCCAAGAAGGAGGTAATTTGTCAATGACACAAGAGACCTGAATGGTCTCATCCATGTTCATTTTATGTTGTATAAATCTATCAAGTAATCCAAGAAGTTCATTGTATTGTTCCATGACTGGTCTTGAATCAGTCATTTTGTAATTTGTAAAATCACTCACAAGGAACTTCTTACTTGATGCATCCTCAGCCATATATTTGGCTTCCAAAGAATCCCATAGTTCTTCACTAGATTCAGAATTTTGGTAAATATCAAATAAGGAATCAAACATACCATTGAGAATAATACCACGACACACATAGTCATCATTCTCCCATTTGCTCCTTTTCCTCAGTTCCTCCAAAGTAGCAGCATCACCACCATCAGGAATAGGAGTTGTCAGCACATACACCACACTCATGGTTGAAAGAAGAAAGTGCATCTTCTTTTGCCATCTCCTGAAATCCACCCCTTCAAACTTGTCCAGTTTGGAGAAGTTAGCCACCATATGCTTCATTGCAGCCGCCATTGATTATCACAAATTATTTTACTTTGATTGTTGGAGTTTATTCGTCCTAACCAGGGTAAGATAATCAATAACCTAACTACGTACCAATGAAGGTTACCAGTATCACTTGGAATCGTGTGATCACTTTCCAAGGTAAACTATTCGACCCTATTGCCTGGGTATCACTAATACTTACTTGGGATAAGACCAAATGTATGTTATAGAATTAGGCACAAATCTATAACCCTTTGCTATAATGTGTTTCTTGTTTTTCTGTATATTTTCATGCAAACAATACGATCCCTTTTATAGGTGATCAGCTCAACATGGTCAATGGAAATAATGAGGATTTAACGGACAGTTAACTCCCCATTATATGCCTCCATAAGACCAGGAATAGTGGTTACATGACCCATTAAACGTGGTCATTAAATACAGTCAAACAGTCAAAGACTGTTACATGTTTCTCCCCAGTACTTGCATAACACTAGCAGTACTTGCATAACACTAGCAGTACTTGCATAACACTAGCAGTACTTGCAAGTACCGCTAGTGTAAAACCAAGTACCTTTAGTGTAATCCTAAATACCGCTGAAACATAACTTTACCACTATCTGAGCCAGGGTGTTTAGGGACCAATGGGTGTATACTCCATACCTCCAAGCCCATTAACAGGTGTAAACATAACGCACAATTGAACTATATTTCCAACATGTTTTTCTTATAATTTACGCAGTTTCGACGAAGAAGGATGCAACGTGCATTTTGTGGGTTTTTTTTTTTAATTTTACTTGGCCCAGTTGTGAATTGTGATGTAATCTTCTTCCTATAATTAGTTATTCAACTTTAAGCCCACTCAGTTTTTATAAAGAGCCCACTAAAAAACACAACTTACAAATATGCCGTGTGCTTTTTATTCGGTGTGTTACCCTTTTATGGTGTGTAATTTTATAAAATATTTTTTATTTAAGATTGTATTTTTATTTTAGTATTTGTAATTTTAATTTGAAATAAAACGAATTTTAATTTGTGTGAAAATGAAGAAAAGAAAAATAAAAGATAGCAGTGGGGCAAAAAAGAAGAGGGGTTGGGTGTGTTGTGAGTGTAAGGATATCTTTGTTAGTTATGTTGTGATGATGTGACGCTGATTTAGTAGTTGTAGGACCAAAATAAGAAGAGTTGCCTCTTCATAATACCATTGTCTCTTATAGTTACGTATCTTATTCCTTTCGTACCTCTTTTATATCATCTCTCAACTTTGAAGAAATTACGTGTTTCATCTTAACTTTTTTGAAACTGCATATATCGTCCACATAAGATATTTTTAGAACTAATTTTATTCATGCGTTAAAGTTAAATGACTAAAATACTTAAAAAAACAAAGTATTGTATATTATATATTTATATAAACTTGAATTATATAACTTATATACGTTTAATATATAACATATTTATATATAAATTTAAGAAAAGTAAGATATTTTTCAACTGAAAGGCGTGTGCCATAATACCATTTGCATACTTTTGAGCCGCCTTTACCTAAATTTTTCCCACAAAGACGATGTCCTTAGTTTTGGAAAGGTATAGATCAATGTTTTTAAACCCGGGTCGACCCGGTTCCGACCGAAAAACAGGTCATATTGACCCGGGTTTTATATTTTTGAAACCCGGCTAGACCCGTCGGGTTTGGGGTGACCCGGGTCACCACGGTTCTCGAGACCTGGTCGGATTTTGATTTTTCGGGATTTAAAAAAAATGTAAATTTTACGTATTTGTGATGAAATTTTTTTTACATATTATATTTGTTGGTAAACAATTTATATCTTTAATATGCCGAAAGTTTTTATGGTTTATATATATAATTTTTGTTAATTATTATAATATGAAGAAAATAAAATTAAATCAAGTTAGCCCAGGTTAGCTCGGGTTAACTCGGACTCGATGACTCGACCGAATCGATTTAAAAAAAAGTTTCAAAACAATGGTAGAGATCAAACATGCAATTTTGTTAAACTTGAAAGACGATTCATGCAATTTACTCTAACATTAATTATAGAGTTATTTACCACAGTGACCCTTTTAGGTGTAATTTGTCTTGCAGAGGCTCTATTTTATTCCATATTACGAAAGTAGCCTTATTGTCCGCGCCTAGATGAAAGCGGACCACCAAACACACACGTGTCAACTCCACGTTAAATTGAAAAAAAAAAAAAATACTTAAAATGTTTTCCGCGCCTCTGTAGAAGCGGAGTGCCAGTTTTCAAAAAATATGGAATCAACTTTGCTTTATACTAAAATAACTTATATTATTGAAAAAATTTCAAAATTAACCTTTAACTTTTCAATAATTACATGTTTTTATATAAGAAACTTTATTCGTTCAATATTTAGCCAATATATATCAGATTCGTTAATGAAAATAATACCGTTGCGAAAAGTTTTAAATTACGAACAAAATGAGCCCAATATTGATATGCTTTTGACGTACCCATAATTTTATAAAAAATGTAAAAGTTTGTAATACATATACATGTCTACGTTTTTTATTTCGTACGTTCACGTTTCGGATATAAAAATAATTACATGTTTTTCATATATAAAAATACAAAAAATAGTATTTTCATATTTTTTATATAAAAAAATTTATTCGTTCAATATTTAGCAAGTATATATCGAATTCATTAATGAAAAATAATACCGTTGCTAAGAGCTCTAAATTACGAATAAAACGAGTCAATGCTTTTGACGTACGCATAATTATATAAAAAAATGTTAAAGTTTGATATACATATATATATGTTTACGTTTTTTATTTGATACGTTCACGTTTCATATTTCTATGTAATACTTGTAAGTTATGAATTAAAATTTTAGCTTTACATAATAAAAATCTGCGATTATATAAAGCTAAATCTTTTTGTTAAACGCCAAATTTTATTTAAACATCTTTTACGTAAAAAAACGCTAACTTTTTTTACGTAACATAAACATATATATATATATATATATATATATATATATATATATATATATATATATATATTAAATTGTGATATTTTTTTTATAAAATAATGTATACGTTAAAAACATCTCAATATTGAGTTTGTTTTGTGCGTAATTTAAAGCTTTTCGCAACGAAGTTTTTATTATACTAATTCAATAGAGATTTGCTAAATATGAAACATATAAAGTTTTTCATATTAAAAAGTTGTAACAAAAATTCAATTGATATATATGTTTACGTTATTGTTTCGTATTATGTTTCATATTTTATACGTAATATTTTTAACTTATTAATAAAAAATTTGAGCTTTATATATAAAAAAGAGCGTTTTTACGTAAAAGTTGATGTTTAAATAAAACTTGGCGTTTAACAAAAAGATTTAGCTTTATATAAACGCAGCTTTTTATTGTGTAAAGCTAAAATTTTAATTCATAACTTAAAAGTATTAATAGAAAATATGAAACGTGAACGTACCAAATAAAAAACGTAAACATATATATGTATATCAAACTTTAACATTTTTTTATAAAATTATGTGTACGGCAAAAGCAATGGCTCGTTTTGTTCGTAAGTTAGAGCTCTTCGCAACGGTATTATTTTCCATTAACGAATTTGATATATACTTGCTAAGTATTGAACGAATACTTTTTTTAATAAAAAACATGAAAATATATTTTTTTTATTTTTATATATGAAAAACATGTAATTATTTTTATATCCGAAACGTGAACGTACGAAATAAAAAACGTATACATATATATGCATTTCAAACTTTAACATTTTTAATAAAATTATGGGTACGTCAAAAGCATATCAATATTGGGCTCATTTTGTTCGTAATTTAAAGCTCTTTGCAACGGTATTATTTTCATTAACGAATGCGACATATATTTGCTAAATATTGAGCGAATAACGTTTCTTATATAAAAAACATGTAATTATTAAAAAGTTGAGGGTTAATTTTGAAAGTTTTTTAATAATATAAGTTGTTTTAGTAAAAAGCAAAGTTGATTCGTATGACAAAGTAGGAAAAATGTGGCACTCCGCTTCTACAGAGGCGCGGAAAACATTTTAAGTTTTTTTTTTTTTTCAATTTAATGTCGAGCTGACACGTGTGTGTTTAATGGTCCGCTTTTATTTAAGCGCGGACAATAAGGCTACTTTAGAAATATGAAATAAAATAGAGTCTCTGCAAGACAAATTATCCCTAAAAAGATCTCTGTGCTAAATAACTCTTAATTATACCCTTTTGACTTTGTATACAGTATATACTAACCAAAATAGTTGCACACTTTCGGAAAGAAGATGGTCGGCTAATATTTGATCTACTAGTACTTACATATGCCACGTGTCAGAAGTTGTCGCAGTAACAGTGTTTGATATGGTGTCACCTTCGAAGGTGGAAGTGATAAAAGATGCCGTAAAACAAGTTATGGAAGAGGTGGGGCCCAGTAGTCACAAAACATCATCCTGTGATGAAAAACAACACGACCATGGTTTGCTTTCTAGATTGTTGTCTCAGGTATCTTTCATTTCTTTATGGAACTTTGAAATAGTTTGTTTCAGCTTATATACACGAGGTCACGAGTTATGGCTTGTTTGGTTTTGGGCTTATGTTTTTCAGCTCACTTTTTGTAAGGTGAAAACTTTCGAAATAATTAAGCCATAAAAAGAGAGCTTATTGAACTTATGCCCAAAACCAAATAGGCGACAAGCCAGTAATGTAAGCCGAAGCAAACACCCTGATTTATATATGGTTTTGAGTTTAAGCTTATTTTTGGTGGCTTATTTTGAAACTCAGATACTAAACTTATATAAGCGGAAACGTTTCAAAATAAGCCACAAAAAGTGAGTTTATGAAACATAAGCCTAAAACCAAATAAGCGATTAGCCGGCTATATAAGCCGATACAAACACCCCTTAGTTACCACCCGGTCTCTAGAATCTAGACTATTATGTTATACTGTAGTATACTCCGTAGAATAATCATACCGGCCAGGTAAAAGAATGGAATGTTGATCGAAGGTGTACTAGTGATAATGTAATACAGTAAGTTGAGGTTTCGCCAAACACTGGTATACGGAGAACTCGGGAGAAGGATCCATAGCATAGACGGAACTTGAGTGAATTTATTAGGACGGCCGAGTGCTATAGTTAACTTGTTAAGGTCAAAGTTGTATTTCCTCTTAGGTAAATATAAATAAAACCTCAAATTTTTGGGAGGGTCTTGGCCCTCCTGGGTCTCTAATAAGGTCCATTTCCTTAGTCACGCTACCCAACCCGGAAAGTCTAGTCTTTTTGGCTCGGATGTACACGGCCTAACTGATATTTCTGTGGCTGTTTATGAACTTTTTCCTGGTCATCTAGGAATTTTCAACCAGTGAGGTTTGAGTTATCTAGTCATGATCTCTTTTGAGATTTCAGGACACATTTTCCAATGTAACATATCGAAAAGATTACCTGTTTTGTGTGTTGCAAGTTGCGACTTATGATAGTCTGATAGATATATGCTCACAAGTATAGAACATTCGATGCTTGAGTAGTAATAATCGAATTGTTTAAGCAGAAATCACATCTCACTAATAATTAATCAAATAAGTGTATTTAGAGCTGTAATCGAGTCAAGCCAATGGCTTGAGCTCGACTCGATAGCTCAACGAGTTTTAAGCTTGAGAAGTAGCCAATAGCTCGATGAGTTGTTACTTGTTATCCTATGTATGACCCGAATGAATAGTTGTAGCTACTTCTACAACTTTGATTGTACATAACAATTTTCATCTCTATTAGCTGGTATGAAGTTCATGATTTTCATCTCTAGGAAACGTGGTAATCAAATGATTGTTTTCTCACAAGCATATTAAATTTTAATATTTGGTACGTCCAAAAACACAGTTGGAAAAGTTGGAAAGTGAACCCGAGGAACTACCTTCCCATGCAGTCTTCATATCGGCTCACCTTTTGTAGCTTATTTTGAAACTTTATAACTTCATTATGACATGATAAACTTGTATAAGGAGAAATGTTTCAAAGTAAGCTACAAAAAGCGATCTTATTAAAGATAAGAAACAAATAAGACATAAGCCGTCTATGCAAGCCGAAACAAACAGCCCTATCATATTCAAGCTATGAGGTGTTTGGATCAGAACTTTATAGGCTTAACAGCTTATTGAAATTTGGAAAAGCCAATGACCTCACTTTTTGGGCATATGATAGGTCAAGGCCATGGCTTAGCCATGAGCTTATATTTATCTGCTCATAAGCTAAAAAAAGTAAGCTTATCGGGTTTTCCAAATTTTACTAAGCCATTAAGGCTATAAAGTAGCTAATTCAAACACCTTAACACCTAGCCTCTAGAGTCTAGACTATTACTATATGCTGTATAATAGAATAATCATACCGAGTACCAGAATGGAATGTTGTTTAAACTTTAAAGGGTTATAGTGTACTAGTGATAATGTAATATTGTACTAAGTTGTTTGAGGTTTTGCCAAACACGGGTATACAGAGAAGGATCCATAGTCAGGCTACCCGACCCGGAAAGTCAAGTCTGTTTGGGTATGACGTACACAGTCTAACTGATGTTTCCATGGCCGGTTCTGGACTTTTTCTGGTCACCACACCAAGCGAGGTCTGATTCATGGTCTCTTTTGAGATTTCAGGACACCTTAAAACATTTGTCTACGTCTTTTAACATATCTAAAAGATTACTTGTTTTGTGTGTTCCAAGTTGTGACATGTATGAGAGTTACAAACATAGAATATTAGATGTTTGAGTATTTGACAAATTGTATTACAGTAGTAATTATCGAATTGTATAACCATAAAATCACTTCTTGCTGATAAATTAATCAAATTAATAAGTGTATGTTAGAGCTGTAATTGAGTTAAGCCGAGCTCAACTCGAAAATTATATGATAGGCTTAAGCTCGTATATGACCCAAATTAATAGTGATAGCTACTTCTATTCATCTCTTGGAAACATGGTAATCAAATGATTGTTTACTCACAAGCATCTTACATTTAATATTCTTTTCGTCTAAAAAAATAACAGTTGGAGAAGTTGGAATGTGAACCAGAGGAACTACCTTCCCCTGCAGTCTCCATGTCGGAATCCACAATCAACGATGAGTTAACAACAATGACCAACAACAACAATGTTTCAAGATTGCAAGAAGACGAAAACGAAGATAAAGAAGATAAGATCGTGAAAGAGCTTAAGAAACTGAATAGACAGAGTTTTATAACAAACTGTCTTCTTTCGGCCATAATAGTCCTGACCGTCACTTGGCAGATATCCCAAGTCTCCATCATACTGAAAGTCAAAGACGGAGTGACTCACCCATTTCGTTCTGTTGGTTGCTTGTTTATGGGTATGATCAAACGTCCTAAACCAAATGGTAACAATGAAGATACAGATTCATCGACTACAGGTAACCGCATCGAATCTTCGCCGGTTCATAGTCTTAGAATTCCTGAGTTCCAACGTGTTGAGTTGCCCAAAATCGACTTTGGCTTTATTTAGAAGCCTCAATAGTATAATGGATTGCATCAAGGACAAGAACGATTTTGCTTGATCCCGTTTGCGATGTTCTGGATATTGTAGATAATTGATATGTTAAGTATCAATTTAACTTGGTTTTCTACGAAATGTTTAGTACAGATTGCATTTTGTTACACTAGTGGTCATCTCATGTTCGATTTTGTTTGCAACCTGCTGGTTTTGTTATGACATGGACATATGTTATAGTTCGTGTACAACAAAACTCGATCCAATGGTTCGTTCATGTGCGACTCAAAAGATACTATTAGTCTGAAGTGTTAACAAAACATAATTAGAGCAATGAAACTGTTAAATATTCAACCCAGCTCTAAACATGTACCATAATGCAGCGAATTTAAACAAATCGAGATATGGTAGAACTAAATTACATGCCAAAACTTTTGAACTCTCTAGGCTAAGGCTTCCCCTAAACTTTTGAACACTAGCTATTTTCTGACACCTTCGAAGGTAGAGGTGATAAAACATGCCGATAACAGTGCATCGATTAATCATAACAGTATATAGATGAGCCTGAAGGTCTGTGTGCTGTTTGTCTAAATACAATCTCGTTACTAATTACTAAATTATCTAGATCCTTATCGAGCCACACAATACATGCATAATCTTCAACTTTTGGTGATTCAAGCGAAGATGCGACCATTACATTTACCTTATTTTCTTTCAATTTGTTAGGTCACACTTTAGCTCGAATAAATGAAAAAGTTAGACGGATTTGATCATTCACAAAGCTATAAGATGAGAATACTCTTAGTCTAACAAACCAAAGTTCATTTGCGCCCACAAATTTATATGCCCATTGTCCATGGCCCAATCTAGGGTATGGTTTTTTGTAATTGGCCTATAAAACATTGTTATAATACTTACCAGCATACACCATTTCTTAGATCTTCATTCTAGTCAAATATTTACAGAAAAGGTGTATATTTTACATTGGTTTGGATAGTAACGTTTTCTGTACTTTTGTGATGAAGGTTGCCAAAAAGACGAGTCTTATTTGGGGCTACACACAAATAGGTTTATATTTTGGAAGCTTTGAGTGTTTTTTTTTTTTTTTTTTTTTTTTTTTATAGTAATCGTGATTTCCGACTCATTGGCCGACTAATCCACGGGCTTTGAGTTACTTTCAAAGCAACATGAACCACAAATTAAACTTCAGTGACATATATCGAGTGACATAAAGAATACAACTAGAGCTCTCGAGCAGCCGTCCGGCTAAGAAGATAGATTATCACACTATATTGGATTATAAAAATATCAGAACTCAGAGGGCCTAGCTTCTCTTGACATCAAAATATTGGTTATTACCCTTCTTTTTCTTTTCTTTTCAATTGTTTTGTTAAAACAACTAGTATTAGTATTAGGAATAGGGTTGCTATCGGGTTCAGGTTTTAGTTGCCACACGCTTAATTCTTCTTCCTTAAACAATCAGATTTTGTAATTACTTGTCTTGAAGAACCAAACTATAACTTACATCCTGTAACGACCAAACATATCTTGAAAATATCCCTACTGTGTAAACTTACAATCTATCTATGTTGCACGGAGACGGATACGGAAACGGGGACAGGGACGGGGACGAGTACGGGGACGATTACTTAGAAACGCCAATGTCCGAAAATCCATAAAACGGGTACAGCTGGAAACGTTTTTGTATCATCAACGATGCTAAACAACATTTAACCACTATTAGAGTCAGGGTGTTCAGGGACTTATGGGTGTACACTCCGTACCTATTGACCCATTCACCAGTATGAACTGAACCCACAATTGAACTATATTTCTAACAATCCTCCCCAATATAGAACAATTCCTTTTGCATGAAAATTAACATTAACAAAACCAGTGCATAAATGAAAATATCCTAAGGATTGATTTTCCATCTTAGTACAATACTTTAAATATTCGAGAATCAGAGTGTTCTAAGAATTGAACCCTTCAACTATTTTGAATAACTGAAGATAAAATACACACAAGTTTTCAAATACATAACAACTCTTGACACTAGTATCCATGTGTCCATATCCAAATTCATAAATGTTGTAAGAACCAAAGTCCATGCTCTCTGAGGCGGCGAAACCTCAACATTTACATAGGTGGTTCCTCTTTAGTTCATGCTCCTGCTTAAGCATTTTTTCAAAGACATTAACTATTGAGAAGTTTATAACTTCATCCTCTTGAGCAGGCACAAGCACATCCTTGGGATGATTTTAGAACATGTGATTTACTCCCCTGAATGTTCAGCTTTCCACATTGAACTCAACTCCCAAGTTTCCTCGGGAGCGAGTTGGGTGTCCTAGCATTCAGTGACTAAGTTGGACTTTAAACCCATCCCTTTAGCAGACTTTATAGCTAAGTCTCTAGCCAATCCCTTCGTCAAGTGATCAGCTAATTTTTTTTAGACCTCACAAACTCTATAGAAATCACCCCATTCATGATTAACTCACGAATCATGCTATGTTTGACACATAAGTGTCTAGACTTACCATTGTACTGGCTATAAGCCTAAGCCAATGTAGCTGCACTATCACAACTGATAGATATGGGTTCCATAGGTTTGACCCATAATGGAATCTCAAAAAGCAAGTTTCTCAACCATTCAACTTCTTTACCAACAGCTGCTAGAGCCACAAAATCATATTCTATTGTTGAACCAATAATGCAAGCTTGCTTCTTGGATGCCCAAGAAATTACACCACCACCAAGAAGGAATACGCAGCCACTTGTGAATGAATTATCCCCAGTGTTGCTCATCCAACTTGCATCAATGTAACCTTCCAACACTGAAGGATATCTAATATAGGAAAGACTATAATCTATAGTTCCTTTCAAATACTTCAGTACCCTCTGAATAGCTGGCCAATGCTGAGTACTAGGATTACTAATGTACCTACTCAGTTTACCCACTACAAATGCTATGTCAGGCCTAGTACTAGTCATGGCATACATCAAGCAGCCAATCACCCTAGAAAACTCAAGCTGGGAGACAGTCTGACCATTGTTAGGCATTAGTTTCTAACTTGTCTCCATAGGTGTACTCACTAGAGTATAATCAAAGTGATTGAATTTCTTTAGGACCTTCTCAATATAATGAGACTGAGACATTACCATACTATCACTTTCATGTTTAATCCTTATGCCAAGGATAACATCAGCCTCCCCATCTCTTTCATGAAGAACTTAGATGACAAAAATTCCTTTGTCAAGTCAACCTGAACTTGGTCAGTACCAAAGATTAACATGTCATCAATATATAGGCAAATGATGACTCCTTTACCAGATTCATCAAATTTGCTATATACACATTCGTCAACTTGGTTAAGCAAATAACTATTAGACAAAACCACTTCACCAAATTTTTGATGCCATTGCTTAGGTGCCTGCTTCAGTCCATATAAGGACTTAATCAGTTTACACACCTTAGCTTCATGACTAGGCATGATGAAACCTTGAGGTTGGTTCATATAAACCTCCTCATCTAAATCACCATTCAAGAATGTTGTCTTTACATCCATCTGATGAATAATCAAATTGTGAATTCATGCCAAGGCTATCAATATTCTTATGGTACTGATACGTGCTACTGGAGGTAACATAAGTATCAAAATAGTATATCCCTGAATTTTGTCTAAAGCCTTGAATGACTAGCCTTGCCTTGAACTGTTCAACAGCTCCATCTACCTTCATTTTTCTTTTAAAAATCCGTTTGCAGCCTAGTGGATTGGAACCTAGAGGTAGATCAACCAACACCCAAGTGTTGTTGCCATGATGGAATCCATCTCATCATTTATTGCTTCTTACATCCTGGGACTTCATTGCTTCATCAAATGTTTTGGATCATCCTCAACATTAAAGCAATAGTAGTATTGGTCAGAGACCTTATTCCTTGTTCCTTCAAGTAGGTATAGTTGAAACTCAGGCCCAAAATTCCTTGGAGTCCTATGCCTTGTGCTTCTTCTAAGCTCAGGATCAAGTTGCTGAACCACAACCTCATCAGTGACCCTTTCAGGTTCCACTGAAGCACCAATGTCCTCAGCTTCAGTAGGCGTCCTAAGGCTTGGTCTAGGGACTGATGAGAATCTAGTCTCATCAAAGTTAGCATCACTTGATTCAATGATTGAGTTTATTAAAACTGAATCATTAGGTTCAATAACAAAAAACCTATAAGCTTTGGAATGCTCAACATATCCAACAAAAATGCATTTAATGCCTCTTTCACCCAAGGTTTTCACCTTTGGATAAGGGAATCTTACAACAGCCCTACAACCTCAAACCTTGAGATAGTTCAAGTTTGGTTTCCTTTTAGTCCAGAGTTCATAAGGGGTAATCTTGTTCCTTTTATTGGGAATCCTATTTAATAAATACCAAGCTGTTAACATAACTTCTCCCCAAAACCCTTGACTCAGTCCTGAATGAGACAACATGGAAGTAACCATCTCTTTTAGTACTCTATTTTTCCTTTCTGATATATCATTTTGTTGTGGGGTATAGGGGCAGTCGTTTCATGGATATTCCAACAGATTGAAAGTACAAAGTATCCATGTACTCACCTCCCTTATAAGTCCTAAATCTTTTGATTTGGACCCGTTGTTGTAATTCAACTTCAGTTTTAAATACTTTAAATTTATCCAATGCTTCATTCTTAGCATGAAACAAATAAACATAGCAGAACCTTGAAGCATCATCAATAAATGTTACCAAGTATTTCTTATTCCCTAATGAGGGAGTAGAATGCAAATCACATAGATCACTATGGATTAGCTCCAAAACTTTAGTTTCACGTTTTACATCCTGAAATGGTTTCTTAGTAATTTTGTTTTGCATGCAAGTCTGACACTTTTCAGTGTCCATGTTAAATCCTGGGATTAACCCATCCTTAGACATATCTTGCATCCTCTTAAAGTGTACATGACCCAACCTAGCATGCCATAGTGAAGAATCCTTTAGTTACTGGTGGTCATGAAGGCTGAACAAATATTTGCAATACCAGTACTAACTGAGTTACATTTGATTGCTCAAATAACCAAAACCAATAAACACACCATCTTTGGATAAAACAAATTTATTAGATTCAATCACTTGTTTATAACCACAATTATTCAAAACACTACTAGAAACCAAATTCTTCCTAATATTAGGAACATGCAAAACATTAAACAAGGAAACAATCTTTCCAGAACTAAACTTAAGATCTATATAACCACGTCCATTCACTAGGGTTGTTGACTCATTTCCTATGTGAAGAATAGATCCATCATTTAGTGAATCATAAGTCTTAAACCAGCATCTATCTTTACACACATGAACTGTTTCTCTAGAGTCAATCCACCACGCCACATCATCATCCTACACAAAATAAGCTTCAGATACATATGTAACATAATAAATCTGGAAAGATTCATTAAACATATTCTGACCTTTCAGTGTGTTGTTAGAACCAATCACTGAACCATTTGTGCCTGATCCACTAGCCATTTGTGCCTGATCCACTAACTTTGCTGCTAGTACCGACACCTTTGCAATCCTTTTTCAAGTTTCCAAGTTTCCCACACTTCCAACAAGTCACTGGTGACTTCTTGTTAGGGTTTGCTTTGGTGGTATCCTGATGTTTACATTTGCCCTTATTGTCATTGTACCTGGAGGAGTTTTTATGCTCCACCATATTGACAACTGATGAACCATCAACATTGTTGCTCTTTGGCTTGTCACTATCTAATGCGCACATGACTGCCCAAATCAACAAGAGTTAACTCCTCCTTCTTATGCTTCAAGGTGTGCTTGAAATCTCTCCAAAAAGGAGGTAGTTTGTCAATGACACAAGACACCTGAATGCTCCCATCCATGTTCATTTTATGTTGTGTAAATATACCAAATATTCCAAGAAGTTCATTGTATTGTTCCATGAGTGGTCTTGAATCAATCATTTTGTAATTTGTAAAATCACTCACAAGGAACTTCTTACTTGATGCATCCTCAACCATATGGCTTCCAAGGAATCCCATAGTTCTTTACCAGATTTAAATTTTTGGTAAATATCAAATAAGGAATGAGACATACCATTGAGAATAATACCACGACCCACAAAGTCATCATTCTCCCATTTGTGCCTTTTCCTCATCTCCTCTAGAGTAGCATCATCACCACCATCAGGAATGGGACTAGTCAGAACATACACCACGCTCATGGTAGAAAGAAGAAAGTGCATCTTCTTTTGCCATCTCCTGAAATCAACCCCTTCAAACTTGTCCAGTTTGGAGAAGTTAGCCACCATATGCTTCATTGCATCCGCTGATAGGTGTGAAAACACCCATCCTTTTACCACTTAACTACACTAATAACCAAGCCAAAACGTGTATTTTATGTCATAAATGTCGGAATTATGCGTGGTTTGTGTTTTTGTTGTGATTTAGGACGAAAACGTTAAAAGGGAAGAAAACACGGGATTACACGGGCTTTTATCGAAGAAAAAGACAAAAGACGAAGTCAAGAAATCAATATTGCAAAAAGAACGGAAGTCTAAGGCTTATTCTGAAGATTTATCGAAGAAAAAGTCCAAAGACGGAAGTTTAATAAAAGCCGAAGAACTCAAGTCTAAATTAATGAAGAAATTACAAGACGAGTTTATTAATCCCGAGACAAAAGTCGAAGAATTAAGAAGACGGGGACTAAACGAGAAATAAAGAAAGAAGAAAGAGAGGAAACTTCCACTAAGCATCTCCTCCTCCACTATAAATAGGATCATTAAGATTTCATTTGCTTTTGTTAGCTAATTTTGACAAGATTAGTTCTCCACCATTTACATTACTTGCACATTTATTTCATTGTCATTTTCTTAATTGTCTTGCACTTTAATTCCTTTAATTATCAAGTAAGTTTCCTTTTTATGTTTATTGAATCTTTACTTTTCTTGTTAATCTCCTATCTACCCTTCTTGTTTTGATCTAATCTTCATGTTCATGTTTATGTTTATGTTCTTTAATTTTTATTGATTTGATTAAGTGGGTTTTGATTATTTTGGTTATAATTGTTAGTTTTATTGATTTGGTTTGATTGGTATTTGTTAGTTGATCATTAGTGGTTGTTTTGGTTTAATCTTTAGATTGATTTGGTTAGGTTTTGATTAAATTCGTAGCTTTTATCTCCTTCCTTGTTCTTCGCATAGTTTGTTTTACCTAGATTCCGAACCGACAGTTCCCTTTCATTTTATTCCGGATCAGTTTGGTATTCCGGATCAACAGTTTATTCCGGATCAGTGTAGTTATTCCGAATCAACCGTTTATTCCGGATAAAGCTTTCATTCCGAATGAGACTTTATTCCGGATGAACATATATTCCGAACGAAGACATTATTCCGGATGAGCACTTTTCCTTGATTATTCCGAACCAGCACCTGTTATTCCGGATCAACGTTTATTCCGAGTGAAGCCAAACTTTCCGGATGAACCAAACATTCCGGATGAAGGTATATTCCGAGTGAAGCATTTATTCCGGATAAAGCTATTATTCCGAACGAGGGTTTATTCCGGATGAATACAACATTCCGGATGAACTCCTTATTCCGAACCAACTAGGATATTCCGAATGAAGGTTTTGTTTAATTATTCCGGATGAGTTTTGTTATTCCGGATGAACAAGTTATTCCGGATGAAGGTGATATTCCGAATGAGCTGTTTTTAGTTTATTTTAAGTTTGAATTCTTAAGCTTTTCATTTTCCCGCCTTTTTACTTAGTCGCACTTTTAGTTTATTTGCCTTAGATTTATTTTAAGCTTGCCTTTAGTTTAAGTTTAAGTTTGCCTTTAGGATAGTTTTAAGTTCGCGTTATTTATTTCTCGCCACGCTTTAATTTCTCGCCATTTATTTTCAATTAGTTTAGATTTAATTTACCGCCATTTACTTTAAAGTTTTTGCGTATTTATTTTACAACAACGACAATTATTTTTCTTAACCAAATACAATTGAGTCACACTTTAAACCAGTAATCAATTCGATTAGACTACTTCAACGAATTTAATTTTTATACTGGCCAAAAAGTTAGTTATTAAATGGCGCCGCTGCCGGCTCTTTTTGTTAAGATTAACGGTTTTCTGTGAAAGACACGTTGCTTTTTGGGATCCGTTCATTCGTGAGCGTTATTTTTCTTGCTCAAAATTTTTTAAAAAATCCATAAAAATAAAAAATTTCCAAAAATCCATAAAAATTAAAATTTTTCAAAAATCCATAAAAATTAAAAAATTTCAAAAATCCAAAAAGATTTTATTTTTATAGTGTATATATATTGTCTATTGCTTTGGTATCTTTTTCTTTTGCTTTTGCAGGTGTATGTGTACTAGATCTTCAATATATCCAGAGCCCGAGACTCGTGAAGATTTAGCTACGGTAGGTGTGAACAACAACAATAATCCACCGCACCTCAACAATAACAACAACAATGTTCTTCCACAGCCCGATCTTCGGACAATGGAGGAGCTTTGTCAACCCACAATGTTTGGACGAGGAGGACCGATTGCGCCGATGCAAATCACGGCTCTGGAGTTTTCGTTGAAGCATCACATGATCCAACAAGTGCAAACTAATCCATTCCACGGATTGCCGGATGATGATGCCAACAAGCACCTCGACAAATTCATTACTGTTACTCAAAGAATGAAGTTGCCCGGTGCTACTATGGATGTTCTTCGCCTTCAACTCTTTCCACATACTTTATCCCACCACGCCGAAAAATGGTTTGATCGTCTCCCGAAGAATTCCATTCATACTTGGGACGACATGACTCAACGATTTTTGTCGCGCTACTTTCCACCATCCATGGTCACGAGCCTTCGAAATCAAATCAGCGGTTTCATGCAAGAACCCGATGAATCTCTCTTTGATGCTTGGGAAAGATATAATGTTTTGATCGATCGATGTCCAAACCACAACATGCTCCCCGTTACCTTAATTGATACTTTCTACAACGGTTTGACTTTTTGTGATCGTGATACGATTAATGCAGCCGCCGGTGGCACATTTATGAAAAGAAGACCCGAGGAGTGTAGAGAGCTTATTGAGAACATGACTACTCATCACAAAAATTGGGATTCCTCCGCTTCTTCAAGGAACAACCTGAGAGTCAATGTTTCTTCTACTTCAGCAAACCCTGACATGACCGAATTCACCCGCATGATGGCCGAAATGAACAAAAATATCTTGCTCACCGCTTCAAACCAACAACAACAAGTTAAAGCGGTAGCCATTCCTTGTGAGACATGCGGCGGTCCTCACTCATACACTGATTGTCCTTCTACTCAAGGCAATCCGGAAAACGTGTATGCGGCTTATGGTAACTATTCACCGGAAAATTACCAAGCCCGACCTCAAGGGGATCGAAATTTGCTAAGTTACCGGTCCAACAACTATCTTTCACCCGATTTTTCTCCTCAAAACCACAATACCAACAACAACTACACTAGAAACAACCAAATCCCACCTAGAGCTTCTAATCCTTATCACCCACCCGCTCAACGAGCCCCACCCATTAATCAAGATGTTGAAGCCTTAATGAGAACCCAATGAGAGCAAATCAAGAATCTACAAAGCCAAATTATCAATTTGAAAGGGTATATCACTAAGCAAGGTAATGACATTAGATCCGAGCTTCGACATGATATTCAATCCTCCTTCAGCACTCAAACGAATGATTTGAAGAATATGCTGGCTAGTTTCTTACCAACCACTCAACCCTCTACTTCGAGCTCTCTACCTTCAAACACCGTCACCAACCCGAGAGCGAATGTGAGTGCTATTACTACCCGTAGTGGAGCAACTTTAGTAGGACCATCTATCCCACCCCCAGTTACTCCATCTACACCTCCTCCACCACCATCTATCCCTACTACTCCCACACCTAGTATTAGTACACCATTACCGTCTCCGCCTCATCATGAAGAAGTACCCAAGAAGAATCCTCCAACCCCACCTTCCACCTTTAACCCTTCAACATCTCAACCTTCATCTTCTAGACCTCCACCACCCAACCCAAGCATTCCTTACCCTTCTCGACTCAACAAGGCTTGAATTTTGACTAAGAATGACGTTCGAGTCTCTAACTTTTTGGAAAAGATTGCCGGAATGACCGTCACCTTTACCCTTGTTGAAGCTCTTGCCCAAATGCCACAATTTGTCAAGATGTTTAAGGAATTTCTTAGTAAGAAAGAGAAGATGGTCGAGTTTGTTAATAATCGCTTAAATGAAAATTGCTCTGCAATCCTTCTTAAAGAACTTCCGAAAAAACTAGGAGATCCTGGTCGTTTTGTGCTACCTTGTACTTTTAACCAAACCGACAAATTTACTGCCTTAGCCAATCTCGGGGCAAGTATAAATTTGATGCCTTTCAGCGTTTGTAAAAAGTTATCATTGCCCGACCTTACACCCACCAAGATGACTCTTGATCTAGCCAATCGCACTCTCGCTTACCCCGTTGGTATTGCCGAAGATGTGTTCATTAAAGTTGGCACATTCACTTTTTCGGTCGACTTTGTCGTTGTTGATTATGAAATGGACCCTCGTATTCTGTTAATACTTGGACGCCCATTTTTGAGAACCGGTCGAGCTTTAATAGATGTGGATAAATGTGAACTCATCTTAAGAGTCGGGGATGATGCACAAGTTTTTGAAATGGGGAAGCTTAAAAGCAAATCCTATGGAAGAGAATCGGCGAATATGATTAATGTGCTCGATGATTTTGTCGTCTATAACAATCCTCTATTCGATTCTTGCAATGATAATCCACTGTTTCAAGATGATGTGGATGATTCTCTCTCCAATTCTGATCCCCCACCAATTTATGATTCTCCACCGATCTATGATGCTTATGATGATGATTCTAGCTCCGATGGGGATGATTATGATGATTTTACTTCCGAGTATCCCGACATGCCCACTTATGATGATTTTGATGAGGCCGATACTCTTTCGAGTGATTCTTCACATGATGAAGATCCTCCGCCATCCATGCTTGATCCTACTTTGGATGACTACTCATTTGAGGAAGACTTTTCTACTTTTCTCAATACATACTTCCCTCATGAGAGTGATGCACCTCCTTTGGACTTTGATGATTATGGTCTTCATTCTTCTACGGATTTGAAGAAAATTCTTTCAAAGGAGCCGACACCGGACGACACCAACATCCGCAGCACGTATGTTTTGACACCTCTTTGTCCACCTTCTGAGTACGAGGTTGTGCATTTTCTTAGCGGATGTTCTTCAAATTCTGCTAAGCCTGAGTGCTATTTTCCCCTAAAAGAAAAGGTGTTCGACGCCGGTATTGGAATTTTTAAGCCATCTCAGTATCCGTCTGATGAAATAAAAGGAAAAATCTTTAGAAACCATGGAGATATGCTTGCACCTCTTCACCCATGCTACCACCGTGCTCCATCTTTGCTTAAGGGAACCTTGCCTACTCTTCTTTGGCTTGCCTTATTCGCCTTAAGCTTGTGCTATTTGATGGACGAAAACTATGTATTTTTGATCCCGGTGGATGTGTTTCAAGCTTATTCCTATGCTAATCAAGGTCGAGTCAGGCTCACGACTCGGTGAACAAAAATCAAGCGCTTCTTGGGAGGCAACCCAAGTATCTATCTTTTAGCTATCTTTATCCTAAGTGTAGGGGAGACCCGTTGGTGTTTGCTATTTCCTCTCTTCTCACATTCAGGGATTCGAGCTTTCAAAGATCAACTCTTGATGATTTTTGACGACCCGTGATTCCATTTTTCCGTCTTCCCGGTTCTATCCTAAACTCTTTTCGATTCACTATTTTATATTTCTCAATATTAAAATAGGAATCTCTTTAGTTGTCTCTTCCTTATCAAGATTTAATCAACGTGCACAATGTCCTAAGCGTAGGGGAGTTTACTCCCACATGCTTAAACATTGAGGACAATGTTTATATCAAGTGTAGGGGGGACTTCTATCGAAGTTAAGTGGCCTTTTCCTTGTATTTGTCCTCATTTTAACCGGAAAATTGATTTTTCGACATTTTTTCAAAATTTTTGATCCATTTTGGCCTAGTAGTTTTACCTTTGTATAGTTATTTTCTTTCTTTGTTAGAATAAATTTTAATAAAGTGGTTTTAATTTTCAATGTTGTGAATCTTTTGACTCAACCCGAGTTTACTTATCTAAGTTTACTCTAGCTAGTATCCTTAACGTGTTTAAGTCAAGTTTTGCTAAGCTTTTATATAGGGAACTTTAAAACGTGAAAGTCTTAACTCTCACGGGTTAAGAACAAGAACTTTTCGCAAGTTCCTATAATATATCCTAGAGAGTCGTTTATCAAGGGAACTTTAAAATGCGATTTCTAAACTTGAAAAAGTCTAAGAATTTGCAAGATCCTATAGATGACTCGAAAACCCAAAACTTTGATTTAATAGGCTAAGCATCCACGAGTCTCATTCCTTGAGATTTTAGATTGTGGAGAACGAGAGATGATAGAGTCAATTATAAGTTTGGTATTCTTTCGTGAAGTTATGTGAGTTAATTATAAGCCTATTCTCCCCTTGCTAATAAATTTATCTGCAATAAATAAGGTTGTACGATTTGAAAAGTTACTTAGCTTCTAGCCCAAGATCGTTTAAAATTTGCTCGGTATTGATTATAGTTCATAACCAAGTGATACGAATGATTTTGCTAGGTTTAATTAAGTTCTCGGTATCTTCTCGAATTGATTTCCGGTTCAAAGTGTGACTCAGTCGTTCTTGGTAACGAAAAATGAAGTTGGATATCTATTCTATTTGAAAAGGTAAATGTGAAGCGAAATAAAAATAAACAAAGACAAATAATAAAGGAACAATGCAAATAATAAAACGAAAAGTAAAGCAAAACAATAAATAAAAATAAAACTAATTGACGAAATTAATTAAAGACTGAAAAATAAAATAAGACAAACTTAAACTCAAACTAAAAGGAAGACAAGTAAAAGTGCGACTAAGGAAAAAGGCGGGAAAAATAAAACTTAAAACTAAATGTATAAAATCACAAAAGCTGAAAACACTCATTCGGAATAAGTCCTTCATTCGGAATAAACAAGTTCATCCGGAATAAATCTCTCATTCGGAATAAAACAGCTTCATCCGGAATAAGTCATTTATCCGGAATATTGTGTTCATCCGGAATATCCCCCCTCATTCGGAATAAGTGCTCATCCGGAATAAAGGGTTCATCCGGAATAATCACTCATGCGGAATAAATGCTTCGTTCGGAATATATTGCTTGATCCGGAATGTTGGTTCATCCGGAATATAACTAGCTCATTCGGAATGTAGGACTCATCCGGAATATTTAAGCTAAAGCCTTCATTCGGAATAAAATCAAAGTAAAATGCTCATTCGGAATAAAAAGTGAGAAATGCTCATTCGGAATAAAAAATAAGAAAGCTTCATTCGGAATATAAACTCATCCGGAATAATCCCTTGATGCGGAATATTCACTGATCCGGAATATTGCTTAAAATCCCTTCATTCGGAATAAAAGAAAGAAAAGGTTGGTTCGGAATAAATGAACTGATTCGAAATCTGGGGAAAGTTAACAGTAGCGAAGAACAAGGAAGGTAAAAGCCACGAATTTAAACAAAATCAATCAAAATCAACCAAAAGATTAAACCAAAACAACCACAAATGATCTAATAACAATAACCAAACAATCCAAATCAATAAAACTAACAATCATAACCAAAATAATCAAAACCCACTTAATCTAATTAATAAAAATCAAAGAACAAAAACATAAAAATAAGATTAAATCAATCACAAGAAAGGAAGATGAGAGATTAACAATAAAGATAAAGATTCAACAATCATAAAAGTAACTTACTTGAATTTAAAGGAATTAAAGGTGCAAGACAATGTATTTAAATTGACATGAAAATTAAAGGTGCAAAATTTAAAGATGGAAGAGCATAGTTTGTCAAACTAGCCAACAACCTAAACAAATGACTAATGAGGTGTATTTATAGGGGAGGAGGAGATTAGTGGAAGGAAACTTTCTCCCCTCTTTCTTCTTTCTTTAATTATCTTGTTAAGTCCTTAATCTTCCAAATTCTTCGACTTCGGCACGCAACTATATACAATTTTAGGATTAACGATGCAATACTCAGTTCGTCAAAACTTTGTCATCATGTTTAAAATAATAATATTTTCATGCTTAATTCTTGAATAAGAATCAAAATGAATTTACAGAGATGTTCTTTGTTATGAAAACAATTAAATTTTCCAAGGTGTTTCATAAACAACTTCATTTCGATAAGAATTACTTATAAGTCTCACTTTAAATAACCCATATGGTGATGAAAATTCAATTTTTCTCAAGTGACACTGTTTTTATTTATAAAAACAATGAGTGATCTGCAAAAGAGTGATGAAAAGTTGTTCACCAAGAACTAACTACAATATGATAGGAAATGAGCTTAGCCAATTAATCATGAGGTTCATGACCTCGATGGCGCTCAAAAAGAATAATCCACAACGTAATTCAAATCGAGATGAGTACTTGTTCAATGGTTGCATCACTAATGCTAACATTAGGATGAAGCAATAAAAGATAGATAACATCGATACATGTAGGATTTAGCAATCAAAGGTAGTCTTTTCATTAATCACAAACAAGTCAAAATTATACCGTAACACATTACGTGTCACTATGTCATACAATTCCAAGAACTCATCCTACCAACTGATGTCTCAGTTAAGTTAGGGATTTTTAAAAGGTACTACAATGAATACTAATCTACATGAGTCATTAGGTGTTCCACCTGTCCTGGAAGATCCATCGGTCCCAATTCAGAAGAAGATTTCTTCAATTTATTTCTTGGACACTGGGCATCCTCGTCATTGGACAATGGCCTAGGAACAACCCTTAACACGAACCAACAATCATTTAAAACCTTATAATTCAATCACAGGACTCAACGACTTCCTCTTAACAATCTCGTATCCCATACAAGTTAAATTTGACTTTATTTAAGTTTTCAACCAACTTATACTCAATGCGATATCCTACCTCATTCTCCGATACTTTCAACCTTGTTCTTAGACCTTGAAAGGGCAATAAAAGCTCGATATGAACAACACTTAATTTCCAATCATATAGCTCTTACAACAATATTTATCACACTACAAGAAAATGAAGTTAAAGCAACACTCATAAAGTGTTGTATTATGCCTTTAAAATGTTGCATTAGGCATAATGTGACACTTTTCCAAGTGCTACGTTATGCAACGTCGCCTTAGGTATATACAACACTTATATTGGATTATGCAACACTTTTCGAAAGTGTTGCTCACGTTTAGCAATTGTGATACTCCACCATGCAACACCTTATATACAAAATGCAACATTTTTTACACTCAAGTGCAACACTTATACACATAGACGCAACACTTTTATATTCAATAGTAATGTAACACTTTTAACATTAATGTGCAACACTTTTATATTCAATAACAACACTTTTAACATTAACGTGTAACACTTCTTTCATTTTCAACTAGTTACATGAAACATTTTAATGTATCATATGTAACACTTTTTGGTGTTTTATCATAGTGCAACACTTTTTCTTATGATTTGTAGCACTTTCATGTTGACAGAGATTTTTTATGTTTATAATATAATTTTTCAGCAAATTTTAAATACAAATTGATATTTTCATTCCATAATAAAAATAACTAAATACAAAAAGAAAATATAATATTGTACTCTATCAAAAGTATTCAATGTAAAGTAGCTAAAATAATGATACAAAAGCTATCTAATAAGAATCTCAAGAAATCTTGACATCTTCTATGAAGCCCTCCACGTGCAGTAATCAATGTCACCTACAATACATAAACCACATACCATGATAAAAAAACTATCAAATACAATATAAAAGAACTTATAGATTAAAAAAATATAGATTTAAAAAAGCACCGAATCGCGTGTTAAGTTCTGAACTATGTCAAGTAGCGCACCACTAAGATGTCTTGAAATTTATTTAGGTCATTCTCAAGAATAACTTGTGCCAACTCATGATCGCTCTGTTATTCAAATTAGTGGTTAGGACCTGCACAAGGTAATTGATCAGAGAAGTGAAATGTATATTAATTTTACCTGAAACAATTGGTAATCATATTTGAATTATTCGGCACCTGTACTGGAAAGCGGCTAGATTTATAGCTGAACAATCTGGATTTAACGTAATTTCATTGCTAGTAACTTGATTACAGAATTTTCAAACCTCAGATATTAGCAATTTAAAAATTTGTCGTAGGTAATGTCCCTCTCTACCCAAAAAACCAAGAAAATCAAATGGAGTTTCTTCATCCAGAAATAGAGAAATATACAAAATGATGATTATGATTATAGAGATATGCATTTAATCCTTTGTTTGAGTGCGTATCTGATTGTGTGCTTCTACAGGCTTACAATTAATAACCATGTCCATTCGAGCATAAAAGAAATGTTGATGAACAGGTGCATAGTCCTAGTGCGATGGTAGTGCCATATTTTATAACTTCCCCTGGCTAAAAGGCTCCTAAGCTCAAACTCTAGTTATGTTTGACGTTTAACTTCAT
This sequence comes from Glebionis coronaria, assembly GCA_025667525.1. Lineage (NCBI taxonomy): Eukaryota > Viridiplantae > Streptophyta > Magnoliopsida > Asterales > Asteraceae > Glebionis > Glebionis coronaria. Next base: position 536,601,544 of record CM046881.1, on the reverse strand, counting down.
CTTCAATCTTACCAACCTGCTAAAAACAAGCAACATTTATGATGAATTTTGCTACTGTCTTATGGGAGATCTTAGTGTGCTTGTTAGCCTACCATATTAAAAGCGATAAGTTTTGAGATTAGTTACTGTACCATAATTATTGAACTACATATTAATGTGAGACGGTTGAATTTGTGTTGCTCATCGCACTCGTCATTCCAAAATCTGCATCAATAAAAATAGGTAAATTAACAAAATTATCAACTTTGAGACGAGTCTTAAACAACCTCTATATAAGATAAGCATTTTCTTTCAGCAATCTGATTATCCCAAACATGCCATTTAAGTCTTTACTTTCATCAAAATTTAGAAGTATATTAACCATATCTAACCTTCTCATCCGTTGGCAGTATCTAGAATAGGCACTTTAGTGCTACATCTGCAATTACACTTTGCATACCTATCTATGGATTCCTATGTTATCCGCAAATCTATGAACTTATAATTAAATCAGATCTGACAAAATTGACTCTATTCAGCTTTAGTTATCGAACCATATACAAGTGTACATATAACTTTAGCTCTTGATGCTCTAGTTGAATAATTATTAGTGGTTAAGGTACCATAACAGGATTTCAGAATTACATGTATGGAAAACAAACAACTAATCTAAATTTAAGTAAAGATATCTGCAGCTAAAACATCTGGTCTAGCGGGTTAAACTAGCCTCTTTGATAGTAGTGATTTTACACACCTTTAGGAAAAAGAGCGTAAAAGTGGAAAGTATTAAGTGTCTGTTTAGGAAAACCAAGCACTAATGACCCAAAAGTGGGGATCGTTCTCAAGGAGGCAAGTGCGTTGTGTTAAGAATTTATTAATGGTTTGTGATTATATGTATGAGAAATGAAAAGAAGAAAGGAGATTAGAAGAGAATGACGGTTACGATTATGAATTAAACTAAGACGAATAGTCGCACACGTAAAACAGTAAAAAAGTGAGAAAATTAAAAATTTACCCTAAAAATTCCTAGAAAACTGCAATAAATCCTAAAAATATAATTAGAGTTTACAAAAAATAAAAAATCACTCAAACCTTTTATTTAATTAAATAATTAATTTTTTAATGCTAATTAAAGCCCAAAAAATCAATTTAATTAACAAAAAGCCCAAAATGATATTTTTTCACTTGTAAACCTCTAAAATGACTTAACTAAATTTAAAACTATTTTTGAAAATTTTAAAATGAATTAAAACTATTTAAAAACAATTAAAAACTATTAAAACTTAAAATAATTCTAAAAATTAATCTAATGACACTAGAAATATTCTAAAAATTATAAAATTCCTAACTCAATGTACTTAACCTAAGAAAAATATAAAAAGTGTTAAAATGTGAAAATTGAAATTTAATAATAAAATAATATTAAAAATCCAAAAATTATAACAAATTCTAAAAACTTGCAAACTAGTTTATTTTAACCTAATTAAACAAAAAATGAACTTGAAATACCAAAAATACCCCTATTGGGCCTTAAAATGGGCCAAATACCCAAACATATCCTTAATGGGCTTAGAATTGGGCCCAATAAGAAAAAGTTCTCAGAAATGGCGCAAAAGCTCCAGTCAAGCTTAAAATTTGATTTTAAACACAATTTTCCAAAGGCCCAAAAGCTGAAAATGAGCTTAACCTAGCTTATTTCAAAACAACTTATTCTTAATGGGCTTTTTTGGCCCATTAAGCTATAAGCTGATGCCATAAGCTAAGATTTTATCCACGTCCTTCTCTTGAGCTAATTAAGCTATTTGCAAAAAGAATCTTGAAATAATCTCAAGGAATAAACCTGAAATAAGCCAAAGCCTTCTTCACAAAACGACAAAATAGTCGTTTTTGAGTTCTAGAATATTTCAAGAGCTAATTCAAGTTGCAATAAGTCACAAATGGCTTAACTAAGCTTAATCAACAAAAAGTTTTCCAATAAGCACACTCAATAAGCTGAAATAAGCAAAAAGCTGATTTTGCAAACGACAAAATAATCGTTTTCTAGTTAAAACTTAAAACTAAAAGCTGTAAACTTCCAGAATCACTTATAAGCTCAAAATATTAAGACCTATTAAAAAAAATAAGTTGTTGCACATTGGAATAAGCTAGAATGACTTATTAATAAGCTGAACACCAAATATAACTAGCAGTGGCTAGAAGTAGGGGAAAGGAGTTCCCAGTGCCTTGACTTTTTGACTTTGATTTTAAGAGAGTTTCACTTGGTTTTGTTGGACAATCAAGACACCCTTGTGATAAGTGAATCACAAGGAGTCAATAACAAGCAAACAATCACAAAAACACCTAGCCAATCAGTGAAGTTAATTCAATCTATGCTCAGATATGTTCTAGACAAGGAATAAGCAGGTCTGATGATTATAAGCTACTTTTAAGCTAGTAAAAGCTAACCACAAACCACCAAATGCATACACAAGCTCAATACAACTTAAAGAAACACATATTAACTCTTGTCATGCAATGAATCCAACTTATGAACAAGATCTAAGCAAGAACAGTTACTGATGAACAATGATGAACACAATGTTTGCTGATATACTTGACACCAAATCCAAATTAAAGACCTCAAATCTATCACACAGGTTGAAATAACAATGATTTAAAACTTGTTAGCCCTAGGTTAACATGCAAACTAGGTGTGCACAAGATTTCAGAGCAAAACAACAAGTTTTCAAGATTTTATAGCCAATTGTTTGATTAAGTGATTCAAGGCACAAATTTTGCTTATATCAGAACACAATCACCTCAATAATAGATAACAACTCAAATAACACCACAATACTTGCTCAAAATCATACAAACTTGAACCAACAGTCAATCCCAAACACCCTTTTCACTTTTCAAAATCAATTTTAACAAAGTAAAAGTATTCCCAAGATTGATTTAAGCCCAAATAAGTATCATAACATACAACATATGAATCAAGAACCTCTTTGCAGGCATAAAAACACACTTATACCAGCAGAATCACAAAATCACTAAAAACACGCTTTTTATCAGATTTTTAAGGATTTAAGACAAACCTCATGAATGTACATCCACACTCACGTATGTTTGAGCTTATGTGGCAGCTAAACAACCACAAGCTTCCAACAAGCTGCTAAGATCAACAAGATTAGTAACACACAAATATTATAAAACAGAAAATGAAAATAACCAAGATTTTTCAAGCTTGGTTCCCCACTCCTTGATGCTTTCCAAACTACAAGCCTCACAACACCTTGATAAACTCTTTATCAGGGTGCTATGATCAACCTATAGCCCAAGAAGTTCAAGTGTTTGAACAAGAACTTATAAAAATCAGGTTTTTGGAAAAACTTGCAAACTTTTACACAATCTTTAAAACCAATCTTTGAAACTTCAAATTCACAAACAAATATCAATAACAACAAAATATAAAGGTTGGAACTTGGATTTTGTCACAGCTTTCAAACACTTTTTTCATTTACTTGAAAACAAGGATTTATAGAAACTTGACTAAGGAAAACCAAGAACAAGTTGGTATGTTGTGACCTAATGGATTTATATAGAGCCTTACATGTGCTAAGAACTGATAAAAACATAAAACCCTAATGCTTGAAGTCCCAAAAATGCCCTTGTCGATTTTGAATACATTGAGCTCATGTGAAGGATTCTTGGCTGTTTGTGTGAGTTGGCAAGGGTGAAATAGCATCAAAGGCTCAAAAATAAGCTTAGGTTTGAAGCTAGAAGCTTGGTCGTTGGATGACTGGCATCTTTTGTCATTTTCTCCCAAAGTGTAGCAGGGGAATCATGTGTGGGGCTGTTGGGTGGTGAGGTGTCATGTTTATGAGTTGGGTTGTGTTCATTAGCACCTTAATCACTAATCTGGAAAGTATTAAGGTCTAATTACATGTAATTAGGAAAAACCCAATTGTGTTCATACGTTAAACAATGCATGGTTTAATCTTGACTTGGGTTTAAAAAGGTGTTAACCGCGTAAATTTAAACTTAACTAAATAAGTTTAAACCGGGTTAGTGGGTTGGGGTGATGTGGCAAGGAGGTGAGTTGTGATTGGTTGAAATCTGGTAGTGGGGCACGTGTCACAAGGTGAGAGGTCTAGGTAACTTTAGTTGTCTGCCCATTTTATCCCCTTGCTTCTTCTCTCTTTGTCATTTCAGTTTAAACTCCACAAAAAACAAATTCCTTTGTTAAACAAGTTTCCTTTTTCCCACTTTGGCCACAAATACTTTTCCAAAGTATTTTCATGGGTAATTCTTGCCATTTGTTGATTCTTGAAGGGTTGTTTTGGCATTTTCTTCATAGATAATGGTCTTGACTTGTATGATTGACTTTTTGGAGGACTAATATTAACAAGTCATGATTGTTGAGGGACCATTCTTGCCAATTCTTCAAAGTGGAGGGCCCTTTTTGTAAATTTGACAAACTTTAAGGACCAAACTTGTACTTATGAATAAACAAGGGTTTAAAGTGTCAATTCTTCAATATTGGAGGACCCTTCTTGTATAATCTTCAATTCTTCAAGGGTTTTTCTTGGAAAATCTTCATTAGGCCTTGGTTCATTGTGCGGCTTCGTTTCCCGTGTTCGTTTTTGCATGTTTCTTGTGATCTTTTGTCATTTTATCAATATTCGTACCTAAAATACAAAAGTAACAAACACAAGCATATATTTGGAATTTTTGATGATATTTAATGCATTTAAAGCCCGTTTTCGACGATGAGACTATGTATAAAAGCAGTCTCATCACTCCCCCATACTAAACCATTGCCGTGCCCTCACGCAATGCTAGAATAAAGTACCGTAGCACCTCTAAAATTCATTTTTATTCACTTTTATTGAATGATAAACTAGCTACACTACTACTACTATTACTTCTACTTGCGTTTTAGACATAATGTATGATTTTCATCGCAAAATGGGACGTTTAGGTTCATAGAATAAGAACACGTGAATGCTTCGTTAGAAATAATTTCATCGTCCTCGATTTTCACCCCAATTCCATGCTAAGCGTGTAACGAGATCATTGTCTTTATAAGTTAGTAATGCTAACACTACTCATATGCCCTAATCACGTACTTATCCTCCCATTTTCCTAAGTTGTATCTCTTATATTTTATTTTGTCTTGATTGTTTCACGAGGATACAATGTTTGACTTATGCGATAATAGATATTTAGGTCTAAAAATAGAGTTCTAATGGTGTAACCAAGACCCTCGAATTAATAACCCCTCCTAATAGACAACGATGTCAAAAAATTAAGTCAACTAGAAGGATCGACAAAAACGCTTTTATAACGGTTTTGAATATGAGACTTATTACCAAGACTTTTATATGCCCCCTAACGGAAGGGACTTATTATCATAGGTTTACCTCCATCTTTTATTCAACGTCGCCATGAAGCTCTTATTATGACTTTTGTCTTGCCTTGCCTTTTATTTAACCTCGCCATGAGGTGTTTATTGTGGCCAAAGACGTATATCCTCACGCTAAAAGCGAATTTTGGATCTTTAAAGCTTCAAAGATTAAGGCTTGATTCACTTTCAATTTTGCATAGATTTTTCGGCCTTGTGAGCTTCAAATTATTTACTTGATTTAGGTGAGCACTTGAAATCTTATTATTGGGTGAAGCTTTCGATTATTCGGGTTGCCAATACTTCAAAACCGTGACGCTGGCGATACCTTAATGTCTTCCCAATTTAATTACATGGAAGCTACTAGAAAAGACTAGAAACCAACAATCAAGACTAAACCGCTAAGTCAATATTTATTAAGAAAAAAATATTTACAAGCGAAGGGAGAATAAGCAAACAACGAGAACACATGAGTTTTTGAAAGAATACGAGTACTCTATGTTTAGCATAGTAACTTATAATTAACTCTATCATTTCTCGTCCTCATTTAAGAGACTTAGCCTAATATAAAGTTAAGGAATCGAAACTAAGTCCTCAACACGCACGGTCGAGTCAAAAATTACTCTTATTCTCGCCATCGGAAAATCTACATTCGTGTCTTCAAACACTTATAAAACATGAGAAAATTTTAAAAATTTGGCCTTTTTAGCCTTATTTTGCAACAAAACGATAAACAAAAAGATAAACTTTGGAAAGCGTGAAGGTTTTGCAAGGCAAGTATCTATTCATCCCCATACTAAAGTTAAACATTGTCCTCAATGTTTCGAGTCTAAGGGTTGGAAAACCCCCATACTAGAGACGTAGTCGAATGTTTAATCTAGCATGGAAAGGGTGTAACCGTTAAATTTAAAGCCGTTTATGAAGTGTGCTATAAACCTAAGGTTAGAACATCAAAGGATATATCATGTATATTGAGAAATTCTTCCAAGCAAATGATCGAGTGCTCCCATAAAACGAACACGAGAGGCTCCAATCGTGAAGATCATGATCATCTAAAATCCACAATTCACAAACAACCACGGAAGAAAGGTTGGAAGGGCACAAATCCCCACTACATTAGAAAGCGATAATATGTACATAGGATAAGCATGGGACTCCCCCACGAGGCACCTTGTTTTTGATAACCGAGTCAAAAGCTCAACTCGAATCCCCCATAAATGTGATCATTTAGGGATAATCATGGTATGGTCAATTTTTGGTGGGGTTACATGATAAACAAGGCCCAAAAACAACCGGTATTAAGGACTAAGTCCTTTGATGGTGCAAAATATCGAGATCGAAGATGGCGTTCTCGTTTTCATTGGATAAACAAACCAACGCCACTTCAACATGTGCCAAAACAAACCCAAAGGGTTTAAAGAAAATAGATGAGAAGAAATAGAAGGGTGGGACAATGGGTAAGTCACAAAAACCATGAGCTACTCGAGGTAGACTCGCACCAATCAAATAGAAAGATTTTCCATTTATTGCATCGATGGAAGACCGAGATTTCCCTTTATAAGCAAATGCTGGATCAAATACTCATCCTCGGTGGAGAAAACGATGGGAACATAAGGGGCTTCCCCCATACTAAGTCCACACAAAGCATCGTCAAAAGGAGAAGACGAGCTTGTAGCACTCAAAACACGAGGTGATGACGGAGTTAGCATTGTAGAAAAATCTTTTAAATCCAATTCAAATTTTTTTCCTTTTTCATCTTTTGAAAACTCCTTATGAAAACCCGACTTGATTATGTAAAAAATATTTGGTGTTTCTAAAATGATGTTAGTTACACTAAAAATTTTCACATTTGAAAACCGTTTTGGTTTTGGTGGTGGTAAGTTCTCAAAACGTTTGTCAACAAAGAACACCGCCCCATTCGGGTCAACATATTCATCATCCGAAGAATCATTCGTGATTGGAGACGTAGGCTTATCACTCTTAACCTCCACCGGCGGAGGGGATGGAAAATCGTTTTTATCATCAACTCCTAAACTCTTTTTGAAATTCTTTTGCAAATGTTTTTGATGGGATTAACATTGTTCAAAGACGTGATAGAATACACATGAGAAAGCGTAGAGTTTTGAGTTTCATTTATGACGAGCTCTTCCTCATTGAAAAGTAGAGTGATTTTCCTAGCATGCACATCGATAAGTGCTCTCGAGTATCCAAAAATGATCGACCTAAAATTATAGGAACTTTCAGATCGATGGGAATGTCAAAAACGATAAAGTCCACGGGATAGTAAAACTTTCCAACTTTCACGAAGACGTCCTCGGCTACTCCACAAGCTAGAATCGTAGAATGATCAGCCATCTCGATTGACATTCTTGAAGGAGTGAGATTAGGAAGATTGAGCGACTTAAAAATCTCAAGAGGCATCAAATTTATACTAGCACCAAGATCGGCCAAGGCGTAGCATTCCTCCATATCTTGTATTGCACATGGGATTAAAAATTTACCGGTATCACCGACTTTTTAAGGTATGCGGCTAATAAAAACCGAAGAACAACTAGACGAATTTTGCAATTTCTCTTTGTTATTCAACATACTTTTGAAGTTTGCGGCAAATTGAGGCATCCACCAAGGCGTCGGCAAAACTTATATTAAAATGCAAGTAACGAAACATTTTCATAAAAAGTTCAAATTGATAATTATTTCGTTCTTGTGCCTTTTCCTTGTTTCGTCTTGAAGGGTAAGGTAAGGGTGGTGTGGGGTGGGGCATAGGAAACGGCCTTGGAATCTCGGGTTCCACTATTGGTATTGGTTCAACCGTAGGTGTGGTTTTGAGCGGTACTTTGTGGGATTGGAATTTGCTCCTTTTTTACCATCATCTTGGGTTCTTTCTCTATTTCCTTCTCCGTAGAAGTACTTGGACGAGAAGTAGGTTCATTGAAAGTTTTACCACTACGAGTAGTAATAACCTTCAATTCTCCTTTCGGGTTTACGATGATATCACTAGGAAGACCACCCGAAGAAGAGGGTTTAGACATGATAGCTTCAAACATTTTTCCCATTCGATCTTCAAACATAGATTGCCTAGCATCCGCTTTTAACAACTCTTGCTTAATTTCATGTTGTCCTTGCTCCATTTTTTGTTAATTTGTTGGAGACGTTGAACATTTCCTTCCATTTTATTAACATGAATTTTCAATTCATTAGCAAGTTCGTTTTTAAGCTCGTTTTTCAACTCGGATCTTAAGCTAATCATCTCACGTTGCATGTTATCAAACTTAGCATCGTTTGCCTTTGCATAATCCAAAAATTCTCCATTAAGATTTTTAGTGTGAGCATTTTGAAAACCTTGTGTGGTAGTTTGAAAAACACGGTTTTGGTTTTGGTTTGGAATTTGCCCATTTCCACTTTGTTAATTACCCTTGTTGTAGTTACGTGAATTCCATTGATAAACACCATTTTGATTGTTGTTTCGATAGTTGTTAGCATTTTGATTTTGTGGAGCTTGATTTTGGCGGGAACCTTGACTGTTTTGGTTATAAGTTCCCGTGGCTATATAAGCATTCGAAGTGTTACCATCCGCGGTAATGCACTCGGAAAAATCATGAGCTTCACCACACGAAAAACAACTCTTGGAAACCGCCTTAACCGAAGCGGAATTCAAAGCATCTTGTGCTTTCCAATGAGTCATAAGATTCGAAAACCTATCGAAAAACCGATTCTCCTCATTTGCTTCATCTTGCAAGGCACTCATGTTACGAGACGACGATGACGAACCCATAGTGGCAACACTCGGTGTGTTACGAGGGCTATAAACCTTAGACCTATCTCAATGATTTTCAAAGCCTCATCGGTCGTTTTGCACAAAAATTACCACCCGCGGCGGCATTTAAGTAATCTCGTTCATGATCATTAAGCCCATTATAAAAAGTGTCAATTTGATGCAATTCGGAAAAATCATGGTGTGGACATTCATGTAACATTTCTTTAAACCTTTCCCAAGCCATTGAAAAACTTTCATTAGACCTTTGAGTAATCGTGAAATCTCGTTTTTCAAATGTGTTGTTTTAGATGGTGGAAAAAATTGATTCACAAACTTAGAAACGAGATCACCCCACGTCAAAATCGAATTTGGGGGTTCTTTCTCGAGCCATATCTTGGCGGGTCCATCTAACGAGTATGGAAACAACATCATCTTAATGGCATCGTGGGGTACATCCTTAAACTTACTTGTCACGGTGAGACGATTGAATTGCCTAATGTGATAATGTGGGTTGTCTTTTTCGTGTCCATAAAACTTGTTGGCTTGAAGCATAGACATTAAACCTGTCTTGATCTCGAAGTTCTCCGCAAGGTTGGCGGGAATCACAATGGCCTCTCCAAAACCCTCAGTGGGTGCTTGAAGCAACTCCATCATAGTACGATTAGCCATGATAGCTTCTTGTTCTACAAGGGGTTCCTCACTTGGAGTCTCTTCACTAGAAGGTGTTGGTGTTGGTGTGTTTTCCTTTCGATTACGACGTTTACGTGCACGTCTTGCTTGATTATGAGTAAGCATAAACGTCACGTACAACGTGGGGATGAGCAAAGAAGATTCTTTTTGGTGTTTTTACTTTTTCAATATTTTTGGATTTTTGATTGTTTTTACTTTTTTTTTGGATTTTTGGTGATTGTATTAAGTAGACAAAAATCAACAAATCTCTCCCTTAATCAAATCTCTTGATTAAAGAAGCCTCAAGGAATGAAAACGATCACGTGAAGTGAACGCCTTCGATGACTTTAGAACGTTGGTGGAACACCAAAACGTTCAAGAGGGTTTAATCAAATGAAACCAAGAAAATATATATGATATGTAGATAATACTTTGGTTGGAAAACCCTCGATTAGCCCTTTTTATCTAAACACGCACAAGCAAGCGGGGAAACGAGGCGGCGCGAAGCACTTAAGAGCCTTTTTCCTTAGGGTATATTTTATAATACCCGCCTTATACCCACCTTATAGTTTATGTTTTTCAAAATTAAGCTTCACGAAAGTACTTATCTATTTTGCCTTTTCTTTCTTGTTTGAGATTCGAATACAATGATTGAGTAATGATCTCCCAATAAAGGTTGTGTTTTCACACTTTTGGAGTATTTGTGAATTTAGTGTTCTACGTATACAATATAGGAATAGTATTCACACAAAAAAAAAACGAAAAACCGATAATACGTATTAGTAGAGTGCTACTAATACAATTAGCTATTATGGCTATATAAAAACAACAATTGTTCAAATCAAAACACAACACGCCTCCCCGACAGCGGCGCCAAAAAATGATAGTAGTGATTTTACACACCTTTAGGAAAAAGAGCGTAAAAGTGGAAATTATTAAGTGTCCGTTTAGGAAAACCAAGCACTAATGACCTAGAAGTGGGGATCGTTCTCAAGGAGGCAAGTTGTGTTAAGAATTGATTAATGGTTTGTGATTATATTGACGAGAAATGAAAAGAAGAAAGGAGATTAGAAGAGAATGACGGTTACGATTATGAATTAAACTAAGACGAATAGTCGCACACGTAAAACCGTAAAAAAGTGAGAAAATTAAAATTTACCCTAAAAATTCCTATAAAATAGCAATAAATCCTAAAAAATGTAATTAGAGTTTATAAAAAATCAAAAATCAGTCAAACCTTTTATTTAATTAAATAATTATTTTTTTAATGCTAATTAAAGCCCAAAAAATCAATTTAATTAACAAAAATCCCAAAATGAGATTTTTTCACTTGTAAACCTTTAAAATGACTTAACTAAATTTAAAACTATTTTTGAAGATTTTAAAATTAATTAAAACTATTTAAAAACAATTAAAAACTTTTAAAACTTAAAATAATTCTAAAAATTAATCTAATGACACTAGAAATATTATAAAAATTGAAAAATTCCTAACTCAATGTATTTAACCTAAGAAAAATATAAAAGTGCTAAAATGTGAAAATTGAAATTTAATAATAAAATAATATTAAAATAATATTAAAGATCCAAAAATTATAAAAAATTCTAAAAACTTGCAAACTAGTTTATTTTAACCTAATTAAAAAAATGGACTTGAAATACAAAAAATACCCCTATTGGGCCTTCAAATGGGCCAAATACCCAAACAGATCCTTAATGGGCTTAGAATTGGGCCCAATAAGAAAAAGTTCTCAGAAATGGCCCAAAAGCTCTAGTCAAGCTTAAAATTTGATTTTAAACACAATTTTCCAAAGGCCCAAAAGCTGAAAATGAACTTAAGCTAGCTTATTTCAAAACAGCTTATTCTTAATGGGCTTTTTGGCCCATTAAGCTATAAGCTAATGCCATAAGCTAAGATTTTACCCACATCCTTCTCTTGACCTAATTAAGCTATTTGCAAAAAGAAAATTGAAATAAGCTCAAGGAATAAGCCTGAAATAAGCCAAAGCCCTCTTCACAAAACGACAAAATAGTCGTTTTTGAGTTCTAGACTATTTCAAGAGCTGATTCAAGTTGCAATAAGTCACAAATGGATTAACTAAGCTTAATCAACAAAATTTTTTCCAATAAGCACTCTCAATAAGCTGAAATAAGCAAAAAGCTGATTTTGAAAAAGACAAAATAGTCGTTTTCTAGTCAAAACCTAAAACTAAAAGCTGTAAACTTCTAGAATCACTTATGAGCTCAAAATATTAAGACCTATTACAAAAAAATAAGTTATTGCACATTGGAATAAGCTAGAATGACTTATTAATAAGCTGAACACCAAATATAATTAGCAGTGGCTAGAAGCAGGGGAAAGGAGTTCCCATTGCCTTGACTTTTTGACTTTGATTTTAAGAGAGTTTCACTTGGTTTTGTTGGACAATCAAGGCACCCTTGTTATCAGTGAATCACAAGGAGTCAATAGCAAGAAAACAATCACAAAAACACCCAACCCATCAGTGTAGTTAATTCAATCTATGCTCAGATATGTTCCAGACAAGGAATAAGCAGGTTTGATGATTATAAGCTACTTTTAAGCTAGTAAAAGCTAACCGAAAACCACCAAATGCATACACAAGCTCAATACAACTTAAAGAAACACATATTAACTCTTATCATGCAATGAATCCAACTTATGAACAAGATCTAAGCAAGAACAGTTACTGATGAACAATGATGAACACAAGAACAATGTTTGCTGATATACTTGACACCAAATCCAAATTCAAGACCTCAAATATATCACACAAGTTGCAATAACAATGATTTAACACTTTTTAGCCCTAGGTTAACATGCAAACTAGGTGTGCACAAGATTTTAGAGCAAAACAACAAGTTTTCAAGATTTTAGCCAATTGTTTGATTAAGTGATTCAAGGCACAAATTTTGCATATATCAGAACAAAATAACCTCAATAACAGAAAACAACTCAAATAACACCACAATACTTACTCAAAATCATACAAACTTGAACCAACAGTCAATCCCAAACACCCTTTTCAATTTTCAAAATCAATTTTAACAAAGTAAAAGTATTCCCAAGATTGATTTAAGCCCAAATAAGTATCATAACATACAACATATGAATCAAGAACCAATTTGCAGGCATAAAAACACACTTATACCACTAGAATCACAAAATCACTTAAAACACCCTTTTTATCAGATTTTTAAGGATTTAAGACAAACCTCATGAATTTACATCCAGACTCACGTATGTTTGAGCTTATGTGGTAGCTAAACAACCACAAGCTTCCAACAAGCTGCTAAGATCAACAAGATTAGTAACACACAAATATTATAAAACAGAAAATGAAAATAACCAAGATTTTTTAAGCTTGGTTCCCCACTCCTTGATGCTTTCCAAACCACAAGCCTCACAACACATTGATAAACTCTTTATCAGGGTGCTATGATCAACCTATAGCCCAAAAAGTTCAAGTGTTTGAACAAGAACTTAGAAAAATCAGGTTTTTGGAAAAACTTGCAAACTTTTGCACAATCTTTAAAACCAATCTTTGAAACTTCAAACTCACAAACAAATATCAATAACAACAAAATATAAAGGTTGGAACTTGGATTTCGTCACAACTTTCAAACACTTTTTTCATTCACTTGAGAACAAGGATTTACAGAAACTTGACTAAGGAAAACCAAGAACAAGTTGGTATGTTGTGACCTAATGGCTTTATATAGAGCCTTACATGTGCTAAGAACTGATAAAAACATAAAACCCTAATGCTTGAAGTCCCAAAAATGCCCTTGTCGATTTTGAATACATTGAGTTCTTGTGAAGGATTCTTGGCTGTTTGTGTGAGTTGGCAAGGGTAAAATAGCATCAAAGGCTCAAAAATAAGCTTAGGTTTGAAGCTAGAAGCTTGGTCGTTGGATGGATGGCAGCTTTTGTCATTTTCTCCCAAAGTGTAGCAGGGGAATCATGTGTGGGGCTGTTGGGTGGTGAGGTGTCACGTTTATGAGTTGGGTTGTGTTCATTAGCACCTTAATCACTAATCTGGAAAGTATTAAGGTCTAATTACATGTAATTAGGAAAAATCCAATTGTGTTCATACGTTAAACAGTGCATGGTTTGATCTTGATTTGGGTTTAAAAAGGTGTTAACCGCGTAAATTTAAACTTAATTAAATAAGTTTAAACCGGGTTAGTGGGTTGGGGTGATGTGGCAAGGAGGTGAGTTGTGATTGGTTGAAATCTGGTGGTGGGGCACGTGTCACAAGGTGAGAGGTCTAGGTAACTTTGATTGTCTGCCCATTTTAGCCCCTTGCTTCTTCTTTCTTTATCATTTTAGTTTAAACTCCACAAAAAACGAATTCCTTTGTTAAACAAGTTTCCTTTTTCCCACTTTGGCCACAAATACTTTTCCAAAGTATTTTCAGGGGTAATTCTTGCCATTTGTTGATTCTTGAAGGTTTGTTTTGGCATTTTATTCATAGATAATGGTCTTGACTTGTATGATTGACTTTTTGGAGGACTAATATTGACAAGTCATGATTGTTGAGGGACCATTCTTTCCAATTCTTCAAAGTGGAGGGCCCTTTTTTAAATTTGACAAACTTTAAGGACCAAACTTGTAATTATGAATAAACAAGGGTTTAAAGTGTCAATTATTCAATATTGGAGGACCTTTCTTGTACAATCTTTAATTCTTAAAAGGTTTTTCTTGGAAAATCTTCATTAGGGCTTGGTTCATTGTGCGGCTTCGTTTCCCACGTTCGTTTTTGCATATATTTGGAATTTTTGATGATATTTAATGCATTTAAAGCCCGTTTTAGACGATGAGACTATGTATAAAAGCAGTCTCATCACTCTTATTTCACAAGGTTATGTCTACATGCCACAATAAAGTAACAATACATGATTACTATATTTAATTGGCATACAATACTACAACATGAGGTCATGATTATAAGCTTCAAATATAGAGGACAAGCCTTATGCCCCAATTTTTCTTCGACATTGGATGGTTACGGTGGAAGTATTTGCATGTATCATTTCATTTGGATATAACAAGTGGTATCACTAAGCAATAAAATGTATAAGATAAGTACCATATCAATAGATTCTTTTGAACTATGCTACAAGTATCAACTACAAAGTTTCTAAACAAATTAATGTTTTCAATTAGGAAGAAATAATTATCTAACTCAAACCCGTCCAATTAAAGATCTGGTCAAACATTTTACAGATTTGAAGTTTTTTGACTAGTTTTCATATAGAAAAGAAGATTAGATGAATTTACCAAAAGTGGTTCGCCTTTAATGAGCTTATGTAGATGTACAAGCTATTGCTAAATGGTCAAAATTAGCCCCAAGCCATAGAAGACAGGTAGTTAACCACCAATTTCCCCATCAAATTCAGAATTTTATAGCACAAGAATATATCCGGTTCCAAGAAAGCATAACATTAATGCTATATTTGAAAATTAAGAATAAATCTAGTGCAGAACACATCAACTATACGAGTCATGTTATTATTCACAAGAACTTACATCATATAGGTCATTCACTAGCTGATCTGGACTCAGAGAGAAGGCATTCACATACATGAACTGAAAACAGAATTGAGAGAGATTATCATTTAGGCATGTGGTTGATCAGATGTGAAGCTATAAGCGTAACGTAAAGAACCTACTTATCCGCATCTCCTTATGAAGCTGGCGACAAAGAAAATCAATCAGCTTAGAAAACTTATCCGTTCCAACAAGGACTAAATCAAACGATTTCATATAAAATTTTCTACCCTGCTAACCAAAACATGAGCTATTAAAGGTTCAATAATTTAAAGAAAATGTTAAAAATCAATATCTTGGTTCATAACTATACTCATACTATTACTAACATTCATAAGATCTGAGTTAGGATTCCAAAAACTTAGTGGTTGTATTTTTTGGCTTATATAGCGGGCTTATGACTTATGTCATTTATAGCTTATAATTCATAAGCCCAACTTTTGTGGATTATTATGTAACTTTTTGGCTTAAATAAGATTATTATGACATGATAAACTTATATAAGCCAAAAAGTCACAAAAAAACATAAAAAGTGAGCTTATGAAACACAAGGCGAAAACCAAATAAGCCATAAGCCCGTTGCATAAGCCAAAAAATAAACCATAAGCCAGTTGTATAAGAAAAAACACCCCCTTAAACCAACAAATGTTATATATGTAAATCACTTCAAAAATGTTACTCATAACTTAAGGTTATCTACAAATACTCAATTTATATTTGTACATGATCTTTGTGTAAGAGTTCATATACACTCACAATCTTACCATCCACTGTACTTACACAGTCCACTTGCTATATATTAAGTCAACTCTATTATACACAATCTACAATGATCAAAGTGCACTAAAAATTTGTTGGTTTGCATTCCCGGCAATGAAGAATAAATATTGGTACTAGAGTCAGGGTTATAACATACTTGGAACACAATGATCACTGAACAGGAATCAAAATCTTGAAACTAAAAATGTCTTGCTGCCTAGCATCAATATTATTTCAATCCCTATACAAAGGTTAAGCTGATAAAGTCAAGAGGCCTTTTAAACCAGTTCTAATTGCTTAAACAAGAATACATATAACATAATTTACTTTTATACGAAAAATAGAAGATCACTTATTAGTTGTTGAACTTGAACCTATTTCAAAAATAACTGCGAGCTGAGGGGATGCTTCAACTCGTTATCTCCTTATGAATGGATCTATCGTTGTTAAGTTTTTATGTTAAAACCTTACCAAAAAAACTCAATTTACCTACAAATGCTCAAATAACATCAAAATAAAAATTTGGATTCAGTTTACTTAGAAAGAGTATATTCTCACTGTTATAAAATATTTTAGACTATACGTCGACTAGATCATCTACCCAACTCTTCCCCATTTCACTACCTTTAATTTAATAAACTTAGAAGCTGAGTTATGTAATCTTATAGTAGAGTTCTACATATGATATACGTAGTTTCGCAGACTGCAGAATCGTACAAAAAATTCTCAAATTTGAAACAAATGCTAAAACTGAGATACAAACAGAACCCAAATTAAATCCTATGAAAGACGGGAAACCAAAAATTGCAAAGTAAGTAAATCAACTCCCTCGTTTGCTTAGAAAATTAATACTTACGACGACATAATTAGGCATGATATTGTACCATACATCAATTAAGTAAATTCCAATTGTCTTGAATTGATAACTGAGATATAAGGTAAGTAGGGTTTTACCTGCAATTCCGACTAAGATTATTCGCGTGAATGTAGAGGTTATCAAATGACGGCATCATTTGAAGGTTGTAGGCCTTGACATGGCATTGAAATAACAACCTAAAACGATAGAGAGTTATATGGTTCCTTAATGTAGAGACTCATTCAACAAGTGCAATAGTGGAAAAATACATATTAAACAACATAAAAGTCATGATAAAACCCATTACGGTAGTAAAGGTACTAGAACAAAGTACAGTAACATAACATGTATATAAGCTTACTATCAAGTACCCACCTCAATGGCGTTCTATATTATTTTGCACCTTACTTGTCATTTTCAATATATCAAAAAAATTGATCTTGCAAAGGTTGATGATTATTTGTTATACAAGAACCATTAAATATGAAAATTACAAACAACAAAAACCATAGCTCATATGTTCTACTTTTTTAAAGAAACACTTGAATCGAATATATAAGTTGTCATTATAATTTCTATTTAAAGTTGCAACTTTTTCCTTTATCAACTTCACAAAGAGTGATGAACAAAATAAAACTAAAATAATCACATCATGTATTTTGTAGTAGTATTATATATCCCCAGTTATAAAAGCATTATGAATATTCAATACAAGTTCGATCAAGTAACATAATTAAGGAGCCTAAACGATAAACCTCATAAGAGCATCTAGAACATATTACATAAACAGTTAGTATTAGCATCCCTGTATGTCATGATATCCCAAATTCATAATTCTTCATATAGGAATAAAGGAAAGTGATACCTCAAGAATACATAATGTCACTAGGCTATAATAAACAACCCGCAACTACAGACCTGAACTCCATTCTATACATTTTTTTAATTATAAAAAATAATAATAAAATCAAGAGTAAATAAGTTAACCAAAATTAAACTTTCAAACACAAATAAAAAAGTCTGTTACAATCTGTGTAACAAAAATAAATCCAAACTTAATTATTCACAATTTTCTTAATATTCTATTTACCAAAGATCTATAGTAAGTACCTGCAAATTCTGTAAACGCGGATCTGGCTGGGATCTTGAATTTGAAGATGTAATAGATCCTTAATTTTGGCTATTGAATAAGTCTCTATAAACACATATAACAAATTAGGCGATTGAATAAAATAAAATTAGGCGATTGAATAATTTTGGCGTACTGGTGGATGGATAAGATAGTCCAGAAGAAGGCTAAATGAAAAGGTTTTTTTAGAATATTATATTTTGTTAAGAGAAAAAAGGAAAAAAAATGTAGGCGGGCTAATGGGATGATGGTTTTAATTTTGGGTAAAAAGAGGCGGGGGGAACAAAATAAAAAGGTAAAAGATAAGTTGGATCAATTTTCATGAATTTTTGTTTACTCCGCTTTACGCGTAATTGTAGCACTTTGTAAATGTGTTGCCTTATATATTTAAATTTGCAACATTTTAATAAAAGTGCTTCTTTTTATATTAATATGTAACACTTATTTTATAAAATGTTGCTTGTTCGTTAGTTTTATGAGAAAAGCAACATTTTTAGAAAGTGTTGCTTGTACAATGTTGCATTAGGTTTATTTTGTTGTAGTGTCAAATGAGTCACTAGTAGAAAATGACTGACACATTCAATTAAACTTCTCGGAAAGATACTAGTGGCATGAGGCTTTTGGGTAATGGTTCCAATGACAGCCTCAAGTGCAACATTCACCTTTTCGATTTCAAATTTAAGAATTGGGTGACACCGAATAAGTAGACACCTTTCCAGGTGGTAAGGTTTTGTCAAACTCCACTCTATAAGGAAAGATCGTCATGACATCGATATCATATTTAATCTCGCCACTTCTTCTTCAATATCACAATAAACTAATATCAACATTTCTACGAATATCAACCATTTTGTTGGGATCATAAATATCCACAACTTGGTTTAGATCTAGAATAGCTAGAATTCCTACGGAAATAGCTTCGATTGGTTTGCTAGGGGAAATAGCGTTCCTTGTGACTATCTACGTCGTATAAATACCTCGTATAAGTATTAAAATAATCATCAAACAATCATGTAATCAAATTACAACATATATATAAAATTTAAGTTTTATATATATATATATATATATATATATATATATATATATATATATATATATATATATATATATATATTAAAATAACACTTCTTAGTCTGGCCTTGTCGGTAACTCGGGAATTCTTCGGCACCGTTATTGTCAAAAGATTTTTAAACATTTTACTCGAAATATTTATTTAAAAATATTTATGGTTAAAAGATTTTGAAACGTTTTAACCTTAGTTTTAAAAATCTTTCGTTTTCTATAACGAGAGCTCTGGTACCAAACTGTAACACCCCCAAATATTTATACTTTAGTTCAGCGGAAGAGTCGTTGGTGTTACGGGATAGCACATTACTCAAATCATAGACAACGCTTAAAATCACGTCGTTTAATAATAAAGCATTTTCCATTCATGAATATCAAATTTACATAGGTCCCAAGTCATAGTATTTCATACAATTTTACAAAACATTTGAATGGAAATTGTTATTTAAGTGCGGGCCATAAATTCTTGTCGTCTTCCCGAGAATTACCATGAAGTACCTGAGATAAAACATGTTAAAAGAAAAGTCAGCGAAAACGCCTAGTGAATTCATAGAGTTTAATAAAACCATTAATATATCATCGGTATATAATTATTACCGAAAATTATTTTGTACAAATCTTTGTTGTAAATCATAATATAGGATTTTGCCTTCAAAACCATTGTACGAACCAATGTCGTAAAAACATCACACCATACGTTTTATAACGTTGTATAGAGTTTAATAAAAACCGTTATATAAATCCAAAACACGAACATAATATCAGTAATAAGACCCCGTATTGCTAGTCAAGCAATATATTGTAATTCAATGCCTATATCAGTATTTTCGTTATTGGATTATTATAAGCCGCATGACATTGCTACCTTACTATAACAAACAACGGGTAGCTAACCCGAAATTCATTTGCCCATCTAAAACAGCGTGTCGTCACAATAATCACGCTTATATAAATCTTCTCATACATAAATTCGATTACCAATCAATGTGGCACGACGAGGATCAACCGTCAAGGCGCGAACTGGGGTGATCTTCCCCAAATAGTACTATTATATGCATAAGCGTCTACCAAATCCCGGTAGTTCACAATTCATGCTAATGAGACTTTTAGTGACATAACCTAACTATAATAATCCATTTCATTTCATTCATTGAGTCATATAATCATTCATTGGGCCATATAATCATTCGGGTCCATATCAATAAACAAACAATCGGGACAACTGGTGTCCTATTTTATTAAAACTAACATGTTATCTCCCTCGCGGGTTTATAAAACATTTCATAAAACATTTAAAAGAGTGCGAGGCTATGAACTCACGTTGATTGGGAAAGGCTGTTATCGGCGATTTGGATGTACGGTACGTGCTTCAATCACGGAAACCTAGACAAATAATACTCGGTCTTAGAATCTTGTCCAATGACTTTATAAAAATAATAGCTATGTATACATATGATGATTTTATAAGTATGATGATGATCAAGTGGGATTTTATCTCTTTATTTACTCATTATAGTGTTATGTGTTGGTAAATTTTTAGACTAGTTTCACTAGTTTAACTTGTTTACATGTTGAGGCCCAATAAGCCCATTATAAGCCCAATACATTATATTAGCCCATTTTATATTTTTAATATCAGGCCTATACTCATATGTTGGGCCCAAGTGGGTTAAGCCCAATGAGTAAGTCCATTAGTGTTAGCCAATTTAGTTGGGTTAATAGTCCAATAAGGGTACTTTGGCCCGTTAATGTCCATAAGTTATAAAGCTCGGGTTTTATCGGTTTTTACTTGTCAAATGTAATTATACATCAATAGATAAGTTATAAAAAGTTTACATTAGACGGGTCTGACCGTCTAAGTTTTATTTGACGAAAACGTTAATCTTTCGGTTTTAGCCGAAAAGACGTAAAACTTATGTGTATAGTTTTATAACTTATAAAACATATCAATTTGTAATTTTATAAAATGTCACATTTAATTATCAAGGTATATAACTTATTTATAAGTAATATATAAGTTAGTGGGTTTTAGGTAGGTATTTTATATTAGTTTTACTTGAGTGCTAATTTTATATTATATACTTTTATTTTACAAATCTGATTATAAAACTCACTTTCACCATTTTTACCATATCTTGAGTTATACAAGGAGATAGAAGCTCATTTTTGGACAGCACAAACTACATGATATTTTTTACAAGTAACTCCCGTTTAGCTACTTCTCAATCATCCTCTAAATGTCTCTAACAATTCGTCAAAAACAAACTATACAGATTTGAACCTTAATAATGTTTTGATCATATCTCACTCATTTTATGGATTCCATTGCGTGGCCAACTCTCACATATGTAAAATTCATATACCTTACTGTATATTTAATTATCCAAGTCATTTTAACAAGTTATCATATGGTTCCTTACTGTTTTATACAGCCTACAATTCTAGTCATGATTTTAACATCTTTTCATGTAGCTTTTAATTTTTTTAACCAAATTTATCAACACCAAATCCTCACATAATATTTTGATCATCATTCATCATCATATACATATACGTAAATGAAGAAAATACAAGATTACATATTCAAAATAACAAGATGATAGTAATACATAGATTTTTGCTCGTTAAAAATTCGTTTTGTCTCGATGTCTATTCGAATTGATCTCCGGTTAAATGTGTGACTCAGTCGTCTTTGGTTAAGAAAAAGGGAAGTTTGGTTTTCTATTTCTAAGCAAAAGGTAAATGTGAATAGTAGTAAAAATAAGCTAAAACAATTAACTAATAATAACGAAATAATATAAATAATAAAACGTAAATTAAAGCAAAACAATTAATAAAAATAAAACTAAAAGAAGAAATTAACTTTCGACTGAAAAATAAAATTAACCTAATGAAAAAGGAGAAAATAAAATTAAAAGGGTACTTTAAAACTAAACGAGGTAAAAGCTAAAGCGGGCACTAAATAAAAGATAAAACTTAAACTTTTGGAAAAAAATACTAATATTAAAATTGATGAAAAATTCAACTAAAAATACGTGACTTTCAGAATTAAAATCGGAACAACTTTCAGATTAAACTAAACGATTACGGAACAATATTAATAAATAAGTAAACAGGCAGGCACCCTGCTTAAGAAAGCAAGCAAGTAGGTAAAAAAGGCAGGAAAACATGGGAAGCATGTAAGCAGGCTGCTCAATTCTATTGAATGTTGTTCGGAATCCAGAGTTACACAAAATAGTTCGGAATGTTGACTCACATATAGTTCGGAATATGACTTGTGTTTAGTTCGGGAAAAGGAAAGCAAGCAGTAGTTTGGAATACTTGGATCGAGACCTAGTTCGGAATGTTGCTTTTGTACGTAATTCGGAATAACAAGTTGCACATAACTCGGAATAAGAAAAATCTGACTTAATTCGGGAAATGACAAATCTGACTCAATTCGGGAAAAGCAATACCGAACCTAGTTAGGGAAACTACGGTTTTAAAAATATTCCAAACTAAAACAAAATTAAGCAAAACTAAAAATAAGCAAAACCAAATAAGCACTTATCTAAAAACTTAACCAAAATAATTTTAAGAAAAAGCTAATAAGCCAAAATTTAAAAACTTTTAAAAACACTAAATAATAAATATATTTAAATTTAACTTTTTATAAAATAACTTTTAAAAACACTTAATTAAATTTAAGAAAAGCACACAATAAGCTATAAAATCAATAAGCTAACACAATCAAACACATAAAAACATAACAAACAATCTAATAAGCATAACAATAAGCAAATAAGCATAAAAATTAAGCAAAACAAGAAAGATAGAATGAGAGATTAATTAAGAACTTGATTAAAATTAAAGATTCAACAACACAAAATTAAACTTACTTGAAATTAAAAGCAAGAATTTAAATGACAATTAAGTAAATGACAATATGAAAGTGCATGTAATTAAATGGAAGAACTATGTGTCAAATAGCCAACACCTCCTAGTGACACATTAGGAGGGTATTTATAGGGAGGATTAACATGTGTTGATCTTTTCTTCCTTTTCTCGTCTTTTGGTCTTTATAAATTCTTCTACTTTTTCGACTTTGTCTCGGGATTATTTGAACTCGTCTTATAATTTCTTCATTTATTAGACTTGAGTTCTTCGACTTCATTAAACTTCCGTCTTTAGACTTTTTCTTCGATAAATCTTCAGAATAGGCCTTGGACTTCCGTTCTTTTTACACTCTTGATCTTTTGACTTTGTCTTTTGTCTTTTTCTTCGATAAAAGTCCGTGAAAGCCCGTGTTTTCTTACCTTTTCAAATTTTGACCCTAAATCACAACAAAAACACAAACCACGCATAATTCCGATATTTATGACATAAAATACACGTTTCGGCTTGTTTATTATTATAAGTAAGTGGTAAAAGAATAAGTGTTTTCACACTTATCAAATCCCCTACACTTGACTATTGCAATGCCCTCATGCAATGCATTAATTACAAAGCAAGTTTTACATTTTTCAACATAATCAATCCATCTTGGCCTTTATTAAACACAAGACATAAGAGAGAGAAAATTATAAAATATTCAAAAGAAGAAAACAAGTAAAAAGATCAAAAACTTACCTTAGGGTTTTGGAATGTTATGAATGATTATCACCCTCAAGTTTCACGTTCCCCATACCAAGCTTAAAAACGAGATCATTGTTATTATAAGTTAGCAAACTAACACAAACTCATGTGGCCCAATTATTCACTTAGACTCCCTTATTCCTAGGTGTATCTCTTATATTTTATTGTTGTATTGAATGATCACAAGGATGCATTGTTGACTTATTTTGATAGTTATTTAGGCTGAAAATAAAGTAGGACGATTTAATCAATAGTTAGCTAAAGGACAAAATATTTTAAAACTACTTCTCGGGACCTCATAAATTTCATATCTTGGGCATAACTCACTTCACGATTTGAGACCTTTCTCGGACTGATATTTGGCATTGACTTTGTACTTCAAATCTTGAGAGACGTTCATGAAATAATGGTCTTCTCTTCATAATAGAAATTTCTTCACTTGAACTTTTTGAGAGATTCTTCATATTTGGACCACGACTTCTTCATTTTTCTCCAATCTTTATTTGGGATTTTGATATACAACGATCTGCCTCCTTTTAGGACTTGGATCTATTTATCCTCATACCTTGTTAGGGTCTTTTCGGATAGACTTCTCCATGATCTTTAGGGGAGTATTTGCTTTTCGTCGTGTGTCTCGATCCTTCATATTGATTTTGGATAAATGATTCTTCACATCACTTTTGGATCTTTAGCAACAAAATGTAGCCCTCATGTCTTGTTAGGACCTTTTCGGACTCGCCAATCTTCGCATCCCGCTTCAATAAGTTATGCCTTGGCTATGAAATCTAATTAATACCGAGCAACTTTCAAACGACCTTGTGCTAGAAGCTAAGTAACTTTTCAAATCGTACAACCTTATTTATTGCAAATATGTTTATTAACAAGCGATGTGAGAAAAAGCTTATAATCAACTCACATAAATTCATGAAAGAATACCAAACTTATAATTGACTCTATCATCTCTCGTTCTCCACAATTTAAAATCTCAAGGAATGAGATTCGTGGATGCTTAGCCAATGAAATCAAAGTTTTGGGTTTTCAAGTCATCTATAGGATCTTGCAACTTCTTAGACTTTTTCAAGTTTAGAATTCACATTTTAAATTTCCCTTGATAAACGACTTTCTAGGATCAATTATAGGAACTTGCAAAAAGTTCTTGTTCTTAACCCGTAAGAGTTAAGACTTTCGCGTTTTAAAGTTCCCTATATAAAAGTCTAGCAAAACTTGACTTAAACACGTTAAGGATACTAGCTAGAGTAAACTTAGATGAGTAAACTTGGGTTGAGTCAAAAGATTCATAACGTTTAAAAACTAAAACCACTTTATTAAAATTTCTTCTAGCAAAGAAAGAAAATAACTATACAAAGGTAAAAACTACTAGGCCAAAATAGATTAAAAATTTTGAAAAATGTCGAAAAATCAAATTTTCCGGTTAAAACGAGGACAAATTCATGGAAAAGCCCACTTACTTCGATAGAAGACCCCCTACACTTAATATAAACATTGTCCTCAATGTTTAAGCATGTGGGAGTAAACTCCCCTACACTTAGGACATTGTGCACGTTGTTTAAATCTTGCTAAGGAAGAGATAACTAAAGTGATTCCTATTTTAATACTGAATAATATAAAATAGAGAATCAAAAGAGTTTAGGATATAACCGAGAAGAAGGGTACATGGAATCACGGGTCATCAAAAATCAACAAGAATGTATCTTTGAAAGCTCGAATCCCTGCACATGATAAGAAAGAAAACAAAAAACATATACTAGGGTCTCCCCCTACACTTATTATAAAAACAAAGAAAAAGGATAGATACTATGGGTTGCCTCCCGAGAAGCACTTGTTTTTGTTAACCAACTCGTGAGCCTGACTCGACCTTGATTAGCATGGTAAGAAGCTTGAAGAACATCCACCGGGATCAAATACATGGTTTTCATCCATAAAGTAGCACAAGCTTAAGGTGAACAAGGCAAGCCAAAGAAGAGTAGGCAAGGTTCCCTTATGCAAAGATTGAGCACGGTGGTAGAAAGTATGATGAAGTGCAAGCATGTCTCCATTGTTTCCAAAAATCTTTCCTTTTATTTCATCAGATGGATACTGAGATGGCTTAAAATGTGCAATACCGGGATCGAACACCTTTTCCTTTAGGGGAAAATAACACTCAGGCTCAGTAGACCTTGAAGAAGATCCGGTCATACATCTGACAATCTCATCCTCAGAAGGTATATAAAGAGCTGTCAAGACATAAGTACTACGGATATCGGTGTCTTCCAGCTTCTTCTCCTTTGAAACGGGTTTCTTCATATCCGAAGGAGGATAAAGACCAAAATCAAATTCCAAAGGAGGAGAATCATTCTCATTGGGGAAGTAAGTATTGAGAAAAGTAGCAAAATCTTCCTCAAATGAGTAGTCATCCAAAGTAGGATCAAGCATTGTTGGTGGAGGATCTTCATCAAAAGTAGGAACAAGGTCATCATGTGAAGAATCACTCGAAAGAGTATCGACATCATCAAAGTCATCATAAATTGGTAGGTCTTTATACTCAGAAGAAAAATCATCAAAATCATCCATGTCAGAACTAGAATCATCATCATAGTCATCATAGGTTGGTGGAGACTCATAAATTGGTGGGGGATCTAAATTGGAGAAAGAATCATCCACATCATCTTGGAAAAGTGGATTATCATAGCAAGAATCGAAAAGAGGATTGTTGTAGACGACAAAATCATCAAGCACATTAATCATATTCGCTGATTCTCTTCAATTGGGTTTGGTTGTGATCTTCCCCATTTTAAACACTTGAGCAACATTCCCGACTCTTAAGATTAGTTCACCTTCGGCAACATCGACTAAAGATTTTCCGGTTCTCAAGAATGGCCGTCCAAGTATTAACGGAATACGAGGGTCCATTTCATAATCAACAACAACAAAATCGAACGAAAAAGTGAAGGTACCAACTTTAATAAATACATCTTCAGCAATACCAACGGGGTAAGCGAGAGTGCGATTTGCTAGCTCAAGAGTCATCTTCGTTGGTGTAAGATCGGGTAATGATAGTGTTTTCCAAACACTTAAAGGCATCAAATTTATACTTGCTCCGAGATCGGCTAAGGCAGTAAATTCTTCAACTTTGTTAAAAGTGCAAGGCAACACGAAACGAACAGGATCTCCAAGTTTTTCCGGAAGTTCTTTAAGAATGACTGCAGAACAGTTTTCATTTAAGCGTATGTTGACAAACTCAGCCATCTTTTCCTTCTTATTAAGCAATTCCTTGAATGCTTTCACAAATTTTGGCATTTGGACAAGTGCTTCAACGAGGCTAATGTTGAAGGTCATTTGTGATATCATCTTCAGAAAAGAAGTGATTTGAGCATCCTCTTTAGTAAGCAATTTGCTCTTGTCTGACCGAGAAGGATAAGGGATGTTGGGTTTAGGTGGTGTAGGTGTACCAGGTAAAGGTTGAGATGTTGAAGGTTTAAAGGTGGAAGGTGGGGTTGGTGAAGGGTGTTTCTTGGGAATTTCTTCAGTAAGAGGTGGAGACGGTAATGGAGAACTAATACTAGGCGTGGGAGTAGGAAGGATAAATGGTGGTGGAAGAGGTGTAGATGGAGTAACTGGAGGAGGGATATATGGTCCTACTAAGGTTTCTCCACTGCGTGTAGTAATAGCCCTCACATTCGCTCTCGGGTTGGTGACGGTATTTGAAGGAAGAGAGCCCAAAGTAGAGGGTTGAGTACTTGGGAAGAAACTAGCCAACATATTCTTCAAATCATTTTTTGATTGCTGAAAGAGGTTTGCATATCATGTCGAAGCTCGGTTCGAATATCATTCCCTTGCTATCATTCCCTTGCTTAGTGATATCTCCTTTCAAGTTGATGATTTGGCTTTGCAGATTCTTAACTAGCTCTCCTTGGGTCCTCATGAAAGCTTCAAGATCATGATTAATGGGTGGTGCTTATTGAGCGGGTGGATGATAAGGATTAGAAGCTCGAGGTGGGTTTGGATTGCTTCTATGTTAGTTGTTGGGGTTGTGGTTTTGAGGAGAAAAAACGGGTGAAAGAAAGTTGTTTGAACGGTAACTTAGCAAGTTACGATCACCTTGAGGTCGGGCTTGATAGATTTTTCGTTGAATATTTACCATGAGCCGCATACACGTTTTCCAGATTGTCATGAGTAGAAGGACAATCAGTGTATGAATGAGGACCGCTGCAGATCTCACAAGAAAGTGCTACAACTTTAACTTGGTGTTGTTGATTTGTAACCAAAAGTTGGATACTTTTGTTCATTTCGGCCATCATGCGGGTGAATTCGGTCGTCTCGGTATGTGATAAAGTAGAAGAAACATTGACTCTCAGGTTACTCCTTGAAGATGCAGATGAATCCCAATTTTTGTGATGAGTAGTCATGTTCTCGATAAGCTCTCTACACTCCTCGGGTCTTCCTTTCATAAATGTGCCACCGGCGGCTGCATTAATCGTATCTCGATCACGAAAAGTTAAACCGTTGTAGAAAGTATCAATTAAGGTGACGGGAGCATATTGTGGTTAGGACATCGATCGATCAAAACATTATATCATTCCCAAGCATCAAAAAGTGATTCATCAGGCTCTTGTGTATAACCACTGATTTGATTACGAAGGCTCGTGACCATGGATGGTGGAAAGTAGAGCGACAAAAATCGTTGAGTCATCTCGTCCCAAGTATGAATTGAATTCTTCGGAAGACGGTCAAACCATTTTTCGGCATGGTGGGATAAAGTGTGTGGAAATAGATGAAGGCGAAGAAAATCCATGGTAACACCGGGAAACTTCATGCTTTGAGTTATGGTAATGAATTTGTCGAGGTGTTTGTTGGAATCATCATCCGGTAATCCGCGAAATGGGCAAGTATTTTGGACTTGCTGGATCATGTGATGCTTCAACGAAAACTCAGGAGCCGTGATTTGCATCGCCGCAATCGGTCCTCCGCGTCCATTCATCGTAGGTTGACACAGCTCCTCCATCGTTTGTAAGTCAGGTTGTGGAAGATGGTTGTTATTATTCATGTTGAGGTGCGGTGGGTTATTGTTGTTGTGCACACCAGCCATATCTAAATTTTCACGAGTCTCGGGCTCGGAATAAGATGAAGATCTGGTACGCATACACCTGCAAAAGAAAAAGAAAAAGATACCAAAGAAATAGAGAATATATATGTACTTGTAAAAATAAAATGTTTTTGGTGCAAAACTTTTAAAAAGAAATGCTTTTTATAAGTTTTTTAATGTTTTTATATTTTTGAAAAATTTAAATTTTTATGGATTTTTGAAAATTTTTAAGCAAGAAAAATAACGTTCACGAGTGAACGGATCCCAAAATTCAACGCGTCTCTCAGAAAACCGTTAATCTTCACGAAAAGAGCCGGCAGCGGCGCCATTTAATACAAAGATTTTTGCTCGTTAAAAATTCGTTTTGTCTCGATGTCTATTCGAATTGATCTCCGGTTAAGTTTGTGACTCAGTCGTCTTTGGTTAAGAAAAAGGAAAGTTTGGTTTTCTATTTCTAAGCAAAAGGTAAATGCGAATAGTAATAAAAATAAGCTTAAATAATTAACTAATAATAACGAAACAATATAAATAATAAAACGTAAATTAAAGCAAAACAATTAATAAAAATAAAACTAAAAGAAGAAATTAACTTTTGACTGAAAAATAAAATTAACCTAATGAAAAAGGAGAAAATAAAACTAAAAGGGTACTTTAAAACTAAACGAGGTAAAAGCTAAAGCGAGCACTAAATAAAAGATAAAACTTAAACTTTTGGAAAAAATACTAATACTTAAAATTGATGAAAAATTCAACTAAAAATACGTGACTTTCAGAATTAAAATCGGAACAACTTTCAGATTAAACTAAACGATTACGGAACAATATTAATAAATAAGTAAGCAGGCAGGCACCCTACTTAAGCAAGCAAGCAAGTAGGTAAAAAAGGCGGGAAAACATGGGAAGCATGCAAGCAGGCTGCTCAATTCTATTGAATGTTGTTCGGAATCCAGAGTTACACAAAATAGTTCGGAATGTTGACTCACATATAGTTCGGAATCTGACTTGTGTTTAGTTCGGGAAAAGGAAAGCAAGCAGTTGTTCGGAATACTTGGATCGAGACCTAGTTCGGAATGTTGCTTTTATACGTAATTCGGAATAACAAGTTGCACATAACTCGGAATAAGAAAAATCTGACTTAATTCGGGAAAGGACAAATCTGACTCAATTCGGGAAAAGCAATACTGAACCTAGTTAGAGAAACTAGGGTTTTAAAAATATTCCAAACTAAAACAAAATTAAGCAAAACTAAAAATAAGCAAAACCAAATAAGCACTTATCTAAAATCTTAACCAAAGTAATTTTAAGAAAAAACTAATAAGCCAAAATTTAAAAACTTTTAAAACACTAAATAAGAAAAATATTTAAAATCAACTTTTTATAAATTAACTTTTAAAAACACTTAATTAAATTTAAGAAAAGCACACAATAAGCTATAAAATCAATAAGCTAACACAATCAAACACATAAAAACATAACAAACAATCTAATAAGCATAATAATAAGCAAATAAGCAAAACAAGAAAGATAGAATGAGAGATTAATTAAGAACTTGATTAAAATTAAAGATTCAACAACACAAAATTAAACTTACTTGAAATTAAAGGCAATAATTTAAATGACAATTAAGTAAATGACAATATGAAAGTGAATGTAATTAAATGGAAGAACTATGTGTCAAATAGCCAACACCTCCTAATGACACATTAGGAGGGTATTTATAGGGAGGATTAACATGTGTTGATCTTTTCTTCATTTTCTCGTCTTTTCTTCTTTATAAATTCTTCGACTTTTTCGACTTTTTCGACTTTGTCTCGGGATTATTTGAACTCGTCTTATAATTTATTCATTTACTAGACTTGAGTTCTTCGACTTCATTAAACTTCCGTCTTTAGACTTTTTCTTCGATAAATCTTCAGAATAGGCCTTGGACTTCCGTTCTTTTTACACTCTTGATCTTTTGACTTCGTCTTTTGTCTTTTTCTTCGATAAAAGTCCGTGAAAGCCCGTGTTTTCTTCCCTTTTCACATTTTGATCCTAAATCACAACAAAAACACAAACCACGCATAATTCCGACATTTACGACATAAAATACACGTTTTGGCTTGGTTATTATTATAATTAAGTGGTAAAAGAATAAGTGTTTTCACACTTATCAGATAGGAAGAGATTGATCCCTATACCAATCAAGATGATGAAAAGATGAGATTTTGATGAACAAGGCTTGGTTCTTGTTATCAAATCTTCAACTTTAGCAAGACAACTTCTTGGATCCTGCAAATGGATGAACACCTCCATGAAATTAGCCCTTTAACTCCATATAAACTCCTTTTTAGTTGTTAAAATCACCTCCAATCAACAAGTCTTCTATAGGTTTTCATCTTGTGCAAGTTTAAAACAAGATTCATGGATAAAATTTGATCAAGTGGTGGTTTCTGGTGATGAAGTGGATGACAAGATGGAGTAGAGTGAGAGAGAGAATTATGTGTTTGCATGAGATGAAAATGAGCTAGTGGTTTAGTGGTTTGGTTGTTTTAAGTTGCAAGTGGTTTGTAAGCTAACTAGGACAAATGTCCTAGTTGTTAACTAGAAATTGACACACATGATGTGTGTTGGTGAAGCCTTAGCCGTCCCATAGTGGGGGTGGGGCACGAGTTATCTCGTCTCATCCCCATTTATTTACGGGTACTCCTCGATTCTAGTTTCCTCGATTTGCGTGCCCTCGGGTCGTTTTACGAAAAACGTTTTTATAAATTATGAATCAACGGCACAAAACGACTCTAATAAAAATTGTCTCATCAAAAACGGAGTTCAAAAACGTAAATGCGTAAACCTAGGGTTTCCGGTTTAGTCGTAAAGGACGCCAAATTATTCACGTAAGTCCTAATTTCTTCTCGTAATTTTGTGAGTTTATGAACCAACGCAAATTAAAATTCCAAAATAGTACTCGAGAATAAATTTATTTTCTGAAATATCGGACTGTCACCAAAAACAGTGTATGTAAACGTAAGCAGGTAACGTAGAGTTCTCCGGTTTAGACGTATTCTATACTACTTTAAGATGTAAACCCCAAATTTATTCCCAAAAATGAGTGATTTTATAATATAACATTAAAGTAATAGTTTTTAGATAATACTTGAGAATAAAATATCGACCATAGATTGACGGATTGTCACAATCATTGAAGCATCAGCTAACCCTAAAGGGCATTCCTACTAAAGCCTTCCATATTGAAGAGACAAACTGATGAGTAAACGATGAAGATAAGTCTTCTGAATACCTTCAGTCTAAAGTTACTCTCCCTGAAGATTTAACTTACTAAAGATCATCAATGATGCTAAACAACATTTAACCACTACTAGAGTCAGGGTGTTTAGGGACTTATGGGTGTACACTCCGTACCTACTGACCCATTCACCAGTATGAAATGAACCCGCACTTGAACTATATTTCTAATAATAGGCGGGGATGTTTCTTTAATTTTTTATCTTGATAAGAAACTAGAAAATGAGTGTCAAGAAGACAAGAAGAAAGCTAATAGAACACGTGAAGATGAAATGAAACGTCACGAAGAAACTAGATGGCCAATGGACTGAATAGCTGAAATAGCAGGCGGGGATGTTTTTTGTATCTTCGTATCTTGACAAGAACATGGAAAATGAGTTACGGGAAAAGGCGTTGGTTGGCATTGATAGTTGTTTAATGATGGTAGAGATTCTGAGATAATGTATTGAGTGCATTATGCTGGCTGTTAAATTTTCTGTTAACAAATATCTTTCTTACTGGTAATCTAGATTATCTGGTTTATTGATTATGCTGAACATGATGTCATCTCACTAGCAATCATAAGCTGACTCGCGGCACTTGCCTATTCTTGAGCACATGGAATTAAGTCTGTTTTCTATGTAAAAAATTTGCATCATAAGCTGACACGCGACACTTGCCTACCCTCTTCAAGAGTTGATATAGCTCCAATAACTTGTAAAACACTTGTAAAGAACTTGATATCAATATCAGCTTGCGTCATTTCTGAAAACAGATTATACAAATACTACTAGATGAAATGGAAATCTAATAGGTTTTGACTTTTGATGTCACTTCACTCCCAGTTAAGATTTGCCACACTTTTGTACTCGTTAAAGATTCACCACCTTATGTAAGAAAGATATTAGTTAAAAAAAGGTACGTCACAAAAGTTACAGTGACGGGCACAAATTAAAATAGCCTTTAGAGAAGCAACTTTGATCTGCTTAACAATAATCTCACTTGAGCGTCAATTAAACGCTTATTATCGTATATAACATATTAAGATTGTATGAAACTTTAGATATCGTACAACAGTTTACTAATAAGCTTCATGTGTTGAGCGTGCAACGATATGATGCAAATTTAAGTGATTCGCCACCAAGATCCTTGGTGTTTAGATCTGGCTGTAGTTCCAAATAATCTGTCGCAAAGAGTATATAATCTTTATTTCTTTGTAATATCATCATTAATTATACTCGCATCGTACGAAGCAGGGTTCGAATTAAGCTTGCTTGCTGCTGCTATAGGAGTGGCCATTGAGATAATGTTCCCGAAAAAGCCTCGGGGCAAAAGGGGCCGTAGACGAGCTCGCCCATCGGTGGACATAAAAAGCTTGGTGTCCTGGTCATCAGGCAACCCGCGAGCCATGCATACGGACTTCCAAATATGCGTAGCTATCATTTTGTATGAGCTATAGTTAATTGTGCTGCCAACTTTTTTTTATTTTTGTTTAAGTAAGTTCACTTGGTCTCATGTAATTATGAAAATTGAAGTGATTGTTTCATCTGATGAAGATTTAGATGATGGATATTTCACTGGTGGAGGGGGTGGTATTCTATATGCTAGAAGCTGGGTTGTGGTGGCTGCTGTGCACAAAGAAGGGTCCTATCTAAGAAGGGATGAACAGTGAGTTCAAGGCCACGAGCCATATCGGACCATGAGTGAATAAAGTGCATCGCAGAGAACCCATCCATAACACGATGGTGAAACAAAATCCTAGTGAAACTCCGCCACATTGGAAGTACGTTACCTGCTCAAATTTAAACGTGACAACCCACCCACTATTAAATTATAACCCCGATATAAGCTAATTAAGTTTGAGTTTCATTTCATGCATACTTGCAAGAGCATTACAGGATATGATTCAAGTCCCAGTGAGTAATCGACTGTTGGGACAAGTTTTAGAAACTCCACTCTCGGAGCAAATTCACCAAAATCCTCCATTGTATATTCCGTCTCGGCTTCTACAAACAAGACGCCTTGTCCTTGACAATCAATTTCAATGCACCCATTCTTGTCTTTCTTGAATCGCCCCGCCACAGGGTAAAATGTAACCAACACCCTGCTCACTGCTTCCTTCATCACTTTGGGATCAAAGAAGTTCTTAGCACCTTTTTCCGGCCTATAGAAATACACGGTTTGTGTATGATGATTCGATACCAACAAGTCAATGTTAGAGAGCCATAGACTTATCTTCGGTGTCTCCTCTGCTGGCTTAACCATCGTCGAGTCCCTCACCACAATCTTCATACTACCGTAATTAAATTACTACGAATCTAGCTACAAAATATGGAAAACTGTTTGGTATTTGTGACTAATGTGTTTTGTAAAAAAATGAAAAAGAATAAGAAAAGAAACAAGCCTTACTATGAGTTGAGAAAAGAATAGTATGTAACTTGTCCTAACATGAAGAAAAAAAAAAGAATTAGACATGTTTTTTTGGTGAAGAAAAAATAACTTTTGGTGTCTCTATCTACATGAAGTCACTAGCATGTGAAAATTGTGGATATTAATTTATGGCAAGAAGATCAACATCAATCCTTGAGATAATTGGTTGAAAATAAAATTGGTCAAACATAAATTATGCATTAAAAGTATTACTACATCATATGAATAAAAAAATAGACAAGTACCTCTAAATTTGTATGATACTTAAAAAACATTAATTTTCGTGTTTTATTAGATTGACCCAGTAATAATATTTATCTATCCCGAACCTGATCCGATAACATTATCGGATTATCGGGTTCGAGTCAAAATAACTTGACAAAAATCTTTAACCCAATTTATCCTGACTCAATAACCTTTATCAGGTTCGAATTCTGGTTAAGGTTTCAGGTCGGGTCAACCCGACCCTACCGATAGCTATAATTGTACGTGTAACATTTTCTATCAGTCTATCACTAAAGTATAGTTTGAAATTTCTTAAATTTTCAGTACTATAGTTTCCCTCAGATTATTGACTTGTATGGCAAGGATCATTAAATGCTTTCACTCTGATCAATGACTTGTATGACTAGAATAATCTTTAAACAAACACAAATATACTTAAACTAACACAAATATCCATTGTGTAAAAGAGAGCCTCCTCTCTTTCTACCCCTATATCTCAGCCACCATCATTACTACTTTTATACGTTTATGGGAGGCGTTTTTTAAGACGATTGTTACAGTAATGATTTTTTTATTAGTTTTTGTAGGTTTTGACGGGAGAAGAAAATGGGCACGTGTCCCTTATGTGTCTTACGTGTGTGTGGCTAGAAATTAATAACATTGGTCTTATCGTTTTTTCCCTTTTCACCACCCACTATCACATGAGCAAATCTCCACCGATCTTGATCAAAGCAATCACATAATTTTTATTCTTTGATTGTTGCATGGTGAAGATTGGTGAGATCTAAATTATTTGATTTAGTACCTTCCTTTCCCCGGTCACTTTGTTGCCGCCAAATGTGTTGGGCGATGTCGTTGGTGGGTAGGTGATGTTGGTTACGTTAAGTCGTTTGTGGGGATTGTGATTGATGATTGGGTGTGCTGTTCAATTGGTCAAACAAATCGTTTGTAGATCCTAATTGAATCAATAACGAAAAGCCTAAGGTAATTTTTCTTTCGTCTAATTAATCTTTATTTCAGTTTCATATAAAGAAATACGGGTTTGGGTTTTATGTTTTAATTCGTTAGAAGTGACGTTGATTTTTGTGATATGCTTTTTCATATGTGATGTTTGCAGCCATGTTTTGTGTATCCTCTCTGTGAAAGAATATGGAATTGATTTCACCATATAAATGTTGTTATTGTCTAGCTTCCTTTGGATTTGGCATGATTTGACCTGTTTGTAGTAATTGGATTTTTGTGATATGCTTCTTGATATGTGATACCAGCATATCTTGGGGAGGCAAGTTGAATCATCACTATAACAATCGTCTCACAAAGCGCCTCCCATAAACGTGTAAAAGTACTAATTTCAGTTTCATATAAGAAATAAGGGTTTGGGTTTTATATTTTAATTCGTTAGAAGTGAAGTTGATTTACGTGATATGCTTTTTCATATGTGATGTTTGCAGCAATGTTTTGTTTATCCTCTTTGTGAAAGAATATGGAATTGATTTCACCATATAAATGTTGTTATTGTCTAGCTACCTTTGGATTTGGTATGATTCGACATGTTTATGGTAATTGGATTTTTGTGATATGCTTCTTGATATGTGATACCAACATATCTTAGCGAGGAAAGCTCAATCTTCACTATAGCAATCGTCTCACAAAGCGCCTCTCATAAACGTGTAAAAGTAGTAAACTCAATTTCATATAAGAAATAGGGGTTTGGGTTTTATATTTTAATTCGTTAGAAGTGAAGTTGATTTTTGTGATATGCTTTTTGATATCATCTGTGTGAGCGAATGTGGATTTAGTTTGACCATATAAATGTTGCTATTGTTACCAACAGCAACTACCTTTGGATTTGGCATGATTTGAACTGTTTGTGGTAAATGGATTTTTATGATATGCTTCTTGATATGTGATACCAACATATCTTGGCGAGGCAAGCTGTGCGTTTGCAGCCATGTTTTGTTTATCCTCTATAGAATTGATTTGACCATATAAATGTTGTTACAGTCACCACCACCAGCCACCTTTGGATTTCGCATGATTTGACTTATTTGTGGTAACTGGGTTATGAAACTCTTTTGCCTTATTCTTT
This sequence comes from Glebionis coronaria, assembly GCA_025667525.1. Taxonomy (NCBI): domain Eukaryota; kingdom Viridiplantae; phylum Streptophyta; class Magnoliopsida; order Asterales; family Asteraceae; genus Glebionis; species Glebionis coronaria. The sequence goes on along the minus strand of CM046881.1, from coordinate 536,564,668 downwards.
TTGGATAAGTATGTGTTGTCCTATGTGGTCGGATCTAGGCGACGATGGGTTTTGAGGTAGAGAGAATCGGAGGTGAAGCGATCTGCATCCTGGCGTGGAAACTTGCAAAAGTTGTAGCCAATGCAAATGTGCGATGTTTCTCCGACGCTCTGCCCTTCTGAGCCAATAAAAAAGAAGCAAGCAACACAATTAGTTTTGTTTAGGCTATCCTTCATCTTATCGTTTTATGCTATAATGAGTTTCCGGAACTCTTTCATTCTTATGTGTTGTCGTAAATTAGTGGCATGACAGAAACACAGTGTTTTCAATTGCGCTATCCTTCTAAGCCACTAAAAAAGAAATCAATTATGCGTCTCTTAATTGCTTGGTTCTCTGTTTCTGATAATTATTTTGTGAGAAACCTTGCATGGTTTGAAGTCATTCAGAAAGTTTGCAAAATCATTTTTTATAGGCAATGATGAGAGTGTTGGTAGGAACTACCGGATGTGAAGCGATCTGCGTCTTGGCGTGGTAACTTCCTAAAGTTTCAGCCATGGCAAACACGCAATATTTCTCCGATGGTCTACCTTTCTGAGCCAACCAAAAATCTGGAAAGCTAACCCATAAAACTTAAATATGTTTGTGGTAATGGCTTTGTGAGAGTGTTACGCTTATGGTAGGGCCTTTGTGATACGATTACTACAGTAATGGTTTTTTATTAGTTTCTGTGGGTTTCAGCGGGAAAACGTTTTGTGCACGGGTCCCTTATGTGTCTTACGTGTGCGTGTGGCTAGAAATAGATAACATGGATATGGGATTCGTCTTTCGGATAATTAATGTTTTAAAGGTGATGATGATTTTCGAGGCAGAAAGAACAGAGGTGGAGCGTTCTGAACCTTGGCGTGGCAACTTGCGAAAGTTGCAGCCATGGCAGATACGTAATGTTTCTCGGCTGCTCTACCCTTCTGAGCCAATAAAAAAATGAATACACCATCTACTGTCTTCTATTTTATGGTGTTTGTTTGTGGTAATTGGTTTGTTTTGTGTGTGTGCTACGCGCCCATAGAACAACAACAACGAATGAAAAAATAATCGGCACCGCAGCGAATCGCGGGTGAGCCTATCTTGTTAAAACACACACGGTTTCTAACCTTTTCCTTTCATCTTCTCCACTCCAACCTAAAAACCCTAATTAAAGTCAAGTATTTAAATTCTCAAAAAAAATGTATGACACCATCAAAAAGTCTATCGGAGGAAAGATGGTTATCATAGGCACAAGGCGGAAAAATTAGTTAATATCAAAGTAGATAAAATACCTAAATTGTATCTTACTATCTCTAGAGGATGCTAAGCAAAAAGGGAAGATTCAGAAAGACAAACCCAAGTATTCAAAACCTAGTTCACCAAATCCGGCTAGATTTCAACACACTCCTAATGGTAGTCAACCAAAACCTAGGATCCCTTTCCAGCAACCTAGGAAATGGCAACCATCCATGAGTACTCGTGTTTCGAACACTACGCCTGATCGATTTAGAAAACCAAGGAATACAAGTACTATCATGAATCCCAAATTCCCTGTATGTCTCTAACACCCCCAATTTACATTGCGCAGCGGAAATACACAATTGGGTGCTAGACACAAGCATCGTCACACAAGGTATATTGAACGACTCAAAATAGAGACGTTTGCACATAAATATAAACAAGATTTTCATAATAGGTCTAAAACATAATTTCATCCCATATTATACTAAAACGACACCAGAGTAAAGCGTTTAGTCCCCATAGATCTCGACCAACAACCAACAAGTTTAGTACAATACACAAACATGAAAAAAATTGTTCAACAGTAAAAGGGTAGAAATAGTTTTTAGACCAACATTCTTCCAAAAGTCAACCCACAACCTCCACAGCAAAGCTCCATCTTCCATCACTTCCTATTACCTGAAACACATGCTAAAACGAGTCAACAATGATGTTGAGCGAGTCTATAGGTTTATCAAATCACATTTGAACACAAGAAGAAAATCAATCATAATCATTTATAGAATTATCGTACACACAATCTATATTCAAGGCAATAACATTGTATTAAAGCTCATGACACCGACCCCTTAACCAGATAGTCTCCCACGCCAAATGCCAGCATGACTAGAATAAAACCATTGCCCCTCTAGGGTATCAGTTGCTAGAATACCACATTCTTATTCCCGTAAATTATCCTTCCTAGAGGTTACTCAGCGTAATGCCCTGGTCTCAGATAGGGTGGTCAACCCAATAGTACTATCATTAGAATAAGCAGTTATTCCCGACTCACAACATCAAGTCAGAAGATAGTTAACGGCTCATGAATTTAGGGTCTTTAACAACAAGGTACTCAATACAATGTGAACAACTTAGGCAACGTTCGGGTCCAACAATTACTCATAACTTGTGTTCATTTATTTTCAAATAACATGTATCCCCCTCGCGGGTAATAAAACATTTAGTAGCTAGCATGAAAAGTGAGGCTACAGACTCACCTTAGTATAAGAGATCTAGCGAGGTGATCGTCGATGATAGAGGATGCCTTTCAAACACGAGAACCGCTACCTATCAAATAAGGCGCGTTCATTCATAATGACTCGAGAAATAAATCATACTTAACAAAATTAAACTCAAACTCATAAAATCACGATAAACTCAAGAGAAAAAGATACAAATAACCTTATTACACTCTTCTATACATTTACTTTACCATTCTACACTTTCAACAAAATCCACCGGCACATACTACATGTACTAGCTTATTTACTCCTTTTAGATTTGTCAAACGTTTATGAAACGACTCGAGAAACTAACTTACTATATATAGAGAGTCATACAACAAGTTTATCAAATGAAATTACTTTTAAAGTCCTTTACCCGACTCATCTTCAAAGTACAAAATCTGGACAGATTTACGTTAATAATTCATACAACCGTTTTAACTTCTTTAAACGACTCCATTTACAAAACCGACACTTGGGTTTTAAAATAAACTCACCCTCTAGGATTTACACTTCATTATCAGTATGTGACTCATTTCAAAACTTCAATTTATATTCCCCGAGATTCGATCCAAATATCGACAACAACTATATGTAGTGCCGATACTCGTCTCCCGGTACACGAATAATCAAAACATCATAACTTCGCGCTCGTTTGGAGCTAGAAGCTCTACTTTATATCAAATCAAAGCTAATAGAATGCTCTACAACCCTAAGCTATAAGTTAACCCATTATCACAACATAAAATTCTCAAAATTACAGTTTACCTACTGTTGTAAAATACCTTTCAAAAACTTGTACAAAATCACATTTTTAGCCAAAACCAATCATAGATATGATCATCCCATAAACCTAACACTAACATATATCAACTATTACATTAGAATCATCATAAAAATCAAAACCTTCAAATAAAAATCAAGTTTTTAACAAAACGTTTAGCAAGAACATCTTTGATCATCATAAAAATGACATGCATGATCATAGCTTCCACCTACCAACTTGAACAATATAAAATTTCTTGCATGTACATAATTTTTATTTCTAGCTACTCAGGCTTCTCTCAAAAGAAGTTTGTTTTATTGTTACGGAGATCAACACGACTTCTATTGACTTTCTCACTCCGAGATAGTTGATATTGAATAGGTGGCATCTGCTCCAGCCTCCAACCACTAAAAGTGCACAAATCGAGTCTAGAGCCAAGAGATCAATAAAATCTCGTTAGGACACACGGATGAAGATCAAGAGACTCCTACGCTATATCCTTGCGATATTGCTAGAACACTCAGAGTGATACTACTTAGTATTCACAATGATGAGTGAAAATCCTTCCAGTGTTAACATCAAACAACACTAAAGTAGGTCATGTGTAAGATTCTTTATGAATTTAACATGTGTAAAACTAAAAAGCAACAGTGGTTTGTTTCTTTATCAATTCAAACTCGTTTCAGGTTTCGACGCAATATCTTTATGGTCTTGCCAGAACATTCAGAGTGATATTCATTAATATTCACAATGACGAATGGAAATCCTTCTAGCGTAAACCTCAAACAGCGCTACGGTAGGTGACTTGTGAGATTCTTATGAATCAAGCTTGTGTCAACTGGAAAGCAACAATGGTAAGATTCTTAATGAATCAAACTTGTTCCAGGAATTTGAATTGACGACTTTAATCAATCGGATGTGTATCCAATTGATTCACTCTTTATGTTCGTAGTCTTGCTTTGAGACGGTCGAGTAAAGAGAATGGCTAGTAAAGCCGCGAAACCCTGTCAAGGAGATTTTTAATTAAATCTACCTAATCACAGGTACGATATTTAATATCGTGTAACGGTCTTCACCGACCGGAGGTAAAACGCTACCGATTTAGGACTAATGTCAAAGCCATTCAGTCCGTGTCTAAGTTTTGTCTCGAGAAGGTGGCGTTACGGTGTACTCAGCATAGTCAAAGATTCAAAACCACATACTCATGCCAAAATACATATTCAAGAATCAAGAAAGAAAAAGTCTTCCGCAACTTTGATGATCAAAATCTTCCTTATCTATTAATATAAAGGAATGACCTCACTTCAAAGGAGATTTTTAGCAAGTTTTCAAGATTGTGCAAAGTATGAGCATGTGGATAAAGACACAAGATCGCAAGATGGAAAAGACGAGTCAAGAATGATTTGAAGAGATCAAGTTTAAAGACAAAGTCGAAAGACAACGACAAAGGCGCAAAGATCACAGCATGAAGGAACAAGAAGACTATTACACGTTCAAGACTCATTTATGACGAAATATATAATCTCCATTGATCTCCAAATATCGAAGAGGAATGACCTCACATTGGGGGAGATTGTTAGGCTCAAAATATTGAGGCAAACAAGAATGTTCGGTCATAGGTTTATATTGTAACATTTAGTAGAACGTTGTAATAGTTAGTTAAAATAGTCGTGACATTACGGGCTTGATGGCTAGCTTAAAAGGCCTCTTTCAAGGTACTAAGCATTTATTCAAGCCCGGCCCAATCAAACTATAGCCAATTAAGCCACATGTAGGCAAAGGCTATAAATACCCTTCCTAGCATGTTAGGAAGGTTGTTGATTGTCATTTTTTTTAATCTAATCTTCCAATAGTTTCACACACTTCTCTCTACTTTCTCTCACTACTTTCTCTCTCTAGATTTCATCTACTTCATCTATTTTCTTTCTTTCTTGCTTGCTTAATCATCACAAATATGGGACAACACAAGTCTACTCAAATGATCCACCACTAAATTCTCGGCTCTTTTTTATCACGAATTTCTATGGAAAACTCTTGAAGCAACAAAACCCATCTCAATAGTCTAGGCTTAACATCTTGTTTGTCATAAGGTATTTGAGAGCGGAATGGTCTGTATACACTATGGTCTTCAAAAGCACAAGATAGGGTCTAAATTTCTCAAAATCATATACAATGGCTGGCAATTCTTTTTCCGTGGTAGTGTAATGCTATTGAGCACCCGTTTTTGTCTTACTAGCATAGTGTATCGGTTGAAAATGCTTATTAACTCTTTGCCAAAAAACGGCCCCCACGGCATAATCACTAGCATCACATATGAGTTCAAAAGGCAAATCCTAATTTAGTGATACCAAAACTGGAGCCTTAGTCAATTTTTCTTTAAGGATCTCAAAAGACTCTAAACACTCTTGTGTGAATATGAAAAGAGCCTCTTTTTCTAATAGGTGGGTCATGGGTCTAGCTATTTTAGAAAAGTCTTGGATAAAACGTTTATAGAAGCCCGCATGTCCCAAAAAGCTCCTAACTCCTTTCACCATGGTGGGTCGGGGAAGTTTGGCAATAACATCTATTTTAGCACGATCCACTTCTAAACATTTATTAGATATCTTATGCCCCAAAACTATCCCTTCTTTGACCATGAAATGGCAGTTCTCCCAATTTAGAACAAGACGTGTTTCTTTACACCTTTTCAGCATACAGTCTAAATGGGAGAGACAAGAAGTGAATGAATCTCCAAAAACCGAGAAATCATCCATGAACACTTCGATTGTGTGCTATATCATATCATGAAAGATTGCCATCATACACCTTTGAAATGTCCCCGGGGCATTGCACAAGCCAAAAGGCATTCTCTTGTAAGCAAATGTGCCATAGGGACAAGTGAATGTGGTATTTTCTTAATCTTTTGGATCAATGGGTATTTGAAAATAACCTGAAAATCCATCTAGAAAACAATAGTACTCAATTCCTGCTAAGCGTTCAAGCATTTTTTCCATGAAAGGTAATGGGAAATGGTCTTTCCTAGTAGCATCATCAAGCTTCCTATAATCAATACAAACTCTCCGACCCGTGACAAGTCTAGTGGGAATCAACTCATTGTTTTCATTTGGAACAACGGTGATTCCACCCTTTTTAGGCACATAATGCACCGGGCTAACCCATGGGGAGTCAGAAATTGGGTAAATCATACTTGCATCAAGGAGTTTGATGACTTCCTTTTTGATGACTTCATGGATTTTTAAGTTAACCCTTCGTTGGTTTTGGATGGCGGGTTTGTAATCATCCTCCATAAGGATTTTGTGTGTATAAAAGTTAGGATCAATCCCCCTTATGTGGGATATTTTCCAAGCTATAGCCTTCTTGTGCTTCTTAAGAACTTCTATAATCTTTTCCTTCTCATCATCTTTCAAGTCTTTGGCTATGATAACGGGTAATTTATCCTCTCCCTCTAAGATTTCATACTCAATGTATGATGGAAGATCCTTAAGCTCTAGGGAAGGTGGACTCTCAAAAGAAGGTTGAACTAATGTGGGATCATCATTAGTAATCTCTTATGGAATAGTTGGAGAAATAGGATCCTCATTGAGTAACTTATGGATAGTAAGAATATCGTCTTCTCAATTGATGGGAGAATCTTCATTTCCAAGAAAGTTTGACTAAAATTCCTCTAAGATAAAATCACTCTCCCTAAATGGTGTTAAAGAGGGAGCAATTGAGGCAGCAGTCTCAACATGTGGAATGTTCTCATTATCACTTTTGCAAGTCTCATGAAAGTTTTCATTACAAACCTCATCAAGAACATCCACAATGTTAATGGTTTCACAACTTTGAGAATTCTTAGTTACTTTCCCCAACTTAAACACTACTTTCTCATCCTATACTCTCATAATTAGTTCACCTTCGGCCACATCAATAAGAGTGCGAACGGTCCTTAAGAAAGTTCTTCCTACAATGAGAGGAACTCTAGGGTCCATGTCATAGTCAACAACTACAAAATCCACGGAGAATGTGAACTTATCAACTCCTACAAAAACATCTTCCACAATCCCCACCAGATAAGCTATTGAACGGTTTTCTAACTCAAGCGTCATCCTAGTAGGTGTGAGCTCGGGAAGATAGAGTTGTTTCTAAACCGACAAAGGCATCAAATTTATGCTTGCACCAAGGTCCGCAAGTGCCATGCAATTCTCAACGCCCGGGAAATTACAAGGAATCAAGAACTGGTCCGGATCACCAAGTTTAATTGATAAAGTCTTCAACAACACCGCGGAGCAATTTTCGTTCAATGAAGTTTTAGGCATGTCAATCAACTTTTCTTTGTTGGAGAGAAGGTCCTTACATTTTGGCAAACTTGGGCATGTAAGCTAAAGCCTCCGCAAAAGATATGTTGGTATTCAATTGCTTAAACTTCCTCAAAAAGTTGGACACTTAAATTGCATCTTTGTTCTTAAGCTTCTCTTTTCTCAATCTAGAAGGATATGCAAGATTTGGTTTTGGTGAAGGTTGAGTGGTAGTTTTTGAAGGACTCTCTTTTTGGGTTTCTTGAATGATAGGTGTAGAAGGTGAAGGATTAGTAGGTGTAGGATTTGAATGTGTAGGCTTAGAAGGTGTAGGATTAGAAGGTGTAGGCTTGTCACAAGGAGGAACCGTGGTAGAAGTCACCAAAGGAGGTGTAGGAGGAATTGAATGGGTCAATGGTTGTTTTCCCACTCCTTGTAGTGACTGCATTTACATTTGTCCTTGGATTGGTTTGAGTGTTGGAGGGTAAAGCACCTTGTGGTCTTTGGTTAAAGAGTAACATAAATTTCTTGTTTGACTCCTCTTGCATATCCCTCAATCTCTTCTGATTGGCCTGAAACCTCCTCTCATTATCTTGATTCATCTTGTGAAGAAGCTCAATGGTGTTAAAATCATTTGGCACATTCCCTTGAAATCCTTGTTGTTGGAAAGGTGGAGGTTGATTGTAAAACCCTTGGTTATTGCCATGAAAGTTGTTCCCTTGGTTTTGAAAGTTATTTGGCCCTCTATTGTTGTTGTTCCCTTGATAATTTCCCCTTGGCCCTTGGTTTCTATTGAGCATTTATGGAGTGTTTGGTTGGTTTTGGGTGGGTTGTTGGGGAGGGAAACCCTGTGGAGCAAGGTAATTGTTGGACTTGTAAGAGAGGTGATTAGGATTGATGTTGGTTTTAAAGTGTTCTCTTCCCTCATCATTATAAGCATAGCATGCTCCTTGAAAGTTTTGAACTTTATCACATTCCAAATATGAGTAAGGGCCTCCACATGCCTCACAAGATAGAGTGATGGCATTGACATTGTTGGTAGAAGAATTGTTCAAGGAAACCTTCATAAATGCTTGAAACATCTCCTGATTCATCTTTTGAGTCTTGTTAAGTTCTTGAAGTATTTCATTGTGGTGCTTGAGTAACTGATTATCAATTGATGTATGAGCACTCTCTTGAACAACATGTACCACCTCATCTCTCTCCCTATTACTTTGAACCATGGATCTTGTTTCAATGATACCCCATGCATCTTGTGTGGATTTTGAAAGAATATTCCCACCCACAGCCGAGTTAAGGGAATCTTGATGGTGAGGTCTCAAACCATCGTAGAAGGTGTTAATTTGGTGAACTTGGTCAAAACCATGGTTTGGGCACTTTCTTAACAACTCTTTGAACTCTTCCCAAGCTTCACTAAAGTTTTAGTCTTTCTTTTGTTGAAAGCCTATGATTTGGTTTCTCTATGCGGTGGTTCGTGAAGGGGGAAAGAACTTATTCACAAATTTCTTCTTCAAATCATCCCAAGTAAAAATGCTACTTTAGGTTGCTTATCTAGCCAATTCCTATCATTTCCCTCTAAAGAGAAAGGAAATAAGATCATCTTAACCGCATCGGGTGGTACCCCATTATACTTATTGGTATTACAAAGGGACATGAATCTCTTGATATGGTCATGAGGGTCATCCATTAGTCTCCCTAGGAAGGGGATAGAAGAAACCATAGTAATCATGCATGTCTTAAGCTCAAAATTATTAGCGGCTATCTCGGGAATGACTATGGCATCCGCATTCCCATCCACATTGGATTGGAGAATCTCAATCAATTGTCGATTGTCCATGGCTTCTTGTAAGTTGTCGAAAGCACGATGCTCGTGATCGGTTTGATGGACGGTTTTGTTCTTGTTTCTCTTCCGTTTGGGAGGAAGTGGTACACCAATAGGTATATGTGCGCGCGCTCGAGTGCGAATGCAACTCAACTAGAGGAATGAGAGAGGATCTCTCGGTCTACTTTGGAAAAGAATAGATTATCTCTTCCGAGGTTCAATAGTGAAAACCACAAGAAAGTATAATATATATGTAGTACTAATTATGCGGCAAAACCCACAACAAGCCTTCCTTCTTGAAATACTTACTAGTGAACGGGGGAATGAGGTGGCGCTAAGCTCTTAAGTACCTGTTTCCCTTAAGCTTGAATTTTATTGCAAAGTCGCCTTTCTATTCACTTAGTAGTTCGTATTCCTCGAATTCTTGCTTATTGAAAGTGTTTATCTATTTTTTCTTTTAATTTACTTTGATTCATACACGTAAATAGGACCGGAACACCCCCAAGTACGGTGTATTGCCAAGGCAATACTTATGAAAGTAGGTAAATTGGTTGTTCGTATCTACGTATATGTATTTAGATATAATAATATATCAAAAATATTTTTGTATTTATTTGTTTTTTATGAAAGTATAGTATGTACGTAAAAACGAGTAAAACCAATATGTACAATATATTTTTGGTGTAATCTTCTATGAAAAATATTACTTTTGTATTTTTTTTTATTTTTTTAGTTCAATTCTTAGGAAAGACTTGATTTTTTTGGTTTTTTATTTTTTTTATTTTTATATTTTTGATTTTTTTTATTTTTTTGATTTATAATACGTAAAAGGAACGTTCACAAGTGAATGTATCCCAAAATCCAATATGAAACCGTCAATCAATCGTCAATCTCCACGTAAAGAACCGACAACGGCGCCATTTAATATTTCACTTTTTAGTTCGTTTATTTCTCGGTATTCTCACGAATTGATTAATCGAAAGAAATCAAGTTAACTAATTGTTTTTGGTATTTGATTAATAAATTTGTGGCAATCTAGGTCTAATTTTCACAAATCACGTAAAATGGTAAAAATAGTATCACTACGTATCCATACTAAACTAAAAACATCATGCACATACCACATTTAAAGCCAAATGTACAAGTAAGTGATGCACAATATGTAAAATTGCTCAAAAATGTAAAGTTTATAAAAGTCTAGGTACTGGAAATGTAAATTTAAAAACTATAAAGACTGAAAATGAAAATGTAACCAACTAATAACCACTAATAACAATTTTAACAAACTTTGTAACTGAAAATGTAACTAATTAACAAATTCAAGGACTTATGAGCAAAACCTAGAAACTTATGGCCAATTAAAACAGTTTGAACTAATTCCTAAATTCTAGGGACCTAATAGTAATTTTCAAAAGGTTATTATCAAAAACGGGCTTAATGGAATCAATAAGCTATATCTAGAGTTTTAAGCCACCAAATATGCTGATTCTTGTCACAAAAGTTTGCAAATTCAATTTAACCTAGCCAGTTTTAAGGACATAAGCTAAAATGTATTAAATCTCAAATAAGCTCTTTTAAAATAAGCCACTTTTAAGAAACTAGCTTATTGAAATAAGCACTAGAACTGTTCTTCTCAAAATATGATCTAAAGCCCAAATGAGGGACACCTATCCAAGAAAATTCCAAAATCCACCAAGAAATAAGCTAGAAAATCAAATAAGCTAATTTAAGCTTATGTTGACCAAGTTTGAACAAGTTCCAAACTTATTTTCTAGGATTATTAAACAGGTTTATGTAAGAAAATGAGCAAGTTTATGAAGGAAATAAGCTGGTATGGAAAATCTGGTATCACAGAAACTAAGTTTATCACAGTAACTTTTCTTGGCTAATTTCTAACTCAAAACTGAATACTGTATGCTCTAGCTTATATGTTTAGAAAGCTTGGATGTTAGCTTCACTTTGAAACAAAAATCAAACTCTAACTCCCAGTAATGAAGATTTGAGACAGGATTGAATAAGGCATGTTTGAACTATAAATCTGACCCAATACTTTTTATGGCCTTTTGCCTATTTGACTATGAGTTGGACTTCAAAAACTTGCAAATGCACTTGTGACCATTAAGTGAGTGAAAACAAGCACTTTTTAACAACTTTCACTAACTGAATCAAGTTTTAGGACTTTAACCAAACACCAGTTGCTGAATAGAAGCAAAATTTAGCTATCTTAACTACTCAAATTCAATAGATAAAGACTAATAGCTATCAAATCATATCAAAGAGCTCAAAATGAACATTTAATAGGCAAAGACATGTAAAATTACACTAAGACAAGAAACATAACATACAGACTTGATTTTTTAGAGGAAAATGTAAAACAGAACTTATGGCTAAGATTGAAGGATCCTTTGATGCATAAGTGAGCGCTAAGCTCACTTGTACACGTAACACCACCAAACAATCACCAATCAACCACTAGTCTATCATCAATCACCATCATCATCAATTAAGTCTGATCTAAACTGCAACACTTTGATCTATTGGCTAATTCTGTGCTAATGAGAGAACTACAACTTCTGAACACTTGTAAAAGCTTCCAAAACAATCACACAACATCTATTATTCCATAAGAATAACAGATTTCATGGCATCAAGGTATGAACAGTAGTGGAAGTATGAGTATTTAAGAACAATAAGAATGAGAGGTGAATTGAGTGAACTGAGATTTCATTAATGGAAGTATTTGGTTACAACTGATTTAACTAACTAACAAACTATCTCAAAGTGGTTGTCAATCACTTTGAGAAGTTTTGACTAACTAGTTAGAAACCTAATTGAGAGAATCAAAGAGTGTGTGTGTGTTTCACACTATAGCTAACTAATTGCAAATGAGCTAGTCTAGGCCTATTTATAGAACTGAGATGAGGAGTTGGTTAGGGTGATGACGTGTTTCAGCCAATAGGAAGTTGCCAGGTGTCCCAATTCTACTGATGATATGATCAAGTGTTCTTTATGAATTGGGGGTTTTAAATCCACTAGATGAATTGCTAATTAAAGTGGTGGGATGGGTTCGTCTCATTCCAACGATCATTTTTCATGTTAAGCACTCTTTATGAAATCCACTCTAGCTTATGATACAATCTTGGGAAGAACTTTCCACGTGGCATGCCAGGATTGGTCCATTAATTTTGACGCGGATCGTTATCTAAATGCACAGTGAAGGTATTTGTGTTGGAAGCTTGCTATTGGCGGTGAGGGGTTAGTGGGAAATACTGTTAAGATTGACTGAGTTAATAACTCAGTCTCATTAATAGAAGTATGTGGGTGGCCCTCTAACCTAAAGGTTGTGGGTTCAAGTCTCAGATGAGACATGTGAGATAGAATTTGTGAGATAGTTGGTGTGAGTTGTAAAAAATTACCGTTCTAAAAAAATTAATAGCAGCCTTGACTTTCAGTCAACAATCCATGTGATATCAAATGGTGCACTCTGATTGGTCCTTAGCCATACCACACGGATCATGTCTCTTCTTCTTTCCAAATTGGCAATTTTGGTCCCTTTGCTTAGTAGATTATTATTTTTAGCTCCAATCTTCAAAAACTTGTCATTCATGGCCCTTTGACTTTATATTTGACCAGATTTGACCCTTTGAGTTATTGACTTTAAGCTTGAGGTCTTTTGACTTTGTTCTTTACTTTTCTAAATTTACACTTTTAGTTCCTTAAGTTTGCAGCTTGTCAAGAAAGGGCCTTTGTCTTTTGTTGACTTGTCATCTTGAGTCCTTCTTTTGTCTTTTCTTCATTATAAATGCCTTGGAATCCGTGTTTGCATCAAATTTGTATCTTTTTACCTACACAAGCACAAACAACAAAGAATACCCCATAATACTACTTTTACACATAAAATCTTGTATTTTTCTTTGTGTTTTAGGGTTTAATATGATATAATTGATATGAGATTTCACTCATATCAGTGTGCAAAAGAGGTAAAGAGAAAATCTGAGAATGGTCCACTATTTATAAGACAAAGCTCCAACGGCTCTTTCTGGGCACGGTTCCTTAAATGTGCCCGCGGTTCCTTATCAATAAGGAACCGCACACCTATTTGAGGAACTGTCAGAGTAGACTCTTCTCCCTTTTGTCTTTTAGTGATGCAATCACTTCTGGTAAAATATTTATCCTCAAAGGATATTCCTAACCCATATGGAATATGCCATTTTCAAATTTTTAAAAATATAATTTAATAAAATATTTTCTTAAAAATAAAGTTTAATATAAAATTTTGGCACATTTAATAAAAGGTGAGTTTTAAGAAAAATTAAATCCTTAATCACTTAGTTAGGTTGAAAACTTGTTTGTTCATACCTTAAGTTATAACGGATGAAATGAAAAATACTTGAACTCAAAAATTCGTTTTTCGTTGTTTTCGTAAATGCTTGTTTTTATATAGTGTCGTAATTAAAACAAACCGAGACCGAAAAATGCAAGTAATGTTTTTAGGCTTCATTGCATTAACAATCTCCCCTTTTTTATTCTGAAAATACATAACCTCAATCACATGAAAAACAAGATTTTCGAAGACGAGTTTATTTCATTTCTCCCCTTTTGTCGAAGCAAAAAGGTTGCAAAAGTCTTTGTATAAGAGAAGAATCGGACTTTGCAAATGCTCCCCCTTGGTGCTTACTCCCCCTTGCTTGGGGCACGGAGGAATCAAGCTATGGTGACAAGCTACATAGAAGGTTTAGAAGAAGAAAAGAAACACCCAACATAGATATAGAAAAGGTCACACAATAAAAGAAATAAGAGAAGAAAAAGAGAACCAAGATCCATAATAAGTCATGTTAAAAGAAAACATGAAAAAGATACAAGGAAATAAGTCATACAAGGATGTATGAAAAACAAGCCAAAAGAAAAGCATAAATCTAATCCTAGTTAAACTAGAATTCTAAGATTTGCTTGAAATAGATGTCTTGATAGTAAGCAATCCACATGCTTAAATAAAAGAGAAGGTGGTGGCGGAAGGAGGTGGTGGTGGCTTGGTAATGATCTTATAGTCATGGTGAAGATGAGGCTTGACTAGGAGACTTTTGATGTAAATCAACTCCTCATAGATATGAGCCATAGGAAGTTGTTGATATTGACAACAATGGCAATATGCCCCATGATGCAAAACAATATCATGTGAGGGAGGAAGAACACAAAAGGGTAGTGGTGGAAAATAAGAAGTTCCATAATCAATATTCTAAGAAGAAGAAGAAATATGATTTGGAGTGTTCTTGGGTGAATTTGGATTGAAAGAGATTGGGGAAAATGGAGGAGAATCAAGGATTTCATTTGGTGAATTAAATATTTTGATTTGAGAAAGGATGCAAAATGATTAGGGTTAAGTAGAGAAAGCATCAAGATAATTTTGGGATGGTCAAAGGTTTGAAATAAAGATTTTAAAAAGTGTTGGAGCAAATTTGGAGTTACAGAAAACTCAAATTCGTAAGCTGCTGCCTACGGTTCTTTATCTCCACCTACGATTCCTTATTGATAGAGAATCGCAGGTTATTTAAAGAACCGCCCACAGAGGGTGAGTTTTGGGGGATAAGGAGAATTTTCCAATTCAGCAAATCCTAATTTTCTAGTCTAACTAATCATAGAGATACGCCAAAAAGCAATAGTAGACTAAGAAACACACAAGAACTCAACAAACTCGACTCTAACCAAAATACATTGATTTAAAATAAAATCGATGTTGGACGTGTGTTAATCTAGACACATAGTCATGACACAATGATCCTCCATAGTTCAATTTTGTTCTTGCTATATTTTAGAGACTCATGCATATGAATTATGTATGCTCGATATCAATAGCAAGAAGCCATTAAAAATGTTTTTAGATTAAATTAATATTGCGAAAATATTTCTCGACCATTTTTGAAAGAACTTTGAGATATTTGAAAAAGAGAAGAGGAATTTTCAAAAAGAGTTTAAGAGACTCAATAAGAAAGAAAAGACTCAAAAGAGAAAAATACTCTATTAAGAAAATGCGCAATTAAGGTATATGTTCCATGAAACCTAGACCTAGACGCAAGTAACTAAAAGGTTCCCTCTTAAGTGGCTTAGTGAAGATGTCAGCTAAGTTTTCTACCGAGGGTACCTTCTCAATCAAAATGTTCCCCTTTTGAACATTATCCCTAAGGAAGTGGTGGCGAATCTCTATGTCTTAGTTCGTGAATGTTGCACGGGATTTTTGCTAAGGTCTATTGCGCCCTTATTATCACACATGATGGGAACATCATTTAGTGTAATCCTGTAATCAACAAGCGCTTGCTTCATCCATAGAGCTTGTTGACAAGTTTTACCGGCACTCACATACTCGGCTTCCATGGTGGATATAGCACGAGCGGTTTGTTTCTTGGAAAACCAAGAAGTTAAACAACAACCCATGAAGGTACAAAATCCATTAGTGATTTTCCGGTCTATATAGTCTACCGCATGATCTGAGTCCGCGTATACTATGGTTTCTACGCCGGTCCCTTTAGGATACGATAATCCTAAATGTATAGTGCCTTTAATGTATCGGAAGCTACGCTTAACCGCTTAAATGTGAGAGGTTTTGGGAGCTAATAAGTGTGAAAACACTTATCCTTTTACCACTTATTTCCAATAATAACAAGACCAAAACGTGTATTTTATGTCGTAAAAGTCGGAATTATGCGTGGTTTATGTGTTTATTGTGTTTTAGGACCAAAAGATGAAAAAGGAAGAAAACATGGGCTATCACGGGCTTTTATTGAAGAAAACGAGAAAAGACGAAGTTAAAAGATCAAGAGTGCAAAAAAGAACGGAAGTCCAAAGCCTATTCTGAAGATTTATCGAAGAAAAAGTCTAAAGACGGAAGTTTAATGAAGTCGAAGAACTCAAGTCTAATAGAAGAAGAAAATTATAAGACAAGTTCAATTTGTATCGACAAATCCTGAGACGACGTCGAGAAAGACAAAGCATTTAAATCGAGTCGAGAAGAAAGAAAGAAGGAAGCAACACATGCACCTTCCCACCTCCTATAAATACCCTCCTAATGACACATTAGGAGGGTGTTAGTTAGCTAGTTTATTTTCATTTTTGTAGTTTAATTTTTAGAGAGAGAAAGTGCTTAACTTTCTCTCACTAGAAAAACTTCATCTTTTATCTTTCTTGTTTTAATCAAACCTTTACTTTTTAAGCTTAATCTTGTCTTAATCTTCATCTTTTTAA
This sequence comes from Glebionis coronaria, assembly GCA_025667525.1. Taxonomy (NCBI): domain Eukaryota; kingdom Viridiplantae; phylum Streptophyta; class Magnoliopsida; order Asterales; family Asteraceae; genus Glebionis; species Glebionis coronaria. Next base: position 536,548,060 of record CM046881.1, on the reverse strand, counting down.
TCTTTCTTATTAGTTACGATCTTGTGTTCATCATCTCTTTCATCTACTTTTCTATTTCGTCACATAAAGTTTCTTACTTTACGTGTTTCTTGATTTGTGTGTTGAAGATTTATAAGTTTTGATCATTTGCCTTGCTTATTGGTAGCTTATTGGAGTTTTTCTTGGCTTATTGTCCTTGAAAAATTGCTTAAAAGTTGCTTAAAATCGTCCTAAATCCGGATCCTAGTTTTTAGGACAATCTGATTCGATTTCGCAATACCTATAGTATTGCGAAATTGAATCCCTTTTAATTGCGAAATTGCGCCTTCATAGTATTGCGAAATCATTGTTTTTAAGTATTGCGGATTTGAACTTCATTTGGTAATTTCGAAATCATACCTTTGTCATTGCGAAATCTTACCATTTTTTTCTTATTGCGGATTTATTGCATTTTGATAATTGCGGAATTGTTGTTAAGTTTCAAGGATTGTGAATTCTTGCTTGTTTGTTTGGAATTGCGGAATTGTTCTTTTAATTGAGCATTGCGAAATCTTGTTTCCTTTGAATTGCGAAATTTTGAGTAATTGCGGAATTGTGGTTTACAATTGCGAAATTATGTCATAATTTCTTTAATTGCGAAATTAAATCATTTTCTTCCAAAGTATTTTCAAATTTTATTCTTCCCGCCAATGTACTTAGTTTTACTTTTACTTGTTCATCTTAGTTTAATTTTCGAGTATTTTAATTTTTAAAGTTTTCATTTTTATTAAGTTTTTATGTTTTCATATTTACGTTTAATTAGTTTAATTTCTTCGTCATTTAATTTTTAAGTCATTTAATTTTAGTTTAATCTTTTCTCGCTTTATTTTTATTTTAGTTACTCAACGACGCCTTTTCTTTTAATTAGTTTTAGATAACCAAACGTTACTTATTTTTCCACCAAGAACGACTGAGTCGCACTAATTACTCTTAATCAATTCGAAAAGATCGGTTTGACGAACTTTCATAACTAAGTGAAAACCTAGTTATTAAATGGCGCCGCTGCCGACTCTTTTCGTTAAGATTAACGGTTTTAGTGAGAGACGCGTTGGATTTTGGGATCCGTTCATTCGTGAACGTTATTTTTCTTGCTTAAAAATTTTCAAAAATCCATAAAAATTAAAAAATTTCAAAAATCCAAAAAAATAGAAAAACATAAAAAACAAAAAATATTTCTTGTATATTTTTCTTTTCCTTTTGTAGGTGTGTATGCATACCCGCGCTCGTAAGAAGAAAGCAGCTCAAGCCGAAGTCATTACTCCACCTATTGTCACCATGGACAATCAACCAATGATCGAGCTTTTGCAATCGCACGTAGAGGGCAACACCGATGCTATTGTCATACCCGAGATTGGAGCCAACATTTTTGAACTCAAATCCGGCTTCATTCAAATGGTCTCTGCTCAACCTTTCTTGAGGCGTTCGCTTGATGATCCTCATGACCATATAAAAGGGTTTCTTCAACTCACCAATACGGTTAAGTATAATGGGGTTTCACAAGAAGTGATTCGCTTGCAACTTTTTCCTTTCTCCTTAGAGGGACAAGCCCGGATTTGGCTTGATAAGGAACCGCCACAAAGTATTCTTACGTGGACGGATTTAGAGACCAAGTTCATTAACTACTTTTTCCCACCCTCACGTACTACCGCTTTGCGGAATGAAATCATTACATATGAACAAAAGTACGGTGAGACATTTAGTGAATCTTGGGACCGTTTTAAGGAACTTCTAAGAAAGTGTCCACAACATGGTTTCACAAAAGTACATCAAGTTAATACTTTTTACAATGGTTTAAGCATGAATGACCAAGATTCACTAAATAGTGCCTCGGGGGGTGATAGGTGTGTAAACACCCATCCTTTTACCACTTAATTCGGGCTAAAACGAGACCAAAACACGTATTTAATATCATTTGTTTAGAATTATGCGTGGTTTTTGTGTTTATACTGTTTTCAGAGCTAACCGGATAAATATTAAAGAAAACATGGGATTGCACGGGATTTATCAAGGAAAAAGACTCAAGATAAAGTCTATTGTCCAAGAGATGCAAAAGATTTGAAGTCACTGGGCCTATTCGAAGATTTATCGAAGAAAAGGACTAAGGACGGAAGATTTTCATAAGTCGAAGAAACTCGAGTCTATTTAACAAAGAAATTAAAAGACGAGTTGGATTTAATCGACGACAAATCCCGAATCAGAATCGAAAACGTCAACTTTTCTGAAAAGACGAGAAGACAAGAAGAAAGGGAAAAAGCCCACTCACCAACCAACCACTAGGAGTATAAATAGATACTCCCTTCACACAATTAGGGAGTTAGTTCATTTTTTCTTTTTCCAGTTCTTTTGGTTCGTAGCTTCATCACAAACACCATTAGGGTGTTTGATGATTTTTCATTTTCTTTTTTCAATCTTGTAACTCTTAATCATTACTCTTGTTATTTTTACATTAATCAATCCATTCCAACTTTCTATTCATCTTGTTCTTCATCATCGTTTTAGTGAAATTTCTTAAGTTTTCATTTGATTCAAGTTTGATCTTAAAAAGTTGTTGATTTAGTGTTTTTATTGGTGGGATTTATTACTTAAGGTATTTAAATGATTTATGTGTAATTTGGTAAAACCTTTTTAAGTATTGGAGTTTGATTTTGGATTAACCGATTCCCCTGTTCTTCACATTTCAACAGTTCTGAGTTTCCCAGATTCCGAATAGGAATTTTGGGGTTGCCTTTATTCGGAATATTTCAATTATTCCGAGTAGAGGTTGTTTTTCTCCTTTATTCGGAATTTCACAGACATTCCAAATAGACCATATATTCCGCATAGTACTCTTTTTCCGCATAAGCCAATTTTCCGAATAGACCTTGTTTTTCCGCATAGCCAAGTTACTTTTTCTTCTATTCGGAATATCTCGTATATTCCGAATAGTGCTTACTTTCCGAATAGCCATATTTTCCGAATGGGGCCAGTCTTTCCGCATAGAACAATTCTTTCCGAATAGGGAATATTTTCCGAATAGCATTCATATTCCGTATAGCATCTTACATTCCGAGTAGAGCAACATTCCGCATAGGGGAACTTTCCGAATGGTGTTACATTCCGCATAGACTATTTTTCAGTAAGAGTATTTTTCCGGTATTAATTCAAGTTTTGCTTTTTATTTGTTGCTTGTTTTAAGTTTATATCATTATCATTATCATTTTATTCCTTTCCCTGTTTAGTAGAATAGAAAACCAAATCCAATTTTTGTCACCAAGAACAAATCATTCCACTTTTAACTGAGATCAATTCGAGAGGATTCCGAGAATTATATTTTGAACCCATTGCATAAATCATTGTATCAAATGGCGCCGCTGCCGGCTCTTCTCGTTAAGATCAAAAGTTTTTTGTGAGAATTTGGATTTTGGGATCCGTTCCCCGTGAACGTTACTTTTTCACAAAAATTTTCAAAAACACTAAAAAATATAAAATTTTCAAAAATCCTAAAAAGTAAAAAACCATAAAAAACCAAAAATATTTTTGTATTGTTTTTTGCCTTGTTAGTTCTTTTGCAGGTGTATGCGCACTCGATCCACGTCTTATCAAGAGCCCGAGCCTCTCGATAACTTAGACATGGCTGGTGTACAAAACAACAATAACATACCACCTCCGAACAACAATAATAACAACAACAACCCGCCTTTCAACAACATGAACAATAACAACAACAATGAGCCCCTTCCGGATAATCGCCCGATGATTGAACTGCTGCAAGCTCATGTAGATGGCAACACGGATCCAATTGTTATACCACCAATTGCCGCCAACAATTTCGAGCTCAAGTCAGGCTTTATCCAGATGGTCTCTGCTCAACCATTCTTGGGACGCACCATTGATGATCCACATGACCACATCAAGAGATTTCTACAACTCACCAACACGGTCAAGTTCAATGGGGTTCCACAAGAAGTTATAAGGTTACAACTTTTTCCCTTTTCTTTAGAGGGACAAGCCCGGCATTGGCTTGCTAAAGAACCGCCACAGAGTATTCTCTCGTGGACGGATTTGGAAACAAAGTTTATAAATTACTTTTTTCCACCCTCTCGTACTACCGCTTTGCGGAATGAGATCATAAATTTTGAACAAAAGTACGATGAGTCATTCAGTGAATCTTGGGATCGTTTTAAAGATCTTATAAGAAAATGCCCACAACATGGTTTTACCAAAGTACATCAAATCAATACTTTTTACAATGGTTTAAGCATGAGTGACCAAGATTCACTGAACAGTGCCTCGGGGGGTAATTTATTGGCTAAGACTTCCAATGCTGCTTGGGATATCATTGAGAACAAGTCTCGTGTGCAAACCAAGAGTGTTCGGACCAATGTCGCTAGTGCTAGCACTAGTGACATCGACAAGCGATTAGACAAACTCACTACGCTTCTTGAATCGCTTGTCACCCACACCGTCAGCAACAACAACAGCAACAACGCCAAACATGCTCAAGTGAATGCTGTCAGCCAACCTTGTGAGATATGCGGTGGTCCTCACTCTTACACATCTTGTACCGCCACCCAAGACTACCCTGCTGAGAATGTGAATGCGGCATATGGCACCTATCAACAACCTGCTTATCAAGCTAGACCCCAAGGTGACCGTAACTTGCTTAGCTACCGCAGCAACAACTATCTTTCACCACCTGGTTTCCCTCCTGCCAACCAAAACCAACAACAAAACCTTAATCGCCCTCCTCAACAACAACAACCTCGACAACCATACATCCCACCTCACAAGCAGCAACAACCACCTCAAAGAAACAATCAAGTCTACCAACAACCTGCTTACCAACCACCTGCATACAATGCTCCTTCCAACCAAACCACCACTGCACTACACCAAGAGGTCGCAACCTACATGAGAACCAATGATGTGATAGTGGAAAATCTCCAGCAGGAAGTGCGTAACTTGAAAGCAGATTTGGTCAAGCAAGGAAACGATTTGAGAGCAGACATGAGAAACACGTTGGATAGCCAAACTAATGATCTAAGGAACATGATGGCTAGTTTCTTCCAAAGTAGTCAACCCTCTTCTTCGGGTACTCTTCCGAGTAACACCGTTGCGAACCCAAGAGGGGAGATGAAAGCAATCACTACTCGAAGTGGCAAAGGTACTAAGGAACCCGAGCTTCCTATACCTCCACCGGTGGTTGTGACTAAGGAGAACGAGTTACCTGCTTTTATTCCTCATCCTTCTCCTTCCCCAATTTCTCCACCTCTTCCTTCTACCCCTCCTCCACCCGTGGTTATGAGTGATCCTATTCTTCTAAAGCCTTCCTCTTCTTCCAATATACCTTATCCATCTAGGTTGAGGAAAGAGAAGCAAAAGAGCAAGGATGATATTCAGGTTTCTAACTTTCTTAAAATGTTTAAACAACTGAATTTCAATATCTCCTTCGCTGAGGCTCTCGCTCACATGCCCAAGTATGCAAAAATGTTTAAAGATCTTCTGAGCGACAAGGAAAAGCTCCACGATATTGCCAACACCCAACTTAATGAGAACTGCTCTGCAGTGCTCTTAAGGAAATTGCCAACCAAGCTTGGTGATCCGGGTCGTTTTCTTATCCCTTGCAATTTCCCGGGAGTAGAGAATTGCATGGCCCTAGCCGATCTAGGTGCCAGTATTAATCTCATGCCTCTAAGTATTTGGAAGCAATTATCTCTCCCAGAGCTAGTCCCCACCAAAATGACTTTGGAATTAGCTAACCGTACGGTTGCTTATCCTGTGGGGATAGCCGAAGACGTCATTGTAGGAGTCGACAAATTCACCTTCCCTGCTGATTTTGTTGTCGTCGACTACGAGATGGACCCCCGTGTGCCACTCATTGTTGGTCGTCCATTCTTGAGGACCGGTCGCACTCTCATTGATGTTGAAGCCGGTGAGCTTATCATGAGAGTGGGTGACGATAAAGTAGTCTTCAACATGGGAAAGTTGTCTAAACAGCCTTATTCATATGAGAGCGTTAACTGTATTGACGTTCTTGATGAGGCTTGTGAAGAACACTTCAAGGATGCTTGTAAAAACATTCCTATCTCTCTTCCTAATGTTGAGACCGTTTCCTCTATCGACTCATCACTATCTCTCTTTGGAGAAAGTGATTTCCTTTGGAAAGATTTGGAAGCCACCTTGGAAGATGTGAAGCAAGATAATGACGATTCTACTGCCAATTGGGATGACGATCTTAGTTTCATTGCAAACCTCCTCAGAGAAGACAATCCTTCCCCTCCATCTCCCACTGTTATTGCTATCGAGACTCCGACTTCGAATACGCCTTCCGTCGACAATCCTCCGGATTTGGAACTTAAGGAGTTGCCGCCCCATCTTGAGTATGTATTCCTCGAAGAAGAGAAGAAGTCGCCAGTCATCATTGCTAAGGATTTGAAGGATGAAGAGAAAGCTCAGCTTGTCGCTGTGTTGAAGGATCATAAGAAGGCTATCGCTTGGAAGATTTCTGACATTCGTGGAATTGATCCTCACTTCTGCACACATAAAATTCTCATGGAGGACGACTTTAAGCCCACAATTCAAAGCCAACGAAGGGTGAATCCAAAAATCCATGAAGTCATCAAAACAGAGGTTCTCAAACTTCTTGATGCGGGTATGATTTACCCTATTTCGGATTCCCCATGGGTTAGTCCAATCCATTGTGTGCCCAAGAAGGGCGGAATAACCGTTGTTCCCAATGAACACAACGAGTTGATTCCCACTCGTCTCGTTACTGGGTGGAGAGTTTGTATAGACTACCGCAAACTCAATGATGCCACGAGAAAGGATCATTTCCCTCTACCTTTTATGGACCAAATGCTTGAACGCTTAGCAGGAAATGAATATTACTGCTTTCTTGATGGTTTCTCGGGTTATTTTCAAATACCCATCGATCCCCAAGATCAAGAGAAAACTACATTCACTTGTCCCTATGGCACTTTCGCTTACAAAAGAATGCCTTTCGGCTTATGTAATGCGCCCGGGACTTTCCAAAGGTGTATGTTAGCTATCTTCCATGACATGGTTGAACAAACCATGGAAGTCTTCATGGATGATTTCTCGGTCTTCGGGGATTCTTTCTCTTCTTGCCTTGCCAATTTGGAACGTATGCTTAAGCGGTGCGAAGACACTCGCCTTGTTCTAAATTGGGAAAAATGCCATTTCATGGTAAAAGAAGGCATCGTGCTGGGGCATAAGATTTCTAAAGCCGGTCTTGAAGTCGACCGTGCTAAAGTCGATGTTATCGCCAAGTTGCCTCCACCTAGAACCGTGAAGGGTGTGAGAAGTTTTCTGGGTCATGCGGGCTTCTACCGTCGATTCATCAAAGATTTTTCTCAAATCGCTCGCCCGATGACCCACCTCTTGGAAAAAGATACTCCTTTTATCTTTTCCAAAGAGTGTCTTGAAGCCTTCAACTCACTTAAGGATAAGCTAACTAAGGCACCCGTCTTGGTTACCCCTAATTGGGAGCTTCCCTTCGAGTTGATGTGCGATGCTAGTGATTTTGCTATTGGAGCGGTTCTTGGACAAAGAGTGAACAAACACTTCCAACCGATCCATTACGCTAGCAAGACAATGACAGGGGCACAATTGCATTATACGACAACTGAAAAAGAACTTTTAGCTGTTGTCTATGCTTTTGAAAAGTTTCGCCCTATCTTGTCCTTTCCACCACAATTGTGTACACCGATCATTCCGCGCTGAAGTACTTGTTGACAAAGCAAGATTCCAAACCAAGACTTCTTCGCTGGGTTTTGCTGCTCCAGGAATTTAAACTTGAAATTCGTGATAAGAAAGGAGCAGAAAACTTAGCCGCGGATCATCTCAGCAGACTTGAGGATCCATACCAAGGGGATCATCCGACCAAAGAAATCAATGATTCTTTTCCCTTGGAGACCTTAATGTCTATAAACTCGAAGCCGAATGAAACCCCGTGGTTTGCGGACTTTGCAAACTACTTGGCGGGTGGAATTCTCAAGGAAGGGTTGACGTCCCAACAAAAGAAGAAGTTCTTCACCGACATCAAGACTTACTTTTGGGACGACCCTTACCTATTCAAACAATGTGCTGACCTGATTATTCGCCGATGTGTTGATGGACCGGCAGCGTCTGAAATCCTTAATGCTTGCCACAAAGGACCTACCGGTGGTCACTTTGGTCCCAACTACACCGCTAAAAAAGTGTTTGATTCGGGATTTTATTGGCCCTCCATATACCGTGACGCTCACGATATGGTTAAAAAATGTGATGTTTGCCAAAAGCAAGGCAAAATCACACATAAAGACGAGATGCCTCAGAATTTCATTCAAGAGTGTGAAATTTTTGATGTTTGGGGTATCGACTTTATGGGGCCATTCCCCTCATCTAAAGGAAACAAATACATCCTTGTAGTCGTTGACTACGTTTCAAAGTGGGTTGAGGCCAAAGCTTTACCCACTAATGACGCAAGGGTGGTTTGTAACTTTTTGAAAGCTCTATTCGCTATCGGTGTGCCTCGCGCCATTATTAGTGATCGTGGGACTCATTTCTGCAATGACCAATTCGCAAGAGTCATGGCTAAGTACGGTGTAAACCATCGTCTTTCCACAGCCTACCACCCACAAACTAATGGCCAGGCTGAAATATCAAACCGAGGGCTGAAGCGAATTCTTGAAAGAACCGTGGGAGAGCATCGTGCCGCATGGGCTGATAAACTCGATGATGCTTTGTGGGCTTTTCGTACTGCTTACAAGACCCCGATCGGCTATACGCCTTATCGTCTTGTGTACGGGAAAGCGTGCCACCTCCCCATTGAGTTGGAGCACAAGGCTTACTGGGCCTTGAAGTGGGCTAATTTTGATATTAACAAAGCCGGTGACCTACGCAAGATCCAACTCAATGAGCTGAATGAACTTCGGAATGAGGCTTATGAAAATTCTTTGATCTATAAGGAACGAACTAAGCTCATTCACGACTCCAAGATCAAAAACCGAGAGTTCCATGTTGGAGACAAAGTCTTACTTTTTAACTCTCGGTTGAAAATCTTTTCGGGCAAGCTCAAATCTCGTTGGTCCGGCCCATTCACCATCGCCCAAATTTTTCCATATGGTACTCTCGAGCTCGCTCAACCTAATGGACCTAATTTTAAGGTGAATGGCCAACGAGTGAAGTTGTACTTTGGTGAGGACACCTCTCACGAGGTGATTCCATCCCTCACCACGTTCCCCATGAACTAATTTTGGGTCGAGTCAGGCTCGTGACTCGGTTATCAAAAACAAGCGCTCCTCGGGAGGCAGCCCGAGCATCTATCCCTTTAACCCCCTAAGTGTAGGGGAGAACCTATTTTGGTCGTTTGTGTTTGTGTGGTGATGTGATTACAGGGATAACTGCAATCTTGGAAATCTTTGAAAGAACCGTGCTCCCGTGTTATCCGAAATCCGGTTCTATCTCTCAACTATCGTGATTCAATTTTCTTCATACTCACATTTGAAATTGATCACTTTAGTCGTCTCTTCCTTAACTCGAGTTAACCAACGTGCACAATGTCATAAGTGTAGGGGAGACTTTTCCCACATGCTTAAACATTGAGGACAATGTTTATCTTAAGTGTAGGGGAGACTTCTATCGAAGTTTTAAGTGGACTTTTTCATGAAAATGCCTTCATTTAACCGGAAAATCCTATTTTTCAACATTTTCAAATTTTTTATTAACTTTGGCCATTTAGTCGTAATTTTTAAATTTTTATCGTTGCTTTCATATGTATATATCCCGCAATAAAGTCAAAAATATTAATAAATTGGTGTAGCTAGTTTAGAAATCTTTGACATATTAGGCCCGTTGCGTTTATTTTGACTCAACCCGAATAGACTTATCCAAGTTTATTCTAGCTAGTATCCTTAAACCATGTAGACCTTAATCGGTTTATTAGGCTAAGTGTCCACGAGTCTCATTATTTGAGATTTTAAATTATGGAGGACGAGAAATGATAGAGTCAATTATAAGTCGGTATTCTTGCGCAAGCTCACTTGGTGTAATTATTTGCCTATTCTCCCATCACTTGCTAATAATCTATCTGCAATAAGTAAGGTCGTACGATTTGAAAATTTACTTAGCTTCTAGCCCAAGATCGTTTAAAAGTTGCTCGGTAATGATAAGAGTTCATAGCCAAGGCATAACTTATGAAGCGGGGCGCGAAGATTGGCGAGTCCGAAAAGGCCCTAACAAGGCATGAGGATTCAATTTTATTGCTGAAGATCCAAAGTGATGTGAAAAGCATTATTCCTAAAGTCTATATGAAGGATCAAGACTCACGACGAAAAGCAATCAACTCCCATAAAGATCATGGAGAAGTCTATCCGAAAAGACCCTAACAAGGTATGAGGATAAATAGATCCAAGTCCGAAAAGGAGGCGGATCGTTGTATCTCAAAATCCCAATTAGAGATTGAAGAAATAATCATGAAGTCGTGGTCAACAAAGTTGGAGTACCCCTCAAAAGTCTCCAAGTGAAGAAACTCTATTATGATGAGAAGACCATTATCTCAAGAACGTCTCTCGAAGATATGAAGTATGAAGTACATGCCAAATATCGGCCCGAGAAAGGTCTCAAATCGTGAACCAAGTTATGCCAAGATATGAACTTTTTGATATCCCGAGAAGCAGTTTTAAGAGATTTTGTCCTTTAGCTAACTATTGATCAAATCGTCCTACTTTGCTTTCAGCCTTAATAAACTATTGAAATAAGTCCAAAAATGCATCTTCATGATCATTCTAAGACAAAAATAAAATATAAGAGATACAATTAGGAATAAGGGAGTTTAAGCATTTAATTAAGCCATGTGTGTAAGTGTTTGATTTACTAACTTATAATAACAATGATCTCGTTTTTAAGCTTAGTTTGGGGAACGTGAAACTTGAGGGTGATAAATCTTCGCAACACCAAAGCCCTAATGTAAGTCCTTGATTTCTTTACAAGTTATTTCCATTCTTTTTGTTTATCTTAAAGTTTTTATTTCTCTTAGTAATTTGATTCTTATTTAGTAGAATTTAAATAAGGCCAAGGTTGATTAATTATGAGAAAAGTGTAAACTTGCTTTATCACTAAGCATTGCATGAGGGCATGGCAATGGTTAAGTGTAGGGGATTTGATAGGTGTGTAAACACCCATCCTTTTACCACTTAATTCGGGCTAAAACGAGACCAAAACACGTATTTAATATCATTTGTTTGGAATTATGCGTGGTTTTTGTGTTTATTGTGTTTTCAGAGCTAACCGGATAAATATTAAAGAAAACATGGGATTGCACGGGATTTATCAAGGAAAAAGACTCAAGATAAAGTCTATTGTCCAAGAGATGCAAAAGATTTGAAGTCACTGGGCCTATTCGAAGATTTATCGAAGAAAAGGACTAAGGACGGAAGATTTTCATAAGTCGAAGAAACTCGAGTCTATTTAACGAAGAAATTAAAAGACGAGTTGGATTTAATCGACGACAAATCCCGAATCAGAATCGAAAACGTCAACTTTTCTGAAAAGACGAGAAGACAAGAAGAAAGGGAAAAAGCCCACTCACCAACCAACCACTAGGAGTATAAATAGATACTCCCTTCACACAATTAGAGAGTTAGTTCATTTTTTCTTTTTCCAGTTCTTTTGGTTCGTAGCTTCATCACAAACACCATTAGGGTGTTTGATGATTTTTCATTTTCTTTTTTCAATCTTGTAACTCTTAATCATTACTCTTGTTATTTTTACATTAATCAATCCATTCCAACTTTCTATTCATCTTGTTCTTCATCATCTTTTTAGTGAAATTTCTTAAGTTTTCATTTGATTCAAGTTTGATCTTAAAAAGTTGTTGATTTAGTATTTTTTATTGGTGGGATTTATTACTTAAGGTATTTAAATGATTTATGTGTAATTTGGTAAAACCTTTTTAAGTATTGGAGTTTGATTTTGGATTAACCGATTCCCCTGTTCTTCACATTTCAACAGTTCTGAGTTTCCCAGATTCCGAATAGGAATTTTGGGGTTGCCTTTATTCGGAATATTTCAATTATTCCGAGTAGAGGTTGTTTTTCTCCTTTATTCGGAATTTCACAGACATTCCGAATAGACCATATATTCCGCATAGTACTCTTTTTCCGCATAAGCCAATTTTCCGAATAGACCTTGTTTTTCCGCATAGCCAAGTTACTTTTTCTTCTATTAGGAATATCTCGTATATTCCGAATAGTGCTTACTTTCCGAATAGCCATATTTTCCGAATGGGGCCAGTCTTTCCGCATAGAACAATTCTTTCCGAATAGGGAATATTTTCCGAATAGCATTCATATTCCGTATAGCATCTTACATTCCGAGTAGAGCAACATTCCGCATAGGGGAACTTTCCGAATGGTGTTACATTCCGCATAGACTATTTTTCAGTAAGAGTATTTTTCTGGTATTAATTCAAGTTTTGCTTTTTATTTGTTGCTTGTTTTAAGTTTATATCATTATCATTATCATTTTATTCCTTTCCCTGTTTAGTAGAATAGAAAACCAAATCCAATTTTTGTCACCAAGAACAAATCATTCCACTTTTAACTGAGATCAATTCGAGAGGATTCCGAGAATTATATTTTGAACCCATTGCATAAATCATTGTATCAGGGGGTAACATTTTGGTTAAGTCTTCTAATGCCGCTTGGGATATTATTGAGAACAAGTCTAGAGTGCAAACCAAGAGTGTTCGGACTAATGTGACTAGTGCTAGCACTAATGAGAGTGACAAGAGAATTGATAAGCTTACTTCGCTTGTTGAATCAATTGCTCTACAAACCGCTAACAATACCAAAGCCATCAATGCACAAGTTAATGCTTTGAGTCAATCATGTGAAATATGCGGGGGTTCTCATTCATACACCGATTGTCCTTCAACTCATGACAATCCGGAAAATGTGTATGCCGCCAACGGTAACTTTTCTACAGGAGGCTATCAAGCACGTCCTCAAGGTGACCGCAATTTGCTCAGTTATCGCTCAAACAACTTCCTTTCACCACCCGGTTTTCCCCCACAAAACCCAAACAACCTCAATCGCAACAATTAAAACCAACCTCGAGCTCCAAATCAATATCAAACCCAAAGAAACCCATATCCACCTCAAAGAAACAATAAAGTTCACCAACCACCCGCTTATCAACCACCTGCCTACCATGCTCTTTTAAACATTGAGGACAATGTTTATATTAAGTGTAGGGGGACTTCTATCGAAGTAAGTGGGCTTTTCCATGAATTTGTCCTCATTTTAACCGGAAAATTTGATTTTTCGACATTTTTCATAATTTTTAATCTATTTTGGCCTAGTAGTATAGTAGTATTTTCCTTTGTTATCGTTATTTACTTTCTTTGCTAGAATAAATTTTCAATAAAGTAGTTTTAAATTTTTCAAAGTCGTGAATATTTTGACTCAACTCGAGTTCACTTATCTAAGTTTACTCTAGCTAGTATCCTTAACGTGTTTAAGTCAAGTTTTGCTAGGCTTTTATATAGGGAACTTTAAAACGCGAAAGTCTTAACTCTCACGGGTTAAGAACAAGAACTTTTCGCAAGTTCCTATAATTGATCCTAGAGAGTTGTTTATCAAGAGAACTTTAAAATGCGATTTCTAAACTTGAAAAAGTCTAAGAGTTTGCAAGATCCTATAGATGACTCGAAAACCCAAAACTTTGATTTAATTGGCTAAGTATCCACGAGTCTCATTCCTTGAGATTTTAAATTGTGGAGAATGGGAGATGATAGAGTCAATTATAAGTTTGGTATTCTTTCGTGAATTTATGTGAGTTGATTACAAGCTTTTTCTCCCATCGCTTGCTAATAAATCTATCTGCAATAAATAAGGTTGTACGATTTGAAAAGTTACTTAGCTTCTAGCACAAGATCGTTTAAAAGTTGCTCGGTATTAATTAAAGTTCATAGCCAAGGCATAACTTATTGAAGCGGGATGTAAAGATTGGCGAGTCCAAAAACGCCCTAACAAGGCATGAGGGCTACATTTTGTTGCTAAAGATCCAAAAGTGATGTGAAGAATCATTTATCGAAAATCAATATGAAGGATCGAGACACACGACGAAAAGCAAAAACTCCCCTAAAGATCATGGAGAAGTCTATCCGAAAAGAACCTAGCAAGGTATGAGGATAAATAGATCCAAGTCCTAAAAGGAGGCGAATTGTTGTATATCAAAGTCCAAAATAAAGATTGGAGAAAAATGAAGAAGTCGTGGTCCAAATATGAAGAATCTCTCAAAAACTTCAAGTGAAGAAATTCCTATTATGAAGAGAAGACCATAATTTCAAGAACGTCTCTCAAGATTTGAAGTATGAAGTCGCTGCCAAATATCGGTCCAAGAAAGGTCTCAAATCGTGAAGCGAGTTATGCCAAGATATGAACTTTATGAGGTCCCGATAAGCAGTTTTAAAAGATTTTGTCCTTTAGCTAACTATTGATTAAATCGTCCCACTTTATTTTCAACCTAAATAACTATCGAAATAAGTCAAACAATGCATCCTCGTGATCATTCAAGACAAAATTAAAATATAAGAGATACACTAGGAATAAGGGAGTCTAAGTAAATAATTGGGCCACATGAGTTCGTGTTAGTCTGCTAACTTATAATAACAATGATCTCGTTTTTAAGCTTGGTATGGGGAACGTAAAACTTGAGGATGATGAACATTCATGACTGCCAAAACCCCAATGTAAGTCTTTCATTTCTTTACTTGTTTTGTACATATTTCTATCTTTTTAGTTTCCTTAGTGTTTAATATTTAATAAAGGTGAAGGTGGGTTATTTATGATGAAAAATGTAAACTGTGCTTTGAAATTAATGCATTGCATGAGGGCATTGCAATGGTCAAGTGTAGGGGATTTAATAAGTGTGAAAACACTTATTCTTTTACCACTTATTTCCAATAATAACAAGACCCAAATGTGTATTTTATGTCGTAAAAGTCGGAATTATGCGTGGTTTGTGTTTTTATTGTGTTTTAGGACCAAAAGATGAAAAAGGAAGAAAACATGGGCTATCACGGGCTTTTATCGAAGAAAATGAGAAAAGACGAAGTCAAAAGATCAAGAGTGCAAAAAAGAACGGAAGTCCAAAGCCTATTCTGAAGATTTATCGAAGAAAAAGTCTAAAGACGGAAGTTTAATGAAGTCGAAGAACTCAAGTCTAATAGAAGAAGAAAATTATAAGACAAGTTCAATTTGTATCGACAAATCCCGAGACGACGTCGAGAAAGACAAAGCATTTAAATCGAGTCGAGAAGAAAGAAAGTAAGAAGCAACACATGCACCTTCCCACCTCCTATAAATACCCTCCTAATGACACATTAGGAGGGTGTTAGTTAGCTAGTTTATTTTCATTTTTGTAGTTTAATTTTTAGAGATAGAAAGTGCTTAACTTTCTCTCACTAGAAAAACTTCATCTTTTATCTTTCTTGTTTTAATCAAACCTTTACTTTTTAAGCTTAATCTTGTCTTAATCTTCATCTTTTTAATCTTTCTTATTAGTTATGATCTTGTGTTCATCATCTCTTTCATCTACTTTTCTATTTCGTCACATAAAGTTTCTTACTTTACGTGTTTCTTGATTTGTGTGTTGAAGATTTATAAGTTTTGCTCATTTTCCTTGCTTATTGGTATCTTATTGGAGTTTTTCTTGGCTTATTGTCCTTGAAAAATTGCTTAAACGTTGCTTAAAATCGTCCTAAATCCGGATCCTAGTTTTTAGGACAATCTGATTCGATTTCGCAATACCTATAGTATTGCGAAATTGAATCCCTTTTAATTGCGAAATTGTGCCTTCATAGTATTGCGAAATCATTGTTTTTAAGTATTGCGGATTTGAACTTCATTTGGTAATTGCGAAATCATACCTTTGTCATTGCAAAATCTTACCATTTTTTCCTTATTGCGGATTTATTGCATTTTGATAATTGCGGAATTGTTGTTAAGTTTTAAGGATTGCGAATTCATGCTTGTTTGTTTGAAATTGCGGAATTGTTCTTTTAATTGAGCATTGCGAAATCTTGTTTCCTTTGAATTGCGAAATTTTGAGTAATTGCGGAATTGTGGTTTACAATTGCGAAATTATGTCATAATTTCTTTAATTGCGAAATTAAATCATTTTCTTCCAAAGTATTTTCAAATTTTATTCTTCCCGCCAATTTACTTAGTTTTACTTTTACTTGTTCATCTTAGTTTAATTTTCGAGTATTTTAATTTTTAAAGTTTTCATTTTTATTAAGTTTTTAAGTTTTCATATTTACGTTTAATTAGTTTAATTTCTTCGTCATTTAACTTTTAAGTCATTTAATTTTAGTTTAATCTTTTCTCGCTTTATTTTTATTTTAATTACTCAACGACGCCTTTTCTTTTAATTAGTTTTAGATAACCAAACCTTAATTATTTTTCCACCAAGAACGACTAAGTCGCACTAATTACTTGTAATCAATTCGAAAAGATCGGTTTAACGAACTTTCATAACTAAGTGAAAACCTAGTTATTAGGAGCCTCTTGGAAGCGAGCACAAAGGCAAACACTAAACATGATGTGACAATCCGTCAATTTACGATTGATATTTTATTCTCAAATATTATTTGATAATATTATTTTAAATGTTACAATATGAACTCACTTATTTTTGGGAGGAAATTTGGATTTACTTCTTGAAGTAGCATCGACTACGTTTAAACCGGAGGATTCTACGTTACGTGCTTACGTTTACATACACCTTCTTTGGTGACAGTCCGACATTTCAGAAAATAAATTTATCCGTGAATATTATTTTGGAGTTTAAAATTTGTGTTGGTTCATAAACTCACAAATTTACGAGAAGAGATTAGGACTTACGATTTTATTTTAACGTCCTTTACGACTAAACCGGAAACCTTAGGATTACGTATTTATGTTTTCGAACTTCGTTTTTGATGAGACAATTTTTATTGGATTCGTTTTGTGACGTTGATTCATAATTTATAAAAACGTTTTTCGTAAAACGACCCGAGGGCACGCAAATCGAGGAAACTATAATCGAGGAGTACCCGTAAATTAGTGGGATGAGACAAGATAAACTTGCCCCACCCCACTCAATATGGACGGCCAAACCATGTGCTCAACACACTTGAGGTGTCAAGTTGAAAACAAAAAGCTTACACTTGTAAGCAATGCTTCATACTTAAGCTACTTTCCCCACAAAACAAGTAAAACCACTAACACATTACCATTCACTCCATTTCTCACCATGCAAACAACTCATCCTCTCTCTCACACTTCCAAAAGTGCCGTCCCATATCTCCACCATAACACCTCATTTGATCAAAATCAACCACAAAATCTCATGTTATTCATATACATGTTGATGCCCTTTTGAAGCCCTATTGATTGGTGCAAGTTATAACATCCAAGGAGGAGTTTTCATGGAGTAGTAGGACTGATTTTCCACAAGGAGTCTAGAAAGAATGGTGGTCTTGAAGATGGTCTTGGTGCATCTCAAGTTTCTCCATCAAAAATCCATGTTTTGATCATAATCTACATCATCATGGTGGTATAAAGATTGTCCTCCTCATCCTCTTGTTATTTTTATTATGAAATAATGTATTTTATTTCCTATTGTATATGTATATGATGATTATATGATGATAAAAATGTTATGTGGGGATTTGGTGTTGATAAACATGATCAAAAAGGTGAAAAACTATAAGAAACAAGGTTAAAATCTTGATTAATTTACATGGCTGTATAAAACAGTAAAGAACCATATGGTAAACTGATAAAATGATAAAGTAGAATCCATTTACAGTAAGCTATGGGTCTTGTACACATGTGAGAGTTGTCCATGCAATGGAATCATTGTAATGAGTGAGATATGTTCAAAACAAGTTTAGGGTATAAATCTGAAGTTACTGTTTTGGACGATTTTTAGAAAATATTTAGAAGATGATTCAACAGTAGTTATAGAAGAGTTAAATGTATCACATATCATTTAGTTTATGTGATAAAAATTTGAGCTTCTATCTCCATATAGAACTCAAGATATGGCAGTTTTGGTGAAGATGAAGTTAAAAATCAGATTTTTGGAAATTAAAGAATAATACTATTATATAAGCACTCACATTTTAATATATAAAATGTAAAATAAAAACCCACTAACTTATAAAACTTATTTATATAAATATATATAAAAGGTTAATCAAATGGATAAATTATATAAATGGTGGTGAAATAATGTTTATAAGTAATAAAAACTATAAACTTGATTTTACGACTTTTTCGGCTTTCGCCGTAAAGTTAACGTTTTTGTTAAATAAAACTTAGATGGTTGGACCCGTCTAATGAAAACTTTATAAAACTTATATACTGATATATAGACATGTATAACAAGTAAAAACTGATAAAACCCGAACTATAGGGCATACGGATATTAACAAGTTAAATAAACATATTGGACTAATAAATGGACTAAATAGGATAAAAACTCGTAAAAATAATCTATTGGGCTTAACCCATTTAGGCCCAACTTGGAAAGTATACATACTGATAATATAGATACAAAATGGATTAAAATAAGTTAAATAACTTATAATAAGCTTATTGGACTTAAGACACGTAAACGGGTAAAACTAGTAAACTAATATAAAAGTTATCGACATATAACACCAAAAGGAGTAAACGAGAATATGTAAACCCACTTGATCATCATATATATATAATCATCATATGTATACATAATTGGTACTTTATAAAGTCATTAGACAAATGTCTAAGACCAATTATTATTTATATAGGTTTCCGTGATTGAAGCACGTACCGTACATCCGAATTGCCGATAACCCGCCTTCCCACATCAACGTGAGTTCATAGTCTCGCACTCTTTTAAATGTTTTTATAAATGTTTTATAAACCCGCGAGGGAGATAACATGTTAGTTTTTATAAAATAGGACACCATTTGTCCCGATTGTTTGTTTATTGATTTTGGACCCGAATGATTGAATGACCCGATTGTATGACCCGATAAATGATTAATGGACCCGATAGATGAAATAAAATGGATTATTAAAGTTAGGTTATGTCACTAAAAGTCCCATTAGCATGAATTGTGAACTACCGGGAGTTGGTAGACGCTTATGCATTTAATAGTACTATTTGGGGACGATCACCCCAGTTCGCGCCTTGACGGTTGATCCCCGTCGTGCCACATTGATTGGTAAGCGAATTTATGTATAAGAAGATTTCCATAGCGTGACCTTTGTGACGACACGCTACTTTAGATGGGCAAAATTGGTATCGGGTTAGCTACCCGTTTTGGTTTAGTAAGGTAACAATGTCATGCGGCTTATAATAATCCAAGTTTACAAAATAATATTAGACGCTTCGAATTACGATGTATTGCCTGACTAGCAATACAGGGTCATACTATTGATATTATGTTCGTGTTTTGGTTTTATATAACCATATTCATATAACGGTTTTTATTTGATCTATACAACGTTGCAAAACGTATTGTATGGTGTTTTTAACGACAATGATTCGTATAATGATTTTTAAGGCAAATGCCTATATTATGATTTTCGATAAGGATTTGTATAAAACGACTTTGGCTATTTTATGGCCTATTAAAATGATTTGTACAAGATGATTTTCAGTAATAATTTTATACTGATATTATATTGATGGATTTTATTAAACTCTATGAATTCACTCGGCGTTATCGCTGACCTTTTATTTTAACATGTTTTATCTCAGGTACTTGAAGGTAATTCTCGGGAAGACGACAAGAATTCATGGCCCGTACTTAAACAATATTTTTCCATTCAAATACTTTATAAAACTTTGTATGAAATATAATGACTTGGGACCGATGTAACTTTGATATTATTGAATGGAAATGCTTTATAAATAAACGACGCGATTTTTATGCGTTGTCTATGATGTGAGTAATGTGCTATCCCGTAACACCAACTAGTCTTCCGCTGTATCAAGTTGTATAAAATTTGGGGGTGTTACAGTTTGGTACCAGAGCTCTCGTTATAGAGAACGAAAGATTTTTAAAACTAAGGTTTTGAATAAAACATTTCAAAATCTTTTAACTATAAACATTTTTCACAAATGTCTAAAAATCTTTTGACTATAACGGTGCCGAAGAATTCCCGAATTACCGACAAGGCCAAGACTGAGAAGTGTTATTTTAATATATATATATATATATAACTTGGATTATATATATATATATATGATGTAATTTTATTACATGATTGTTTGATGATTATTTTGATTTTTATACGAGGTATTTATACGACGTAGATTTTCACAAGTAACCCTAACTCCCCTAGTAAATTAATCAAAGCTATTCTCGTAGGAATTCTAGCTATCCTAGATCTAAACCAAGTTGTGGATATTTATGATCCTAACAAATGGTTGATATTCGTAGAAATGTAGATATTAGTTGATTGCGATCTTGAAAAAGAATTGGCGAGATTAAATCTGATATCGATGTCATGACGATCTATCCTTATAGAGTGGAGTTTGACAAAACGTTACCACCTAGAAAGATGTCATCTGACTCGTTGTCATCCAATTCTTAAATTGAAATCGAAAGGGTGAATGTTGCACTTGAGGTTGTCATTGGAACATTACCCAAAAGCCTCATGCCACTGATACCCCTCCGAGAAGTCTAATTGAATGTATGAGTCATCTCATACTAGTGACTCATTTGATAATTGTTGTTGTAAGAGCTATAGGATCGGAAATTAAGTGTTGACCATATCAAGCTTTTATTACCCTATTAAGGTTTAAGAATAAGATTGAAAGTATTGGAGAATGAAGTAGGATGTCGAATTGAGTATAAAAATTGGTTGAAACTTGAATAAAGTAAAATTTAACCCATATGAAATATGAGATTGTTAAGAGGAAGTCATTAAGTTCTGTGATTGAATTATAAGGTTTTAATTGATTGTTAGTTTGTGTTAAGGGTTGTTCCTAGACCATTGTCCACTAACGAGGATGCCCAGTGTCCAAGAAATAAATTGAAGAAATCTTCTTCTGAATTGGGACCGATGGATCTTCTAGGACATGTGGAACACCTAATGACTCTTGTAGATTAGTATTCATTGTGGTATCTTTTAAAAATCCCTAACTTAACTGAGATATCAGTTGGTAGGATGAGTTCTGAGAATTGTATGACATAGTGACACATAAAGTGTTACGGTACAATTTGACTTGTTTGTGATTAATGAAAAGACTACCTTTGATTGCTAAATTCTACATGTATCGATGTTATCTATCTTTTCTTGCTTCATCCTAATGTTCGCATTAGTGATGCAACCATTGAACAAGTACTCATCTCGATTTGAGTTATGTTGTGAATTATTCTTTCTGAGTGCCATCGAGGTCATTAACCTCATGATTAGCTAAGCTCATTTCCTATCATATTGTAGTTAGTTCTTGGTGAACAACCTTTCATCACTCTTTTGCAGATCACTCATTGTTTTTATAAAGATAAAACAGTGTCCTTTGAGAAAATTGGATTTTCATCACTATATGGATTATTTAAAGCAAGACTTATAAATGATCGTTATCGAAATGAAGTTGTTTATAAAACACTTTGGAGAACTTAATTGTTTTCATAATAAAGAAAATCTTTGTAAATTTATTTTGATTCTTATTAAGCATGAAACTGATTTTATTATAAACATGATGACAAAATTTTGACGAACTGAGTATTGCATCGTTAATCTTGAAATTGTATATAGTTGCGCGCCTACATACAATTTGGAATAGACCATGCAAGACTGATTAGTAGTCACCATAAAACTAATGAATAAACACTACATTTTCTTTGAAGTTGTGAAAGATTAAATTTTATGAGATCTGCAAGAAGTGCAAAATAGGGACATAATGTTAGAGACATCTACATATGTGCCCGTGTCATCTATTCTTCTGAGTTGAATTTACTCATCTGTGGAATTTGTCTTATTTGACAATTGATATTCCGTTCTTGTCCAATTCTCCCGTAGTAAGATTCTTAGGAAAAGTATCTGATTACCGAGTGTTGATACCCGACTGGATGTATTGACGTTCTTATCATTTCTTATGATTTTATTTCATTTGAATGACCTGGGTAACGATCCGAGGAGCTTTCGAATGCGTACTCAAATTATGAAAAAATGGGATATATTCATATTCGTTAAATGTTTTCGTCTGTATCTGATTTGAAATTCTCTTACATAGATTATGCGTTGACCTTACTCTTTTAAGGCAGTTATGTCTCCAGATATCCTTGAATTTTGAAGGATTACGAGTTATTATTAGTCTTTTGAGAAGTTCACATCTTATCGACGGCAATAAAACTGAAAAGTTGGTAATGCCAGTAGAATGGATTGATTGATTATGACATGACGACATTGTCTTAATTGATGGGAAATCGAATAGAATTCCCCTAAATGATAAGATATTGATTATCAAAAGTGATCTAAATAATTCTTGATGGATGACTTGAAATTATACCATGAGTGGTTGTGAATTAGTCATAGATATTATAATCTAGAAAGAACCTAATATGAATGTATTAAAAGATGTTTATGTTATCTAAAACTTTAGTAAGTATTTGTTGATGAGTTACCTAGACTTTCGCCATTAAGGCAGATTGAAATTGGTATTGATTATATTCCCGGTGCAGCATCGGTGGCATGTGCACTGTACGTCAGCACCATCTGAATTTAAGGAATTACCGTACAACTGAGATAGTTGTCGGAGAAAGATTTTATTATACCAAGCCTGTCATCCTGAAGAGCTATGGTGTTATCATTCCTTATATTTATAGATTACTGTGAATTGAGTAAATTGAAAATCGAAAACGATATCCATAACTTGAAATGGAAGAATTGTTCGATCATTTACAAGGTTCTAGCAAATTTGATCCATGGCATGGTTATCATCAACTTCGCATCTGCGAAGAAGATTATTTATTCCAATCACTACATTCGGTACTTGTAATGAACGTTATGAGTTTCACGTGATGTCGTTTGGATTGACAATGCACATGTAGTATTCATAATTATGATGAATCACGTGTGTAGGCTGTAATTTGATAAATTCATGCTCGTGATCATTAAGGACTATATGTTTGATTATAAGAATAAGAATGGGTTAATAATTATTTATAGATTACCCTGAATTGGCTAAACAATTAAAACCTGTACCTTGAATAATTAACATGAGATTAAAGACTTAATCCTTTACATAAAATGACCATTGGATTAATGACGGTAAGATATATGTATATATTGACTCTTTAAAAATTAAGAGCCCTTTTAAGACTTTGGAAAATGCAAATACGTTTTGACAAATGTTTTAACAAAAGATTTTAAGGGATTATTCTCTTATACACAAACCATTTAACTAAACTTCTGTTTAGGGGTAAATGTTTGTGTATACCTCAAGATAACCTAAAAGGGATTGAGGAAACCATTTGAACCATGACTTGAAATTTGAAACGATAACTTACGCTTTTCAAACTAAGAAAATTTTGACCACAGTATAATCAAAGATTTTTTTTTCAAACATTTACGAATCTTATTAAATATTTTCGATAAATCAACAAAAATCCTGTTAATTAAATTCAAATTTATTTTTGAACATTTTATATAATTGGTCGAACTAAGAAATTTAAAACTTTTACGTTTACGCTTCATAAAAATTAACTAATAATTATTTAATTAATTATAATAATTATCGACGCTTTAAACGTCGGATGGAGTAAAACGGATGAAAATGATAGTAAAGACGAAACAAAAACATAGAAGACATGAAGAAATAATTTTGAATAAATACGGTTGTGATATTTATTTCATCAGGAAGGTGAACGTAATTACTGACGCATAATAGAGAAAGAATATCTGAGTGAATTGTGGACATGATAATTATAACATCATGAGAAGTGAATATAGATACCGACATATTATATAGAAAGTATAAAGATTCAATTAAGATATATTTCTTAATAATGAAGGTGCAATATAAATTGTCGAACAATATAAAAATAAACAATGTTTATAAAAAGGATAATATAGATAATAAAAAGGGGTTCACGACTAATATGAACCATTAAAGATTGAGAAGCCGATAAACGTTAAATATTTTAAAGGCCACTTGTGATTGCCTAAACATGGAGATTGTGAGATATAGTTATGTTGGAATTTGTAAGTATAAGTATTCTAATTATGTCATTTATGACTAAAAATATCTTTGTTTGAAGAAGTTGTACTGATAGCAATTATGAAGGCAAACATCGCCTCATACATTAGTAAACGTCTAGCTATTGCAAAGGTCATCATCTGAATTTGATTCGATTTGGGTCATCGTCGACAGACTGACCAAATCTGCTAATATCATTCTCGATAATGATAAATGCAAAAGAGTTATATAAACATAGTGTGCCTGTATCGATCATCTATATATCAAGATCTTCGCTTCGCATCGAATTTCTAGAGATTTGCTCAGAATTCATTGAGAACGAACCTTGATGAGAGTACTATGTACCATCCCAAATCGAAGGGACGAGGTAAAGTAACGATACAGAGTAATATAAGTGTTGTTTTATGTTTGAATGAATGACCTTTGGTAATAGACCGTATAATCGTTTTCCTTTGGAAGGATTATCATTGATAATCATCGCATTAGGATCGAGATCGAATCTTGTAAGGATCTAAATATTAGAGCATCTGTAAGCATGAGTTGAGATGAAGACATCCGACATACACCCACTGTGAGTTGGACATGTCTTTTAGGTTTAAGGTTTCCTATGATGGCGAACCTATCCTTGCAAAATACCCGACCCGCGAGATCTGAAATGATTGTTGAAATTAGGATCTGATTATTGACAGCCGGTAGTGGGCAAGAGGTTATGTGAATGTGAGATGTAGATCTTGAAGTGCCAAATGGGTAGCGAAGTTATGCCACAATTTTTAACCTTGGAAAGATGAATTCATGATCTGACAAATCATGGGATATAAGTCCCCGTTGTATGGGACCATTGAGATGGTATAAAAGATTGGTTTGAAAGGCATATAAGATGGATCTACCCTAGGACTTCAAAGACTGCGTGAATTATGTTTCGTAAATCGAACTTGATGGAATATCTATCAAGTGAAAATCTGACTGTTCTTAGTAAAGCTTAGATCGGCGAAAAGTTGCATTCATCAAAAACCCGTGAACATCATGGATAGAGAAAGTAAGTCAACATTAAGCCTGATCTTATTCCCGTAGTTACGTTTGGTAGAACTCGCGTATTATAATGAATTGCACTTGTGAGAAAAGACCGAATGTGGAGGAAATACCCACATGGCTTTAACTCTATAAGAAGCGAGTAGTAAGGTAAGATGATCTTTGAGGATAAAGATCCTGTTTAGGGGTAAATGTTGTGACAATCCGTCAATTTACGATTGATATTTTATTCTCAATTATTATTTGATAATATTATTTTAAATGTTACAATATGAACTCACTTATTTTTGGGAAGAAATTTGGATTTACATCTTGAAGTGGCATCGACTACGTTTAAACCGGAGGATTCTACGTTACGTGCTTACGTTTACATACACCGTCTTTGGTGACAGTCTGACATTTCGGAAAATAAATTTATCCGTGAATATTATTTTGGAGTTTAAAATTTGTGTTGGTTCATAAACTCACAAATTTACGAGAAGAGATTAGGACTTACGATTTTATTTTAACGTCCTTTACGACTAAACCGGAAACCTTAGGATTACGTATTTACGTTTTCGAACTCCGTTTTTGATGAGACAATTTTTATTGGATTCGTTTTGTGACGTTGATTCATAATTTATAAAAACGTTTTTCGTAAAACGACCCGAGGGCACGCAAATCGAGGAAACTATAATCGAGGAGTACCCGTAAATTAGTGGGATGAGACAAGATAAACTTGCCCCACCCCACTCAATATGGACGGCCAAACCATGTGCTCAACACACTTGAGGTGTCAAGTTGAAAACAAAAAGCTTACACTTGTAAGCAATGCTTCATACTTAAGCTACTTTCCCCACAAAACAAGTAAAACCACTAACACATTACCATTCACTCCATTTCTCACCATGCAAACAACTCATCCTCTCTCTCACACTCCCAAAAGTGCCGTCCCATATCTCCACCATAACACCTCATTTGATCAAAATCAACCACAAAATCTCATGTTATTCATATACATGTTGATGCCCTTTTGAAGCCCTATTGATTGGTGCAAGTTATAACATCCAAGGAGGAGTTTTCATGGAGTAGTAGGACTGATTTTCCACAAGGAGTCTAGAAAGAATGGTGGTCTTGAAGATGGTCTTGGTGCATCACAAGTTTCTCCATCAAAAATCCATGTTTTGATCATAATCTACATCATCATAGTGGTATAAAGATTGTCCTCCTCATCCTCTTGTTATTTTTATTATGAAATCATGTATTTTATTTCCTATTGTATATGTATATGATGATTATATGATGATAAAAATATTATGTGGGGATTTGGTGTTGATAAACATGATCAAAAAGGTGAAAAACTATAAGAAACAAGGTTAAAATCTTGATTAATTTACATGGCTGTATAAAACAGTAAAGAACCATATGGTAAACTGATAAAATGATGAAGTAGAATCCATTTACAGTAAGCTATGGGTCTTGTACACATGTGAGAGTTGTCCATGCAATGGAATCATTGTAATGAGTGAGATATGATCAAAACAAGTTTAGGGTATAAATCTGAAGTTACTGTTTTGGACGATTTTTAGAAAATATTTAGAAGATGATTCAACAGTAGCTATAGAAGAGTTAAATGTAGCACATATCATGTAGTTTATGTGATAAAAATTTGAGCTTCTATCTCCATATAGAACTCAAGATATGGCGGTTTTGGTGAAGATGAAGTTAAAAATCAGATTCTTGGAAATTAAAGAATAATACTATTATATAAGCACTCACATTTTAATATATAAAATGTAAAATAAAAACCCACTAACTTATAAAACTTATTTATATAAATATATATAAAAGGTTAATCAAATGGATAAATTATATAAATGGTGGTGAAATAATGTTTATAAGTAATAAAAACTATAAACTTGATTTTACGACTTTTTCGGCTATCGCCGTAAAATTAACGTTTTTGTTAAATAAAACTTAGATGGTTGGACCCGTCTAATGAAAACTTTATAAAACTTATATACTGATATATAGACATGTATAACAAGTAAAAACCGATAAAACCCGAACTATAGGGCATACGGATATTAACAAGTTAAATAAACATATTGGACTAATAAATGGACTAAATAGGATAAAAACTTGTAAAAATAATCTATTGGGCTTAACCCATTTAGGCCCAACTTGGAAAGTATACATACTGATAATATAGATACAAAATGGATTAAAATAAGTTAAATAACTTATAATAAGCTTATTGGACTTAAGACACGTAAACGGGTAAAACTAGTAAACTAATATAAAAGTTATCGACATATAACACCAAAAGGAGTAAACGAGAATATGTAAACCCACTTGATCATCATATATATATAATCATCATATGTATACATAATTGGTATTTTTATAAAGTCATTGGACAAACGTCTAAGACCGATTATTATTTATATAGGTTTCCGTGATTGAAGCACGTACCGTACATCCGAATTGACGATAACCCGCCATCCCACATCAACGTGAGTTCATAGTCTCGCACTCTTTTAAATGTTTTTATAAATGTTTTATAAACCCGCGAGGGAGATAACATGTTAGTTTTTATAAAATAGGACACCATTTGTCCCGATTGTTTGTTTATTGATTTTGGACCCGAATGATTGAATGACCCGATTGTATGACCCGATAAATGATTAATGGACCCGATAGATGAAATAAAATGGATTATTAAAGTTAGGTTATGTCACTAAAAGTCCCATTAGCATGAATTGTGAACTACCGGGAGTTGGTAGACGCTTATGCATTTAATAGTACTATTTGGGGACGATCACCCCAGTTCGCGCCTTGACGGTTGATCCCCGTCGTGCCACATTGATTGGTAAGCGAATTTATGTATGAGAAGATTTCCATAGCGTGACCTTTGTGACGACACGCTACTTTAGATGGGCAAAATTGGTATCGGGTTAGCTACCCGTTTTGGTTTAGTAAGGTAACAATGTCATGCGGCTTATAATAATCCAAGTTTACAAAATAATATTAGACGCTTCGAATTACGATGTATTGCCTGACTAGCAATACAGGGTCATACTATTGATATTATGTTCGTGTTTTGGTTTTATATAACCATATTCATATAACGGTTTTTATTTGATCTATACAACGTTGCAAAACGTATTGTATGGTGTTTTTAACGACAATGATTCGTATAATGATTTTTAAGGCAAATGCCTATATTATAATTTTCGATAAGGATTTGTATAAAACGACTTTGGCTATTTTATGGCCTATTAAAATGATTTTCAGTAATAATTTTATACTGATATTATATTGATGGATTTTATTAAACTCTATGAATTCACTCGGCGTTATCGCTGACCTTTTCTTTTAACATGTTTTATCTCAGGTACTTGAAGGTAATTCTCGGGAAGACGACAAGAATTCATGGCCCGCACTTAAACAATATTTTTCCATTCAAATACTTTATAAAACTTTGTATGAAATATAATGACTTGGGACCGATTTAAATTTGATATTATTGAATGGAAATGCTTTATAAATAAACGACGTGATTTTTATGCGTTGTCTATGATGTGAGTAATGTGCTATCCCGTAACACCAACTAGTCTTTCGCTGTATCAAGTTGTATAAAATTTGGGGGTGTTACACATGATATCCGGTCGACTTGCCGTAAGGTACAACAAACTACCAAGCATACCTCTATATTTGGTGTTGTCTACCGACTCACTATCATCATCTACGGTGACTTTAGTATCCGAGGCCATAGGGGTCTTCATAGGTCTAGAGTCTTCTAATCCAAATTTCTTTAGCATTTCTTTAACATACTTAGATTGATTAAAGATAATACCATCATCCATTTGTTTAATTTGGAGTCCTAAAAAGAAGTTAAGTTCCCCCATCATGCTCATTTCAAACTCATCATGCATGATTTTGGCAAAGTCATCACACATACTTTGACAAGTTAAACCAAATATAATGTCATCAACATATATTTGTACGATTATGAGGTGAGAACCTTTCTTCTTAGTAAAAAGTGTATTGTCTACCATTCCTATGGTATACTCTTGTTTTACAAGAAACGCTTTAAGTCTATCATACCAAGCTTTGGGTGCTTGTTTAAGACCATAAAGGGCTTTCTTAATCTTGTAAACATGATCCAGTTTCTCAAAATCAATGAAGCCGGGAGGTTGAGCCACATATGCCTCCTCATTGATCAAACCGTTAAGAAATGCACTTTTTACATCCATTTGTTAAAGCTTAAAATCTAATGCACAAGCATAAGCTAAAGGATCCTAATAGACTCTAACCTTGCTACTGGTGCATATGTCTCATTATAATCAATCCCTTCTTGTTGATTATAGCCTTGAGCTATAAGTCTAGCCTTGTTACGAGACACACCACCGTTCTCATCTAACTTATTCCTATACACCCACTTGGTTCCTATGATGGTGGTACTTCTAGGTGGAGGAACATGTTCCCAAACGTCATTAGCAATGAATTGATTCAATTCTTCTTGCATGGCAATGACCCAACTCTCATCCATCAAAGCTTCTTTAACATTCTTTAGTTCAATCAATGAGACAAAACAAAAGAAGTTACTTTGATCTTGGACTTGAGATCTAAGGGTCATTTGATTTAGGTCGCCTATGAAGTTTTCGAGAGCATGATCCTTAGACTCCCAAATGTTTACTTCCTTTTCAACATTAAGGTCTTCAACACCTATTCTTCTAATCTCTTTGGCTTTAACTATGTCTAGTTCATCTAAGTCATCATCTACCAAAGGTGGTGTCTTAGATAAAGGTGGAGTTTCATCAAATGTCACGTTGAGTGATTCTTCAATTACACCCGAGGTTCTATTAAGGACTATATAGGCTTTAGTAGCTTGAGAATAACCTAAAAAGATACCTTCGTACGAATTTGGGTCAAACTTAGTAAGGTAGTCTTTGGTTTTGAGAATGAAGCACTTGCTTCCAAACACCTTAAAGTATTCTAATGAGGGTTTCTTACCTTTAAGAATCTGGTAAGGGGTCTTACCTAGGAAAGGTTGATTGTTGTAAATTCACACTTGTTTAGGAAAACAAGGTAATTAGGGCAAGTACGACGATTTAGGAAAATCGTGCACAAATGACCCTTTGTGGGGATCGTTCTCAAGGAGGCTTGGTGTGTGTGTTAAGAAATGATTAATTATGTGATTATATGATTATGAGAAAGAAAATAGAAATGAGATAAGAAGAGAATGACGGTTACGATGACGGATTAAACTACGACGATTTAACGTAAAATGCGAACGTAAATACGTAAAACGTGACGAGATTTAAAAATTAAACTTAAAAATTAATTAAAAACTAAAACTAAGTCTAAAATAATATAAATAAGAATAAAAATTCAATAAATAAATTTTATAACCTTTTATTAATTAAATATTCAATTTTAAATGCTAATTAAAGCCCTAAAATTAAATATAATTAAAAAAGCCTAAAATATTATTTTATTGAACTAATAACTTACTTATATTATTTAAAAACTAAAAAGTATTTTTCCTAAATTTTTAAAACTATTTTTCTATTTTTAAATCACTAAAAACTATTTTTAAACTAAAATAATCATAAAAAATAATAAAATAATGCTAAAAATAATTTGACAATTTTAAAAATCCTAATTTATATTAATGAACAGTATAAAAATGAAAAAGTTTGATAAAAGTAAAATTTTTCACTAAAAGACAAAACAGTTAATAATTAAAACCCTAATTAAACTAAATAAATTCTAAAAATTAATTAAAAGATGAACAGTAAAATGTTTTTAAACTAACAATCTTAAAATGTTTTTCTAAATCTAAGAAAATTTTTAGAATTGAAAAATATAAAATTTTCACTCTAAAAGACAAAAACAGAAACTTAAAAAGTAATTTAAAATGCTATTTAATCTAAAAAATACTAAATGAATAGTAAACAGAAAATAAAATTAATAGAAAAATCAGCAAATAAATAAGAAAAATTATGAGACAAAAATGAAGTTCTAAATCCTATTTTTACCCACTAAAGACAAAAAAAGGAAGAATATGATAGTGACACCTTGGATTGTTTTGTCTGCTTGTATAGCAGTACCTATTTTAACACTACCAGTGGGAATTTGGTTCCCACTGCTAGTTGTAAAAGCAGGTTTGAGCACAAATAAGCTTAGGAAAGCTTATATGTTGGCTTTTTCTTGGACAATAAGGCACCCCTACACTCAGTGGAGTGTAGGGAGTATATGTAAACTAGAAAAAACACAACTTTAACACAAAACTTTCACACAAAATGATCAAAATCAGTCACTGATATGGCTATGTGTAACTGATGAACAGTATGCTGATTCAATATGCACAAGGACGAATTTCCAATGCTAAAATCTTGCTCAAAAATCTCACCAAATCATTAACAACTGATTACAAGCCCTAGGTCATATAATCCTCTAACAACTTGCAAAATTACAAAGAGAATTAAGCTAAAACAAGACAGATTTGAAAGTTACTGATTTTAAGGCAATTTCAAGCAAATAATCATGCAACTCATTGTTTTCTTCTACCAAAATCAAAACTATTGATTAATAACACTTAACATTAACATAAAAAGTGTGCTTAGACTAATTTTAGGTCAAGAGCTAGTCAAACTTGTCCACTAAACCCTTATCCCAAACACCCCTTACTTCTAAAATGTCAAATTTTAACAAATCCAATGAGTTCAAATCCTACCCAAACTGATTAAAACTACCTCTAACTTGCATATAAATCCAAATAAGCAGGAATAACACTTATACTATCATGGAAAACAGATTACACACAATTCACAATATCATGCCAAATCTCAAAATCAAAGCTACAGATTTAAGCCAATGGAGGATTCAAGCCTGAAAAAGTACCTTGTGGGACCCACATCC
This sequence comes from Glebionis coronaria, assembly GCA_025667525.1. NCBI lineage: Eukaryota > Viridiplantae > Streptophyta > Magnoliopsida > Asterales > Asteraceae > Glebionis > Glebionis coronaria. Next base: position 536,515,873 of record CM046881.1, on the reverse strand, counting down.
GGGCCCCACTATGGCTGCAATGCCATCTCCCATCAGCTTATAACTGGGCTTATGGATTTGAAGGCTGCTATTTGAGAGTAGAGAGTGCTAGGTGGTGACTGCTTAAGTCCAAACCACCCCCATATATCTTGGAAAAGAAAACAATCTGCTAAGAGGTAACAAACTTGCACAATGATATCAATAAAAAAAATATTAAGTTAACAGAATTTCTTGAAAACTTTTTCTTCTTTTAAACCTTCCTTTTAGAAATCTTTTAAACCAAACTAGAACTTAATGGATTCTTGAAAATTAACTCAAACCAAGAACTCTTTTAACTTCAACAAGTAGGAGAAATTTTCAAAAACCAACAACAACAAAACGTGTAGAATAAACCTTGAACAAACTTCCTTTTCAATAACCTTCCAAAAGAAATTTTAAGACAATAAGTAAATAAGAACAGTGGTACTCAGCATTTGAAGAAATTAAACATTTCATTAAAAAGAATTCATTTCAAAGAACTTTTTTTTTTTTAAAAAAGCTGAGACAAAAGAAAACTGAATAACCCTAATGCCTTATATATGAGGCTACATTGTCTTCTAGAAAAATAAAGATGCAAACCCTATTCTATTGATATCCTAATAATGCCCTTTTGAGGATATTCGGATATGCCCTGAAGATGCCCATTTTGAATTTGGGGTCAAAAGGCTCATGTGATTTCTGAAAAGATTCCAGCTATTCTTTTTTATCTTGGCCATCAAGTTAGTCTTTGGGGACGCGAAAGAGCTCTGGTTCGTTGGATTTGCTGTCAAGCTTTGGACTGTTGCTACAGAGTGCATGTGGGGGGGCAAGGGGTGATGTGGGGTTTGTTTTGAGGGTGGGAAAAAGGTGTCGACATCATAAATTGTGAATCTGGACATTTGTTAGGTTTAATTCAAAGTAATTAGGAGGATTGGATGATTAGGGTTTATGGTAGATTTTAGGGGTGGTTTGATCTAGTTTAGGGGAACAGTTAGTGTTAACCGCCCATTTTTATTATTAAAAAATGATTTGAAAACTTTAATAATAATAAAACTGGATCAGTGGGTTGTAGTGACGTGGCGGGTAGGTTTTGGTTAAAATAGTTTCGTTTTTGTGCAACATTAGTCCTTCTCTTAACAGTATCCTTTGATCATTTGCACCGTTAGTCCTTGTTGGTTTTCATGGCCAGTCCTTGTGTAATTGCACCGTTAGTCCTTGTTGGTTTATAATGGAATCAAGGGCCAACAATGTATATCTTGTAAACTTCAAGGGTGTGTCTTGGAGTATTCTTGTAACTTAAAGGACCAAACTTGTATAATTGAGATTTTACAAGGGACTTTAGTGACAAGTCTTCAAAGATGAGGGACCATTCTTGCCAACCTTCATTTCTTCAAGGTCTTTTGTGGAAAATCATCATTAGGGTCCGGTTCATTGTGCGGCTTTGTTTCCCGTGTTCATTTTTGCATGATTCTTGTGATCTTTTGTCATTTTCTCAACATCCGTACCTATAATACACAAGCAACAAACACAAGCATATATTTGGGTATTTTGACGATACTTTAAGCGTTTTAAGCCCGATTTGGACGATGAGACTATGTATAAAAGTAGTCTCATCACTCCCCCATACTAAACCATTGCCGTACCCTCACGCAATGCTAGAATAAAGTATCATAGCACCTCCAAAATTCATTTTTATTCACTTTATTGAACGATAAACTAGCTACACTACTACTATTGCTACTACTACTTGCGTTATAGACATAATGTATGATTTTCATCGCAAAATGGGACGTTTAGGTTCATGGAATAAGAACACGTGAATGCTTCGTTAGAAATAATTTCATCGTCCTCGATTTTCACCCCAATTCCATACCAAGCGTGCAACGAGATCATTTTCATTATAAGTTAGTAATGCTAACACTACTCATATGCCCTAATCACGTACTTATCCTCCCAATTTCCTAAGTTGTATCTCTTATATTTTATTATGTCTTGAATGTTTCACGAGGATACATTGTTTGACTTATGCGATAATAGAGATTTAGGTCTAAAATAGAGTCCTAACGGTGTAACCAAGACCATCAAATCAATAACCCCTCCTAATAGACAACGATGTCAAAAAATTAAGTCAACAAGAAGGATCGATAAACACGGTTTTATAACGGTTTTGAACATGAGACTTATTACCAAGACTTTTATACGCCCCCTAACGGAAGGGCCTTATTATCTTTGGTTTACCTCCATCTTTTATTCAAATTCGCCATGAAGCTTTTATTATTACTTCGGTCTTACCTTGCCTTTTATTATCCACCTCATCGGTAGTTTTATTAGCCAAAGACGTATATCCTCACGCTAAGGCGAATTTTGGATCTTTAAAGCTTCAAAGATTAAGGCTTAATTCACTTTCAATTTTGCATAGATTTTTCGGCCTTGTGGGGCTTCAAATTGTTTGCTTGATTTAGGTGAGCACTTGAATCTTATTATTGGGTGAAGCTTTTGATTATTCGGGTGCCAATACTTCAAAACCGTGATGCTGGCGATACATTAATTTCTTCCCAATTTAATTACACGGAAGCTACTAGAAAAGACTAGAAACCCAACAATCAAGACTAAACCGCTAAGTCAATATTTATTAAGCAAAAAATATTTACATGCGAAGGGAGAATAAGCAAACAACGAGAACACATGAGTTTTTGAAACAATACGAGTACTCTACGTTTAGCATAGTAACTTATAATTAACCCTATCATTTCTCGTCCTCATTTAAGAGACTTAGCCTAATGTGAAGTTAAGGAATCAAAGCTAAGTGCTCAACACACACGGTCGAGTCAAAAATTACTCTTATTCTCGCCATCGCAAAACCTACATTCGTGTCTTCAAACACTTATAAAACGTGAGAAAATTTTAAAATTTGGCTATTTTTAGCCTTATTTTGCAACAAAACAATAAACAAAAAGATAAACTTTGGAAAGCGTGAAGGTTTGGCAAGGCAAGTATCTATTCACCCCCATACTAAAGTTAAACATTGTCCTCAATGTTTCGAGTCTAGGGGTGCGAACACCCCCATACTAGAGAAGTAGTTGAATGCCTAATCTAGCATGGAAAGGGTGTAACCGTTAAATTTAAAGCCGTTTATGAAGTGTGCTATAAACCTAAGGTTAGAACATCAAAGGATATATCATGGATATTGAGAAAGTCTTCAAAGCAAACGATCGAGTGCTCCCATAAAACGAACACGAGAGGCTTCAATCGTGAAGATCATGATCATCTAAAATCCATAATTCACAAACAACCACGGAACAAAGGTTGGCAGGGCACAAATCCCCACACGTTACTACATTAGAAAGCGATAATATGTACATAGGATAAGCATGGGAATCCCCCACGAGGCACCTCGTTTTTATTACCGAGTCATGAGCTTGACTCGATCCCCTCAATGCTAATTATCATTGGGGAAGGTGACTTGGTCGAGGTAGTTCAAGGATGGAACTTCCTCGCCAAAGTAGTGCTTCAACCTATGTCCATTCACCTTGAAAATGGGGACATCATTTTTAGCTAGCTCGATGGTCCCATATGGAAAAACTTGAGTCACGGTGAATGGACCGGACCAACGGGATTTCAACTTACCGTAAAAGATTTTCAAACGAGAATTAAAAAGCAAAACTTTATCCCCAATGTTAAAAACCCGGTTTTTAATTTTAGAATCATGCAACTTTTTAGTTTTTTCTTTATAATTAATGAATTTTCATAAGCAATATCTCTCAATTCATCCAATTCATTTAATTGCATTTTCCGGTGTTTTCCCGCAGTCTCCATGTCATCATTACAATGCTTTAAGGCCCAATAAGCCTTGTGTTCTAATTCAATTGGCAAATGACAATTTTTCCCATACACAAGCTTATAGGGAGTGCACCCAATGGGCGTCTTATGAGCGGTCCTAAATGCCCATAAAGCATCGTCCAACTTATCCGACCAAGATTGTTGGTTTTCCCCAACGGATCTCTCCAAGATCCTTTTCAATGCTCGGTTTGAAACCTCGACTTGCCCACTCATTTGTGGGTGATAAGCCGTAGAAAGTCGATGTGTAACCCCATATTTCCTTAGGACCCTTTCGAATTGGTCGTTACAAAAATGGGTTTCACGATCGCTTATGATCGCACGAGGGGTTCCAAACCGAGAAAACAAGCTTTTCAAAAACTTGACTACCACACGAGCATCATTGGTGGGCAAAGCCTTAGCTTCCACCCACTTAGATAGGTAGTCAACCGCAACAAGGATGTACTTATTACCACGAGATGATGGGAACGGCCCCATAAAGTCGATGCCCCAAACGTCAAAGATCTCACACACTTAGATGATATTTTGTGGCATTTCATCTTTTTGTGAGGCTTTTCCTTGTCGTTGGCATGAGTCACATGACTTCACAAGATCATGTGCATCTCGGTAAATAGTTGGCCAAAAGAAGCCGGCATCAAACACCTTCTTAGCCGTGAGATTAGCACTGTGGTGACCACCCATGGGTCCCTCATAACAACCTCTAAGGATATTAGAAGCTTCAGTACGAAAGACACAACGTCGAATAATTTGATTCGCATAAGTTCGAAACAAGTAAGGGTCGTTCCAAAAGTAGAACTTGACGTCACGAAAGAATTTTCGTTTTTCTTGAGTCGTCATACCCTTGATGATGAAGTTGTCAGCATGGTAATTTTCAAAGTCCGCAAACCATGGGGTGGAAGAATCAAGCTTAGAATTTACTACACCAAGTGTCTCGAGCGGAAATGTTTCGGTGATTTCCTTGGGCTGGTAAACACTTTGGTGAGGATCTTCCAAACGAGAAAGATGATCGGCTGCTAGATTCTCGGCTCCTTTTTTGTCAACGATTTTGTGATCAAATTCTTGAAGGAGGAGAATCCAACGAAGTAATCTCGGCTTTACATCTTGTTTAGCCATAAGATACTTGATAGCCGAATTATCCGTATACACTATGCATTTCGTCAAGACGAGATAAGGTCGAAATTCGTCAAATGCATACACCACGGCAAAGAACTCCTTCTCCGTTTTAGTGTATTTAAGTTGAGCCTCGGTCATCTTCTTGCTAGCATAGTGAATAGGCAAGAAGAGATTTTCATGACGTTGACCCAATACGGCCCCAATAGCGTAGTCACTAGCATCACACATGAGCTCAAAAGGGAGGTTCCAATTGGGAGCAACAAGAATGGGAGCTTCGGTAAGTTTTCTCTTAAGGATTTCAAAGGCTCGTACATAATCTTCGTCAAAGACAAAACGTGCCTCTTTTTCAAGAAGATGTGTAATGGGTCGAGAGATCTTTGAAAAATCCTTGATGAATCGACGATAAAAGCCCGCGTGGCCTAGGAAACTCCTAACTCCCTTAACGGTTTTGGGATGAGGTAATTTGGCGATGACGTCTACCTTAGCTTGGTCTACCTCAATCCCCGCTTTCGAGACCTTGTGCCCTAAGACGATTCCACTTTTAACCATAAAATGACATTTTTCCCAATTGAGCACAAGGTTAGTTTCCTCACAACGTTTCAACATTCTCTCAAGATTCGACAAACACGAAGTGAACGAATTACCAAACACGGAAAAGTCATCCATGAAGACTTCCATCGTCTTCTCGATCATATCATGAAAAATAGCCAACATGCACCTTTGAAAGGTTCCCGGTGCATTGCAAAGTCCGAATGGCATTCTACGATAGGCAAACGTTCCATATGGACACGTAAACGTAGTTTTTTCTTGATCACGAGGATCGATTGGGATTTGGAAGTAACCGGAAAAACCATCTAAAAAGCAATAGAAATCGTTTCCCGCAAGACGCTCCAACATTTGGTCCATGAAGGGCAAGGGAAAATGGTCTTTTCGAGTGGCTTCATTCAACTTACGATAGTCAATGCACACTCTCCATCCGGTCATGAGTCTATTGGGAATTAACTCGTTGGAATCGTTTGGCACAACGGTCATTCCTCCCTTCTTAGGGACACAATGAATAGGACTCACCCAAGGGCTATCAGAAATAGGGTAAATCATTCCCGCGTCAAGGAGTTTAAGGACTTCCTTTTTGATGATGTCGTGAATTTTGGGGTTCACCCTCCTTTGACATTGGATTACGAGCTTGTAATCCTCCTCCATTAAGATTTTGTGGGTACAAAATTTGGGATCGATCCCTTTAATGTCGGATAACTTCCACACAATTGCCCCTTTGTGATCCTTTAGAACATCGACAAGTGCGGTTTTTTCATCATCCGAAAGTTCCTTCGCAATAATAACCGGCAACTTGTCGCCCTCCTCCAAATAGACATATTCGAGATGAGGAGGTAAATCTTTCAACTCGAGGATAGGTGGTTTCTCAAGTGAAGATTTGGGCTCGATACTCATAACCTCCTCGGGTGGAGGAAATGGGAAATCGTTAAGAAAATCCTTGATAATCAAGAAGTCCTCATCGTTGTCGAGGTCTTCCCAAGTACGTGGAACATCGAATTCTTCCAACATAAAACCACCACCTTCAAATGGAGTGAAGGTTGGTGTCGAGTTATCAAGAATGGGATCCAACATAGTGGGATTGCCACTATTTTCAACATCACCAAAACCTATAACTTCTTGTAAAAATTCCTCGCAAACCACGTCAATCATATCAACGAGGTTTATGGTAGCAACGGAATAAACATGAGAAAGTTGAGAATTTTAAGTTGCGTTTATAACAAGTTCCTCGTCGCTGAAGCGTAAGGTGATATTTCTAGCATGACCATCGATTAAAGCCATAGACGTATCTAAAAACGAACGACCTAAAATGAGAGGAACTTGAGGATCCGTGGGAATATCGACAACGATAAAATCTACGGGATAGTAGAACTTTCCCACTTTCACAAAAACGTCTTCCGCCAATCCACATGCGCGAATCGTGGAATGGTCGGCCAACTCGATAGACGTTAGTGAAGGAGTAAGATTAGGAAGATTGAGCGACTTGAAGATTGCAAGTGGAATCAAGTTAATGCTAGCACAAAGATCGGCCAAGGCATAGCATTCTTCCATATCTTGGATTGCACAAGGGATCAAAAATTTACCGGGATCACCGACTTTTTGAGGTATGTGGTTAAGATAAACCGATGAACAACTAGACAATTGGTGCAATTTCTCCTTGTTGTTCAACATACTCTTAAAGTTAGCGGCAAATCGAGGCATCATGACCAAAGCATCAGCGAAACTCACATTAAAGTGCAAATCACGAAACATTTTCATAAAAAACTCAAATTGATAATTGTCGCGCTCTTGTCGTTTCTCCTTCCTAAGTCTCGATGGGTAAGGTAAGGGTGGTGTGGGTTGGGGCATAGGCATAGCCTTTGGAATCTCAGGTTCCATTGTTGGTAATGGATCAACCGTAGGTGTGGCATGAGCGGTACTTTGTGGGCTTGAAATATGCTCATTTTTGACCACCACCTCGGGTTCTTCCTTAATTTCCTCCACCGTTGGAGTAATTGGTTGAGGAGTCGGTTCTTTAAGTGTCTTACCACTTCGTGTGGTAATCACTTTCATCTCTCCCTTCGGGTTTGATATGGTGTTACTAGGTAAACTACCCGAAGTAGAGGCTTTGTTCCCCATGACCGCTTCCAAAATAGCATTAAGCTTAACATCTTGACTAGCGGCTTTTTGGTCTATCCTTTGTTCAAGCCTAGCATGACTTTGCTCAATTTTATTGTTTTGACCTCTAATTTGATTAGCAAAATCATTTTTCAACTCATTTTTCATGTTGGTATTTTCCTTGGCTAAATTAGCTAACTCCTTTGCGTTTTTATCCGCTTCCCTAGCTTGACTAGCCAATTGCTCTTGAATGTTTTCCAAAATCTTATCATTTGCCGTAGCGTAATTCAAAAAGTCAATTGGAAGTTCTTTAGTGTAAACATTTTGAAGACCTTGACTTGTGTTTTGAAAATTACGGTTTTGGTTTTGGTTTTGCAATTGGCTACTACTCTCTTGATTCCCATAGTTGTTATTACCCTTGTAATTGTTTCTTTGATTGTTTTGGTAACCAACTTGATTGTTTCGATAATTGTTAGCATTTTGATTTGGTGGAAAACCCGATGGAGTCAATTGATTAGTGCGAGTAACTTAACCGTTTTGGTTATAAGTTCCCGCAGTCGCTTAGGCACTCGAAGTGTTACCACCGTTGGTAATGCACTCGGAGTAATCGTGAGCTCCACCACAATACATACAAGAAACCTCAACCGCTTTAGCCTTAGCGGGAGTGGGTTGTTCACCAACTTTAAACTAAATTAACAATCCTTTAAGCTTATCAAAAATCTTGTTCTCCAAATTAGCCTTGATTTGGCAAGCATCAATGGTATGTGACAATGAAGGCGAAGGTGAAGATGAAGTCTTACGAACACTCGACGTGCTACGAGGACTAAAAACCTAAGACCTATTCTCAATGATTAACAATGCTTCCTCGACCGTCTTACATAAAAAATTACCACCCGCGGCGGCGTTAAGATAATCACGCTCATGATCGTTCAAGCCATTGTAAAACGTGTCAATTTGATGCAAGTCGGAAAAACCATGATGAGGACATTCGTGCAACATTTCCTTAAACCTATTCCAAGCCGTCGAAAAACTCTCATTATACTCTTGTGAAAACTTTGAAATCTCGTTTTTCAAATGCGTATTCTTAGAGGGCGGAAAAAATTGGTTTACGAACTTTGAAACGAGATCCTTCCACGTCAATATAGAATTAGGTGGCTCTTTCTCTAACCAAATTTTTGTGGGCCCTGCTAAGGAATACGGAAAAAGCATCATCTTAGTCGAGTCGTTAGAGACGTCCTTAAACTTGCAAGTGGCGGTAAGACGATTAAATTGGCGAATGTGGTTATGAGGGTTGTCCTTTTCGTCACCAAGAAACCTGTTGTTTTGAATCATGGACAACAAACCCGTCTTAACCTCAAAATTCTCCGCAAGGATAGCGGGAATCACAATCGCTTCTCCATAACCCTCGGTGGGTGCTTGAAGCAACTCCATCATAGTACGATTAGCCATGGGTGCTTCTTGTTCTACGATGGGTTCGACAATGGGAGATTCTTCACTAGAAGATGTTTGGTTTCCTTCCTTTTGACGACGTTTACGTGCACGTCTTGCTTTGGAGCGAGTTTGCATAAACGTCACGTACAACGAGAGGATGAGCAAAGAAGATTCTTTTTGGTGTTTTTACTTGTTCAATTTTTTTTGTGGTTTTTGATTGTTTTTACCTTTTTTTTGGATTTTTGTGATTGTATTAAGTAGACAAAAATCTACAAATCTCCTCCTTAATCAAATCTCTTGATTAGAGAAGCCTCAAGGAATGAAAACGATCACGTGAAGTGAACGCCTTCGATGACTTTAGAACGTTGGTGGAACACCAAAACGTTCAAGAGGGTTTAATCAAATGAAACCAAGAAAGTATATATGATACTTAATAATACGTTGGGCGGCAAAACAATCGATTAACTCTCAAAATCAAATACTCACAAGCAAGCGGGGAAACGAGGCGGCGCGAAGCACTTAAGAGCCTTTTTCCTTAGGATATATTTTATAATATCCGCCTTATACCCACCTTATAGTTTGTATTTTTCAAAATTGAGCTTCTCGAAAGTATTTATCTATTTTTGCCTTTTTCTTTGGTTTGAGATTCGAATACAATGATTGGGTAATGACCTCCCAAGTCAAGGTTGTGATTTCTCACGTATTTGGAGTACTTGTGAATTTATTGTTCTACGTATACAATATAGTAATAGTATTCACATAAAAATCGAAAAACCGATAATACGTATTAGTAGAGTGCTACTAATACAAATACTATTATGGTTAGTATATAAAAACAACAATTCCAAATCAAAACACAACACGCCTCCCCGGCAGCGGCGCCAAAAATGATTGTTGTAAATTCACACTTGTTTAGGAAAACAAGGTAATTAGGGCAAGTACGACGATTTAGGAAAATCTTGCACAAATGACCCTTTGTGGGGATCGTTCTCAAGGAGGCTTGGTGTGTGTGTTAAGAAATGATTAATTATGTGATTATATGATTATGAGAATGAAAATAGAAATGAGATAAGAAGAGAATGACGGTTACGATGACGGATTAAACTACGACGATTTAACGTAAAACGCGAACGTAAATACGTAAAACGTGACGAGATTTAAAAATTAAACTTAAAAATTAATTAAAAATTAAAACTAAGTCTAAAATAATATAAATAAGAATAAAAATTCAATAAATAAATTTTATAACCTTTTATTAATCAAATATTCAGTTTTAAATGCTAATTAAAGCCCTAAAATTAAATATAATTAAAAAAAGCCTAAAATATTATTTTATTGAACTAATAACTCACTTATATTATTTAAAAACTAAAAATTATTTTTCCTAAATATTTGAAACTATTTTTCTATTTTAAAATCACTAAAAACTATTTTTAAACTAAAATAATCATAAAAAAAATAATAAAATAATGCTAAAAATAATTTGACAATTTTTTAAAAATCCTAATTTATATTAATGAACAGTATAAAAATAAAAAAGTTTGAAAAAAGTAAAATTTTCCACTAAAAGACAAAACAGTTAATAATTAAAACCCTAATTAAACTAAATTAATTCTAAAAATTAATTAAAAGGTGAACAGTAAAATGTTTTTAAACTAAAAATCTTAAAATGTTTTTCTAAATCTAAGAAAATTTTTAAAATTGAAAAATATAAAATTTTCACACTAAAAGACAAAAACAGAAACTTAAAAAGTAATTTAAAATGCTATTTAATCTAAAAAATACTAAATGAATAGTAAACAGAAAATAAAATTAATAGAAAAATCAGCAAATAAATAAGAAAAATTATGAGACAAAAATGAAGTTCTAAATCCTATTTTCACCCACTAAAGACAAAAAAGGAAGAATATGATAGTGACACCTTGGATTGTTTTGTCTGCTTGTATAGCAGTACCTATTTTAACACTACCAGTGGGAATTTGGTTCCCACTGCTAGTTGTAAAAGCAGGTTTGAGCACAAATAAGCTTAGGAAAGCTTATATGTTGGCTTTTTCTTGGACAATAAGGCACCCCTACACTCAGTGGAGTGTAGGGAGTATATGTAAACTAGAAAAAACACAACTTAAACACAAAACTTTCACACAAAATGATCAAAATCAGTCACTGATATGGCTATGTGTAACTGATGAACAGTATGCTGATTCAATATGCACAAGGACGAATTTCCAATGCTAAAATCTTGCTCAAAAATCTCACCAAATCATTATCAACTGATTACAAGCCCTAGGTCATATAATCCTCTAACAACTTGCAAAATTACAAAGAGAATTAAGCTAAAACAAGACAAATTTGAAAGTTACTGATTTTAAGGCAATTTCAAGCAAATAATCATGCAACTCATTGTTTTCTTCTACCAAAATCAAAACTATTGATTGATAACACTTAACATTAACATACAAAGTGTGCTTAGACTAATTTTAGGTCAAGAGCTAGTCAAACTTGTCCACTAAACCCTTATCCCAAACACCCCTTACTTCTGAAATGTCAAATTTTAACAAATCCAATGAGTTCAAATCCTACCCAAACTGATTAAAACTACCTCTAACTTGCATATAAATCCAAATAAGCAGGAATAACACTTATACTATCATGGAAAACAGATTACACACAATTCACAATATCATGCCAAATCTCAAAATCAAAGCTACAGATTTAAGCCAATGGAGGATTCAAGCCTGAAAAAGTACCTTGTGGGACCCACATCCGGGCCCCACTATGGCTGTAATGCCATCTCCCATCAGCTTATAGCTGGGCTTATGGACTTGAAGGTTGCTATTTGAGAGTAGAGAGTGCTAGGTGGTGACTGCTTAAGTCCAAACCACCCCCATATATCTTGGAAAAGAAAACAATCTGCTAAGAGGTAACAAACTTGCACAATGATATCATTAAAAAAAATATTAAGTTAACAGAATTTCTTGAAAACTTTTTCTTCTTTTAAACCTTCCTTTTAGAAATCTTTTAAACCAAACTAGAACTTAATGGGTTCTTGAAAATTAACTCAAACCAAGAACTCTTTTAACTTCAACAAGTAGGAGAAATTTTCAAAAACCAACAACAACAAAACGTGTAGAATGAACCTTGAACAAACTTCCTTTTAAATAACCTTCCAAAAGAAATTTTAAGACAATAAGTAAATAAGAACAGTGGTACTCAGCATTTGAAGAAATTAAACATTCATTAAAAAGAATTCATTTCAAAGAACTTTTTTTTTATAAAAGCTGAGACAAAAGAAAACTGAATAACCCTAATGCCTTATATATGAGGCTACATTGTCTTCTAGAAAAATAAAGATGCAAACCCTATTCTATTGATATCCCAATAATGCCCTTTTGAGGATATTCGGATATGCCCTGAAGATGCCCATTTTGAATTTGGGGTCAAAAGGCTCATGTGATTTCTGAAAAGATTCCAGCTATTCTTTTTGATCTTGGCCATCAAGTTAGTCTTTGGGGACGCGAAAGAGCTCTGTTTCGTTGGATTTGCTGTCAAGCTTTGGACTGTTGCTACATTGTGTATGTGGGGGGGCCAAGGGGTGATGTGGGGTTTGTTTTGAGGGTGGGAAAAAGGTGTCGACATCATAAATTATGAATCTGGACATTTGTTAGGTTTAATTCAAAGTAATTAGGAGGATTGGATGATTAGGGTTTATGGTGGATTTTAGGGGTGGTTTGATCTAGTTTAGGGGAACAGTTAGTGTTAACCGCCCATTTTTATTATTAAAAAATGATTTGAAAACTTTAATAATAATAAAACTGGATCAGTGGGTTGCAGTGACGTGGCGGGTAGGTTTTGGTTAAAATAGTTTCGTTTTTGTGCAACATTAGTCCTTCTCTTATCAGTATCCTTTGATCACTTTTGCACCGTTAGTCCTTGTTGGTTTTCATGGCCAGTCCTTGTGTAATTGCACCGTTAGTCCTTGTTGGTTTATAATGGAATCAAGGGCCAACAATGTATATCTTGTAAACTTCAAAGGTGTGTCTTGGAGTATTCTTGTAACTTAAAGGACCAAACTTGTATAATCGAGATTTACAAGGGCCTTTAGTGACAAGTCTTCAAAGATGAGGGACCATTCTTGCCAATCTTCATTTCTTCAAGGTCTTTTGTGGAAAATCATCATTAGGGTCCGGTTCATTGTGCGGCTTTGTTTCCCATGTTCGTTTTTGCATGATTCTTGTGATCTTTTGTCATTTTCTCAACATCCGTACCGAAAATACACAAGCAACAAACACAAGCATATATTTGGGTATTTTGACGATACTTTAAGCGTTTTAAGCCCGATTTGGACGATGAGACTATGTATAAAAGCAGTCTCATCAAAGGTCGAATAAGAATTTGGTTGAGAATATAGGTCAATGTGTCAACGGAATTGCATCAAAAATTTTGAGGCAAAGATTGCTCGTTTAACACGGTCCTACTCATCTCTTCAATAGTCCTATTCTTCCTTTCAACTATCCCGTTTGATTATGGAGTGCGAGGAGCCGAGAAGTTATGGGTAATATCATGAGCTTCACAAAAGGCACTGAATTGCACTTCGTTATCATATTCCCTACCATGATTCGTTCTAATAGAGACAATTGAACATCCTAGTTGATTTTGGATCCTTCGACTAAAGGTTTTGAAATGATCAAAAGCTTCATTCTTAGTAGCCAAAAATCTAGTCCAAGTGAATCTAGAATAGTATTCAACTATAACTAGGGTATTAAGGTTACCTCCATAACTCCGTATGGCAGAAGGTCCAAAAAGATCCATATGTAGGAGCTCTAGACACCGAGAGGTCGATACCAAATTCTTGTCCTTGTAAATTGAGTGAACTTTCTTCCCAACTTTGCAAAAATCACAAAAGTGACTATCAAACTTAATCTTGGGGAGGTGTCTTACCAACTCCTTAAAGACTAAAGATTGAATTAAACACATATTAGTGTGACCTAATCTCTTATGCCAAAGAGTAGAACTATCATCTGAAGTCGCTAGACATAAGTTGTCCTTTGACTTCCTATTGACCTTCATGATATAAAGCCCATGCTTTCTAACACCTTTTCCAATGATCTTTCCATCTTTTACGATTTCGCTATCATGTTCCAAAAAGATGATCTTACACTTATTGTCACAAATTTGACCTATACTTAGTAAATTAAACCCTAAGTTACGTGCTCAACATTTTCAATGGTCATGGAGTCAAGAGAAACCGTACCTTTGCCAATGATATTACCACGTAGCTTACTAGCAAAAGTGATGTTACCCCCATTATATGCTTTGTAAGATGAGAACAAACTTCGATTACCCATCATGTGTTTAGAACAACCATTATCCATAATCCACTCATCGGGATCCAAATTAATTCCCAAGCATATCTAGGTAACAACACATAAAATCAAGCATTTGGGCCCCAATATCTCATGGGTCCAAAGTCGTTAGTTCCAAACATCCCTTGCATTTGGTTGGGATGCATGAATGGAGGACACATACCCCACAGAGAAAAACATTTTTGAAAATTATTCCAATTCATATGAGCATTCTGATATCTATTGTTTTTCTTAGGAGTCTTTGATCTAGACCAAAAGTTGTGTTTTACTCCTAGGTCGTGACTTAGAGTGATCATTTCTTTTAGGTGTTGGTATTCTACTTCTAGGCCTTGAACCATTCCGTACTCTTGGAGGAGTAGATGGTTGTCTTGATAAATTTCTCATTCCCATTAAAGGTTTACTCAAAGGCTTGTAGAATTTATCAAGTTCCTTTTTATCAATTATAGGAACTTTAACATTGTTAACACCAAGATGTTTTGGCCCTTTACCTAAAATAGACTTATTTTCACTAAAATCATCTTCTGTCTATGGTTCCTTATTGCAACCTGTGGTTTCATATTCATATGGAATCGCCCCATATATTGGCGAACCGCGGGTAGTGGGACGTTTTCTGAAAACCTGACTTGCTTTGGTTCACTAGTAGATACTTCATTAGTGTTAAATCTCAATCCAGATCTTCCCTAAAATGAATTTTTCTACTTAACATATCGTCAAGAGCACTAGTACTTTTCATGAACTTTTCCAAGTTATTTGAGGTGCTCTTGAGATCGTCTTTCTCTTGTCTAAGACTTTCACAACTTAGACAACCTAAATCAACTTCTTTATTTTTCTCAAGCTTAGCAAATTTATCTCTTAGTTAACTAATCTCATTTTCAAACTTGGTCCTAGTTGATTTTAGCAATTTTTTCTTTTCAATGAATTTTAGACTTAGTTTTCATAGGTTATTATGTTGACCTTTTAATTCTAAATCATCTAGAGAGGAACTATCATTGCTATAGTATTCGGTTTTGAAATGTAACTCTTTGGAAGAATGAGCCATGAGACATTTTTCGTCTTTAGCATCGTCATCACATTCTTCACCACTATCGCTCCATGAACCTCCAACAAAAGCCGTGTGATTCTTGTCGCGAGATGGCTTAGGACATTCACCGATGAAATGATTTAGGTCACCGCATCTAAAGCATTTCCTATCACCTTTTTCATTCTTGACAAATCAGTTTTTTGAGAAGGCTTTCTTGTCGTTGCTTGGTTGTCTTACTTGTTGACCTCGCCTTTTGAAAAACTTCTTGAAGTCTCTAACCGCCATAGCATATTCCTCATCATCACTATCCGAAGAGGAGCTATCATGGTCACTTTGTAATTTCTTGACCATTAGTGCTAGAGACTTTCCTTCACTCTTGGTTTTCACCATTTCCGAGTCCTTCAAAATTATCATTTCATGAACTTTAAAGTTGCCAATAAGTTCACCAAGTGATAATGTAGTAAGGTCCTTTGATTCTTCAATCGTCGTGACTTTAGCTCTCTACTTTGGATGCAACGCCCTAAGAAACTTCCTAACATTATTTGTAAAACCCGCATTAAAATACCATGAACAGTACACATGAACAGTACACACATGAAAATACGGTAAAATTAAAACTTTCCATTTATAATATAATTCACGTGTCACGGTATTAAATAACATGTAGTTACGTAAATATTATAAATGTGTTAAGTACATGGCGTATTAAAATCACGACATTAAAACATAAATGATCACGTAATTATTTGAACACGGAAAATTTATGGGTTTCCCCGTGGACACCCTATAGGCCGCGGCTACGCAAGGAACAAAGGAGAAGACGGGCTTGGCCCATGACCCAATATTAAACCCATGTAAATAACAAAACACATAAAAACCTTTTCATAGTTTTAGGTTTAACAAAAAGCTCTCCTCTTGCCTCCTTTTACTCCTTGCTGCCGGCCACCATAAACCACAAGGACAAACCAAACAATTTTCTTGGTTGATTAATCGTGTGTACGTGATCGTGTTCATAACCTTTTCTTTTTCACGCATTCGGTAATTAAACACTTCTTTTCTTTTTAATTTTTTTATGCATTCATGTTAGTTATTAAATTAATCATTAAAAACAAGTAATAAGAATGCATGGGGATTAATTAAATCATGATTAAAGGGGTGTTTGTGTTTGTTTGTTCCGGCCGAGACACCACCGAGAGCCAAGAGGCTCTCGACTTGTGTTCAACACCACCACCGAGACCCACAAGAGGCTCGGCTTGGTTGGGTTTGGCTCGGACGACACACGGAAACCCCGACCGCATGTCGGGGGTGTGGTTTTGGTTTGGACCGAGAGCCAACCGAGACCTTAGGGTCTCGGTGGGGCTTCTTTGGGATAACAGTGGGAACCAAACAAAAAAAGTGGGAACCGGTCCACTACCGGTGTGAACCGGCTCCCGCCGGTGGGAACCGAGGCTTGGGCAGCGGGTAACCACTCGGACAGTGGCAACCGGCTAGGCCGGGTTAGCCACTGTCAAGGGTGTATGTTTCGGCTTATATGTGACTTGGGTTTCGGGCTCGGGTTAATTTTTTAAAACACGGGTTTGGGCCTCGGGTTTAATTTTAAAATCAGAAAAACATGTTAATTAAATTAATTACTAGACTTTTTAATTTAATTAATTACATGACTTAGGTTTAATATTAAGTTAATATTACATGTATAACCTAAAGTATTTAACTTAGCTTAATATAATTAAAACATGTATTTTTAATTAAATTCTATATAACATATAGTTTATTTAATTAAACCAATTATTTAATTAATAAGTTATAACCATGACTTATATTGTATTAATTATTATTTATAATGCATCTTATTTCTAATTATAGACAGTTACTATTTTTGGAAACTTTCTATTTTTAGAAATTACTATTTATGGAAACCTGCTATTTTTAGAAAGTTACTTAATATTACAATACAAGTATTATAATACACTAATACATGAATAATACACACTAGAACATCAGAATAACTACAGTTAACACAGTAAACAGTAAAACATGACATAATACGTATAACAAGCTAATAACACATGAAACCAGTAAAACACATGTAATTCACACAACTCATACACGTCCATGTTTCTTATGTAGTGTTATCCGTCGAGGCGGATTAGTCGTCATCGTTTTCTTTAGCTTCTACTGGACATAAGGTACGGATTTCCCGTCCTTTAGTAAGGACAATCTCTTCCTTCATTAGGATTTCCCGTATGCAGACAACTGTTTTCCCCAGTAGTTACAGATTAAATGCTTATGTTTATTAGTTACCTTAGCCATATACATGTATGACCAGTTTCACCTAGTTATGGAGGTACCATAACCATAACACTAGAGGCACTAGTGTTATTACTTCACCACGGCGGGGTGATAGCTCGTGACGTCCCTTTTTCAGTTATTTGGCCATTATATTATTATATTATCATGTGGGGCATATGGGTGCATCTTAGTTACATGTTTTGGTCAGGATTTCATAGTGAATATGGTGTGTGCCTTGCATCCTTCACAAGGAGCTGATCCCTCCTACCCACTTACCAATTAATTAGAGGCATCCCCTCTAATTTGCATGACGAGGTCACCCCTTTAAGTATTCATGCACGTTGTTGACCTCATGACCTATATTGGCTTTTAGTACATTAACTAATATAGATTTTTATAAGTAACATAAGCTATGTTTTTCATAACTAAAACTAGTTAACATGACAGACGACTAGGTTTTCCAGGACTTATTCATTTCCGCTGCTATTCATGATTTATACTCTTTATATGCTTCCATATTCTATGTCTTCCATGCTTTATTGTATATCCGTGCACTTAGCGTTATGCTCAGTCGTCTACTTTTCTATGTTCCCAAAAGGCAGGTACCCACGGACGCAAGTAGGAACTCCAGAGTATGTGCATTCGGATTGGAAGCTATCCGACCTCTTTTACCTTATGCATTTATTCCTACTTTATCATACTTTACTTCTTTTGGACATTGTTTAGTCCTTCCATTTACAATACTTAATATTGCTCGTGTGTGAGTTACTAGACTACCGATGTTTGATTCTGGTATTTCTATTTATGGTCATGAATGTTTAGACATTTACCTTGCATGTTTTGATGACACGCCATAATTTCCTGTAGCATTCTATCCTATTAGATGGGGTGTTACAATTATGGTATCAGAGCCTAAGGTTTCGACATGTAGCTCTGTAAAACATGACCTGTGACTTACGGGTAGTCACTATTGTCTTCCTAAAACTGACAGTTGGTTTCATGCATTCATTCATTTTCATTTTATTTCATGCATTATTTTCATTCTTGCCGGTTTATGACTAAGTAATGGTTGGTACAGGACTGGCCCTATTTAGTCACATGTGCTTTTATCGAAACTTTTAACTTTAGGACCGACCCATAGGCGTCCCTGTGCCATGTCTTTTATTTTGAGTGAACTGACCATAGGCGTTCACTCCCATTCATATAAAAGTTTTATAAACTGCATCATGCATTTTACATTGTTTCATGCATTATAAACTGCTTCATTGATTTATACATTGTTCATGCATTTTTATGTTTATCTCATTTCAGATTTATGATTTATGTTTCATTTTGTTGTTTTAAACTGTCAGATGGTGAACTCACGTAGTACTCCAGATTTGGTAGCAACTGTCAATGCAGCTCTACAAGCCCTCCTTCCCCAACTTCGCAATGAAATCAGAGACGAAGTTAATGCGGAATTCCAGGCTCATGGCAATCAGAACAACAACAACATTCCTCCGCCTCCTCCTCCACCTGTTACCCTTATGACTTGGTTGGAGAGATTCAACAAACAATGACCCCGTTCGTTTGAGCAGACTGACAGCCCCAACGAGGCTGAAGCTTGGATTTCTCACATCGAGAAGATTTCTGATGCAATCGGTTGTGACGGTGTTTTCAAGGCAAGACTGGCTTGTTATAAGTTTGAAGGTGATGTGCTGCAGTGGTGGAAATCGGTCAAGCAGTCTAATGGTGGTGATAATTGGGTTGCACAGCTGACATGGGACCGGTTCAAGGAGATCTTCCTTAATCAGTACTTTCCACATGCTGAGCAAGAGAAACTCAAGAGGAATTAACACAACATTCGGCAGGTTGCTGGTGAAAACAGCAACGAATTCATGCAAAGGTTTCTCCGTCGGCAGGATTTCTGGGTCCAACCGCAGGAACTGCTGCGGAGCAGGCTGAGAAGTTTCGTTAGGCACTTCGCACTTCGGTCGCCAACAACTTGGTATGTGATACTTTCACTACAGTGGCACAGGTGGCCGATGCAGCCCGTAAGCTCGAGATGCTTCAGGAACGAGAGGAGTTTTGTGATGACAGAGCAGTGAAGAGGTATCTCCAATCACCAACTGTAAACAATTAATTTTCATCATTATTTTTCATTCATATAGTCCTCTGTTCAACGTTATATTCCAGGCAGAAGACTAACGACCGTAAGCCTGTGGCCGCTCAGCAGCAAGCATCTAAGGGAAGCGGTCAGACTAACGACCGTTCTGGTTCTGAGAGGCGTGGCGGTAATGATGGTTACATGTAACAACGCTAACAACTCGAACAACAACAGGTCCCTACATTAACCTTCGTCCATGTTAAACTATCTTATGTTATCATTTTCTGACACTCCAACAATTATTAATTTAGGAACAATGGTAACGGCAGGGATCAGGACCGTAGGGGTTCACAGCCTAATCGTTCTACCTCATCTGGTAAATTTTACACCTTCTATGTAATCATGTTTATGTTCCACGATCATGTCTCATGCATGTAATCCTTAAACAGGCTCTCGGATAACTAGGACGCCTGCTGGAGGATTCACGCATCCTGTATGTCCTACTTGTTCGCGCAGACACTCTAGTATTTGTCGCCGAGGTACTGGTGGTTGTTTCAAGTGTGGCCAACAAGGCCATCAGTAGAAGGACTGTCACCAAGGTGAGATAGAAGGCACCTCTGGACACGCCGACACCAAGCCACCTCCTACTTCTGGTCGCGTGTTCACTACTACTAGAGACCAGGCGAATAAGACTTCAGGTACCATCACTGGAAATATCTTTATGAATTGTTTGGAAGCATGTGTTCTGTTTGATACTGGAGCGACGCATTCAGTCGTATCCACTACTTTTGCTGTACGTGTTAGGATTTCCCCGATGTCATTAGATAATGCCTTATGTATTTCCAAGCCACTTAGGGACTCTGTACGAATCACTCAGGTGTACATATATCTTCCCCTAGAATTTGATGATAAGATCCGCAGAGTTGACGCACTTCCTTTGGACATGTGCGATTTTGACTTGATCTTGAGCATGGACTGGTTATCCAAACACCAGGCTACGATTAACTGCCACACTTATCGGGTTATCTTCGGTGATGTTAAATCTCTAGAGTACATACACCATGGTTTTCTGCCAGGGAGGTCAATACAAATTATTTCATCCATGGAGGTGCGTGCATTGCTATCACACGGCTGTCAGGGCTTCATAGCCAATATTCATGACATTACTGCCGAGTCTCCATCAATCCAAGATAATCCTATTGTGTCAGAGTGTCCTGAAGTATTCCTAGATGAACTTCCGGGTATACCACCTGTTCGTGAAGTCGAGTTTGGAATCGATCTCATACCAGTTGCAGAGCCGATTTCTAAAGCTCCCTACCGTATGGCTCCTATAGAGCTTAAGGAACTAAAAGATCAGCTGCAGGAACTTCTGGAACGAGGTTTCATCCATCCCAGTGCATCACCATGGGGTGCACCGGTACTCTTCGTAAAGAAGAAAGACGGCAGCATGCGTTTGTGCATTGACTATCGTGAGCTGAACAAGATCACGATCAAGAATTGTTATCCTTTGTCGCGTATTAATGACCTGTTCGATCAACTTCAGGGCGCCAAGTATTTCTCGAAGATCAATCTGAGGTCCGACTACCATCAGTTACGGGTTAAAGAGCAGGACATCTCCAAGACTGCTTTCCGTACACGTTATGGGCACTACGAGTTTGTAGTCATGCCATTCGGACTCACTAATGCTCCAGCTGTCTTCATGGATTTGATGAACCGTATCTTCCATGAGTTTCTGGACAAGTTCGTTATCGTGTTCATTGATGACATCCTGATATTCTCCAAATCCAAGGAGGAACACGAGGAACACCTTCGTACAGTCTTACAGATTCTTCGTCAGAAGCAGTTGTACGCTAAGTTCTCTAAGTGTGAGTTCTGGTTAAGCAAGGTGGCATTTCTGGGCCATAATGTATCCGTAGAGGAGATCACCATGGATCCTACAAAGTTTGAATCTATCACTAAATGGCCGAGACCTACATCTGCAACTGAAGTTAGAAGTTTTCTAGGTTTAGCTGGCTACTAGCGCAGGTGTGTAGAGAACTTTTCACGGTTAGCCTTACCTTTGACTAAGCTAATGAGGAAAGGAGATAAATTCGTCTGGACGGAAGAGCGAGAGAAGAGCTTTGAAGATATGAAGCGGAAGTTAGTGACTGCACCTATTCTTACTCTCCCATATGGCTCAGGTGGATTTCAGATATATAGTGACGCTTCAAGAAAGGGTTTAGGTTGCGTTCTCATGCAACATGGGAAGGTTATTGCATACGCATCACGACAGCTAAAACCTTATGAAGAAAACTATCCTACTCAGGATTTAGAGCTTGCAGCAGTTGTTTTCGCGTTGAAGATTTGGAGACATTATCTGTATGGTGAATCATGTGACATATTCACCGACCACAAGATTCTCAAGTACATCTTCACCCTGAAGGAACTGAACATGAGACAAAGGAGATGGTTAGAGCTATTGAAGGACTACGACACCAACATTCAGTACCATCCTGGTAAGGCGAATGTGGTGGCAGATGCTCTAAGCAGAAGGCCGGGTATGATTGTTGGCATTTGGATTGCAAAAGAGATCATTCGTGACCTAGAGTTGACTGATATTGAGTTTTGTGTACGAGGACAGCACGGTTATTGGGCTAATCTTAGAGTGGAACCAGACTTACATTCTAGGATCAAGGAAGCTCAGAAGGAAGATGGTGAGATTTGGGCTATCATTCAAAACCTTGATCAGCAGACGGAGTTTCGTGTTGACGATGACGGTATCTTATGGCAGGGCACTAGACTAGTGGTTCCTGATGACTCTACACTCAGGGAAGCTGTGTTGACTGAAGCTCACAGTTCTCCATTTACCATACATCCTGGTTCTACCAAGATGTACCACGACATCAAGCAACACTTTTGGTGGAGTGGTATGAAGCAGTATGTTGCCACCTTCATTTCTAAATGTATGATCTGCCAACAGGTGAAGATCGAACATGTTAGTACCTTTGGAATAGTAATTTGTAATAAGTATACTAGGAGGTATGTAGTTCCTCCTGGTCCTAGTAGTAGTAGGAGCAACACGTGCTCCTGGTCTTTAGAAAGTCAAACTTTATTATTTTGAGTAGTTTGTTAGGATATGCATGAGATGTGTTAGGAAAGGATATGCATATCAGTTTTACACGTTTTGGTTTAATGATGTATTAGGGTTTCCTTAAAGTATAAAAGGAACCTAGGAAGAAGCGTTAAACACACCTTCATCAAACATTATTCTAGTTCATATTAATATTAGAAATCCTTAGTAAAGGATCAAGTCATTATAGTTATTCTGTTTCTTCTTGTTCATAGTATTTGTATTCCGCACTTATACTATGTGATTCATCTAGAGTCTCTCTGTGAATAGACTTGTGATTACAGAAGTCGTTCACCATCCTTAACAGGCTGCAAGATCCACATCTAGTGGACCTAACAAGTGGTATCAAAGCCTGGGAGAGTCTCTGCACAAGAAGAATCATTTTTTTCTTATTACTAACATCTTTGTTTAAACATGTCTGCCTCTAGTTCTACTCAAACAAGAGAAGATAGCACCCCTAAAACACAGCAACCTCAGCAGATCGTTGCTACGGTTTCCAATACAAATGGAAAATTTCCTCTTTTGAAAAAGGATGATTATGATAGCTGGGCAATGAAGATGGAATGCTGGATCACCAACACTGATCTAGACCTTTGGAAAATTATTTAGAATGGGAACAGTAAGAGGTTTACTAGAAGAGACAAGAATGGTAATATCATCCTTCTTGATCCTAAAACTCATGAAGAAATCACAACTATTCAGAAGGAGATCAAAGCAAAAACTATTTTGCTTCAGTCTCTTCCTGATGATCACATGGGTGTGCTAGAGAGATTTGGAATGGAGTAAAAGCAAGGTTTGAAGGGAATGAGGAATCAAAGAAAATGCGCAGATCCATGCTGAGAGATGAATTCATAGAATTCAAGATCTCTGAAACTGAAGGTATTCATCAAGGGTATAATAGGTTCCAAAAGATACTTAGCCAGTTGAATCAACTCAGGTCTAAACCTGACAATGGAGATATCAATGCCAGGTTTCTTAGAGCTTTACCTTACTCATGGAATCAGGTAGTAATCTCTCTCAAAGAAAAAGGTGGCCTTAACTATCTTAATATTGATGATCTGTTTTATAAGCTCAAAACCTTTGAGCCTCATGTGAGAGGATACTCAAGTGATTCTTTTGCTACTCCTGCTAACTCTGCTTTTGTGAGTTCCATGGGATCTAGTCCCATGTCTTATGCTAGTAGCCCAAACTATATTGTGTCTTCTCAGCATACTTCTACTCCTGAACCAAAAGCCAAGTCTGGTAGCATGGTAGAAGTTGTTCTTCACTCTTTTGTTGCTGATGTTGATCCACAACAGCAGCTTGCTTTTGATGACTTCAAACAGGTTGATAAACTTGATCTGGATGAAATGGATCTCAAATGGAAGATGCCCATGCTCACTCTCCGGGTTCACAAGTTTGAGAAGAAAGTCGGTCGAAAGTTTAACTACACCCAAGAGAGCCAGCAAGGTTTGATAGAAGCAAGGTTAGATGCTATAACTGCCAGCAGGAAGGTCACTTTTCTAGGGAATGCCCTAACAAGAATGACCAGGAGAAGAACAGGTATTCAGCCTTCAAGGTTCAGGAGGTCAAGGATGACAAGAAAGCTTTGGTGTCTGTTGACTCTATGGTTAACTGGAGTGATCATCAGAATGCTACCTTGGAAACAGTTGAACCTTCTATTGATATGTTTGCAATGATTGTTGGGAATCTATCTGATGCCGCGGAAGCAGAAGAATTTGCTCTTATGGGCATCTCACCTCAGGTACAAAATTGCCCGCTTGGTTGTCATGATAAAAATTCAGAACTGTTGTCTCAATACAATGAATTAAATGAACAAAATGATAAGTATTTTTTAGATGTTCAAGCATATAAGAGTTCTTTAAAAACTTTGGAACAACAAAAGAGGTGGCTTCAAGATACTCAACGAGAATATGAGGATAAAATTAGAATTCTGAACATTGATTTAGAAAACACCACAAATATGCTTAAATACACTGAAAAGTAAAAGATGAGAGTATCAAGGATAAGCAAGACATGCAGGAAAAATTGGATGCTACACTTTTAAGATTTGAAAAAAGGCAAAATTCACCTAAGAATCTTTCAAAGTTAATTGATAGTAGCATGTCGGGTAGGACTAAGAGAGGTTCATGATTTGATAAATATATTGATTCAGAAGATGTGTTTGATTTATCATTTTCAAGTGTCTTTGATCCTGACAAGGAGGAGGAAGGAAAACCTAGCTACAATAGGTTTCAACCAGCTGCAGCAATGCATGTTGTCCCTCCACCTCTTACAGGAACTTTTATGCCCATATCTAGGCATACTGGCTTGGATGGATCACAGATGCATGAGTCTCCAAAAATCTCTACTAATACTAATGACTTTGTCTCTTGTACTTTCAGTTACAAAGCCAGTGACTCTTCATCCTGTGGTTCAAGTGAAGAGTCAAGACCTACAAGCACCAAGACAAATGACCCTGCTGCTACTAGTGCTAGGAAGAGTGAAGAGAGAGTTGCTTCTACTTTAACTGTGTCCAGTTCTAGTTTATTAAGTCCTAGGAATGTTGATACTCCTAGAGTTGTGTGTAATAAATTTAGTAGTATGAAACAATGTCATTTGAATAAAGGTCGTTTAAAACATGCTTTGTTTGTGGAAGTAAATTTCATTTGATTAAAGATTGTGATTTTTATGATCAACCTCCTTCTGTTTATCAAGCTTATCCTGCTCCTGGTCCACCAGGAGTTGCTCCATATTCTTCTAGAAGACTAAACCCATGTGCCCAACCTTATTCTTCTTCTAGAAGGACCTCTTCTTTAGCTTCTGATCATTGGAGAAACGATGGATATACCCATAATAGACCAACCAGCAACTATTTTCAGAACTTTAATCAGAATTATGCTTTTAATTCAGACCAAATGTATTTTGGGTTGGGAAATTTGGGTACTGTTGTTAAGCCCTCAGCAGGTTGTTCTCGGTCAAACAATAACACCCATATGATGAATAGGCAACCTAAGAACAACAGTGGATCTCATCAATCTTCTTGCCTATCTACAAAAGATCCACAAGGCAGACTCAAACCTGAAAAGGTCTGGGTCACCTTAAGACACTAACATTTGTATATATTTTTCTTATTGTTGTAGGTTACTCCATACCAAGATCCTACTCTAGGAATAGTTGATAGTGGATGCTCTAGAAGCATGACAGGGAATAAAGGACTTCTATCTAACTTTGTACCATTTCAAGGCGGAAAGGTCTACTTTGGAGGTGGTGAAGGAAGGATCTCTGGCAAAGGAACAATACAGACACCTAACCTTAATTTTGAGCAGGTCTACTATGTGGAAGCACTTCAACACTTCAACTTGATCTCTGTCTCTCAGATTTGTGACAAGAAGCAGTTTGTCCTCTTTACGGATACTGATGTACTGGTGTTATCCAAAGACTTTAAGCTCCCAGATGACTCTCAAGTTCTACTCAGAATCCCTAGAAGACACAATCTCTATTGTATCAAGATGAATGAAGTTAATCCTACTGGTCAACTAGCTTGTTTGGTTGCTAAAGTCTTCGAAGATGAAGCCACTAAATGGCACAGAAGGATGGGACATGTAAACTTCAAGACCATTCACAAATTAGCAAATATGAACTTGGTCTCGGGCTTACCTCCCAAAACTTTTAGAAATGACATCAATTGCCTTGCGTGTAGCAAAGGCAAACAACACAAAGCATCCTTCAAGGCCATTACTGCTCTCAGTCTTATAACTGAACCATTGCAGCTACTACACATGAATTTATTTGGTCCTACCTCCATTAGGAGCATTGACCACAAACAATACTGTCTTGTGGTAACTGATGGGTATAGCAGGTTCACGTGGGTTTTCTTCCTAGCTGCCAAAAATGAGACCTAGTCAATTCTCAAGGACTTCATTACACTTATTGAAAATCAGCTGTCCAAGAAGATGAAAGGTATCCGATGTGATAATGGAACAGAATTTAAAAATGCAGACCTCATAGCACTTTGTAATTCCAAAGGTATCAAAAGAGATTATAGTACTGCAAGGACTCCTCAACAGAATGGTGTTGCAGAAAGGAAGAACAGGACTCTAATAGAAGCTGCGAGAACAATGCTTGCAGATTCCAAGCTTCCAACCATGTTTTGGACAAAAGCTGTCAACACTGAAAGTTATGTTTTGAATAGGGTTTCAATTACCAACCCACACATAAAGACTCCCTATGAGCTTCTCACAGCTAAAGTACCTAGCATTGCTTATTTGAAGCCATTCGGTTGTCCTGTCACCATTCTGAATACTAGTGACTATTTGGGGAAATTTGATGGCAAGGCAGATGAGGGATACATAGTGGGATATTTAGCTCACTCACGGGCCTATCGTGTCTATAATCTCCATGCCAAACGTATCATAGAAACTATTAATCTCAGGTACTTTGAGGAGAAGACAAACATCCAAGGCAAAGGTCCTGAATGGTATTTTGATCTTGATTATCTTAGTGACTCATTGGGATATTTTCGTTTCAAAACTAACCAAGATGCAGGTCCACAAGTGTTTTATACTTCTAGTGCAGGTGCTCATTCTAGTTTTTTGGACTCAGATGAGGAGGATGATATTTGTGTTGTTCCATCCTATTCCACCACAGTCTCTCCAAATACCAATGCTACTCCTAGTGATGCTTCTCCATCAGACATTATGGACTCACAAGGAGCTCTTGACACATTGCTCAAGCAACAACAAGATGCTACTACAGCAGCTGCTCAAGGAGGCTTTGAGTTTCCTTTGAGTACCCCTGCTGTCCAAGTTACTCCTAGTGCTCCTAATGTTACTTCTAGTGCAAGTTTACCACCTATTGGTAGTCCGGTTAGTGATACACCTTCCTTAACTAGATTCTATGGTCCTTCTGACCTGGGAAACTATCAAAAGAAGCCTTCTACTAAGCTGGATGATATTCATAAGCAACCAATAGATGGCATTTTCGACTCTGCTTCATATAATGATAACATTGTTGGGGATCTTAATAACTTGGCACCAGAAGTGGATGTAGCTTCTAATCCTGTTTAGCAGACGCATAAAGACCATCCTATTACTCAAATCATTGGAGATCCTGGTTCTACTGTCAAGACTCGTCGCATGCATAAGAAAGCAGCGTCTGATCATCATGCTCTTGTGAGCTATATTGAGGACCAAAAGCGTAATAATCACACGGACTTTCTTCACTGTTTGTTTGCTTGTTTTCTTTCACAGGTGGAACCTAGATCAGTCTCTCATGCTCTTGAGGATCAAAGTTGGGTGGAGGCTATGCAGGAGGAGATGCAACAGTTCTTGTTTTAGAATGTTTGGATCCTATTTGACTTGCCAAATGGAAAGACAGCAATTGGTACCAAATGGATTCTCAAAAACAAGAAAGATGCAAGGGGTATTATGGTGAGAAATAAGGCTAGGTTGGTTGCACAAGGTCACATACAACTTGAAGGCATTGACTATACTGAATTTTTTTCTCCTGTTGCTAGGATTGAGGCCATTCGTCTGTTTTTGGCTTTTGCTTCTTATGTTGGCTTTACGGTTTTTCAGATGGATGTCAAGAGTGCATTTCTCTATGGCAAGATTGATGAGGAAGTTTATGTCACTAAACCTAAGGGCTTTGTGGATCCACTTCATCCCAAGAAAGTTTACAAGGTGGTCAAAGCTCTATATGGACTTCATCAGGCTCCTAGAGCTTGGTATAAGCGTCTTTCCACTTTCTTGTTGAAACACGGCTACAGAAGAGGAACTATTGACAAAACACTATTTCTTAAAAGGAATACCAAGGACATAATCCTAGTTCAAGTGTATGTGGACGATATTATCTTTGGTTCTACTAAGAAGGAATGGTGTGATGAGTTTGAACAACTAATGAAAGGCGAATTCCAGATGAGTGCCATGGGAGAACTTACATTTTTCCTTGGTCTTCAAGTCAAGGAACAGTCGGATGGAATCTTCATAAGTCAAGACAAGTATGTTCATGAGATTCTTCAAAAGTTTGATGTGGAACCTCTTAGACCAGCATCAACACCTTATGAAGTCACTAAAGTCAAACTCAAGAATGAGCCAGATCCTCTGGTAAATGTTCACATGTACAGGTCAATGATTGGCTCACTCATGTATTTGACTGCATCACGTCCAGACATTATGTTTGTCGTAAGTGCTTGCTCTAGACATCAGGTGGCTCCAACAGTTTCTAACTTGAATGCAATCAAGAAAGTTTTCAAGTATATCAAGGCTCAACCCAAGCTAGGCTTGTGGTATCCTAGAGAATCACCTTTTGTTCTTGAAGCCTATAGTGATAGTGACTATGTAGGTGCTAATAATAACAGGAAGTCTACTACTGGTGGTTGTCAGTTTTTGGGTCGAAGACTTATCTCAAGGAAATGTAAGAAACAGACAATAGTACCTACTTCTTCAACAGAAGCTGAATACGTAGCTGCTGCTAGTTGTTGTGGACAAGTCTTGTGGATACAAAATCAGATGCTGGATTATGGGTTCAACTTCATGAACACCAAAATTTTCATTGACAATCAAAGCACTATCTGCATTGTGAAGAATCCGGTTTTTCATCAACGAACAAAACATATTGAGATTAGGCACCACTTTATAAGGGATGCCAATGAGAAGAAACTGATACAGGTTCTTAAAGTACATACGGATGATGATGTTGTTGATTTATTGACTAAAGCCTTTGATGGTCCGCGGTTCATCAAATTGGTGGTTCACATTGGAATGGTCAATTCTTGAGGTCTAGGATTGAGGGGAGGCTTAGTGTACATATTTCATTACACAGTCTAACATATGGTAGATTCTAACAACAATTTTCATGGGTATTTGCGGTGTGTGCTATTTCTAGTGGATGTTTTTGGATACTCCTAATGGTTGTATTCAGCTCCTAGTGGGTCCAAACCCTTCAGTTTCATTCATGGTTGGCTTCTAGTATTGGTTTGGGTCGTTGTTCACTTCGTTGATTTTCATTGACCACTCTGTGCTCCTAGTGTTGACCCTTACAAGTTTTGACTTTTAGTCAACGCGAGTTACTTCTGGTATATATCCTTTTATTTAACTTTGGTAACTGGGATTTGCAAATAATGGTTAAGGGGCAAGTGGTTACTCTTGCATTAATTACTTAATTTTGAAGGGGCAACCCACATAATTAGGGGTCACTGAACAGTTACATGACCATTATTTATGGTCTAATCCCTCACTTGACTCATTCATCCCAACCATAAACACACACATACGCTCCTACTCTTTCCCTCTTTAATTAATCATCTTCCATCACTTCCATCATCAACAATGGCTGCTCTCTAATACAAACCCGATCATAACAAGGTGGCCTATCTTGGCGAAGGTCCTAAACGAGAAGAGTTCACAGAAATCATCGAATTTATTGAGGCTTCCAACCTAAGGTATGCTTTTACGGTTTGCCCTACTGTGTATGATAGTGTTATTCGTCAGTTCTGGGCCACTGCCCACCTTGTGGATGTTATGGGACGCCCACTAGAGCTTCATGCTACCATAGATGGATGCTCATATGTGGTGTCTGAGGCATCTATTAGGTCTTCTCTTCATCTTCAGGATGAAGGTGGCATTGTGTCTATCCCCAATTTGGAGGTATTGGATGGGATGGCTGCCCTTGGTTATAATCATGGCGGGAAGTTTAACTTCAAGAAAAATAGGTTTTCCCCCCAATGGAAGCTTCTGGTTCACTTCTTGATTCATTGCTTGAGTCCAAAGTCTAGGAGTTGGGATGCATTTCCCATCCCCCTTGCTACTGGTTTGATTTGTATTGCACAGGGTCGTGTGCTTAATTTTTCTCGTTACTTGTTTGATGGAATGATTTGCAACCTTAGTAGTACTGGCTCAAGGAAGAATTTTTTAATATACCCTAGGTTCTTGCAGCAGGTTCTTATGTGCCTACCTATAAATAGGGAGGAATATGAGACCCCAAAGCTTAGTTCAAAGGTGTATTCGAATATGGCACTTGGTTTTAAAGGCGTTTGGAGGCCTCTTTCTGATGCTATGCTGGGCCTTGCCCAATGGGATCCTAATGTGATTCCTCTGGCTGATGAAGCCGGGGAGGATGATCCTATGGAGGAGGAGCATCATGCTACTGGTGTGCCTCATGTGGAGGTGGATGAGCCAACTAAAGAAGTGGTGGTAGAAATGCCATCCACTTCAAAGGCTGCCCCCTCTTCTCTGCCACATAAGTCCCCATTTGTTGATACTCCCCCTTCTAGTCCAGCTCCGCAATCTACTGAGAAGCCATCTAGCTCTCATGCTCATGAAGATGACCCATTTGTTGCTTCTGGTCCCAATGATGCATTCCCCGATCCATGTCCTCTTGGTGGGGAAGCGGAGGAACCTGTTACACTAACTTCTTTGCTAGCTCTTATGCACGGGTATTATGCAAGGGTTGTTTCTTTGGAAAATGATCTAAATCAGCACCGCAAGCTCACCTGGGACTTTGTCCTTCTATTGGCGAACATGATTAAAGCATTGGAGTCCCAACAGAGGCGCCAAAAGAAGAAACTTGTGCTTTCTGATTCTGATGAGGATATTGAGGAGGATGGGATGACTTTGTTGGCCAAGGCTGCTTTTGCTGATAAAACGAGTGATGATTTGCCTGCTCCTCTTAGTCGTTCATCAATTCCTAAGCCTGCTGATCCCAAGCCAATGGATGCTTCTACTGGTCCTTCTGCTGGTCCATCTGTTGGTCCATCTCATTATCCCAAGGGCAAAGCTCCTATGACAGATGCACCCTCTCCTCCAAGGAAGCGTACTCGCAGACAAATTGAGGAAGACAGGTTAGGGGAAGAGGATGCACAGCGATTGCAAGTGGAGATTGATCAACAAGCTTGGGCTGAGCATGAAGCCCTTCAACAGTAGAGGCGTGAGCAGTTGAGGCATGATTCCATGCATTGGGATGACAATGATTGGATGAGAGTGCTTACTATTCTTACTTCTGATTACTCGCAGTTCACAGATATTTTGGGAGCTGATGTCAATCAACATAACTGTATTCCACGGGCAATGGCTTTGATGAGAAAACAACAGTTGTCTCTTGCTGCTCAGCTTCGTGAACAGCGCCGTAACAGACCTATGTCAAGAACAGAGGAGAGGAAGTTGATGCAGCAATATGTTAAGAATCAGTCGGCTGCTTACTTTCATGCTGGATGGACTTGGGAACGGGTTAGGGGACTGTCCTTTGATGAGCTTAAAGATCTGTACACGAAAATGATTAAGCGTCAAAACACTCCGGTCCCTGAACGCTTTATTTATCGCCCTCCCCTAAGTGTTGTTCACACTTCTCAGCCTGCTGCTGCTCATACTTCTTCGTCTGGTGTTCCCAATGATACTTCTGGTGTTCCATCTGTTGATGCTACTTTTACTGTTGTTCCTACTACCACACCTTCGGGTGTTCATCCCACTCACTCTCAGGTTCATACCACCACCACCAATGAAGCTACTACCATTCCTGCTGCTAATCGCACCCCTGCTACTCCTGTTGTGGAGCCAACATCATCACCGGTGTCTGAACCACTACCTACCTCATCCGCTGGTGCAGCAAAATCTGATCCTATGGTTGGTAAAGACTTTGAGTCTACTACTGTTGCTGGAAAGGTCAAGGTTGAATCTTCTTCTGGTGTCCCTTCACCTCGTCGCTCTATTAGAAAGAAGAAGGATCGACGTGGTAAGTCTGTTCCGTTTGAGAAGCGAGATCCTACAAAAATCTCATTGATGCTGCTTCGGATAGTGAGACAGAGTTACACATGGGTAAGAGTTGGATTGTCGCTTGGGAGGTTAGGCCATCCCCTATTGTTAGTGGTACATTCACTCATAAGATTACAACCAGTGATGGTTATGCTCACTATGTCTCGGGACTATAAAACATTTTGACATGGGTGGACCGTCGTGATCTTATGTCGTTATATGGTTTGGTGGATGCTGCGATTCCTCAATCTCCGAGTTAGTTGCCCAACTGGCCTGGATTGACTCTCTAGGGTGATTTGAAGCTTATGCTAGATTCCCCTCCTGATGCTCCTCATTCTGGTGTATGGAAAGATCAACCTCGTTGGGTGATCAAGAGGTGGAAACTTTATGCTGGTTGTGGGGTTCATGTGTTGGAGCTTGAGACTGGTGATGTGGTGTTTATGCTTACGGATATGGAGTATCCATTGACGATTGCTACCATGGAGGCTATGCTGGATTGTCATCTGCAGATATCTAATGCTCCTTCTGGGAATGAGTCTGCCATGGCTACTACCTTGGTGGAAGGTATTCAAGCCCGGTTGCATGCGGACAAAGTTGCAGCTTCTGGTATGTGATTGGTATGGTTCTTCTATTCTTGTGTTATACTAACATTCTTTTCACCAATCTGTACAATGATTGGTGACTCACGTTATAGTTTTAAAAAGATTAAAAAAATACTTTTTATATAATATCTACTTATACTTTAAGCATATGATGGAATTTCAAACTTGTACATAATATAATATCTGCTTATACTTTTCCATCATGACATTGTGTTTCACTTGACATTTTCTCACTTGAGGCTGTTTTGGGGTTACTTCTGGTGTTGGACCTGGTCCACACAACAAATGGTGCTCAACTCACCATGTTTCACAGACAAGAAAGAGTTTATTCACCATGAGGGTACGGCTCTGGTGTGATAATCAAATTCGTTCATAGTTGCCAGGTTACCCAAAACTGGATGGTTTTCACTTGCCATGGTCCTAGACTGAAAAGTGGCTAGTCCAAGGGGGTACGGCTCTTGGTAAAGATCTATATCAAATTCGTTGATAGCTGTAATAGCTTGCTCAAAGCTATTGGGTTTTCAGCTCACCGATGCTTAATTACTAGGAGTTGGCGAGTCCGGAAGAGTACGGCTTCTGGTAAAGACATATCAAATCCGTTGACGGCTGTGATGATTTGCCCAAAATAATCAGGGTACCCCCACTCACCATTGATTCACGTTTTAAGAATTAGGTTGGGTTCTGGTCTCCAAGGGTGATGCTTATTCCACCATCAAGACTGGCTAGCCCAAGAGCGAGCAGCTACTTGGTAAAGGCTCATAAAATCTGCTCATGTTGTTGTGAAGATTCAACACGATGCAGATTTGTTTCAAGCTTTCAAGAAGCTTCTAGGTGTTACTTGTTGCAGCAGTCTTTATGTTGTTTATGCTGATGGTTATGATGCTGTTGTTTGTTTTGCTGTTCCAATCCTCAAGCTCTTTTGCAAGATCTATCAGGAAACTTGAACTCAACAAGTCAAATTCAAGTTTAGGGGAGGATTGTTAGGACCTTTGGAATAGTCATTTGTAATAGGTATACTAGGAGGTATGTAGTTCCTCCTGGTCCTAGTAGTAGTAGGAGCAACACGTGCTCCTGATCTTTAGAAAGTCAAACTTTATTTTTTGAGTAGTTTGTTAGGATATGCATGAGATATGTTAGGAAAGGATATGCATATCAGTTTTACACGTTTTGGTTTAATGATGTATTAGGGTTTCCTTGTAGTATAAAAGGAACCTTAGGCAGAAGGGTTAAACACACTTTCATCAAACATTATTCTAGTTCATATTAATATTAGAAATCCTTAGTAAAGGATCAAGTCATTATAGTTATTCTGTTTCTTCTTGTTCATAGTATTTGTATTCCGAACTTATACTGTGTGATTCATCTAGAGTCTCTATGTGAATAGACTTGTGATTACAGAAGTCGTTCACCATCCGTAACAGGCTGCAAGATCCACATCTAGTGGACCCAACAGAACACCAGCGAGCTAGTGGTTTACTATAGCCATTAGATATTCCAGCATGGAAGTGGGACAAAATCTCCATGGATTTTGTTACTGGTCTTTTGCTTACTCAGAAGAAGAACGACACTATCTGGGTTTTTGTGGATAGGTTGACTAAATCTGCTCATATTCTGTCGATTCACAAGGAACATCCGGTCAGAAAATTAGCATACATTTTCCAGAAGGAGATCATGAGACTACATGTTACTCCATCATAAATCATCTCTGATAGAGATCCCCGTTTCACATCACGTTTCTGGTAGAGTCTGCAGAAAGCTTGGGGCACCCGACTTAAGCTCAGCACTGCCTTTCATCCTCAGACCGACGAACAGTCGGAATGTACCATTCAGACATTGGAGGACATGTTGCGGTCATGTGCTCTAGAGTGGTCAGGAAGCTGGGATGATTATATATTCCTAGTAGAATTCACATGCTATCACACGTTCACAACGTGTTCCATGTGTCCTTACTCAGAGGATACAAGTATCATCCAGTTCACATTGTTCAGTATCCGCTTGATCAGATTCGAGAGGATCTTTCTTATGTCGAAGAACGCGAGAGAGTTCTTGAACAACAAGATCGTGTCATGCGGAGGAAGACGATCCCTTTCATCAAAATCCTCTGGAGGGATCATCCTGAGCGGGAAGCCACTTGGGAGACGGGGGAGTCTATACGGAATTCTTACCCTCATTTCCAGTTCAAATTCGGGTATGTTTTCTTTTAGTTTATGTTTCTCCAATTCGAGGACGAATTGTTCTTTTAGAAGGGAAGAGTTGTAAAACCCGCATTAAAATACCATGAACAATACACATGAACAGTACACATATGAAAATACGGTAAAATTAAAACTTTCCATTTATAATATAATTCACGTGTCACGGTATTAAATAACATGTAGTTATGTAAATATTATAAATGTGTTAAGTACATGACGTATTAAAATCACGACATTAAAACATAAACGATCACGTAATTATTTGAACAGGGGAAAGTTACGGGTTTCCCCGTGGACACCCTATAGGCCGCGGCTACACAAGGAACAAAGGAGAAGACGGGCTTGGCCCATGACCCAATATTAAACCCATGTAAATAACAAAACACAGGAAAAACTTCTTTTCTTTTCACGCATTCGGTAATTAAAAACTTCTTTTCTTTTTAATGTTTTTTATGAATTCATGTTAGTTATTTAATTAATCATTAAAAACAAGTAATAAGAATACATGGGGATTAATTAAATCATGATTAAAAGGGTGTTTGTGTTTGTTTGTTCCGGACGAGACACCACCGAGAGCCAAGAGGCTCTCGGATGGCGTTCAACACCACCACCGAGACCCACAAAGGGCTCGACTTGCTTGGTTTTGGCTCGGACGA
Source organism: Glebionis coronaria (assembly GCA_025667525.1). Taxonomy (NCBI): domain Eukaryota; kingdom Viridiplantae; phylum Streptophyta; class Magnoliopsida; order Asterales; family Asteraceae; genus Glebionis; species Glebionis coronaria. Next base: position 536,479,800 of record CM046881.1, on the reverse strand, counting down.
CACATGGAAACCCCGACCGCATGTCGGGGGTGTGGTTTTGGTTTGGACCAAGAGCCAACCGAGACCTTAGGGTCTCGGTGGGGCTTCTTTGGGCTAACAGTGGGAACCGAACAAAAACAGTGGGAACCGGTCCACTACCGGTGTGAACCGGCTGCCGCCGGTGGGAACCGCGGCTTGGGCAGCGGGTAACCACTCGGACAGTGGCAACCGGCTAGGCCGGGTTAGCCACTGTCAAGGGTGTATGTTTCGGCTTATATGTGACTTGGATTTTGGGATCGGGTTAATTTTTTAAAACACGGGTTCGGGTCTTGGGTTAAATATTAAAATCAGAAAAACATGTTAATTAAATTAATTACTAGACTTTTTAATTTAATTAATTACATGACTTAGCTTTAATATTAAATTAATATTACATTTATAACCTAAAGTATTTAACTTAGCTTAATTTAATTAAAACATGTATTTTTAATACAATTCTATATAACGTATAGTTTAATTAATTAAACAAGTTATTTAATTAATAAGCTATAACCATAACTTGTATGGTACTATTTAAACTTTAATTATTATTTATAATCCAACTTATTTCTAATTATGGACACTTACTATTTTTGGAAACTTTCTATTTTTAGAAACTTACTATTTATGGAAACCTGCTATTTTTAGAAAGTTACTTAGTATTACAATACAAGTATTATAATACAATAATACATGAATAATACACAGTAGAACATCAGAATGACTACAGTTAACACAGTAAATAGTAAAACATGACAGAATACGTATAACAAGCTAATAACACATGAAACCAGTAAAACACATGTAATTTAGACAACTCATACACGTCCATGTTTCTTATGTAGTGTTATCCGTCGAGGCGGATTAGTCTTCATCGTTTTCTTTAGCTTCTACTGGACATAAGGTACGGATTTACCGTCCTTCAGTAAGGACAATCTCTTCCTTCATTAGGATTTCCCGTATGCAGCCAACTGTTTTCCCCAGTAGTTACAGATTAAATGCTTATGTTTATTAGTTACCTTAGCCATATACATGCGACCAGTTTCACCTAGTTATGGAGGTACCATAACCATAACACTAGAGGCACTAGTGTTATGACTTCACCACGGTGGAGTGATAGCTCGTGGCGTCCCTTTTAAGTTATTTGGCCATTATATTATTATATTATCATGTGGGGCGTATGGGTGCATTATAGTTACATGTTTCAGTCAGGATTTCATGGTGAATGTGGTGTGTGCCTTGCATCCTTCACAAGGAGCTGATCCCTCCTACCCATTTACCAATTAATTAGAGGTATCCCCTCTAATTTGCATGACGATGTCACCCCTCCAAGTATTCATGCACGTTGTTGACCTCATGACCTATATTGGCTTTTGGTACATTAACTTATACAGATTTTTATAAGTAACATAAGCTATGTTTTTCAGAACTAAAACCAATTAACATGACAGACAAATAGGTTTTCCAGGACTTATTCATTTCTGCTGCCATTCATGCTTTATAATCTTTATATACTTCGATATTCTATGTCTTCCATGCTTTATTGTATATCCATGCACTGAGCGTTATGCTCAGCTGTCTACTTTTCCATGTTCCCAAACGGTAGGTACCCAAGGACGCAAGTAGGAACTCTAGAGTATGTGCATTCGGATTGGAAGCTATCCGGCCTCTTTTACCTTATGCATGTATTCCTACTTTATCATACTTTAATTCTTTTGGACATTCTTTAGTCCTTACATTTACAGTATTTAATATTGCTTGTATGTGGGTTACTAGACTACAGATGTTTGATTTAGGTATTTCTATTTATGGTCATGAATGTTTAGACATTTACCTTGCATGCTTTGATGACACGCAATAATTTATTGTAGCATTCTATCCTATTAAATGGGGTGTTACATTATTCTTGCTAGAAAAACCTTCATCAAGTGCTTTTAGACTAGTAATAACAGTATTAAAACCTAGCAAATGCACTATCAATAGTTTCATCTTCTAAGATGACAAATTGTTCATATTGTTGAACAAGAATATCAATTTTGCTTTCTTTGACTTGGCTATTTACCTTGGTGGGTTACTAATAGAGTGTTCCAAATATCTTTAGTGGTTTTACACATAAAAATCCTTTCATACTCTTTCTTAGGTAAAGCATTATAAATAATCATTTTAGCCTCATTATTTTTAACAAGTTTCTTCGTAATGTTATCATTAGATTTATCAAAAGTAACTAGTTCTTTATTTTTAGAAACTTCATTATATTGATAAGGAAAAAAGTCACCATTGGTAATAACATGCCAAAAATCTAAATCTTTTGATTTCACATAAGTCTCAAATCTATTTTTCCAATAAATAAAACTATCGGTTTCAAAAAGAGGCGCTCTTTGCATAGATTGCCCTTCTAGGTACTTGTTGGAATCCATAGATCGATTCAAGTTTTAAAATACAATATATTTTAAAATTGCTTGAGCAACCAGGCTCTGATACCAATTATAAAAACTAGAAGGGGGAGGGGTTGTATAGTTTCTTAAATTTACTTGTTAAATAAGGGTTTTCAAAAATCCTTTTCAAAAACTTATACTTAAGCAAATATGTGAAATCTTCTTATACACAATATGGACAATGGATAGTGCAACTAAACTAATAATCACAAGTATATGTAAGTAACGAATAAAGAATGTAAAGAAATAAGGAATATAAAGATCAAACCAAACACCAAGGATTTATATTGGTTCGGCAACGAAGCTCACTCCTCGAGTACTCCTTACTCGAGAGTTCACTAATCAACAAGCTCCTTAAGGTGGAGAAACCGTACACGTCGCTTAACCAATTTCCGACTCTAAGCTAAAAGTCGAGCCCTAATCTTAGCTAGGACCAATATACACCAATATACTTTAAGGACTAAGTATTAACCACACTACATACACAACTTCCAAATAGACACAACTATTTGGATCTTCACAACACAACTTGCAAATAACACAACTATTTGGATCTACACAACTATTTGGTCACAGTCTGATACTTTCCTTGCTTACGTCTTCACGCTTTTCAACTTTCATCATTTTGTTTTGTTTTGTTGCATATAAGGCTAAAAATGGCCAAATTTTATAATTTTTCTTAGTTTTCATAAGTGTTTTTAAGACACGAATGTAGATTTTCCATTGGGTAGAATAAGAGTTAAATTTTTACTTGATGGCCATTTGGAGCCCTTAACATTCCTTAACACGCTTAAATCAAGTTTTGCTAGAACTTTATATAGGGAACTTTAAAACGCGAAAGTCTTAACTCGAAAGGGATTAAGAACAAGAACTTTTTGCAAGTCCCTATAATTGATCCTAGAAAGTCACTTATCAAGGGTGGCTTGAAAACCTAAAACTTCGATTTAAATTAGTCTTAATGAAGTTAATCCAAATTTAGCTAAATTTTGACTTGCATGGCTAAGCATTCACGAGTCTCTTTAGTTAGAGATCTTTAAATAGTGAAGAAAGAGAAGTGACAGAGTTAGACAAGTGATCATGCTAAATGTAGAACATGAAAGTGATCTTTCAAAAACTCATATGTTTTAATTGTGGCTTTTTCTTCCATAAGATCAATGCATTAGGACTAATAATTTGCAATAAATAAGGTCATACGGTTTATAAGGTATTTAGCTTCTAGAACAAGATCATTTGAAAGTTAATTATGATTACATAAAGTACATTTTCAAAACATAACTTATCAAAATGGGATGCGAAGATTAGCGAATCCAAAAAGGCCCTTACAAGGCATGAGGATTACCTTCTATTGCCAAATCCAAAAAGATGTGAATTTCACGAATCCAAATCCAAAATGAAGGATGAAGACACACTACGAAAAGCAAAATACTCCAAAAGGTTGTGGAAAAGTCTATGAATCCAAAAAGACCCTTACAAGGCATGAGGATGAATTTATGAATCCAAGTCCGAAAAGGAGGCGGATCGTTGCATAATCGAAGTCCCAAAATGAGGAAAAAGACAAGTGAAGAAAGTCGTGGTAAAAAAAGAAGCATCTTGAACCAAGAAGATGTATGCCCAAAAATGAAGAGAATACCATAACAAAGAGCGTCTTTCAAGATTAAAGTTCGAAACACATGCCAAATATCAGTCTGGGAAAGGTCCCACATCGTGATCAAAGTTATGTCGAGATATGGACTTTTTATGATTATAAGAAACGTTTTGAAAGATCGTGTCCTCTAGCTACTTACTAAATAAACCATGTTAACTTTATTTTCAGCTTAAAATATATTTAAATAAGTCAATATGAATCCATGGGATCCATGAAAAAAATATTTAAAAAAATTTAGATAACTTTTCATAAGTAGGATTGCGGGGAGAAAAAGTATTACACAATTTGAATGCATGAGTAGTGTTAGCATTGTGACTTGTACCAACAATGATCTCGTTTTTACGCTTAGCATGGAATGTGTGACAATCAAGGATGACGAATTTTAATCTTCAAAACATTTACTTGTTTTGATTCTTAGACCCTAAAAGTCACGATCTCGTGATGAATGCAATACATTATGTCTCTAACACAAGTAGTAGTAGTTTAGTAAGTTTACGTTTTAATAAATGTCGATAAAAATGAATTTTGGAAGTGTTACGATACTTTATTCTAGCATTGGGTGAGGGCACGTCATTGGTTTAGTATGAGGGAGTGATGAGACTGCATTTATACATGATCTCATCATCAAAATCGGGCTTAAAACGGTTCAAATATCATGAAAAGTGCCAAATATATGCTTATGTTTGTTTAATGTGTATTTTAGGTACGGATATCGAGAAAAAGACAAAAAGATCACAAGAATCAAGCAAAAACGAACACGGGAAACAAAGCCGCACAATGAACCGGACACAAGTGTTGAATTTTCCAAAAAAACCCTTGAAGAATTGAATATTGTTAAGTTTAGTCCCTTAAGAATTGAATAATTACACTTTATACCCCTGAGAATCTCAAAAATACTAAAGGGGTCCCTAAAATTTGAAGACAATACAAGAATAGTCCTCCAATATTGAAGAAACTTCACATTTAGTCCTTTTTACAAAGAATGTTAACTAAGGACTTGTGATGAAATGGAAAAAGGACTAACAAAGAAAAGGGGCAAGGACTGGAAGTGCAAAGCCATGCAAAGGAACTATTAATGGGGAAGGACCAATTCTACCAAATCTCAAAACTTATTTAACCTTAAACACTAAACAGCCATTAAACCCCATGTAATCCTCCACTCACTCCATCCACCAATCAGCACCCACCAACTCACCAAACCCTCCACGTCACCACCTCCACATCATTACCCATTAACCTAAACAAATATTAACTAATCGGTTTAAACCGATTAAACTAATATTAGTTTAGGCACCAAACACCCATCCCTCACCTAAAAACGAATCAAACACACACTTATGAAGCCTATAAACCCTAATCTTATTCACTAATCAAATCAAAGGTTTTTTATTAAGAATTACAAGATGGTTAATTAACCATGTTATTAATAGAACCCAACCTTATTTTGGTCCCCTCCTACACCACGTGTCACCCCCACACCCTCCCTGCACAACCTTGAAGAAGAAGACAAAGCTTTCCAGGGAATCAAGGGCCGAGAGGGTTGCTTAATTTTCACAACAAACATTGGACGTCTGAGATGAGTCCTACACCACTGGCATCCTCACTAATAGCCAAAGATCATAACATGAGCTCTTTTTTCAAATTCAAGCCAAGTGCATTTGTGGGATATCAACAGCTAGGGTTTAGTTTCCTTTCAGCTTCTAGAATCATGTAAGCCCTCTATATAAAGGACAGTAGGGCTTAACAGTAGACTTGTTCTTGGTTTTTCCTTAATCACTACTTGTAATTCCTTTTTTCTCATGAATGAAAAAATTTAATAAAGTTCAAAGTGATGAAATCCAAGTTTCATTTACATTTTGTTTTTATGTTTCTAAGTTATCATTGATCCATTTCAAGTTTCTGTTTTAAGTGAAAAAAATTATCAAAAAGTTTTTGTGCTTGACCTAAAAGCTTAACAATTGGTTTATTTGGGAGTCAATGTGATCATAGCTCCCTGAAAATACATTGCAAGTTGTTGTGAACATTCATTCTTGGGTAAAACTCCTTGTGGGGTGATAATAGGTGCAAGGTTTTTGGTGATAAAACCCTTACTTGCACTTTTTCCTTCCTTTTCTTTACATCTCTACATTCTAATCCTACCCCCCCCCCCCTTCTTGAAGTGACCTATAAATTACACTATGTCTAATTTGTGGTATTCTCTTAAGGGGTTGTAGTTTGTTTGATTGGGTTGTGATACCAAAACAGCAACTCCAATTAGCCCTTTGGTTCTACTTTGAACCATCAGCCAAGGGCTCTTATTCGTCTTTTCTTTCCAAGACACCCCTGGCTTGACCTAGTTGTTGGTCAAGCTCAGGGGAGCTTAGCCGATCCCCTCATAGGAAGCACGTGAGGGAAGGTTTCAATCGCTTTTCCCTTTCTTCTTTATTTTTCTGTTAAAACTTATGTTTATGTGACTTTTGTATGGTCTACTGTTCAATTGAGTTCTAGTTGCTTGAAATTGATATTTAAGTGTTGTTAGATCATATTTAGCTGGTAAATATCATTTGAAGTGTTTGTGTAACAATTGCTTTGTTAAAATTGTGTTTTCATTTTAAAGGGGTGTTTGGATCTGTGGGTATAGGGCATTTGGAGTTACAACCAGTGCAAAGCCTAGGTCTAGGTGCTTTTGTTTAAGCTTGTTAGATGATTTTCAAGTATTGGTTAGGTTATGGTAGCTTTAAAATCAGAAGTTCTTGTTATTCATAAAAACTGCCAAATAGATTAGTAGGGTCCATTTAGGTTTTATTCTTGTGTTTCATGATTTGATTCCTTAGAAATCTGTCACTTTTAGGATTGGAGTAGGTATTATGCTAGTTATTCTGGTTTTAAATAGCTTTTTGTTCCCTCTAGAACTCACCAAAACACAATGTGGTGCCAATTGCATCAGCAAAGGCACCATTCTGTCCATAAAATGGGCAGTAGGCTTTATTCATTGTGATTGAGGTTTGAGTCTTTGCATAATACTAGTTGAAGTATAGGTTCAGACCTGTGTGCCATAGTTTTAATAATGGGAGTGCTCATAATTTATATAGGACAACTTTTACTTTACTGTTTTGCCCATAATTTTAGCATAGAGCATCTTTTTCTGCATTTTGTTGACTGTCCTTGTAGTTTTGGTGCATTTTTTAGTAGTCTTGTAGCTTGATCTTCATAGAATTGTTAAATTTACGATAAGTTTTGCTTAATATTAGCTGGTAGTAAGCTTTTGTTAGGTTTTGGTAGCCTAGTATTGCTTTGATAGCTCACTATCTGCCTAAAACAGTCCTCAAACCCATATCTTATGCATCTTAGTTGATTTTGTTTGATTGTGGCTTTAATTTGTGATTGGATTGGGTGTTTATATGTTTTTATTGACTCTCCACACTTCAATTAGTGTGAGGGTGCCTTTGAGCCTAGCAAAACATCTCACTCCCATAACCGGGCTCATCCAATACCCCCTTTTTTACATAACTGAGAAAGCTAACATTTTGTTCTTCATTTGTTTGGATTTTGGTTTTTGGATTCGAATTGGTGTTAATCTTTGATAATAGCCAGTATAAGTAATCACGTGTTGTTGTTAAAGTTTAAGAAACAAGTAAAAAAGATCAAGGGAGGTCAAGGGGATCCCCGTGAGGTTCGAACCCTCGACCTCAACCCAAGTTCTACCTTGGAACGACTTACACACCACTCACACAACCACTCTGCCCTAGGGACTTTACTGTCCAAAGGGAGGAGTGTGTTATATTTAAACACTTGTTGATCTTTGCTTATAAATATAAGTCGTGAGTGTTTAAGCTTGTAACATCTTATTTGGTATTCAATATTAGCTTATTTCATTTTTTCCTTGCATTAAGATAGTGTTTTAAACTTTTGTCCAAGTTTGGGATTTTTCTCATTGTTTAATTATTGTCTAGGATTAATTTAATACGAATTTAATTTTTAACTTATAAAAATAGATTTAAAGTAACAAAAATTCATCAAAAATACTTTTTAGTCTTTTATTAATATATTGAACGTTTACAAACCACAAAAACCGTAATTGGACCTCTTAACATTTTATTTGATTTTTAAGGATTTAATTAATCTTTAAAAATTAATATAAAATTATTTAAAAGGTTTAAAAAAGTTTTGTTGGTTTTTATATCTTAGTTATATTATTTAATACTTTTTACTGAATTTTATTAATTTTTAGATAAAATTTCATTTTTGTCACGTTTTTTGATTTTACGTTTTTAATTTAAAAAAAAATTTTGGGTTTAAAAATAGATTTAATTAGTTTAAATTTTTTAAAAAATACTTTTTAGCTTAGTTATAATATTTTTGAGGTTTACAAGTTTTAAAATATTTGTTTGGCCTTTTTTTAATATATTTAATTTTTAGGGCTTTAATTAGCATATAAAAATTAAATATTAATAATTTAAAAAGTTACAAGAATTTTTCCTAATTTTTAAACCTTAGACATATTTTTAGGTATTTATTGTAATTTTTTAGAAATTTTTAGGTAAAGTTTTTATTTTGTCGATTTTTACGATTTTACATTTTGTACGTCGTGGTTTAATTTTTAGAGTAATCCGTCATTCCATTTAGATCTTTTTCATCTCATTGATATTAATCTAAAACATTACAAGTTTGACACACACAATTATCCTTCTTGGTGAACGAACTCACATATTGGGTAATAAGTATTTTACGTTTTCCTAAACGTGCACTTAATACTTACCGCCTTATACTTTGTTTTTCCTAAAACAAGTATAATTTACTACAATCAGTATGTCAATGGGACCAGCAAAAGAAATTCGATATAACAAGCTACTTGTTGATGTATGATGTATACTTGTTGATAATTGTGATGGAGAGATATTACGGAGCAATAAACAAGTCGCGGACTAGAAAACCAAAGTGTAGACCTTGAATATTTTCATGAGCCGAGTTTTTACAAGTATTAATTAGCTCGGCTCTCTTGAAAGCTCGTTAGTTATTCACGCCAAACTTAACAAGCTACTTGAGCTAACCGTGATGTTATGAGTAATATCGAGGTTCTTATGGCCAGAATCACCATATATAGATGTACATTGTATATAAACGATTCGCTCTTATAGTTTTTACGTTTACACACACAAAGACACATAAAATGATATCCATACATGTGAAGGGGATAATAATCCTTCACACGTATAAAATGAAAGGGAAATCACGGACATAAGAAAAGTATAAGGAAAGGGTTTATAATAGTTAAGTTGTATTCCTTGTTAATCGAATCTGCAAATAGTGGCGGACCTTGGACATTTATTTTGAGAGGGCCGGATTATTTTATACAAATCAAAATAAAAAAATGGATAATAACTTTAAAACGGAATGCATAACATTTATACTACTTGTCACGAACTTGGGAGGGCCGGAACCCTCTCCAGTCTCCACTAAAGTCCGCCAATGATTGCAAACACAATCTTTTCCAGTTAACTCTAGTTTCTTGTAAGGTTGGACTAACGAACTTATATAATATTTCAAGGTTATAAATAGAGTGAGGCGTGGAGTGGCGACATGACTAAAGTATACGCTTTAACGGCTAAGACAAAGATTTAGTGTTTCAAGTGGACAAAGCAAAAATAAAAAAACGTAGGGTCTAACAAAAAGTTTAGAATCTTCTTACTCATATTTACAAAAACAAACCTTACACTCTTTTATATTTACAACATTTTCTATACAACAAACTTTATTCGTTGAATCTTAGCAAATACTTAACAAATACTTAACAAATTCATTAATAAAAAAAATAATGTTGTGAAGAGCTCTAAATTACGAACAAAACGAGCGCAATATTGATATTCTTTGGATGGCACGCACAGTTTAAAAAAAAATATCAAATTTGATATATATAAATATATATGGATACATGTTAACTTTTTATTTTATACGTTCACGTATGTAATTTTTTCTATTTAATAAAAACGTTAACTTTTATTAATGACAATAGAAACACCAACTTTATATATTTTCGTAAGTTTACAAGTATAAAATCGTGCAAAATAAAAACGCAAACATATATGTATATGTCAAACTTTCACATTTTTCTAAAATCATACTTGCGGTTAAAGCGTACACATATTGGACTCATTTATTCGTAATTTAAAGCTGCAACAATATTTTTTGTTCATTAAAGAATTCGCTAGATATTTGCTGACGTTTTATTTATGAAACTAAAAAGCGACCTTTATATTTTCGTAAGTTACACGTATATGTAAACATTAATAAACTAAAAAGGGTATATGTTTGCGTTTTTATTTTGCACGGTTTTATACATGTAAACTTACCAAAATATAGAACGTTGTTGTTTCTAGTTTCATAAATAAAAAGTTAACGTTTTTCATTAAATAGAAAAAATTACATACGTGAACGTATGAAATAAAAACGTTAACAGGTATCCAGATATATTTATATATATCAAATTTAATATATTTTTAAAAATCGTGTGTGCGTCTAAAGCATATCAATATTGCGCTTGTTTTTTTCGTAATTTAGAGCTCTTCACAACAATATTTTTTATTAATGAATTCGTTAAATATTTGCTAAGATTCAACGAATAAAATTTGTTATATAAAAATGTTGTAAATATAAAAGAGTGTAAGGTTTGTTTTAATAAATATGAGTAAAAAGATTCTAAATTTTTTGTTGGACCTCACATTTTTTTATTTTTGCTTTGTCCACTTGAAATGGAACGCGAACAAACTTAATTTCGTATTTTTTTAAAAAAATTATTTACTCAAGCAAATAGTATGTTGACACGTGTGGGTTGACTGTACGCTTAGTCATAGACGCGATAAAGAGGGTTATTTTGGATATATCACTAAAAAGTGCGTCTCTGCAAGAGATACCAACCCTCAAAGGGTCTCTGTCGTAATTTTCTCATCTATTTGTTGATGTATCATGTGTGGCTGTTTGTTAATGTATGATGTATACTTGTTGATATGTTATAAAGAATGTATGTTAGTTCCAGCAAAAGAAATTCCATATAACAAGCTACTTGTTGATGTATGATGTATTCCTTGTTAATCGAATCATTACAAACATAATCTTTTTTAGTTACAGTAGAAACTCGATAAATTAATACTCGATTATTTAATAAACTCTCTAAGATAAAAAAAATTTGCCGGTCCCGACTCGGGGATAGGGTGCTAAATTAATAATTCGCTAAAATTATAATATAATACATTTTTGATAATTTCTTTAGACCCCATGTAAAATATAAATTAATAATTTCTTATATATAGCATATTACATGAATGATTTATGAAGGTTTCTTGAAAAATGACTCAATTGTTTTTTATTTTTTGTTGAAATCAAGTTCCCCTTGAATCCGGTCTCTAATTTTCCTTAGCAAGGTAAGAACTTCTGGTGTTGTTTTCTCATAGCTCAACAAGAAATTGTTCAATGTGATTGCCGCTTTAATAGTTTCGTTTCGCGAGGGGGCTCCATTGTAGAACTTTCATCATCTTATTCATCGATATCATCTTTATTAATTCCGACAACGCTTTTAATAATTTCTTCATCAATCAACAAGTGTGCAACTACATTTTCTTCTGGGTGAGTCAGAACATCTTCGACATCTATTGCATTGCGATAATCCAACTCTTTGATCAAATTCTGGAGTTCTTGAGTGCTTTCACCGCCTTCATTTGAGTTCTCAAAAGTCATGTTATCTATTGATCGAAGTTTACAATGACGAAAGCAGTTCGCAATTGTATTTGCACTAACATCCATAGTCCATGCTGAAATTGCAAGATTCATTGCATCTAATACATTTGTTTTTGCCGGATTTGGAACCCCCTAATTCATAACCCTCCAAAATACTTCTATAAAATCGACGAAGATAATGCATCTTAAAAGCTCGTATGATCCCCGCGTCACAAGGTTGAATTTTTTAAGTTGTGTTTGGTGGAAAAAAAAATAATTCAACATCTCGTAATCCTTCAATAATTTTTGGATGAGCAGGGCAATTATCCATAATCAAGAGAATTTTTCTTCCAATCATTTTTTTATCAAGTTAGCGAACATATTCTTCAAATAACACACCAGTCATCCAAACTCGTTTGTTAGCACGGTGCAAACTAGCGTTCGAGAACAAGATTGAGTTAATCAAAGAGTCTATCAAGTTTTTCCTTTTTTATGAATATATTAAGCTTGAGAGTATATTTATTTTGGATTAAAAAAGGATTAAATAGTCACGTAGTTTTTTCAAATGTTCCAATATGATACATGTATCTGTGATGATATGTACACGAAAGTTTTTTATATGAACACAGAAAATTGATTTGAAAAGACATTTGTACCCTCTTTACATTTATTAAATCGTTAATATCTCATCTTCACCTTTTAGCATCATAACTTCACTTTCAACCTCATAACTGCAATTTCTTTCTCTCTCTCAATTTATAAATTTTAAACTCATCAATTTTAAAACTTTTATTACTCGTGTATATTAGCAAAGATTCATAATTTACAAAAACCATTTCAAATTCATTGAGCTAACAGACTTTATCCATTGGGAAAAAATTGAGCCATTACTTTTTCGTGAACAACTTTGATTGCTACAGTATTTCAGTATGATTCACACTCATTTATTCCCTTCCTTAACAAAAGTTATCGTTTTTTATCATTGCATATCTTGGTGATTTTGTGCTTGATATATGGGGATGACTCTTGATTCCATGATGTGCACTTTTTCGCTTTAAAGTCTAGTAACGGGTAAGTTGATTATGTGTGGACAAGGTACGGAGATGTCGATTAACAAGCTTAAAATAATAGCTTTTGAATTTTTGCGGAAAACGAGTTGAAACTGGTACATTGTTCAATGATTCTAAAAAACCCATATGTAAACTAAACCATCAAAAAATCAGAGACGTTTGGTCGTTTTGAAGCCAGGGAAATGAAATTTTGGTTGTTTGAGACTAAGTAGATAAGGGTCTCGTATACATCTACCTGAACGTGAAATTATAAAATTCGCACTCAACTAATAATAATATGATGGCTAAGTACACAATTTTGAAGTTATAGCTTTTATTGACAATTTGATTTCAACAAATAAGTTATAGAAAAGTTTGATTTGGGTGATGTATTTTGCAGCTGGATTTTGAGTTAGATCTACGAATAATACCATAAAAAGATGAAGTAATTAAACATGCAAGGGTATCATTGTCTTTTCAACTTAAAATTCCGTGTACCAATAAAAACTTTCCGTGTACAAATCAATACCCATTAGTCATGTAGTACCTCAACTTAACTAAACATGTTATGGTCGTTCAAAATTAGTCAGTGACATGGCGTGCCAAATTTGCAACGTTAGTTTTAGATACGTTTTATACACGTTTTTTATATAGGTTTTCACACATACATTTTAATACATGTTGTTATTTACTTTTTATTATACCTTTATATCTTCTTATCCTTGTTTTCTATACGTTTTCATATATATTTTAAATACCTTTTTATGCGCGTTTTTGAAATATACGTTTTATAATCTTCCCTTTATAGCAGAATAAACACTTGGTTTTGACAAACCTGCTTTAAAAAGAAAGCTTTAACTGTTTAAATCTCCTTAAAATGTTTTGTTGAAGCTATTATCTCTCTATCTTCATTTATAATGTACTCACAAATTGACATTGTCGAGGGGAGAGTCTATGTCACGAACGAAGTTGGCAGCGTTGGTTTGCCAAACAATCATTAGAAATCACAACGCTCATTGTTCCTTTATTCTCCTAAACGCTTTGAGCCAAACACATATTTTTCAGATAAAGTTAAAAGAAAGCAATTTGGAAGTGTTTCGACAATCAAGTGGCGTATTGGCTCATATTCTTATAGGTGTTTGGTAACGAGTAGTTTGAAGCGTTTTAGAGCGGTAAGCGACAAGCAGTTAGAAGAGTTTTTATTAAAAAGCTTGTTTGGTAAATGAGCAACTAGCATTTAAATATTCTCTAAACGCTCCAATCTCAAATGCTATATGAACAAGCATTTAAGAACTGCTCCAAGCAGAATGATTGTAAAATTACACTTATACCCTTAATTATAATATATATAATTTATATACTTAGGTTATATGCCCTTTTACATAATTTTACACTTTCTGATTACATCTTACAGCTACGTTACCAAACACCTTTTCTAAACAAACTGCTTAATACTTACTGCTCATGTTTATGTTCATTCACTCATAGTAACATTCAGTGAAGTCATTACAAAAACGAAAAAAATTTCAAGGAAGTCATTAAAACACACATCCACCTACTACCTCCGTCGCATCTCATCGCCGCAACACCACCATCGCATCTCACCGTCGTCGCCCTCACCGCTGTCATCCACCATCATTGGTCTCACATTACCGTCGTGGATCTTCTTTAACAACCGTGGATCTCCGCCATGATTGACATGTATGGACATGTGCATGTGTTCCGATTCAAGCTATGGAATGAAGTCGGTTACGAGTGTTGGTGATTAGTTGAGTTCTTCCGTTGATAAGTTGAAGGAGGTTTATGATCGTCAGCTTTTGTCTAATTCTAATTTCTTCATAAATGCTTTCATAATTTGTATAATATTGAATTTTGATTAGTATGGTTGTTGTTACAAATGCATTAAGGCGGAAAATCTTCTTTAACTACGAGAAGAAGTTGAGGACGTTAAGTCCTTCTACAAAGGTATACAAATTATTTTTCAGAATTTTTCGTCCAACTTTTAACGATTATTACAGCTAGTTGATGATTAGATTAGGCGTGTTTAGATGTGCATTTTGAAGCGATAATTATTGATTGTTGTTTTCTAGTTTATATATTTAACCACACACACTAAATCAGATTTACTGAAAAAACATGCCACATGTTTCATTGTTTTTTCTTTAGTTAATAAAGACAACACATATATATCTCTGCTCGGGATATGTACAGTAGATTAAGTTAAAGAAAAAATTTCACGTTTGGTCCCTATCGTTTACACCAAATATCAAGGTTGGTCCCTATCTCAAACTAAGTGCACAGATCGTCCCTATCGTTTACACTTTGGATCAAAAATTTTCCCTATCTTGGATGGGCGTTAGATTTGATCGTTAAATGGTAAAAGAAGAGGGGTATTTTGGTCCTTTACATACTTTAATCCAAAAAATAAACCCATTATCCACCCACCATATCTTATCATCACCTAACCATCTTTATATCCACAAGTCCTCTATCCCCACTGTCACCATCCCTCATCTCACCATCCCAGATTCATTCCAAAATTCTAACTTGAGCTAGGGGTTCGTGGACTTGTGGTTCTCTTGGTATAACTTCAGTACCACAACTCTTGAATACATGATTCATTTCAACATACACCTTTTTAGCTTCCTCCTTCGTACCATGAATACGCACCACTTAAACATTTCCAGCGCCCACTTTTACATCTCTAACCCAAACTTCATTCGCTAATTAATTTATCAGCTTTCCAGATCCATCATACCGAATAAACATCTTTACAAAGACTCAAATCCCAGAAACTCATGATATAAATCTTTTACAAAGACTCAAATCCCAGAAACTCATTATACACATCTATAGATGAGAGATGAGGGACGTTATCCCAGGGAGTGGGGAGTTACAAGTGTCTAGGGCAGGAGAGGATTCGGTAGAAGCAACAAAAGGAACGTTGTCGACTGGTGGTGGTTCGTCGGAAGGGAAATCAAGAAGGTCTTCGATAAGAAAATGTTCGGATTTAGATTTGTCATGGTTGGCAGGTGATGAAGGTGTGAAGAAATCAAGAAGGTCTTCGTTTGAAGGGGACACACCTCTCCCTACAAATATGCATTCCTTTTTTACCAACACATTATTTAACTATTACGTACATTTTTGGAATGAATCTGGTATGGTGAGATGAGGGATGGTGACGGTGGGGATAGAGGATTTGTGGATATAAAGATGGTTCGGATCAATTAAGCTTTCACCCCCCATATGCTTTTTTGTCGGTCTTCTCAGGTTCCTCTTCGTCTTCCTCGTCTTCTTCATCATCAATTTTGATCAGCTCTTCCTGGATCGTCAACTTTATCAAAGCCTTTCTAGATGTCAAATCAATATGGAATCACGTTTGGTATTTTGATAGACTTGTTTTGCAAAGTGGGTGGTTTGTTAGCTGCACAAAGTTGTTTTGCTCAGCTTGTGAATTTTGGTGACGTTTAGAATTTGTACGTGTATAATAGTTTAATTGATGAGTACTGTAAAGAAGGCAATCTTTCTGCAGCGTGTGATTTGTTATCACAGATGGAAACTTTTGGTATTGCTCACGATGTTTTCACTTACTGTATACTCATAAATGGTCACTCTAATATGGGTAGATTGGAAGATGCATATAATTTATTAAAAGAAATGAAAAGAAAGGGTGTAGTTGCAAACTCAGCACTGTATAATGCATTAATCAACGGATATGTCAAAAATGGAAATATGGTGATAGCTTTGGAGGTGTGTGGTGAAATGTTGGGTGCTGGTGTTGATTTATATGAACGAGATGGTGGTGGTGTTTGGTTAAAGACCACGACGGTGGTGATGATGGGTGATAGAAAATCTAGACGATGGTGTTGGTTGGTGATGGTATATTGTGGTTGTGGTGGTATGCTTCGGTAGTGATGATGGTGTTGGATGTGGTGTATGGCGACTGGTGGTGGAGACAAATATGGTGGTCGTGGGTAGTGAACAGTTAGTTTTTATGGATTTGGTGGTGGTGGACGTGATGAGGAGTGGTGCAGGGATGACGACCGGTGGTGGCCGGAGTTGGTCGCCGGCGAGTGGCTGTCAGATTTTTGGGAGAGAAGAAAAAGATGGTGGCTAGGTTAAATGAGAAACCCTATTAGGGTTTGAGTTATTTAAGGTGAGAGAGAGATAGGTGAGGGAGAAGGTGTTTGTATTTAATAAAAAAAAATTAGCAACAGACCAAACTACCCCTATACGTCCAAAAGTTAACAGACAAAATTAACACCCATCCAAGATAGGGACGAATTTTGATCCAAAATGTAAACGATAGGGACTATCTGTGCACTTAGTTTAAGATAGGGACCAGACTTGATATTTGGTGTAAACGATAGGGACCAAACATGAAATTTTTTCTAAGTTAAATATGGTGTGGATCGAACCATATGTACAGTAGATTAGCCAGACTCGTGCATAATTCGGATGAAAAAAACTAAAAGTTATCTACGGATTAAGAACTAAATTTTTGCCTAGAAGTTAGCTACCTACATTAACAGGGCACGGAGTGATCACACTCCTACATCAAAAAATATTCTGTCACGTCGGTTTTTTCACTTCCACATCCACACAAAAAAATTCATCTTATCATCACACCATTTCCACACCACCACACTAATTTTTCCACTTATTTTCATAAAGTACTCTAAACAATTAATTTATTCAAATCCTAATTTACTTTATTTATTCAAAATAAAAAACATTACATTCTAAAAAAAACAATACGAAAATTTAAAAAAAAAACAATTTGAATTTAAAAAAAAACAATACGAAAATTAAAAAAAAACTAATCCTTACTTCGATCAAGTTTAATTTTGATTTTTTCCTTTTTCGCATTGATTAAACGAGTTTCCCTTTCGTCACAACCCCGAGTCGATGTCCTGAGAGAAATTTTAGTTGCTCCATCATAAGGCACTCGTTGTCTTTGCTTATCGACACTTCGTAGGCTTCTTGTGCGGCTTGCCTTTTGAGTCGAAACTCGGCGGTTAGAGCATCCCCGAATGGGTTCGACCCACTACTCGCTCCCGTGCTCGTTGACTTGGATCTTGCCTTCTTTCCGGGCCGTTCTTTGCCGGGGGGGGGGGGGGGGGGGGGGGGTCTTGCCTCTGGTGCAAAAAGAGCCTCATTTGCAAGAGACGGAACGTCGCCGGTTAAATCAACGGGTTCGGGAGGGTCCCATTTTGCATGGGCTTTCAAAATGTTCCAAGCTTCTTCGAGGTGGAAAGTGTTGTTTTTATTTTCCGCCCGATAAATTGTTCGAGCCCTCGCCATCACATCCAAATCACTTTCCCCACTTTTGATTGCCGCCTTGCGACTTCGGTAACAACCATTGAACTTTTGGCAAGCGTGGTTAAAATCCCTCCATTTACTCGAAATCATATCCTTGGTACGATTTTGAAAATTTTGGTTATTAAAATTCGCCATAACCCTATACCAAAACGTTTCTCCCTTTGAGATCTCCCGACATTCGGGTCCTCCGAAATCTCAATATAACACGAGGCAAGCAATGCCTCATCCGATGCAATCCAACGTGACTTCGTTTTCGACACATCCGGTTTTTTTTATCAAAATCCGGCCCAAGTTGACTCAAATCAACATTCTTATTTTTTGCCGTCCGTTTACGGGGTTTTTTTTTGTGATTTGGGTGTGGGTTGTGAGGATTGTGATTCATCGAAGAAAGGTGGATTTTGTTGAAGCTTTTGGAATTGAATATCCTCGTCGGATTGAACTTGAGTGTATCTTTGTTGTTGTAAATTTTCGTAGGCTTGTCGTTGAATTTCTAACCATGCTAGATCATCCGAAAACATTTCTTGTGAAGACGGACCTCCGGTAAACATGTTGAGAAGGCCAACCAAAGAAGCTTTGTTGGGGTTTCTGGGCATAATTTTGTATGTGATGTGTAATAGATTAAAGATTAGAAGTGTGTAAATTAAGGGGGTATATTATTATGTATATATAGGGGTTTTAAGAAGAAAAAAAATTTGATTTTTTGAAAACTAGCCGTTAGGCAGTTTATTTATAAAAAAAAATTCTTGTTTTTTTTAAAAAAGTAGCCGTTAGGCTGTTTTGAAAACACAAAAAAATAACAATTAAATTATATATAAACTAGCCGTTGACTAGGATTTAAAAAAAAATCAAATTTTTTTTTACCTCCCAAAAAAGTTACCGTTTTAGGGTTGGTTTTGTTCGGTTAAAAAGATAAGAGGGAATAATGTAAAATGGGAGAGGGTATGTTTTGAAAATGTTAGCAGCCAACCACGCGGGTGGGGCAACGACGTCCTCCACGCCGTCGACCACGGTGTGATCACGCAGACCAACATCGAGCAACCGGGAGCCACTCCGTCCCCTCTAACATCTACTTAGTTATCTCTCTACTATTATGCATACCAATACTTACCCAAACGCGTAATCATCAGATGCAGGAATCCACCTTGTAGAGGAGCTAAAAATTTCCTTTTTGTCTTTAGATAAAAATTTCTTGAATAATTAATACCCATTCAAAATTTGTTTCTTTAGGTAAAACAAGACCAATCAGACAATCTATAGTATCAAGAGTAACGGAGAAAAGAGAACACGTCTCACTAGAATATATTTTATTGGGTAAAAGAGAATGAGACCCTGATAAAATATATTAAAATACAAATAACAATAAGTACGATAAAATGTGACGGGGAAGTCTCACTGGAGTATGGATAATGCATAGAAGTCTCGTCTGAATGATCTTGGTAGCTGAAATTTTTATCACCCCGTCACACTCTCTTTGCTTCAACTATGATATAAAATCCTGAAACAAAAAAAAAAATAAAATGAAAAAGTTGAACATCATAACTATATCTAGACTTGCAAAACAATGTGCACATGTTATTCATATTTAAACCACATCGCAAGCTAGACAACAGATGATTACTAGAAGCCTTTAACATTTAGGCGCGGTTAGGTTCGTCATAATCCAACGTAATCAAATGTAATTGTAATTCAGTTAAATTACGTAATTGTAATTCATTTAATATTACATGATCTGTCACTTATTGTTGTTGTGCGAGAGATTCACCTCACCTATGTCATGAACTTACTTGATTTTAATAAAATATTTATTAGAAAATTAATCTCATAGTTAAACTTTGTACGTTTACAATTTACAAATTTTTTATTTTGTTTTAGTTTTTAAAAATGATCAAACCAAAAACATTTAAAACAATAAACTCGTATACCAAAATATCAAACGGATATAAAGCATTCATATTTAATTCGTTGAGGGAATGTGATTCTTAGAGCCCTTGGTACGCCCCGTGGGTGGCGTTGTGGGATCTCGTGTCGTAGGTGTCAATCGAGGTTGATGGTCATAACAGGAGTCCACGACGTGAGAAACTACACAGTGGCTCGCATCATGGTCTCGTGTCGTCGGTTTTTTTTTCTATTAAAGGGGGTAATAGGTAGCAGGGTTTTTTTTTCCAAACTTTGACCACTTTTTTTTCAAAAAATTAACTAGTTTTTTTACAAAAAAAACTACAAAAATCATTTTTTACCCATATAATTCCATCTATATTTCACGCTTTTCATATATCTTTTATACTTCAATATCTAAAAAAAATGAATCTCAACCGATAGCTCAATTCTTTTTTCGACAAGGTGCATAATCAAATATACTAAATACACGATTACCAGGTTCGTCTTCCTCATCAAACCCGAATACTCCATCATCCACAAATTTCACAAGTAGCAATTCAATTCCGTCATTCACCAACCTAATGTCAATCTAGCCTTATATTTCGAATTATCAAGCCCTACCTATAATCAATTTGTCAATTGTACAACCGAACAAATTCAACAATTTCAACTATTCAACAATCCCAACAATATCCACAATGATGTCATCTCCCTCCTTTATTTACATCTCATATATAATTAATTTTTTTAAAGAAAAACTTAAAATTAGAAATTTTTTAAAAAAATATTTTTTTAATAAGAAATATTCTTTTGATTTATTTCGGTTTAGTTTTACTTTTTTTTTAATATTAAAATTTACTTATTTGGTAAAAGTTTTAAAAAAATTGATGCTGAAATTTCTTAGAGAAAAAAATGACATGAAATTATAGATATCAATTTGTGAAAAAATAAACTTAAAAAAATGAGAAAATAATTTAAATTTTAATGATTAAATTTTAAATAAATTAGATGGTGTTAAAGGAATTACGAATTTTTATATTTTTTTCAATAAATTTAAAAATTAACAAATACCTCTTACACTTTGTAACTTAATAATATCATAATTAAAAAATATTAAAAAAATATATATCAATATATTAAACTAAAATATTGAATTAAGTTTAATTTATTTGTAATTTCGCATGTGCACGAAAGTTATAACTAATATTTATTTAAATAAAAAAGTAAACTATAAGATATTGTAAATCTTGCTTATATTCTAGAGAGAGAAAGAGATAGATAGATGGTGAGAACACACACACGTAGAGAGAGAAAGTATGAAAAACACACTTTAACTATATGTAAATTATGAAGTGAACCACACCCTCTCCAACTAAGGAGAGGGTTTATATACCCAAGCCCATGAGATGGGATTGGGCTTACAATGGGTCGCCGGCCTACACATGTTGTAGGCTTGGCTTGGCCTTGTTTGTTTAATATTTAGTTGCTAGACTACGAGCTACTAACTTATATATTGTTGGAGTGGCCGAACTTTTCAAAATACATAGAACGTATTTCCAACAATCACCCCATAAGGGAGGTCACTCCAAACAAGGGTGTTACCCAAGTGTAGGATATGTAAATCTTGCTTATGTTTTTAGAGAGAGAAAGAGATAGAGAGATGGTGGAACACACACAATTCTAGAGAGAGAAACAAGAGTTTACTATGTGTAAAATGAATAACCACACACCCTCTCCATCTAAGGAGAGGGTTTATATACCCAAGCCCTTGTCATGGGCTTGGGCTTACATTTGGGCCGGCCTACACATGTTGTAGGCTAGGCTTTGGTTTGTTTGTTAAATAAAGACAAGTAACTAAACTACGAGCTATTACATGGACTATTAATGGAGTGACCGATCCTTCTTAATACGTAAAACGTATTTCCAACAATCTCCCCCTAAGGGAGGTCACTCCAAACAAGGGCATTACCCAAGTTACAATAATGAGATAAACCTAGCATACTATGCTTGTCTTGAGCTCGTAGTCTTCGTCTTTCTTTTTCTTTTTCTTTTCTGGTGAACATGCTGATGTGATCTTTGGTATCAATCTTGAGAATTAATCTCTTGCCCTGATCTCGTGCATCCATCACTTGTGATCTTTGCCTCTTCGTGACCTCACGTCCCACATACTTATACCTTAGTAATTCTTGAAAGCTTCAGAGTTCGATACAGCGGAAGACTTAAATTTTAGGCTTTCTTGAATTAGATGAGGTATTAAGTGCATAAAGTATAAGCATGCGGGGACGACTTCTTCTTGGATCCCGCAACGCCACCGTCTTCAAATGCCGCAACATAAGTAGACACGAACGAAATGGCTTTGAACATTTCATTCTAATTCGGTAGCATTTTACCTTCGGTCGGTGAAGACCGTTGGACGATATAAAATATCGTACTTGTGGCGGGTAGATTTAATTAAAAATCTCCTTGACAAGATTTCGCGGGTAAACCCGTTCTCTTTACTCGACCGTCCAAAGCTGACTGCGAACGTAAAGAGTAAATCATTTGGATAAAATTATCCGCATGATTGAAGCCGTCAATTCTGATTCCTAGAACAAGTTTGATTCATTAAAGAATCACACCATCGTTGCTTTCCAGTTGTCACGAGCTTGATTCGTATAGAATCTTGCAAGTTACCTACCAAGTGCTGTTTGAGGTTAACACTAGAAGGATTTCCACTCATCACTGTGAACACTAAGGTATCACTCTGAGTGTTCTGACAAGATCACTGAGATTTTGCGTAGAGGCCTGGAACGGGTTTAAATTCAGTTAAGAATTAAACAGCTGTTGCTTTCCAGTTATCACAAGTTTGATTCATAAAGAATCGCACAAGTCACCTACCATGAGCTTTTTTATATTCGCTCAAGAAGGATTTCCATCTTCATTGTAAATACTTTCGTATTACTCAGATGTTCAGGCAAGATCATGAAGATTTTGCGTAGGACTCTTAATATCTTTCTTACTTTTCACAGTGTGTGAAGAAGCAAGGAATTATGAAAGTGTGTCCTAATGAGATATTTGATGATCTCAAATGGCTCTAGACTCGATCGTGCACTTTGGATTTTAGTGATCGGAGGCTGGAGAGGAGTGCCACCTTTTCAATACCAATTTATTCGGAGTGAATAAATCAATAGATAATGCGTTGTCTCCGTGTGAATAAAACAAATACCTTTTGAGAGATATCTGAGTTAGTTGGGAGGGGTTGTGCATTGCATCACTGGGTCCATGATGTCTATCTTCAATATCGAGTATCATTAAAATGATCTCAATAGCATATGTGTTGACCCGGTTTTTCCCTAAGGTTGTAAGGAGGGCTTCTTTCTTTACACCCTTTATCTTTACCATTCTTTTTCATTCTTCAACCCCTTCAATGCTTACCAATACGTCATAACTAGCACCTTGTTGTGATTTTTCCAGTGCTAACTTAAGTACTTGGTCGGCATTCAGCTACGTTCACAATCTTTCTCCAACTTTCCTAAGGACTACTATTTCTAGCTATGGAATGTCCTTGGGAAGATTCCTCCGGTTCTAGAAGAATCATACGACTTAACCTATCCTACCATCCTTATGTCACCACATTCTTCATCGTCGTGAAATAAATGGGTTTTGGGTAAGAATATGTCACCATGAAAATCTATTTTGATATGCAAATCCGTTTTGCTCCCCCTTAACATATGCCACGATATTCGAATACATTTCGCATATGTTGGGATGAGCCATCACGTTAAGTCAAACCATTTTTGATAATTTCCCATATTAAATCACATTTTCTCCCCCATATTAAAAATATTAACCCAATCGATGTTTTTAATATCAATTGATTTAATGAAGTTTTAACAAAGGTTTTGGGAAGAAAAATTCAAGTCCATTTATCTTCATGATACCAAATGTATGAGATATGATACCGATTTGTAACATGATCACATATTCACCATATTAGAAAAAAATTGACAAGGTTGGACCTGATTGATGAGAACATCATATGATAAGATCAAATGGTTCTTGTCCGCATATGTTGGTCGCCTCGTCATGTCTGAAGTCATCTCTTGCACCACGTGTACGATTGGTATTGTTGTCTTGACACCAATTAGTGAACTTGGCACTTTTAGCATCGAAGATTCCGAATGCTTGACAATTGCTCCCTCTCAATTTTTGACCCGTGTTCTATTGAAAGAGTTGTAGTCATCGGTTGAGTAGTTTCATTGTCGAGTATGTAGATACCAATTGTAGATTGCTATGGTTGTAGAGATTATAGCTTCATAAGAACAAGACTTCTCTTGTTTTAACAAATAAATGCACTGAAACGTACATAGATTTGTGTTAGACCAAGTTATAAAGTAAACTTGATCCCTTACAAGGTTTTAAAGTAAACCTTGCCCGAGAAAATTAATTCCCGTTGTTAGCCAAATCTTTCATAAGAAATACTTGCCTTTAATGTGAAAACCGGGTTGCAGTCAGAAATAACTACAAGCCATATAGGCATGTTTTATGAAATATTTACAACTTTTGTACGAACTCTATTTATGGCGCCGTGTCAATATTAATCAACATTTCAAAGGCCATAAATATTATCGTACCAAAAGACATGCCTCTGAAAAATAAAGTAAAAATATTTTTGGATTTTTCTATATTTTTCAATTTTTATGGTTTTTATATGGTTTTATATTTTTGTATTTTGCTTTTGTGGATAAAAATATAAACAATATATACAGATGATCACCAAGGATATGGAGAATAGTTTTACCACCACTATTCTTTCGCTTCATCTGCCAGTTCCTTTAGAGTCTCAGGCGAGAAAGTTCTCATTCCTAGCTTGTCGGCCAAAAATTCAATTCGAGCGCGATCTAAAGCCTTCGTGAATATATCCGCCAATTGATACTCAGATCGGACAAAGTAAAGCTCGATCACTCCATTTTCCACTTGCTCCTTGATAAAGTGGTAGCGAATGTCAATATGCTTTGACCGGGAGAATTGAACATTGTTGCAGCATAATGCAATTGCACTCTTGTTGTCACAGTACATCGGAATTTTGTTGAAACCTAGACCATAGTCGGTTAATTACGATCTCATCCAAAGAATTTGAGCACAGCAACCGGACATAGCTATGTAGTCTGCTTCCGTATTAGAAATTGCAGCGCTTTTCTGCCTTTTCGATGCCCAACTGATTAGTCGATCTCCTAGTAGTTGCAAAGTTCCACTCGTGCTACGCCTTGTATCTTGACAACCCGCGTGATCCGCATCTGCATATGCCATAAGTGCAATAGAAGAGTCCTTCGAATACCAAAGTCCCCGATTAATGGTTCCTTTAAGATATCGAAAGATCCGTTTAACAGTAGCTAAGTGTAACTCAGTAGGCCTAGTTTGATACCGAGCACACATACATATAGCAAATTGAAGATCAGGTCGACTAGCTGTGATATACAGAAGAGTATCGATCATTCCACGGTAAAGTGTCGGATCAACGGCAACTCCATGTGGATCTGCATCAAGCTTTGTTCGTTCCACCATTGGAGTATCCACGGGATCACAAGATTCCATCTTATATTTCTTAAGCGATTCAATGGCATACTTGGATTGATTGATAAAGATGCCTCTAGGACTCTAAGATATCTGAAGACCTAAGAAGAATGATACCTTGTCCATCATTGACATCTTAAACTTGGAATACACGAGTTTCCCAAATTCGTCGGATAAGGTTTGGGTCGAGGCTGCAAATATAATATCATCAACATATATTTGTACCAGAATCATATCTTTACCTCGTTTCTGAATGAACAGCGTGGGATCCACCTTGCCTTTAGCGAAGCCTTGCGTAATGAGGAATTGTGACAATAGATCGTACCATGCGCATGGAGCTTGCTTCAACCCATAGAGAGCCTTCTTAAGCTTGTACACATGATTAGGATGATTAGGATTCACAAAACCATCCGGCTGTTGAACATAGACTTCTTCCTTGATTTCACCATTAAGAAATGCCGTCTTTACATCCATCTGATAGACGATCATATTCATATGGGCTGCATAAGCGAGGAATAGTCTAATAGCTTCCAAACGGGCAACAGGTGCAAAGGATTCCATAAAGTCGATGCCCAATAATTGCTTGTATCCACGAGCTACTAGTCTAGCTTTGTTCTTCAATATTCCGCCTAACTCGTCGAGTTTCACCTTGTAAACCCATTTCAAAGTATGTAACTGCACTTGATCCGGGCATGGGACAAGTTCCCAAACTTCAAGACGTATGAATTCGTTAAGTTCTTCTTGCATAGCTTCTATCCAACAGGATTGAGTAAAAGCTTGTTGCCATGTCTTAGGTTCAACTTCAGTGAGAAAAGCATCAAAATGACAAAACATTGCATTTTCTTGTAGCTGACTTCGTGTGGATACCGAACGATTAGGGTCACCAATAATAGAATCTATAGGATGATCCTTTGTCCACTTGCTGTCATGTTCACGAATCCGTGGATTAGAGTAGACCATAGAAGGAGCTTCCTCTGAGGTGGACGACCCGGTTTGATTAGGGTCAGGAATTGGTACACCAAAGAATGGAAGTTCACGCATTTGATCGAATTCCAAATCGTGATCATCATCGTCCTCTTCATCATCAATAGGCATGACATGGGTAGTTGGTTCGGGTGTTGGTTGAGAATTACTCGTTGATGGTATATCTTGACCAATTGTAGGTGCAGACGTATCTGATTGTGCTTCGGTTGCTGGAGCGACAACTTCGGTTACCAGAGCTATTACCTCAGGTTCTGGAGCAACAATACTTGGAGGAGTAAATAATTCATCAAAGAACGGTTGAAACAACGTATCCCATTCAGTCCTAGAAGGTGGTGTAAATGATGATGAAGTAGGGTTGTTTGGGACAAGACCAAAACTAATGTTACTGGGTCCCATTTCATGAAGTGCGGGTTCAGAGCTGCTTTGCTCAGAAGCCATTGTTGTCAGCTCTCAAAATCAACATTCATAGTTTCGAGGATCTTGCGAGAGTTACGGTTGTAGATTCGGTATGCCTTCTTTGCGGGGGTGTAACCAATGAAAATACCAATATCAGCCTTTGGTTGAAGTTTTCCCAAATTGTCACCATCATTATTTGGATAGCAAAGAGAACCAAATACATGAAGATATGATAAATCTGGTACATTTCCATGGAGAAGCTCATAAGGTGTTTTACCATGGCGTTTACGAATTAGTGACCGGTTTTGGGTGTACACTGTTGTAGATACTTCTTCTGCACATAAAAACAATGAAGCCTTTGCGTAAATTAACATCGTTCGAGCAGCTTCCATAAGTGTGCGATTTCGCCTTTCAACGACACTGTTTTGTTGTGGAGTGCGTGCAACGGATGTTTCATGAGATATGCCAACTTCTTCATAATAGTCACGCAAGATTTGATTTACAAATTCGGTTCCATTATCTGTACGAATGCGTCGGAATGTAGTGTTGAGACGCACTTGAATCATCTTGAGAAATCCGATGATGAATTTAGGTGCCTCATTTTTTGTTGTAAGAAATTTCACCCATGTAAACCGAGAGTAATCATCGACAATGACGAGGATGTACTTTTTGCCACTAAGACTTTCAACACGCATAGGCCCACAAAGATCCATATGCAACAAATAAAGTTTCTCTTGGTTGGTGTCTTCCGTCTTGGGTTTGTAAGATTTCTTAGTGCTTTTCCCCATTGTACACGCAAAACACAAATGATCCTTGTGAAATGATAGTTTAGGAAGACCACGAACAAGTTCGTTTTTCGCCAAGTGATTAATAGCGTCAAAGTTAAGATGAGATAATCGTCGATGCCATAACCATGACTTAGTCTTTGATGCTTTGGAGAGAAGACATACGGGAGAAGCGGCCATCATATCTTGTAGAGACAAAGTATACAAATTATTCCCTCGAGTACCTTTCAATAAATCAACCCCTTCCAAATTACGAATGAAGCAGGTATGCTCTCGAAAAGCAACTTCTAGGTTTGCATCACAAAATTGTCCCATAGAAAATAAGTTGTGACCGAGGCCTTCCACATAATACACTCTTGAAATTACAACATTCCCAACATGATATTCACCGTAACCCATTATCTTTGCAATATGATCATTCCCAAATCGAACCGTACCAAGAAACTTGCTGACGAAATTTCTGAGCTAAGAGCGATCTCCGGTCATATGCTTGGAGCAACCAGAGTCCAAATACCATAGAACAATTTGGACCACCTGTTTTAAACAATAACAGTAGACAATGCATTGGAAACTATTGGTTCCGGAGTGTTAGCAGATACATATATAAGATTATCAGAATTGCTAACATTTGTGTGACCCTTAGATTTCCTGCGTTTTCTAATGTGAGTTTTAGCACTAACAGGTTTTACTGTTCCAACTTTCTTAGGTTTTGGATTATTCGCAAGCACTACAGTGGGAGTAGACCTATTTAAAGGGCACTTGGTTCCTACAGTAGTGTCAGTGTTCCTAGTTAAAGGACACGCTTGTGTGTTGGTAGCCTTGGTACTCCTAGTTAAAGGGCACTCTTTCTTCGCTGTAGTGGGAGTGATCCTAGTTAAAGGGAACGCATTTCCTACTATAGTGAAAGTTCTACCAGTGGGGCGCCACAACCAACCAACTTGGGTTAACACTTTCCCAGTCGGTTTCCATTCAAATCTATTTTTCCGGGCATGCATCTCATTGCAATTCCAACATTTCAAATTAGAATTCACAGTAGGCTTAGAACGCTGCACAACCGCAGAGCCTTTAGGTTTAGCTACATGATTCTTTTTATTCAAAACAGAAATAACATTCCTAGGATGGGCTTATACTTTCTTCTTCACTTGACTACTAGATGGGGGCAAGATCCTATCATTCTTCTTGTTTCTTTTAAGCTTAGATCTTTGAGCCTTAGTAGTGGTGCTTACTCCTGTAGAAGGCAACACGGGAATATTAGAAGTTGGTTTTGATTCCGCCTTATCTTTAGTGACCAAAGTTTGAGATGGTTTAGTCCTAGGGCCCTTATTAAATGGTGTGATGGCTATAAGGTTCCTTTTTATTGCACTAGAGGACGATGCTGAGACAGTGGCTGCGTTATCCACAACATTCTTACCTTTTAGAGTACGAAGTGTTTCCTTTAACTCAGTCAAGACCAGATTTTTATCACAAATTTGTTCCCTCAAATCAGATATTTCCACCGACTTTCGATTCAATTGTTCAGTCAACGATTGAATCTGTGCAGTGGTATTGGCACATGCGGACTTTACTGAATCGAAGAGTCGTGTATGTTTCTGTTTTAAGTTATCAACTTTGGACAAAATCTTGGAAACTCGATTATCTGGATCAAGTTTAAAATTCTCAGCGGCCTCAAGTACGTTCACACAATTAAGCTCCTTAGATTTCTCTATTTCTATCGGCAAAGATTTAGTTGTCACTTGGCTGATGCTGTTTTGATTGTAAATTCAATCGAAAATTCTTTTCAAAGTTTGAATCATCGATATTAACACCTTCGAATAACGTTTCAAAGATTTCTTGAATAAATTGTTGCTTGCATTCAAGCGAAATACAATGTGTTTGAATCTCATCAAAACGTTTTGAAAGCGAAGAATATGAATCTTGAAGCTTTAAAAATTCAGCGTCAGATTCGTGACAAGTACTATCTACCACATTATCCACAGATTCAACATTATGCACAATAGAATCATTATCAATACTTTTATTCACACAGACGGAAACAATATCATGAGACATCACTTGCTTCAGAAGCTGATCATTTTGGCGAGAAACCCGTTCTATTTCAAGTAAACTGTTTTCATAAGCATCATCCATTTTATTGAAAACACGTCTAACTTCTTCTATTTCCAAAAGCAAATATTGATCAAGATTACTAAGACAAGCCTTAACATTCTTTACAAACGGAACAATTTCGTCTCGAAACGCAGCTCTAGTGTGCTCAAAGTTCCATTCACCTTCCATTATGGCCGAAGCCGTCGTACGTTCCAAAATGACCTTGTCAAAATCGGCTAAGTGTTGGTGTACCGCATTTAAGTTAACGGACGCCTTACTTACCGGTGGAATTAACTTCGTTAAATCCGTTTTGACAAGTGCAGGAGACGTACTAGGTGGGTTTTCATTTGACAAACTTTGGGGCACAAGAACTGTCAATTCAGCTAATTCGTTTTGTAAGCGAATGTGTGTCTTTTTAGAAAATTGATCTTTATTATGCTTATCATAATCAATCTTATGGAACTTTGAAAGCATTTTAGAATGAGTTTCTTCCGCAAGTGATAGTGTCTCCTCAGTACTACGAACAAAAGGTGCTTCTTTCGATTTGCCAATTATGGTCATATCATAAAGACCGGGAATATATTCCTGAGCTTGTTTTGCATAACCAGGATTAGGTGGTAAATCTTGAAGACGCTTAAGTTCGAGTTCTTTAAATGATTTAATTAAAAGATGAACCTTTTCTGTGGAAGCGTATTGTTTTAAAAGATGTTGTTCTTTGAATTTAAGAAGTTTGGTAGCATTAATTTCCGATTCAAACTTTTTAGACTCGAGAGTTCCGAAATCCATTTTAAGTTTCTGAAAATCATTGACAACCGACTCTTTTGCTTTTAATTCATTGGAAAGATTAGCTTTTAATGATTCTATTTCTTTCAAGTGTTCAATCTTTTCAAAACGAAATTGGTCAAATTCAGAACATGTTATTTTCTCTGCTTGAGGGACCATTTCAAAAGTTTTGACCTTTTCTTTATGCAACGCAAGCTCAGCAGTTAGGGTAGAATTGGTATCTACGGATTGTCTAAGGGCCATATGCATTTGATCAATAATATGTTTAGGTACCATGACCAAATCATGTTGAGCATAAGATTCCATACCAGTCGTAGCATTTGGTTGAGGTTCACTCAAATCTGTAGGATTGGGTACCATATCATTTGAGTTACTAGTTCCCGAATACTGTTCGAGGTTGTCATTTTCATGCCCAACTTGATGTTGGTTATCATCAATATTATTAGATGTGGTTGGTACCTCACCGACGACATCAGAACCGTAGTGAGAGAGATTAGCAACGAGAGCAGCTTGGGCAGAGTGAATGTCATCACAATCCGAATCATATGCGTCAAGATCATCTACTTGATAAGCTGCATTAGAAGTAGAAACGACTGCAATGCCTTCAGTATCTGCTACCCCTGGGTCTGCAAGAAATGCTAACTCCTATGAATCCAAAATCTTCCCCTTAGATTGAGCATCAACCAAATACATCTTCTCACGAAACCATGCATCATCCCTTCTCCTCTTCGGCTGAGTGCATTGCCTAGCCATATGACCTTGTCCTCGGCAATTGTAGCAAGTCACAACCTTTTGAGGACCAATGGGGCTTCCATTTCCATTAGCTTGAGAACTCACAGCTTGAGCATTCACAGCTTGAGCATTCACAGTCCTTGTGGGAGGTCCATATGAATTTTTCATTCCCTGAATAGGTTGCACTGTTACTTGACCATCTTAAATAGTAGCTTGTTGTCGAGGATTTGAAGAGGTGCGGAGCTGATTGTTTGTTGGTGGAAATCCTCTAGTTGCAACAAGTTTTGACAAGTAGGCAGTGAGATGGTTTAGTCCATCAGCTGGCGTATCATTTGGAGTAAAGACTGGTGCTTGGATCGGTGGAAGTTCATTAGAGTAGAAAGCTTGTGCTGGTTGTGCTTCTATTGGAAAATATCCTTGCTGAGGAGTATAGCCCATTAGAGAAGTGTTGGCTTGTGATGGTGATGTCTGATATGGTGGTTGTTGTGGAAAGATTGTTGATGAACACTTTGTTGATATGCTTGCTGTGGCATCATTGGTGGTTGATAAGATGGTTGTTGTGGTTGCTGATAGGTGTGTGGTGGTGGCTGCCTTGGTTTAAAAATGCGTTTTGCGATCTATTGCGCTAAAGGTCTCAAAAGCCATTGCGTGATGCGTGATGCGATTGCGAGCGCAATTTAGACGCGATGCGTTTAGTATGAAAAAAGTGCAAAAATTATATAAGTACAAAATAAATGCAATAAAGTTACAAAATAAGTTACTAGCATATTTAAATTAGGCTTATAATCCCTTGTAAAACAAATAAATTGACAGTAAAGCTTGACAAAAAAAAACTTAGCAAAATGCAAAAACTATATTTTGTTATTGTGTTTCTTTAGATGTTTTTCTAACAGTTCTTATCTTTAAAAAGCTACTAAAATATATAGGTCTCTTTTAAAAGGTTAAAATTAGACAAAAATGACCTAAGTACTAGATTGCGACAATTGCTACCGTTGCTAGCATTGCACAAATGCGACAAACCGCGGTTTAATGCGAACGCATTTTGGGATGGCATTGCATTAGGCACCTTGATGCGAAATTTTGAATGCAACGCATTGATGCGTGCAATTTGCGCAATGATGCGCGCATTTTTAAACCAAGGTGGCTGCTGCAAGTATGATGGTTGTTGATAAGTATAAGCCATGTTTTGTTGAAAAGCATACATGGCAAGTGGATCATGAACTTGAGGTGTAGACAACCGAGCCTCGATCACATGGCATTCGTGTTGTTGAAGAAAAGCTTGAAGTTGATCCAAATTGGTGTTATGCAAGTCCTTAGCCAATTTAACATCCGTCGCGTATTTTTTCCATTCTGAAGGAAGAGTGTTCAAATACTTGGTGTTCAATTGAAAGGTGGGAATTGCCATGCCATAGATATTTAGCTCATTCAACAATAGGGTAAATCTCAGATAGTAATCATTGAGAGTCTCCCCTGGCACATAGGCAAACTTATCAAAAGTATCATAAAGCTTACACTCTCGTTCTTGTTTAGTTAACGAAGTGCCTTGCATTAGAACACGAATTCTATCCCATAACTCTTTGGTAACTTTATGCTTGCTGACGAGTTTATAGACATCTGGAGGAAGGGCTTGGAGAATGATATTTGTAGCTTGTTTATCACACTTGTCTTGTATCTTAGCATCTCCAGTTAATTCACCCGTTGTGCGAGGACGAGTAACAACACCTTCCGTCACAGTACCATATACCAATGGTCCATTGAGCACCGATGCCCAAATTGGATGTCCATTCTCCTTGTTCAACATATAAAGTTCCATTCGAGAAGCCCATTCCTCATACCTAGTCTTCACCAACATTGGTGGACGATTATCCGTACCCGAGAGGATGGACTTATCCGTAAGAGATGTGTACTCCATTTCAATAAGTTAAGATTTACAAAGTTGATCGGTCAATGAAAGAAAGTAAATGTATTTGTTGTTGTGAGTTAAAGCCGAGAAATAATGTTGAAATCCCCTAAATTATGTCCTCGATAAACCAAAAAATCCAAGTCAAAATTGCACATGAGTTAAAAAATTTCAAAAACACGTTTTTGAAAAAATGTTGGATCGCAACACCTGATCGCAGTGGTGATCGTACTCAGATCGTACTCACTATGATCGTACTCATATCGTACTTGGATCGCACTCGTTTGATCGTACCCAATGATCGTACTCAGATCGCACTTGTGATTGTACCCAACGATCGTACTTGGATCGCACTCGTTTGATCGTACCCAACGATCGTAGTCAGATCGCACTTGTGATTGTACCCAACAATCGTACTTGGATCGCACTCGTTTTATCGTACCCAACGATCGTACTCAGATCGCACTCGTGATCGTACTCAACGATCGCAATGTGTGATCGTACTCGTGATCGCAACGAGTGATCGTACTCGTGATCGCAACGAGTGATCGTACTCGTGATCGTGCTATTGGATCGCAAGTAGAAACCCCAGGTTTATGTGATCACAATACACAGATCGTACTATGAATCCCACTTTTCTCGGACAGTACAATAACACAACCAATTCGAGATTCTAAGCCAAAAAATGAATCAAACACCCAAATTTTTTGTGTTTTTAACCCAAATAACAATACCAAATCACTAAAACAAGTAACAAGAGGAAGTATATCAAGATTAACTCATAAAAACACAAAAAAAAATTGGTTTATGTGATATTGGATCAAAAAATGGCGAGAGAATCAAGAACACAAATACAAAAACCAAACAATCATCCCATGGCTCTTGATACCATTTGTAGGATATGTAAATCTTGCTTATGTTTTTAGAGAGAGAAAGAGATAGAGAGATGGTGGAACACACACAATTCTAGAGAGAGAAACAAGAGTTTACTATGTGTAAAATGAATAACCACACACCCTCTCCATCTAAGTAGAGGGTTTATATACCCAAGCCCTTGTCATGGGCTTGGGCTTACATTTGGGCCGGCCTACACATGTTGTAGGCTAGGCTTTGATTTGTTTGTTAAATAAAGACAAGTAACTAAACTACGAGCTATTACATGGACTATTAATGGAGTGACCGATCCTTCTTAATACGTAAAACGTATTTCCAACACCAAGTTACAATAATAATATAAACCTAGCATTCTATGCTTATGTTGAGCTCGTAGTCTTCGTCTTTCTTTTCTTTTTTCTTTTCTGGTGAACATCTTGATGTGATCTTTGATATCAATCTTGAGCATTAATCTCTTGCCTTGATCTTGTGTATCATTACTTGTGATATTCGCTTCTTCGTGACTTCATGTTCTACATACTTATACCTTTGTAATTCTTGAAAGCTTCAGAGTT
Source organism: Glebionis coronaria (assembly GCA_025667525.1). NCBI lineage: Eukaryota > Viridiplantae > Streptophyta > Magnoliopsida > Asterales > Asteraceae > Glebionis > Glebionis coronaria. The sequence continues at coordinate 536,445,098 of CM046881.1, read as the reverse complement.
CCATACAACGGAAGACTTGACTTTTAGGCTTTCTTGAATTTGTTGAGGTAGAAAATATAAGCATGTGGGGACGACTTCATCTCGGACTCCGCAACGCCACCGTCTTCAAATGCCGCAACATAAGTAGACACGAACGAAATGGCTTTGAACATTTCATTCTAATTCGGTATCATTTTAGCTTTGGTCGGTGAAGACCGTTGGACGATATAAAATATCGTACTTGTGGCAGGTAGATTTAATTAAAATTCTCCTTGACAAGATTTCGCGGGTAAACCCGTTCTCTTTACTCAACCCTCCAAAGCTGACTACGAACGTAAAGAGTGAATCATTTAGATAAAATTGTCCTTATGATTGAAGTCGTCAATTCCGATTCCTGGAATAAGTTTGATTCATTAAAGAATCGCACCATCATTGCTTTCCAGTTGTCACGAGCTTGATTCATATTGAATCTTGTAAGTTACCTACCAAGTGCTGTTTGAGGTTAACACTAGAAGGATTTCCACTCATCACTGTGAACACTTAGGTATCACTCTGAGTGTTTTGGCAAGATCACTCAGATATTGCGTACAGGCCTGAAACGTGTTTAAATTTAATTAAGAATTAAACAACTGTTGCTTTCCAGTTATCACAAGTTTGATTCATAAATAATCTCACAAGTCACCTACCATGAGCTTTTTAATCTTCACTCAAGAAGTATTTCCATCTTCATTGTAAATACTTGCGTATTACTCGGATGTTCAGGCAAGATCATGAAGATTTTGCGTAGGACTCTTAAAATCTTTCTTACTTTTCATAGTGTGAGAAGAAGCAAGGAAATATGGAAGTGTGTCCTAATGAGATATTTGATGATCTCAAATGGCTCTAGACTCGATCGTGCATTTTGGATTTTAGTGATCGGAGGCTGGAGAAGAGTGCCACCTTTTCAATATCAATATATTCAGAGTGAATAAATTGATAGATAATGCGTTGTCTCCGTGTGAATAAAACAAATACCTTTTGAGAGATATCTGAGTTAGCTGGGATGAGTTGTGCATTACATCACTGGGTCCATGATGTCTATCTTCTATATCGAGCATCATTAAAATGATCTCAATTGCATATGTGTTGACCCGGTTTCTACCTAAGGTTGTAAGGAGGGCTTCTTCCTTTAAACCCTTTATCTTTACAATTCTTTTTCATTCTTCAACCCCTTCAATGCTTACCAATACGTCATAACTAGAACCTTGTTGTGATAGTTCTAGTGCTAACTTAAGTACTTGGTCGGCATTCAGCTACATTCACAATATTTCTCCATCTTTCCTAAGGACTACTATTTCTAGCAATGGAATGTCCTTGGGAAGATTCCTCCGGTTTTGGAAGAATCATTGGACTTAACCTATCCAACCATCCTTATGTCACCACAATCTTCATCGTTGTGAGATAAATGGGTTGAGGGTATAGCAAATCCATTTTGCTCCCCCTTAACATATGCCACGATATTCGAAAACATTTCGCACATGTCAGGATGAGCGATCACATTAAGTCAAACATTTTTGATTAATCATTTCCCATATTAAATCACATTTTCTCCCCCATATTAAAAATATTAACCCAACCGATATTTTTGATATCAATTGATTTAATGAAGTTTTAACATATTTTTGGGAAAAAAATGCAAGTCCATTTTATCTTCATGATACCAATGTGTGAGATATGATACCGATTTGTAAAAAAATCACATATTCACCATATTAGAAAAATAATGACAAGGTTGGACCTGATTGATGAGAACATCATATGATAAGATCAAATGGTTCTTGTCGGAAAATGTTGGTCGCCTCGTCACATCTGAAGTCATCTCTTGACACCACATGTACGATTGGTATTGTTGTCTTGACACCAACTTGTGAACTTGGCACGTTCGGCATCAATGATTCTGAATGCTTGATAATTGCTCCCCTCAATTGATGACCCGTGTTCTATTGAAAGAGCTGTAGTCGTCGTTTGAGTAGTCGCATCGTCGAGTATGTAGATACCAATTTTAGATTGCTATGATTGTAGAGATGATAACTTCATAAAAACAAGATTTCTCTCGTTTTGACTAATAAATGCACTGATGCGTACATATATCCGTGTTAGATTGTGTTGTAACGTAAACACAATCCCTTACATGGTTATAAAGTAAACCATGCCTGAGAAAACTAATTCCCGTTGTTGAGCCAAAGCTTTCAAAATAAATACTTGACTTGAATATGAAAAATGGGTTGCAGTCTGAAATAACTACAAGCCATTTAGGCATGTTTTATGAAATATTTATAACTTTTGTACGAACTCTATTTATAACGCCGTGTCAATATTAATCGACATTTCTAAGGCCGTAAATATTATCGTCCCAAAGACGTGCCTTTAAAAAATAAAGTAAAAATATTTTTGGATTTTTCTGAATTTTTCAATTTTTATGGTTTTTATATGGTTTTATATTTTTGTATTTTGATTTTGTGGATAAAAATATAAACAATATATACAAATGGTCACCAAGGATACGGAGAATAGTTTACCACCACTATTCTTTCGCTTCATCGGTCAATTCCTTTAGTCGCAGGCGAGAAAGTTCTCAAACCTAGCTTGTCCGCCAAAAATTCCATTCGAGCGCGATCTAAAGCCTTCGTGAAAATATCCGCCAATTGATACTCAGATCAGACAAAGTAAAGCTCGATCACTCTATTTTCCACTTGCTCCTTGATAAAGTGGTAGCGAATGTTAATATGCTTCGACTGGGAGAATTGAACATTGTTGCAGCATAAGGCAATTGCACTTTTGTTGTCACAGTACATCAGAATTTTGTTAAAACCAAGACCACAGTCGGTTAGTTATGATCTCATCCAAAGAATTTGGGCATAGCAACCAGACATAGCTATGTATTCTACCTCCGTACTTGAAATTGCAGCGCTTTTCTGTCTTTTGATGCCCAACTAATTAGTCGATCTCCTAGTAGTTGCAAAGTTCCACTTGTGCTACGCCTTGTATCTTGACAACCCGCGTGATCCGCATCTGCATATGCCATAAGTGCAATAGAAGAGTCCTTCGAATACCAAAGTCCCCGATTAATGGTTCCTTTAATATACCGAAAGATTCGTTTAACATTAGCTAAGTGTAACTCAGTAGGCCTAGTTTGATATCGAGCACACATACGTATAGAAAATTGAAGATCAGGTCGACTAGTTGTGATATAAAGAAGGGTACCGATCATTCCACGATAAAGTGTCAGATCAACGGCAATCCCATTTGGATCTGCATCTAGCTTAGTTCGTTCCACCATTGGATTATCCACGGTGTCGCAAGATTCCATCTTATATTTCTTTAGCGACTCAAGGGCATACTTGGATTGATTGATAAAAATGCCCCTGAGACTCTAAGATATCTGAAGACCTAAGAAAAATGATACCTTGCCCATAATTGACATCTTAAACTTGGAAGACATGAGTCTCCCAAACTCATTCGATAAGGTTTGGGTCGAGGCAGCAAATATAATATCATTAACATATATTTGTACCATAATCATATCTTTACCTCGTTTCTGAATGAACAACGTAGGATCCACCTTACCTTTAGCGAAGCCTTGCGTAATGAGGAATTGTGATAACAGATCATACCACGCACGTGGAGCTTGCTTCAACCCATAGAGAGCCTTCTTAAGCTTGTACACGTGATTAGGATATTTAGAGTTCACAAAACGATCTGGTTGTTGAACATTGACCTCTTCCTTGATTTCACCATTGAGAAACGCCGTCTTCACATCCATCTAATAGACGAACATATTCATGTGGGTTGCATAATCGAGGAATAGTCTAATAGCTTCCAAATAGGAAACGGGTGTAAAGGATTCCATAAAGTCGATGCCTAATAATTGTGTGTATCCACGAGCTACTAGTCGAGCTTTGTTCTTCAATATGCTGCCTAAATCGTCGAGTTTCACCTTATAAACCCATTTCAAAGTGAGTAATTTCACTTGATCCGGGCATGGGACAAGTTCCCATACTTCAAGACGTACAAATTCATTAAGTTCTTCTTGCATAGCTTCTATCCAACGATATTGGGTAAATGCTTGTTGCCACGTCTTAGGTTCAACTTCACTGATAAAAACATCAAAATGACAAAACATTGCACTTTCTTGTAACTGACTTCGTGTGGATACCGGACGATTAGGGTCACCAATAATAGAATCTATAGGATGATACTTTGTCCACTTTCTGTCATGTTCACAAATCCGTGGATTGGAGTAGACCTTAGTAGGAGCTTCCTCTGAGGTGGACGACCCGGCTTGATTATGGTCGAGAATTGGTACACCAAAGAATGGAAGTTCACGCATTTGAGCGAATTCCAAATCATGATCATCATCATCCTCTTCATCATCAATAGGCATGACATGGGTAGTTGATACATGTGTTTGTTGAGAATTACTCGTTAAAGGTATATCTTGACCAATTGTAGGTGAAGACGTATCTGAGTGTGCTTCGGTTGCTGGAGATACAACTTCGATAACCGGAGCTATTACCTCAGGTTCTAGAGCAATAATACTGGGAGGAGTAAAGAATTCATCAAAGAACGGTTGAAACAACGTATCCCATTCATTCCTAGAAGGTGGTGTAAATGATGATGAAGTAGGGTTGTTTGGGACAAGACTAGAGCTAATGTTACTGGGTCCCATTTCATGAAGTGCGGGTTCAGAGCTGCTTTGCTCAGAAGCCATTGTCGTCAACTCATCAAAATCAACATTCATAGTTTCGAGTATCTTGCGAGAATGACGATTGTAGATTCGGTATGCTTTCTTTGTGGGTGCATAACCAATGAAAATACCAATATCAGCCTTTGGTTGAAGTTTTCCCAAATTGTCACCATCATTATTTGGATAGAAAAGAGAGCCAAATGCATAAAGATATGATAAATCTGGTAATTTTCCATGTAGAAGCTCATAAGGTGTTTTACCATGGCGTTTGCGAATTAGTGACCGGTTTTGGGTGTAAACTGCTGTAGATACTACTTTTGCCCATAAAAACAATGGAGCCTTTGCGTAAATTAACATCGTTCGAGCAGCTTCCATTAGTGTGCGATTTCGCCTTTCAACGAAACAGTTTTGTTGTGGAGTGCGAACAACGGATGTTTCATGAGATATGCCAACTTCTTCATAATAATTACGCAAGATTTGTATTGACAAATTTGGTTCCATTATCTGTACGAATGCGTCGGACAGTAGTGTTAAGACGACTTGAATCATCTTAAGAAATCCGATGATGAATTTAGGTGCCTCGTTTTGTGTTGTAAGAAATTTCACCCATGTAAATCGAGAGTAATCATCGACAATGACGAGGATGTACTTTTTACCACTAAGACTTTCAACACGCATTGGCCCACAAAGATCCATATGCAACAAAGAAAGTTTCTCTTGGTTGGTGTCTTCAGTCTTGCGTTTCTATGATTTCTTAGTGCTTTTCCCCATTGTACACGCGGAACAGAAATGGTCCTTGTGAAATGTAAGTTTAGAAAGACCACGAACAAGTTCGTTTTTCGCCAAATGATTAATAGTGTCAAAGTTAAGATGAGATAACCGTCGATTTCATAACCATGACTTAGTCTTTGATGCTTTGGAGAGAAGACATACGGGAGAAGCGGCCATCATATCTTGTAGAGACAAAGTGTACAAATTATTCCCTCGAGTACCTTTCAGTAAACCCCTTCCAGATTACGAATGAAGGAGGTATGCTCTCGAAAAGCAACTTCTAGGTTTGCATCACAAAATTGTCCTACAGAAACCAAGTTGTGACCGAGACCTTCCACATAATACACTATTGAGATTATAACATTCCCAATATGATATTTACCGTAACCCATTATCTTTTCAATATGATCATTTCCAAATCGAACCGTACCAAGAAACTTGCTGACGAAACTTCTGAGCTGAGAGCGATCTCCGGTCATATGCTTGGAGCAACCAGAGAACAATTTGGACCACCTGTTTTCAACAACAACAGTAGACAATGCATTGGAAATTATTGATTCCAAAGTGTTAGCAGATACATATATAATATTATCATAATTGCTAACATTTGTGTTATCCTTAGATTTCCTGCGTTTTCTAATATGAGTTTTACCACTAACAAGTTTTATTGTTCCAACTTTCTAAGGTTTTGGAGTATTAGCGGGCACTACAGTGGTAGTAGACCTATTTAAAGGGCACTTGGTTCCTATAGTAGTGTTGGTGTTCCTAGTTAAAGGACACGCTTGTGTTTTGGTAGCCTTGGTACTCCTAATTAAAGGGCACGCTTTCTTCGCTGTAGTGGGAGTGATCCTAGTTAAAGGGCATGCATTTTCTACTATAGTGAAAGTTCTACCAGTGGGACGCCACATCCAGCCAAGTTGGGTTAACACTTTCCCAGTCGGTTTTCATTCTAAACCATTTTTACGGGCATTCATCTCATTCACATGGTCAGTAAGGCAAGAATCATGGCGACTAGAAAACATACATTCATTGTAATTCCAACATTTTAGATTAGAATTCACAATAGGCTTAGAACGCTGCACAACCGCAGAGCCTTTAGGTTTAGCTACATGATTCTTTTTATTTAAAACAGAAATAAAATTCCTAGGGTGGGCTTCTACTTTCTTCTTCACTTGACTACTAGATGGGGGCAAGATCTTATCATTCTTCGTGTTTCTTTTAAGCTTAGATCTTTGAGCCTTAGTAGTGGTGTTTACTCCAGTAGAAGGCAACATGGGAATATTAGAAGCTGGTTTTGATTTTGCCTTATCTTTATTGACCAATGTTTGAGATGGTTTAGTCCTAGGGCCCTTGTTAAGTGGTGTGACGGCAATGAGGTTCCTTTTGATTGCACTAGAGGACGATGATGAGATGGTGGCTGCGTTATCCACAACATTCTTACCTTTTAGGTACGAAGTGTTTCCTTTAACTCAACCAAAGCCAAATTTTTATCACAAATTTGTTCCCTCAAATCAGATATTTCCATCGACTTTCAATTCAATGGTTCAATCAATGATTGATTCTGTGCAGTGGTATTAGCACATGCGGGCTTTACTGAATCGAAGACTTGTGTATTTTTCTGTTTTAAGTTATCGACCTTGGATAAAATCTTGGAAACTCGATTATCTAGATCAAGTTTAAAATTCTCAGCGGCCTCAAGTACGTTCATACATTTAATCTCCTGACAGTTCTCTATGTCTATCGGCAAAGATTTAGCAACCTTGTCACTTGGCTGACGTTGTTTTGATTGTAAATTCAATCGAAAATTCTTTTGAAACTTTGCATCATCTATATTAACACCTTCGAATGACGTTTCAAAAAGCTCTTGAATAAATTGTTGTTTACATTCAAGCGACATACAATGTTTTTGAATCTCATCAAAACGTTTTGAAAGCGAAGTATAAGAATCTTGAAGCTTTAAAAATTCAACGTCAGATTTTTGACAAGTACTATCTACCATATTATCCATAGATTCAACATTATGCACAACAGAATCATTATCAACACTTTTATTCACACAGACGGAAACAATATCATGCGACATCACTTGCTTCAGAAGCTGATCATTTTGGCGTGAAATTCGTTTTATTTCAAGTAAACTGTTTTCATAAGCATCACCCATTTCATTGAAAACACGTCTAACTTCTTCTATTTCCAAAAGAAAATCTTGATCAATATTGCTAAGACAAGCTTTAATATTGTTTACAAAAGGAACAATTTCGTCTCAAAACGCAGCTCTAGTGTGCTCAAAATTCCATTCACCTTCCGTTATGGCCGATGCCGTCATACGTTCCTTAATGACCTTGTCAAAATCGGCAAAGTGTTGGTGCATCGCATTTAAGCTATTTGACACCTTACTTACCGGTGGAAATAACTTAGTTAAATCCTTTTTGACAAGTGTAGGAGACGTACTAGGAAGGTTTTCATTTGACAAACTTGGGGTCACAAAAGCTGATAATTGAGCTAATTCCTTTTGTAATCGAATACGGGTCTTTTTATCAAATTGATCTTTATTATGCTTATCATAATCAAGCTTATGGAATGTTGAAAGCATTTTAGATCGAGTTTCTTCCGCAAGTGACATTGTCTCCTCAGTATCACGAACATAAGGTGCTTCTTTCGATTTGCCAATTAGGGTCACATCATAAAGACAAGGAATATATTCATGAGCTTGTTTTGCATAACCGGGATTAGGTGGTAAATCTTGAAGACACTTAAGTTCTAGTTCTTTAAACGATTTATTTAAAAGATGAATCTTTTCTGTGGAAGCATATTCTTTTAAAAGCTGTTGTTCCTTGAATTTAAGAAGTTTGGTAGCATTAATTTCCGATTCAAACTTTTTAGACTCGAGAGTTTCGAAATCCTTTTTAAGTTTTTGAAAATCATTTACAACCGACTCTTTTTCTTTTGATTCATAGGAAAGATTAGCTCTTAATGATTCTGTTTCCCTTAAGTGTTCTATCTTTTCAAAACAAAATTGGTCAAATTCAGAACAAGTTATTTTCTCTGCTTGAGGAACCATTTCAAAAGTTTTGATGTTTTCCTTATACAGCACAAGCTCAGCGGTTAGTTTGGCATTCAAATCTACAGTTTGTAGGACGGACACATTCATGTTATCAATAATATGTTTAGGCACCATTACCAGATCATGTTTATCATAAGATTCCATACCCGTCGTAGCATTTGGTTGAGGTTCACTCAAATGTGTTGGATTGGATACCGCATCAGTTGAGTTACTAGTTCCCGAATGCTGTTCGAGGTTGTCATTTTCATGCTCAGCTTGATGTGGATTATCATGAACAATATTAGATGCGGTTGGTACCTCACTGACGACATCAGAACCGTAGTGAGAAAGATTAGCGATGAGAGCATCTTGGTTTGAGTGAATGTCATCGCAATCCGAATCATATGCATCAAGATCATCTACTTGATATGCTGCATTAGAAGTAGAAACAACTGCAATGTCTTCATTATCAGCTGCCCCTGGGTCTGCAAGAAACGCTAATTCCTCTGAATCCAAAATCTTTCCCTTAGATTGAGCATCGACCAAATACATCTTCTCATGAAACCACGTTGCATCCCTTCTCCTTTTCGGCTGAGTGTATTCCCTAGCCATATGACCTTGTCCTCGACAATTGTAGCAAGTCACAACCTTTTGAGGACCAATATTGCTTTCATTTCCACTAGTTTGAGAATTCACAGTTTGAGTGTTCACGGTCCTTGTAGTGGTTACATATGAATTTTGCCTTTCCTAAATAGATTGTACCGTCACTTGGCCATCTAGAATAGTGGGTTGTTGTCGAGGATTTAAAGAAATGTGGAGCTGATTGTTCGTTGGTGGAAAACCTCTAGTTGCAACAAGTTTTGACAAGTAGGCAGTGAGAAGGTTTAAGACATCAATAGGTGTATCATTTGGAGTAAAGACCGGTGCTTGAATTGGTGGAAGTTCATTAGAGTAGAAGGCTTGTGCAAGGAAAAAGATTTATTTTTTAGTATTATTACAGTGTAGTTTGATGTTATGGAAAAAATAATGACGTGACACTATTTTTTCTTGCGAAACGAGAATGAAAACTTTACTCTCATACAAATAAGAGATGAGTTATAGTATTAATACCCTTTGCTCACAAAAAAGTGCAAAAAAAGTATGCTCCGGTAGTTTTTTTCATTGTTTACGGTCTAGCTTTAGTTTTAAATCAGTTTTCATTCTGTGTTTTTTTTCTGTTTAATATTTTTAACTCGTTAAATTTAATATTTGTTTTCCACACATTTAGTTTGACAGATTATGACAAATATAAAATTATAAAAAAATTTAAAATAAAAAATATGAAAAAAATAGGAGATATATATGTGGTGAAAATGGGGTCTTGATAAGACTGTGTTTATTGATGCTTTCGTTTCGACCGGTCATTAAAAGAATAAAATTATTTTATTACAAATTCATGAAAAGAAGAAAGAGAAAGTTGCGAACCACTCGTTTGGTGACTCTCTCGATCGACAACCCAACGTCTACAATTTTCATTTCTCAAAGTTCATCCATATTTCTTTTATTAGTAAATTAATATTTCTTGTTACTATCATTATACAATGATACTTTATTAGGTATAAAACTAGTGTGTGTGAATATTTTTTCTCAAAAAATATATGTATATTACAGTTCAATTAACTTAGTTTTTTTTTTTTGGTTATGTACTTTATTTAAATGTAAAAATTCATATGATATTATTAACAACATAATTTTGCTGAATATAATACAAAATTTTATATGATATTTTTATAAATTACTTTATTTATTTATTTGAATTAAATATAGAAAAATATGATAGGTTAGGTTAGGTTGTGATAAATGATAAAAAAAAGTTAAGATTTGTTAAATATATAGGTTGCATAGGCGAAAAGTAAGAAAATAATATTTTAATAAAAAATTAGGTTGTGGGAGATTGTCAATAAACATAGTCTAACCTAACCCATAAAAAGATCACAAACACATTTTTATTGAGAGCAAAAAGAGGTTTATTAGACTAGGGTTGAGCAACAGGTCCGGACCGGGCCGGACAGACCAAGACCGAGGACCGAAATGGTCCAAAAACCCGAACCGAAATGGTTCGGTCCGGTTCGATCTTCGGTCTGGTCCGGTCCTGTTAGGCACAATCGACGTGTTTTTTATAAGATCAAATTAGACCGGACCGAATCGACTAGACCGAGGACCGAAATGGTCAAAAAGCCCGGACCGAGGATCGGACAAAATTGTTTGGTTTGGTTCGGTCCGATCTTCCGGTCCGACGGTCCAAATGTTCACCTGTCAAATATCACAATCTAATTTAGACAAACAGCACTCATAGTTCATCTCCAACATAAACCCTAGAAAAAGAAATTAAAAAATGTGAGACTACATCCCTTTGGACATCCAAAAAGAAATCATTAGAAAAGTTAAGACACTGGTTCAATTCAGGTCAGTCTCTAAACCATAGAAATCTTTCATATACACCTCTAAGTTTATCAAAAGTTACGGCACCCATCACACAAACTCACATAGTCGTATCCTATGGTTCGAATTGGATTCTCGGGCCAGGTTTATTTGTTTGGTAGACGATGATAACGATGAAACTTTTTTAAGGTACATCAACAAGAGTTAGCTCCATTTGTTATCTCTCCTTTGCTTAATCAATATTATTCAAAAGGCGTTGGTGCATGTTATGGATTAGTGTGTTTGTATGGTTTCCAAAATGTTTATAGAAATCGGATGCTTGTTATTTGGAAACCGTCCATTTGGAAATCATTTGGTGTTGTTGACAATATGATTTTTGATGCCGCTCATTATGGTTTTGGGGTTTGTCCTATCACTAAAGATCCCACCATTGTGAAAATAAAACAAACATTTGGCATGCTTAATCATGTTGAAGTTTTTACATTGAGTTCCCGTGTTTGGAATGTGATTCCAAGTAACAATATGCTTTCCAAATTGGTTAGACTTTTTCTAAAAACTCATGTTGTTATAGATAGGTTTATTTATTAGGGTGCTTGTGATAGGACTTCTTCTGCTAATGCAAAATATATAGTTGTGTCATTTGATTTGATTACCAAGGAATTCAAAGCGGTAGACTTACCAGATAGCATAACAAATGGGCTATATGGATCTGTGTCCATGTCCGTTTCTAAGCTAAGTGATTCTCTTGTTGTGTATGTCAATGGAGCAAGATGTTGTGTTATATGGGTGATGGAGCATAATTCGTCTTTTAAAAAGCTATTCACAATTAGCGCACTAGTACACAATATATTGGGGTTTAAGAAGAGTGGTGAAGCTATATTTGAAATTTGGGACGCGGATGGTAGGTTTACCACACTTTATGTTTATGACCCCTCCTCATAACAAATCAAGAATCTTGGGACTTCTAGAGAAGATGGCTCAATGTTCATGGGTTAAAAGTCAACACCCTTAGGACTAAAAGTCAACATTTCTAACAAGGAGAACAACTAAATTGAGTCTTTTGCAACTAACCTAACATCAAAATCACGTTTGTACTAAACAAAAATCTCAATTTCAATCAAAGCACATAGAAAGAATAAACAAAAAGTACTAAATACTCCCTCCGTCCCACAATAACTATCCACATACACAAAGCACAGAGTTTAAGATAAGCAAAATAACTACGGTGACTGGACATAACTAAACCGGAACAAAGGGAGCAACATATAAAAGTTAAATAATTCAAGCCTTTTGCAGCTAACCTAACATCAAAATCATATTTTTAATCCTACCCAATTAACAAAAACCTCAAAATTAACCAAAACACATCTAAAAAACACTAGCCAACAAGTAGTAAATACTACCTTCATCCCACAATAACAGTGACAAAAAATCACAAAAACGAGACAAATGAAGTAACATTCCGCGACTACCCTAACAACACAATCACACTTTTAAGCATATGCATTTTACAAAAACATCAAAAGGGTGTTTGTTTTGGCTTATGAAAAGTAAGCCTATTTCGTCATATATTTCGTAAGCCTCAATTTTGTGGCTTATTTGAAGAATTATGGGCTTCTATAAGTTTACTACATTATATCATGATTAACTTATATGAGCTCATAAGTCTCACAGTAAGCAACGAAATCGAGGCTCGTTAAATATAAGTAAAAAACAAGCCAAATTTCGGCTTATATTTCATAAACCCCAGTTTTTGAGGCTTATCTTGAGACTTATGGGCTATCATAATAAACTTATAACCCCATAAATCTCCAAATAAGCCACAAAATTGGGGCTTATGAAATATAAATCGAAATGAGCTTACTTTATATAAGCCGAAACTGCCCAAAACAAACACCCCCAAATTCAACCAAAAACGATTCTTTCGCAACAAAATCAGATTTTATTGTCCTACCCAATTAACAAAAACCTCAAATCCAACAAAAAAGTAAAAAACACAGACAGTAAATAAAAACAATAACAGTAAAAAAAAGGATAAAAATTTGATTACTTGAGATTGGAAAAATCTTTCAGGGTTTTGATATGAGTACTGGAAGCACAAAGATTGAAACAAGCATTGGTTAAGATTTTATTATTGTGATCAGGTAAGCCTTTTGGTGAGTCAATTCCATTTGTTTGTTTAGTATGAAATCATCAGTTCTTCATTTTCTAGGCATTTCATTTCTTATTTAAGGGTTGGGTTGTTTTATCAAATCTTAGAGAACCGTTTTGACTGGGTTTGGGTTGGAAGAAAGGATTTTTGGTTGGCACCACATTTTAGGAGTAACTGTTGGCACCAGAAAAACTGGTGCAAACGAAAATAAATTATTTAAAAAAAACATAAAATAACTTAAATAAAAACTTCATTAAATTAAAAGTGATCTTTAGAACGGGGTGAATACCATCTCGAACGGTAGCATCCATCCGGGGGCAAAAATAAGAAAAATATTCGGGTAGAGGATCGACATTATGATTTAAAATAGCATTGACAATTTTTCTGAAAATCCTTGAACTAATACGATATCTTCGCCGAAATTTATCTTTCGTATATTTTGCAGGAGTTTAGGCATTGCCAAAGTAGTCATCTAGCAATCTTTGACTCGCGTCTTCCCGTTAACGAGTTATATATGTCCTCCTATGCCCCGACCCCGATCCACAAGCTCCTTGATTACACATAGCCACAAACGTCTCATACTCCGTTAAGCCTCGAGTATAACGTTCATGAGCGTTACCAAAATAGGTATTTTTTTAAGAAAACCAACGACTATAAACCCCTACAACCTTGGTTTAAAAATGCGTTTTGCGGTCCATTGCGCTAAAGGTCCTAAAAGCTATTGCGTAATGCGTGATGCGATTGCCAGCGCAATTTGGATGCGATGCGTTTAGTATAAAATAAAGTAAAAAAAACTATTTAGAAATAGTATAGTCTATCAAGTACGAAGTATGTGAAATAAATTTACAAAATAAGTTACTAACATATTGAGATTCGTCCTATAATCTCTTTGTAACACAAATAAGTCGAAAGTAAAGCTTGAAAAAGAAACACTTAGTAAACGCAAGGTACTATATTTTCGTTATTGTGTTTGTTTTAGATGTTTTTTTAACAAGTTTTATCTTTAACGATCCATTCAAATACGTAGGTATCTTTTATATGCTTAAAATCTGACAAAAATGACATACGTACTAGATTGCGACAATTGCTACCATTGCTAGCATTACACAAATGCGGTAAATTGTGGTTTAATGAGAACACAATATGGGATGGCAATGCATTAGGCACCTCGTTGCAAAATTTTAAATGCAATGCATTAATGCGTGCAATTTGCGCAATGATGCGCGCATTTTTAAACCAAGCTTACAACGGCTAGTTTTTAAAACTTTTTAAAAAAGGGGGGGAACCGTTGGCGCCGGCTGGTGGGGTTGGCGCGACATGGCTTAGCGCCAGATGCGGAACGGTGCGCCAAAGAAGGTGTCACACCCCACCATAGCGAAATATGGGGCGCGACGCATGGATATCATCACAACAAAATGGTGTCTCAATAGATTAATACTAAATACAAAAGAAATATCATAAATGGTGACACAAATGTCGTGACAATATCATAACAAAATACAGGAGTCTAGGTAAGTAGGTAAAAGTCCTACCTCTTACCAAAGACAAACAAATAACAAACATCAAACATAAAGGTGTCTAACAGAATCACTTATTCAAATAACAAAAGTATATCTAATAGGAAAGGGATTCCTCCTAATGCAATCCTAGCAGCCTCTAGACTCTAGCCACTTCTAACACCATCCTTCTCAACTACCTCACCTGAAAATGACACTAAAATCTGTCAACATAAAGTTGGTGAGAACATAGGTTTAAATTATCTAGAACATCATAAGAAAACTTGGCATCCGCTATAAATAAGTTGAAAAAAAATAAGTTAAAGAAATGGATCATAATGTGACAATCATGTTACACACAACTACAAACAAAACATACAATATAAACCAATTACATCTACAAAATAAGTACAATACACTACACCTATCCGGATCTTTCTCACACCCAGTGTGGAGATGAACCATATCCCCGTCGAGATATCTTGCCTCCGAGAAGACGATGCACAAGTACTCAGAACATCAGTACTCAGAACGCATTCAGATTACATAATAGAACATATAACAAAACACAAAAGTAATCATATAACATAATAACAGATTAAGTCCACACATTTCAAAAAAAATATTATCAAAACATTTTAAAGAACATAGTATTAAGACATTTAAAAAGATTACAAGTGTCATCTCCATCCCATACTGGAAAAACATTTAAAAACTTAGTAAAAATAGGACTATGAACCCACCTGATAGAATAGCAAGCTAGCACTCCTACAAACCTATAAAATCATACACGACACACTTAGCTCATGTCTTAACACCTAATAGAAATCTCGTCCTCAGATTTACTCTCAAATTCTATCCTAAATCGGCCCCATTTTATCCCTCTAAGTGTCCACTACCCAAAAACACCTAAAACACGAGTTTAACCCATGTTGTCTGAAAATTAACCTTGAACTCGACACTTGTATAATTAATTCGACCTAGCTACTGACCTCCATTTACTATACATCTGAATAATAGTACGTTCCGAGTACAAAATTTTATGCTTTTGAATCACCCAAAAATCTTTAAAAACAAATAAGTAACGAGAAAACGATTTTTACCCAAAATCTGCCCAACATTAGTGACAGTTCTGAGATAGTTTGGTGACAACTTAGCGATAGATCGAAAATTAAACCCTAGTCCGTTTTTACCTACATTCTGACAGACATTAGCGACGGTTTCAAAGACACTTCAGCGACAGTCTGGGGAGATTAGCGACAGTTCTACCAATATTAACCCTAATCCGATTTTAAAAAAACGATTTTAACCCTAAAACCCCTCATTAATTAACAAATTCAAGCCTTAATTTATTTAAATTCCAAAAAATTATAGACCCTCATCCATCATATGATTAATTACATGATTTTAACATATTTAATTAAATAAGAACAATAATTTAATTAAAGATCACTAGCTTTAAGTGATCAAAACCAAAAAAAAATTAAATAAACAAGCCATGCTTATATGTTAAAGACTTATATTCCACCTTATTTCAAACACGTTTCCGACACTTTACCCTTATTTCACCGACTACCAACAACTATTTTAACTATATTCAAATTCCATTTTTTACCATGTATGACTCAAAACAAAAGATATCGTCATCCCAAACAAAGAAAAACAAAGGAATTCTTAATCTATCTCAATAGCCTCTATGCTAAAAGTATCGTACAAACGAACACATGAGATGAGGACTCGATAATTGCGCTACTATGGAAGTTAAACATCTCAAAGAGAAACGAGCTAACAAATCATCCTAAGAATACAACCGATAAGTAGAAGCGAAATATACATATATAGGCATAAGCATACATACACTCAAATCCATCAAACATGCAATGAATCCACTTCTCAGAATAGTCCTTATCATATATATACTACCACATATTACCACGTCCAATATACTATAAACAAGCATGTATTAAATATCTTTCATGCAATCATACTTGAAAGTCCATTGGTGTTGTGGCACATATATAATTACGTAGGCCTCCATAATTATACATGTTCCTTTTCACCAATTTACTCCCTCCTATGATGACACTTATAAGAATTGATACTTCACATAACACATCTATCTATCAACTCAAATAAGCACATAACCACAACATAAATAAGGTCCAAAATTCCATGTATTAAAATAACGTAACTAATGCATGAAACACATAAACTCATAATACGGCTGAACCAGCATAGACAAAATTTAAAATGTATAAAGAAACATGAAAGCATAATCAACCAAGATTTAACAATGACTAGTGTGGACAACTATGGTTCAACCCGCACTAGTCAAAACTCGAAAGGAAAATAAACATGCGACTAAGTATGGACGACAATGGTTCAATCCATACTAGTCAAAGCTCAATAGAAAACATCATAAATAAGAATCAACAATATCCAGAAAAATAATAATTAATATCATAAAAGTAGTTCATATACAAAATACAGAAATTAACATTTAATCACATCATATACTATAATGCACATGTACTCCTATGACACCTATATGCAGGGACCCTTAAGCTATAGACTAGGCTAGGCAACCTAATTCTCTATAACCATTGTCTTTGATACCATTCTGTCACACCCCACCATGGCGGAATATGGGACGTGACATATGGATATCATCACAACAAAATGGTGTCTCAATAGAGTAATACTAAATGCAAAAGAAATGTAATAAATGGCGACACAAAGTCGTGACAATATCTCAACAAAATGCAGGAGTCTAGGTAAGTAGGTAAAAGTCCTACCTCTTACCAAAGACAAACAAAAAACAAACATCAAAATAAAGGTGTCTAACAGTGTAACACCCCACTTGGATAAGTGAACTGTTATGTGTATTTATGGCGTGTCATCAAAGCATATAAGGTGAATGTCCTAAAACATTAACTGACCATAAAGGAAATACTGGAATCAAACATCGGTAATCCAAACATAAGCTCAAAAAATGAAAAGTAAATACTGAAGGAAAGGACTAAACAATGTCTAATTAAGCAAAGTAATGAAGAAGTGCATAAAGTAAGAAGTCTGGATAGCTTCCACCCAAATACACATACTCTCAGAATCCTAAGAGCATCCATGTGTACCTGCCGTTAGAACATGAAAGAAACTACGACTGAGCATAACGTCCAGTGAACGGATATAAAGCATGATAAGAAATACTGAAATGAAGCAGATAATAAAATACTAAAGTTGTAAGACTGAAAAGTAAATTGCAACGAAAATCTGTGTATAATCTGAAAAGTCTGATTTATAAATAGTAAAGCTGAACTGTTATCTGTTAAATATGAAAACATGCATTTACTGTATTTTAATTGCCAAGAGCTTATATAGGTCATGTGCTGTAACAATGTCTGCGTGGATACACGGAGAGGTGACCTCGTCATACTATAGAGGGGTGACCTCTAAATAATGTGTTGGTTAGAGGGATCAACTCCAATGTGAAGGATGTAGAGCACACACCACATTCACCTGATAAGTTGTAACTGATAACCTAGGATACACCCATACGCCCAGATGATAATACTGATAAAATGGCCAAGCTGAAATAAATGGGACGATGCGAGAAATCACTCCTTCGTAGAGGAGTCATGACACCGGTGCCTCAAGTGTCATGGTTACGGTACCTCCGTAACTAGTATATAACTGTTCATGCTTGTATATAAATCTCAGGAAAATTTAACTTAGTTATTAAAATAACTACTGTAAATCTTATAAGATATACTAGGGAAAACATTTGGCTGCAGACGGGAAATCCTAATCATGCATAGGAAAGGAAGTCCTTACTGAAGGATGGAAAATCCGTACCTCGTGTCCAGTAATGAAATAAGAATGAAAGCTGAAGGATCGACTCCGACTTCACGGATACTACATAAATAAGGGACGTGTTATGAGTTGTCTGATTACTATTTACTGTTATTGATTCTTATAGTTCTTAACTTGATTTATTTTATTCTTGTATTATTGTACTGTTCTGCATAAAATCTGGTAACTCCGTCTCTCTTTAAATATTTACTGATTAGTGTATATCCTGTATTTTCTGATTAC
The DNA here is from genome assembly GCA_025667525.1 of Glebionis coronaria. NCBI lineage: Eukaryota > Viridiplantae > Streptophyta > Magnoliopsida > Asterales > Asteraceae > Glebionis > Glebionis coronaria. Next base: position 536,426,418 of record CM046881.1, on the reverse strand, counting down.
TGTATATTATACTGTATTCTGATGTTTATGATATTACTGTAAATAGTAACCTGCTATAAATAGAAAGTTTATCGAATTAGAAAGTTTTCCAAAATAGAAAGGTTTCCACATTAGTTTACTTGAAAATAAATCATTAAATAAATCACACGTTTTAAAGTAATTAAAAAGATTAATTTAATGTTACTAATTAAATTAATAACACACAACAATATAATTAAATTCATTTATAAAAATTATTTATAAAAAAGATTAAATTAAACTAAGTAAATCCTTGTATTTTTATATGTTCGTGTATTCTCGAATTCGCGCTTAAAAACCTTCCCCGAGACACCCATGTCTCGGGTTAAACCAAACCGGGCCCACCACAGCCCACGCTGTGGTCCCCCAGGCTGACGTCACCCAACAACAGTTCCCACTGCTTGTTATAAGTTTCCACTATTTGCCCTTGTTCCCGCTGCTCTATGTTATATTCCCACTATTTTATATTCTTCCCACTGTTTGGCTATTTGTTCCTACAGTTTCCATTTGTTTTACAGACCTATACACCCCTTTACTTCCATTACCCACTGTATACGAACCAAACATCCTTGTAAGTAACAACCACCCCTGGTGGTTCGCTATGTTGCTGCTATCACAACCAACACCACCACACACCCATTTGTTTGCCCCCCCCCTCGTTTCCACTATATAAAAAACAAACACCCCTGATGGTATAAGGGTTGTGGCCTGTTACAAAACACCATGACCGAGACCCTTTTGTGGTCTCGGTTGGGTCAAAACAACCACACACCGACTCGCATTTGATTAAATTTACATGTTTCCAATTATAGATTCGTGTGTTCATGGAGTTATTAGGATGCATTCAGAATAAATAAGAAAATAAGAAGTGGTCACCTTTAATCGTGATTAAGGATGGATTTCTAACACATAAACAATCAACCAAAAATCACAGCCCGTCACCCTCTTGTTGTTGTTCCTACCGGCGGTTCTCAAGCAAACAAAACCCTAATATTGTCTTTTATTTTCATTTGTTTTGTTTTCCCGTTTTTGTCAAAGTATCGGGTTAACCCCCGTTTTGTTTTTCTTTTGAGGGTGGGCCGGGCTCCAAAGCCCAATATTCATTCTCTTGTTATTTACACCAAACCCGAGTCCCACGTGTATACGTATACTTAACTTTGATTCGTTTAGTTATTTAACGTGTGCATTTGCATTAAATCTCGTGTTTAAACAAGACGTAAACCCTTTATTTTAATAATCTATAATTCACGTACCTTTTAAATAAATCTGAGACTGCGTAATAACTTTTAAACCCTCGTGTCTTGGTTCGAGTATTGGTCTTGTGATCTCACGTTTTAACTTCTGTGATCATTCTGTCATGCTTTATTTATTTTACTAAGTAATTAATACATACTGAATACTTGAATATATAATATTAATTATTATTCTGAATAATTAATTACGTCACGTTTTAAATGAGACTAAGACTGTGTAATAACTAATGTTCTTGGATTTTAAATACTGGTTTTACAACTCTTCCCCTCTAAAAAAATTTGTCCTCGAATTAAGGATGCGATAATGCTACGTTTTTATAATTCTTCCCTTCTAAAAAAATTCGTCCTCGAATTAAAGGTAATAAGCTGGTAAAGTTTATAAGAACTGGAAGAACACGTAAGCTGAAACGACTGTAAGCTGAAAGGATAATTCGTCCTCAATTAGAACATAATGATGCTGAAGGTATACACGTGACACGACTGAAGTGAACATGGAACGTGACATGGCTGAAGAGGACATGGAACGTAACATGACTAAAGTAACTTAACTGAATTATTGAAGGAAAATGGATGAGAGGTCCGGATGGACTCCTCCGTTTCCGAGTGGCTTCCCGCTCAAAACGGCTCCTTCAAAGGTCTAATAAAAAAGAAATCTTGGTCTTAATGACCCTGTCTGACGATGCTGAAAAGTTTCTGATTCCATACTTAAGATAGATTTTCTGAATCTGATCAAATAAGTAAGCTATAACATGTAGAATACATGAAACGATACTTACAATTAATCCTGAAAATATAACATTTATATCTCTGAGTAAGGTACTGAAAACGTATTGGGACGAACTACGTGCACAATTGTGAACGTGCTACGTGATCAACTGTGAACGTGGTTCGCGATCATCTAATGAACGCTGGTTATGGCATATATCGAGAACGTGATACATGAAACATACTGTGAACGTGATACTAAGACATATCATGAACATATGCTGACTGAGGAAAGAATACCAAGGATGCGGCCTGAGACGTGAAACGTATGCCTGGGTATTGATAAGTTGTGCATAACTTGAGTCTGGTTTCTTAAGCTTTCTGTAGCCGTATTCAGTAACAAGCTGAACATGAACAATGTCATGAATGCGAGCGTGAACTTAAATCATGAGATAGCACAAACTATGGACTGAAACAACATCATAATGTGAACGTGAGACATAAGCGTGAAGGTGAAAGTAAACCTACACGTGATCGTTAACATGAATGTAAGCGTGATTCACGAACGTGAATTTCTATATGACATGATTGTTGATGGAATACCTTGAAATCGTACGATTTACTACTGAATTTTCTGCAAGTCCGCTACTGCCTAATCCTTTCAGATGAAAGAAAACATGTAGGATGGTTAAATGGTCGACAATGACTTAGATGGTATCATACTTCTTCTGAGTCTATGGTAGCTGATAACAACCTTCATGAAATCTGGCCTCATTTTTGTTCAGAATTCCTAATGGTTGTAATAACTCACTAGCATGACGGCGTACTATCTTGAACTTGTGGTATGTCAGGCATCTAGATATGAAACTAGCTGCATCAATGTGTTATACTGCTACGATCAAAATTTTGCCTGGGATTATAGTACGTTCTAGTGGAATCTGGGTGAATAGTCATGAAAGAAGTATGAGTATCGGTACATTAGGTCTCTCCTAGCGTAGGATCTTATGAAATACAAAAATTTAGTGTATGTCATCTCCTTTATGCGTAAACTCAGTCGTGGAAAGCTAATCGTGAGAACTGTCAACAACTTCTGCGGTAATGGTCAACTGGATTCTAGAAAACTTCGTATTTTAGTCACAAACGTCGGTCTTGACCACCTAGTGATGGTCTTCACCTTCGCATGATTTCTGAAATTTCTTTCTGCTAAACTAGGGTGCTCAGAAATGCCACCTTGTTCATCTAGAAATCACATCTGGAAAGCTGAGTATAAAATTTTCTCCTATTGGTGAATTTGTGTAACTGTGAGATCAGAATGTTATCAATGAATATACTGAAGACTTTGTTTGAGAAGTCATGAAAAAAAATTATTCATAAATTTCATACTATAGCTAGAGCATTGGGGAGCTCAAAAGTGTAATCAAAATTATAGAGAGACTAGAACGTGTGTAACAGCAGTCTGGAAAACATCATGTTCTTTCTCTCACCACTGATGGCGGCATGATCGTGAATTTTTTGGAAATTGTTTAAGGCATCGCAGCAGATCAGGTAAACCTTCTATTCGTGGAATGAACATCAATTATGAATGGTGATCTTGTAAAATTTTCGGTGGTCGATACATGATCTCATGTTACCGGCCTTCTTCCTAATAGACAGAAAAGGTACACCTCCTGGTGGTGCACTAGTGCGAATAAAGCCTCGTCCCGGTAACCCTTGCAGCTAATGTTGCAACTCTTTTAAATTAGTTTAAACCCTGTGATAAAGAGTTCTGAAAACAGGTTCTGTAAAACTCGCATGCTTTTACCATGAATAGTACCCTTAAGATCGTACGTACTAGATTAAAACTTTCCTAATATAGCATGATTACGATTATGTGTTAGGATTTTACGTATTACGTACGTGTTAGAACACGATAAGTATTTACTACGGACGAGCACGTAATAATTATTTGACAATAATTATTCACGAAAATGCGATCATAAAATCATGAACGTAATTAAAACACGAACTATTATTAATTACGTATATATATTTATTACGAGCGTAATTAAATATATTAGATCACGATAATTACGTAACGAGAACACTTAAAACGCGAACACAAATAATCACGAACGTATAACTTAACATCGAGACACGGAAAAAGGTACGGGTACCCCCAAGTGGGGCCCCCTACCCGCGGCTACAAGGGACAAATGGGCCAAGCCCATTTGTATTTTTTACTAAAGGGGTTAAATGATTTTTACACTACTCATTTTACAATTACAGAAGATTTTTAGCAAAAACCTAAAACCCTCCTTCTTCTTCCTCTTTTGGCCGCCACCCTCAAAACACCACAAGGAGGTGGTTGTTGATCTTGGATCTTGGAATATTAGTTGGTGATCGTGTTTGTTCTTCGTCCTTTTGATCCACGAATTCGGTAAATCCTTTTTAAACCTTTTTCTTTTGATTTGATCTTTTAATAAATCAAGAACATGTTATGTTTTTATAAAAACCTAATAAATAAACATGGATATAACATGAATTGAGGTTTAATAAAATCAAAAGTATGGTTTTAAGGGGTGTTTGTTTTGGCCGCAGCCTACACTGAACCCAAGGGGGGTTTCGGTTTGGCCAACCGACCACCACCGAGACCATATGGTCCCAGTTGGTTGGTGTGGGTCCCACGGCAGCCTCAAGACAAGGGGTACCCCGAGTTGGTTCGGGGTACGGTGTCGATTTCATGTCCGGTTCATTGTTTTTAGTTTAGATCCGGTTCATGGTGTATGTTTAGTTTTTTTTTTATGATCTTATGTTAAAATTAAATTAATAAAATGACATGATTAATTTAATAACATGACTTAGGTTATTTTAATTAATAATAATCATGAAATTAATTAACCTAAGTATTTTTACATTTTAGACTTATAATTAATTAATTATTTAAAAACCATGGATATAATTAATTAATTAACATGACTTAGGTTATATTATTAATAAATAATAATACATGTTTTAACCTAAGTATTTAACTTTATTTAATTAAAAACATGTTATACTTTAATTAAATATTTTAACCTATAGTTTAATTTAATTACATGAAATAATTATTAAACTATACATTATATCATATGACTTAGAAAATAATCATGAAAACACTTAGGCTTATATACTTAGCTTATTTAACCAGCTTATTTCTAATTATGGAAACTTTCTATTTTTAGAAACTTAATTAAATAAGGCAGCTAATCTATTTATGGAAACCTTCTATTTTTAGAAACTTATTTATTTCAGGCACCTAATCTATTTATGGAAACTTATTTAATTAAGGCAGCTGATCTATTTATGGAAACTTTCTATTTTTAGAAACTTATCTATTTTAAGCAGTAATTCTATTTTTGGAAACTTTCTTTTTTTGGAAACTTTCTATTTTTGGAAACTTTCTATTTTTGGTAACTTTCTATTTTTGGAAACTTTCTATTTTTGGAAACTTTCTATTTTTGGAAACTTTCTATTTTAGGAAACCTGCTATTTTTGGAAAGTTACTTATTATTACACAGTAAGTATAATAATACATGAAATACCAGAAATACTTAATCAGATTAAACAGAATATAAGATAAACACAGTTTAAGGCTTTAAAACAGTAAAACATAGTAAGAACACATAAAATAAGCTAAGACATGACATAAACCAGCTACGTATTTAGTAAGCAGATACTTATTCATGTATGTATTTATGTAGCACTAGTGATACGGAAGTAGGATTCCTCTCAGTTCATCTTCTTCGTTCACTGGACATAAGGTACGGATTCCCGTCCTTTCAGTATAGACATTCTTTCCTTATTAGGATTTCCCTGTATGCAGCCAACTGTTTTCCCGTAGTATAAGTTACGTGTTTGATTGCTTATGTTTAATTAAGAATACCTATAGCCATATACATGCATGACTAGTTTCACCTAGTTATGGAGGTACCATAACCATAACATTAGAGGCACTGATGTTATGACTTCACCACGGCGGAGTGATTGCTCGTGGCGTCCCTTCAGCTTTTGGCCATTTACATTATATTTATCATGTGGGGCGTATGGGTGCATCCTAGTTACATGTTTTCAGTCAGGATTTCATGGTGAATGTGGTGTGTGCCTTGCATCCTTCACAAGGAGCTGATCCCTCCTACCCAAAAACCAGTATATTAAATTAGAGGCAGCCCCTCTAATTTGTATGATGAGGTCACCCCTCCAAGTATTCATGCACGGTGGATTTTCATGACCTATATTGGCTAATGGTAAAATATGACAAACAGTTTTTACAAGATAAACATAAGACTTTTCAAACTATAAAACCAGTTTTATTAAGACTTAACCAGGTTACTCGGGAAATAGTTTTCTTCCGCTGTTATATGTTATATGCTTGTCCTATTCATGCTTTATTGTACATCCGTGCACTGAGCGTATTTGCTCAGCCGTTTTCCTTTTCTATGTTCCTAAAACGGCAGGTACTCAGGGACGCTCGTAGACACTAAGAGTACGTGCATATGGACTGAAAGCTGTCTAGCCTTCTTTACTTTATGCATTTCCTTTCTTATGATACATTTGCTATGGACATTGTTTAGTCCTTTCCTTTACTATACGTATGTTTGTGTGTGATGAGCTTTAATTTTGGACTATCGATGTTTGATTCCGGTATTTTCTTTTTATGGTCAAGTAATGTTTAGACATTTTTCCTTGTATGCTTTGATGACACGCCATAATTGCATGTGACATTTCCATTATCAAAATGGGGTGTTACAGGTTCTGTCCTTGAGACAAGCTCGATGTTAAACTCTGTCTCGTGGTTAGGAAGGAATTTCTGGAAATCCTTCTGGAATAACGTCTGGAAACTTTGGGAAAATTTGTTGATCATGAATTTAAAGAACTTCAGAAGTGGATTTATAACTGGTAGCTGAAAGTCTTCGTAGCCTTGGGATAATAATTTACTTGATGTAAAGCATAACAACTTGTACTGATTTTTCTGGCAGAAAATAATGGTTTTATTGGGAGTTAGTAAGATGGATCTTGTCTTCAACTCGAAGGAAAACCTTTATAAATATGGATGATACTATAGAGTCTTTTCTGGCTGGGAAATAAGTAACACATGATTTATGATAAAGCGGACATATGAATACGTGAAGTAAACGTGGCAGATCTCACTGAATGTATTCGTTTGTAACTTCACAAAATGAACACTGCGTGTTTAACCTGGACAATACTCTCGTGGTGGTAACTGAATTTTTAATGTTCTGCTTTATGTGTGGTATAACAGAACGGGTATACCCCCCCTTGGAGGGTACCCTGAATTTCCGAGGGCCTGATTTTGAAGACACACTGGAATTATGAGTTTTGACGCGTACTTTGAGTAGATAATCGTATGACATGTATCATAACTGGTGTCCTGACAGGTGTCTTCCAAAATGATACTTGAGACCTGTGTCTTGAATGATGTCTTGATATGTGTTTTAGTAGGTGGAGTTGAACAAGGTTGAATTTTTTTTGTAATTGCTAATGTTGGCGGACCGGTTAGACTGTTGACCTCTGTATTTCTGGTCACGTCCGTACCGGAGTTCTGATGGTTATTGACTGATTAATTACAAGCACGATGGTTGTCATTACCGCCTTGTATATCAGTTCTATGATTGTTGTCATCCTAACCATGGTTTATGTAACTATTATGCTGAGTGGCCGGCTGGGTACCGGTTCCCACTCTTCTGAATGAAAGGTTAACTGAGTGAAGTGTGGCATCTAGCTGAGAAAGTAAAAGCATGGAATGGGATGGTAGCGTCTGATGGTCGAAGTTATTCTTGTCAGATTTCAAATTTATAGTTTTCGTCCTTATCCTAAAGAGTCTTCATAGTATAAACAGCATCAGCATCTTGAGAAATCTCCAAAGTACCAGCAGCATCAGCATTCATGAGGTCTTCGAAGTGTTAGCAGCATCAGTATCTTGTAAAATCTTTAACTTACGAGCAGTATTAGCATTTGGTTATATCGACCAGTGGAAACGCCTGAGGTGATTGAGGATCGATTAATAATACACATGGAGTAAGATACATGGAGTACACTTAGAATACTGTTCATGAGGTACACGTGGAATACTGTACATGCAGTACACATGAGATACTTTGCATGGAGTACATATGAAATACTGTACATTGAGTACACATAAAAGTTTGTTGATATGATCGATACTGGTGTCAATCGTCTGACATGATCAAAGGAAAATAAATTGATTTAAACGGACAGCAAACTGAACTGAAACGAGTAACATGATAGGCTGACAATTCCTGCGTAGACTTAATGTTGGTTGTATGGAGGCTCAAAAGTATGGTTAAACGGGTTTCAACAATGGTCAGCATGAAAACATGATTGATGAAGACCAGACATGATTTATCATGAAAACATAATTTTTACTGTAGTCCTTTTGTATATTAGCATGAAAACATCATCACTTTGCTGAAAACATAATCCTCGTAAGGAGACATGAAACTTAATCAGCATGAAAATGACATCCATGTGAGAGTATGAAAACTTGATTAGTTATAGGAACAAGAGTATACCAAACTGAGGTTTAACATCAACTGGTGTGGATGGCTATGGTTCAATCCATAAAATTATAATGAGGAAACATGTGACTAAGTATGGGCGATTCTGGTTCGATCCATACTTGTCAAAATTTTATGATAACTATCATGTATAGAAAATTTCAATCTGGAACTAAATGTGGATGGCTGTTGTCCAATCCATACTAGTTAAAATCCAACGAAACATCGTGATATGAACAAAGGTGAACACTTTTGGGTCGGTTCAAAAAACAAATATCATCTGAAAACATGAAATTTGACCTGAACAATTGTGAACGTCTATGGTTGGTTCACAAAATTACATTCGACTGAAAACATGAATCTGACATGAGTAAGGATGAACGTCTATGGGTCGGTTCATCAATAAAAAATCTGAATGGGCAAAGTGGAACGCCTATGGGTCGATTCAGCAAAACGAAAATTCATAGAAAAGCACATGAGACTAAATATGGCCAATCTTGTACTAACCTTTTACTTAGTCAAAATTAAGAAAAACTGACTGATGAAATACATGAGAATATGAAAGATAACAACGCCAAAATATAGGAAGTGCCTGGTGACAACCCACTAGTTACAGGTCATGTTTTAGAGCCTACAGGTCGAACCTTGCGCTCTGATACCATAATTGTAACACCCTACTTGGATAAGTAGACCGTTACGTGTATTTATGGCGTGTCATCAAGCATATAAGGTAAATGTCCTAAAACATTAACTGACCATAAAGGAAATATCGAAATCAAACATCGGTAATCCAAACATAAGCTCAAAACATGAAAAGTAAATACTGAAGGAAAGGACTAAAGAATGTCCAATTAAGCAAAGTAATGAAGAAGTGCATAAAGTAAGAAGTCTGGATAGCTTCCATCCAAATGCACATACTTTCAGAATCCTAAGAGCGTCCATGTGTACCTGCCGTTAGAACATGAAAGGAACTACGGCTGAGCATAACGCCTAGTGAACAAATATAAAGCATGATAAGAAATACTGAAATGAAGCAGATAATAAAATACTGAAGCTGTAAGACTGAAAAGTAAATTGCAGCAAAAATCTGTGTATAATCTTAAAAGTCTAAATTATAAAAAGTAAAGCTGAACTGTTATCTATTAAATCTGAAAACATGCATTTATTATATTTTAATTGCCAAGAGCTTATATAGGTCATGTGCTGTAACAACTTCTGCATGAATACATGGAGTGGTGACCTCGTCATGCTGTAGAGGGGTGATGTCTAAATAATGTCTTGGGTGGAGGGAAAAAAACGATCCTTCCTCCTAAAAAGTCGGATCTATGATCTCTTCAACGGATCTTCGTTGGGGTGGGGGGTTTCAATCATGGGTAAACCTGTTACCAATACCGATCCGGAAGGCTGGACATGGATCTTCCGTAATAACAAATCCACAACCTCAAAACCTATTCATAACCCTTATCAAAAAGACCTGGAGAATTTCACCGCCTCTTTCTATGTCACAAACTTCCCAGATTCACTCACTGCCAAAGATATATGGAAAGTTTGCACCCCTTTCGGTCGCCTCGTGGATGCTTTCATACCCAATAAACGTTCTAAGGGAGGTAAGCGATTCGGCTTCATTCGTTACGTAGGTGTCAATGACAACACATCTTTTGTTAAGTCTTTATCTAACATTTGGATCGGGAGCTTTCATCTATACATTACCACGGCTAGATTCCAGAGACCTAATTCTATCAAACCTAGTTTGGTTCCTAAGTCTCGTGCATCCCACAATGGGTCCTTCAAAAACCCAAACCATAAATCGAAAAACTCCACTCACATCCCCCCTAACTTACCCACTAGAAAACCCTCTTTCGTGTTTGTAGCGCATGGAAGCACCAAACCAACAGCCAAATCACCATGCCCTGTCAATCCACACACCGTATCCCTTATCTACCAAGATCTGATTAGAATCGATGATTCAACGTCAGTCCTTTTGGTTAAACTTAAAGATATGGAATCGATGAGCAATATGCACCTTATTTGCAAAGATGAAGGCTTTGCGGATTTAAAAATTCACCATGTTGGCGGATTGTGGATTTGGATCCAATTTCCCACTCCTAATGCTTGTGTCGCATTCCAATCTAATGGGAGTCTCAAACGCTACTACTCTTCTTACACGTTTGCTTCACCCTCTTTTAAGATCGACGAGCGTTTAATTTGGATTGAGATCAATGGTCTCCCTCTTTGTGCATGGGGTTCTTCGGCTTTCAAAAAAGTAGCTCGCTTATTTGGTAAATTTCTGTTTTTCGAATCTGATCAATCGGCTTCGATGTGCTCGGGTAGGGTATGTATCTCTACAAAAACTCAAAAGTTCATATCTGAAAAACTGGATGTTGAACTTCATGGTGAAATATATGAAGTGTACGTTCATGAATTAGGTACCTGGAGCACTAACATAGTTGATGAGAATGATAACTCTCAAGACTTGGTATCTAGGGCAGATGAGAATGAATCAGAAAGAGTTGCAGACACTTTTGATGATAAATCAGCCGATGATATAGAATACATCCTTAAAGACCTTGCGGTTGACAATGATGAGGAAGCAGTGGTCGAAACAGCGACTGATGATGTTATGAGTATCCCTGCTTGTCATTTGCAAAAGGAGGAGTACTTAAAGGGAGAAACTAGTAGATGTTCAACATCATTTTCCAAGTATCGAAAAAAAGATATCAAAGGGTTCTCTCTTATTAAGGAACTAACCAAGATCATTGAAGTAGGAGGATCTCTAGGATACGATGTACGAGGGTGTCGCAAATCTTTAAATCACATGATCAACGGAATAGGAGCACATATTGTTGATAAATGAACGTCCTATCTATCAACATTTGTGGCACAAAGAAGAGGCGTAAACGCGATTGGATTAAACATTTATGCTTTAAACATAACGTGCACTTCTTTGGGCATCCAATAGTCGAAGATGACAAGGCTTGAACTTTTCCGCCTTAGATCCATGTGAGGTAACTACTCTTTCGATTATGCTTGTAGTCTAGCTAGAGGCATATCGGATGGCCTTATTTCTATTTGGGACCCAAACCTATTTGTTAAAGAAGATATATGGTGTGATGAGACGTTCATTATAGTTAAAGGCCGATGGAAAAATACTGTTGGTGACTGTTATATGATCAACCTTTATGGTCCTCATGATCATCCGGCCAAATTTGATTTGTGGAATAAAGTGTTGAATTGCTTACAATCTCACAGTGGGAAATTCATTCTTTTTGGTGACATAAATGAAGTTCGAAGCGAGCAAGAACGACGTGGCTCCATTTTTTTCCCGTAATGAAGCTGAAGTGTTCAACACCTTCATAAGCAATTATGGTCTTATCGACCTTCCTATGGGTGGGACACATGTTTACATGGACGAATAAAGCCGGTTTGAAATTAAGCAAGTTATACAGATTTCTTATCTCCGATGTGGTTATTTCTTTGCTTCCCGACATCAAGATTACCTCGCTAGATCGTTTGTGGTCAGACCATACTCCTATTCTTCTCTATTGCACTAAAAGTGATTTTGGCTCGATTCCTTTCAAGTTTTATCACTCTTGGTTCAGTAGAGAAGGTATTCATGAAGCAATCACTTCTAAGTTCAATAACCTTGCACATCCAACTAATGGCAGAAAGCTCCCCTTTCACGAAATTCTAAAGGCATTGAAACCCAAGATCAAACATTGGGTGGCCACTTCCAAAAGTAATGATGTAAGCCGCAAGCAAGTACTAATGGAAGATCTTAGTGCTCTTGACAACAAGATTGATGCAGGTCTTGCTTACAATGATGATCTAGAAACGCGTATTAAACTCCTTCAAGAAGCTGATACTCTAGCTAACTTTGACGCTATGGACACAATTCAAAAGGCCCGTGTTAAATGGGACGTTGAAGGGGACGAAAACACCAAATTTTGCCACTGCCTTATCAACCAAAAACGTCGAACACAATCAATCAATGGTATTATGCAGGAGGGTGTTTGGATCACGAATCCAATTCAAATCAAAGAAGCGTTTCTCAACTTTTTTAAAGACAAATTCAAGGCCAACGACTCGTCGATCACTTTCCCGCTTACCCGTACCTCAGCCATGCTACAACCATCCGATAGAGATTACTTAGAGTCAAATACCACCATGGAGGAAGTAAAGAACGCGGTTTGGGACTGCGGTAGTGACAAAGCTCCTGGTCCTGATGGCTTCACATTTGCTTTTGTGAAGAGGTATTGGGACATCCTTAAGCTTGACATCCTGGTGTTTGTTTCCAGTTTCCTCTCTTCCAAATCAATGCCAACAGGATCCAATTCCTCCTTCATCGCCCTTGTTCCTAAGGTAAACAATCCGGTTAATATCAAAGACCATCGGCCTATTTCTCTTATAGGTATTCATTACAAGATCATCGTGAAGCTCCTTGCAAACCGATTATCTAAATTCGTGGGTAAGGTTGTTAGTCACGAATAATCCGATTTTATTAAGGATCGTCAAATCCTTGATGGCCCGCTCATCCTTAGTGAGGTTATTAATTGGTATAAAAAAAGAAGAAAAAGATGATGCTTTTCAAAGTTGACTTCGAAAAGCATTTGATACGGTCAGTTGGAAATACTTAGACTTTATGCTTCTTAATCTTGGATTTGGATCAACGTGGAGGGCTTGGATCAAATCTTGTCTTGAATCCTCTAGGACCTCGATCTTGATTAATGGCAGTCCCACTCTTGAGTTCAATGTCAGGCGTGGTTTAAGGCAAGGAGACCCTCTATCTTCTTTCTTGTTCATTATCATAATGGCGGGTCTTCATGGGATCCTCACCGACGCGGTTCAATCAGGTTTGATTCGAGGTATTACATTTGGCTCTTCCAACTTATCTCTTAGCCATTTATTTTTTGCTGACGATGTTGTGATCAATGCGGATCGGAGTCGTGGTGACTTGGATAATATTATTCGAGTGTTCCATGTTTTTTATCTCGCTTCTGGTCTCAAGTTAAATATCCACAAGTATAACATTTATGGTATTGGAGTGTGTAACAATGATGTTCACATGGCTACTAATACCGGATGTGTTGCGAGTACTCTCCCTTTTACATACCTTGGATTGCCTATTAGATGCAACATGTCTCTTATTCAGAACTGGAAGCCTTTGATTGATAAATTTAAAGCTAAGCTCTCTGTTTGGAAGGCTAATCTCCTATCATTTGGTGGTCGTCTCACTCTCATTAAGTCTGTTCTCGGCAGCCTCGGTATTTATTATTTCTCCATATTCAAAGTGCCTGTTTCTGTTTTTAATTCGTTGGAGAAAATGCGTGCTACTTTTTTCTGGGGTGGCACACAAGACAAGAGAAAATTAGCATGGCTGAAATGGCCTAACGTTGTCGTTTCTTTTGAAAAAGGTGGTCTTAATATAGGAATCTTAAAAGCTTTCAACTTAGCTTTGCTTCACAAATGGCGTTGGAGAATGTATTCTTGTTCGAACAGCTTGTGGGTTAAAGTCATCAAATCTTTGCATGGGGTAGAGGGTGGTTTCGACAATATTAGTTGCAATAACAGCGGTTTATCGGATAAAATTGTTGGTTCTGTCAATTACCTGCATTCGAGCAACATTCTTCCTATGGACTCCATTCGTTTTCAAGTAGGTTGTGGTTTTCACACTGTTTCTGGAAAGACATTTGGCTCGGTACCTCTCCTTTTTGCTCTCGTTATAACAGGTTGTTTCGCTTGGAACAAGAAAAGGATTGTTTGATTATAGATCATATCGATAACGGGCAATGGAAATGGAACTGGTCTAACAACCTTGGTGTTCGTAATTTTGCCCATCTCAACAATTTGTTAGTCGAGATAAGCCACTTAGACGTTCAAGCTGATATTGACAAGTGCGTTTGGTCTTTGGATAATGATGGTGTTTATACTGTTGGTGCTCTTTGTCGTTTAATTTACGACCATCTTTTCCCATCTCTAGGATCCACGACTACATGGGAAAAATTCCTTCCCCGAAAAGTGAATATATTTTTATGACATTTGAAGTTGGATAAGCTTCCTCATCGTCTAAACCTCTCTCTTCGAGGTATTGAAATCCTTGATATCTCATGTCCCTCTTGTAACGCTTTGGTGGAGTCTAATCATCATGTTTTCTTCACATGCGGAATCGCCAAAGATTTATGGAGGGTTGTTCAAAAATGGTGTGATAATTCTTTTCCCGTCTTCGAGTCCAACACGCATTGGTTTGACTGGTGGAATTCGTGGCCTGCCTCTAGAGATAAAAAGCATCGTTTGTTTGTCATCATTGCGACTACCTTATGGTTCACTTGGAGGTATCACAACAACACCACTTTTAACTCTCACTCCTTTAGAAAGAGTGATATTTTTTATTGTATTCGTATGCATTCATTTTCTTGGCTTAAGCATAGAGATAATTTATATTGTAGTTGGAATGATTGGTTAAAATCTCCTATGTATTGCTAGCTCCTTGCTAGTTTTTAATAAATTATCAGCCGTTAAAAAAACTCCAATGTGAAGGATGTAGAGCACACACCACATTCACCTGATAATCTGAAAGTGATAACCTAGGATGCACCCATACGCCCCGTTGATAATACTGATATAATGGCCAAGCTGAAATAAATGGGACGCTACGAGAAATCACTCCCTCGCAGAGGAGTCATGACACCGATGCCTCAAGTGTCATGGTTACGGTACCTCCGTAACTAGTATATAACTGGTCATGCTTGTATATAAATCTCAGGCAAATTTTACTTAGTTATTAAAATAATTACTGTAATTCTTATAACATATACTGGGGAAAACATTTGGCTACAAGCGAGAAATCCTAATCATGCATAGGAAAGGAAGTCCTTACTGAAGGATGGAAAATTTGTACCTCGTGTCCAGTAATGAAATAAGAATGAAAGCTGAAGGCTCGACTCCGACTTCACAGATACTACATAAATAAGGGATTTGATATGAGTTGTCTGATTACTGTTCTACATAAAATCTAGTAACTCCGTCTATCTTTAAATATTTACAGTTTAGTGTATATCTTGTATTTTATGATTACTGTATATTATATTGTATTCTGATGTTTATGATATTACTGTAAATAGTAACCTGCTATAAATAGAAAGTTTCCTGAATTAGAAAGTTTCCTAAAATAGAAAGGTTTCCACATTAGTTTCTTTGAAAATAAATCATTAAATAAATCACACGTTTTAAAGTAATTAACGCGCTTAAAAACCTTCCCCGAGACACCCATGTCTCGGGTTAAACCAAACCGGGCCCACCACAGCCCACGCTGTGGTCCCCCTGGCTGGTGTCACCCAACAGCAGTTCCCACTGCTTGTTATAAGTTTCCACTTTTTCCCCTTATTCCCGCTGCCCTGTGTTATATTCCCACTGTTTTATATTGTTCCCACTGTTTGGCTATTTGTTCCCACTGTTTCCATTTGTTTTACAGACCCAAACACCCCTTTACTGCCATTACCCACTGTATACGAACCAAACATCCCTGTAAGTAACAACCACCCCTGGTGGTTCGCTATCATGTTGCTGTCACAACCAGCACCACCACGCACCCATTTGTTTGCCCCCCCCCCCCCCCCCCCCCCCGTTTCCACTGTATAAAAAACGTTTCCACTGTATAAAAAACAAACACCCCTGATGGTATTTGGGTTGCACCCTGTTACACAACACCATCACCGAGACCCTGTTGTGGTCTCGGCTGGATCAAAACAACCACACACCGACTCGCATTTGATTAAATTTACATGTTTCCAATTAAAGATTCGTGTGTTCATGGAGTTATTAGGATGCATTCAGAATAAATAAGAAAATAAGAAGTGGTCACCTTTAATCGTGATTAGGGATGGATTTCTAACACATAAACAATCAACCAAAAATCACAGCCCGTCACCCTCTTGTTGTTGTTCCTGCCGGGGTTTTCAAGCAAACAAAACCCTAATATTGTCTTTTATTTTATTTTGTTTTGTTTTCCCGTTTTTTTCAAAGTATGAGGTTAACCCCTTTTTGTTTTTCTTTTGAGGGTGGGTCGGGCTCCAAATCTTAATATTCATTCTCTTGTTATTTACATTAAACCCGTGACCCACGTATATATGTATACTTAACTTCGATTCGTTTAGTTATTTAACGTGTGCATTTGCATTAAATCTCGTGTTTAAACAAGACGTAAACCCTTTATTTTAATAATCTATAATTCACGTACCTTTTAAATAAATCTAAGACTGCGTAATAATTTTTAAACCCTCGTGTCTTGGTTCGAGTATTGGTCTTGTGATCTCACGTTTTAACTTCTATAATTATTTTGTCATGCTTTATTTATTTTACTGAGTAATTAATACACACTGAATACTTGAATATATAATATTAATTATTATTCTGAATAATTAACTACGTCACGTTTTAAATAAGACTGAGACTGTGTAATAACCAATGTTCTTGGATTTTAAATACGAATTTTACAAACAGTATCACTTATTCAAATAACAAAAGTAAATCTAAGAGGAAAGGGATTCCTCCTAATGCAATCCTAGCAGCCTCTAAACTCTAGCCTCTTCTAACACCATCCTTCTCAACTACCTCACTTGAAAATGACACTAAAATCTGTCAACATAAAGTTGGTGAGAACATAGTTTTAAGTTATCTAGAATATCATAAGAAAACTTGACATCCACTGTAAATAAGTTGAAGAAAACAAGTTAAAGCAATGGATCATAATGTGAAAATCATGTTACACACAACTACAAACAAAACATACAATATAAATCAATTACATCTACAAAATAAGTACAATGCACTACACCTATCCGGATCTTTCTCACACCCAGTGTGGAGATGAACCATATCCCTGTCGAGATATCTTGACTCTGAGAAGACGATGCACAAGTACTTAGAACATCGGTACTCAGAACGCATGTCAGAGTACATAATAGAACATATAACAAAACACATAAGTAAGCATATAACCTAATAAAACATTAAGTCCACACATTTGAAAAAAATATTATCAAAACATTTTAAAGAACATAGTACTAAGACATTTAAAAACATTACAGGTGTCATCTCCATCCCATACTGGAAAAACATTTAAAACTTAGTAAAAATAGGACTATAAACTCACCTGATAGCACACCAAGCTAGCACTCCTGCAAACCTATAAAATCATACACGGCACACTTAGCTCAAATCTTAACACCCAAGTTAAGTAGCCATCAAGGAGATGAATCTAATCCCCCAATCATTATCTAGTTCTCCCACTACAAGCTATTCTATACGTAAAAATCTATTTTTTTCCCGGTACAGTTTACTAGTCACTAAACAACCACATGAAGTGAACTTAACACCACACTTGGCTACTACCCTACTGGATTTATGTTGTTCTATGATATAAGAACTCCAAAAACCAATTTTACTTTCTAATTACACGTTTAACCCTTTCGTTTAGTCTCTACGCCAAAAGTCATTTTCATAAAGCTGATTCTCTGTACATGTTAAATGTTTGACACCAAAATCTCGACCTAAACACCATAACTTTTATTGAACACCACCAATCCTTTTATATACATTATAAAGAGTTCCCAAATCAAAATTATTTGGCTATCTCATCCGTTTGGTTAGGTTTTGACTCAAATTCCCGAAATCCAAATTTATTACTAAACAGCGCATTGTTTTTGTAAAAATTGTTTGACGACCTTTCTGAACTCCATTTTCGAAGAACCTTACATTTTTGAAATGTAGACTCTCTTAAATTAATTTTAAAAAAAATAAACTCGACCAAAGGTGTTGCCTATTGGCCCGAACAGTCGACACAAGACAGCCCTAAAAATCAGATTGTTTTACGCCTTTATGCACTAACCCTCTAAATATCATTAACTATCCCTAAATTCTTAAACACAAAACCTAAAATCATTAATAGATCTTAATTACTGTATTTTCCAGAAAATTAATAAAACCCTAATCATCTCAATGATGGTTAATTAACATTACAATTAAGATTAATTAATAAAAACATGAATTAAATTAAGGTTTAATTGATCACTTACCTTGAATCAAGAAAAATTGATGAAACCCAAAAAAACTCTTATGATGATCGTGTATTTTTAATCTCCAGGAATTATATGTGATTTTTTTTATTAAAAAGACTTATATAGTTAAACATAACAAATCCTAGCCCAATAATAATTACCTTATTTATTTTTTTCCTTTTTTTCTTTTTTTTTTCCATCCGATTGTTATATTATTTTTTACCAAAAATATTTTTTTTCTTTATTTATTTATTTCATTTTTATATCAATATTTTCCTTATATACATTTATTATTTATTTATTTATTAACCCTAAATTAATTAATTACACCTAAACCTTTTAATTAATAAAATAAACTGCTACACTAAACACACATAAATTCCATTTTTAAATAATTTTACTATATATAACTCTCGAATAAATCTGAGAGAATTACTTAACAAACCCAAAGCTAATAATCTATACCGCTAAATGCTTGCATATACATTTACGTAATAACATTACGTACACAATATTAAATACGTACACTCGAAAAGTAAGATAACACTATAATACCCGTAGCTATTTACATACACATAAAATGACCTCATAAAATACCATATTCTATCATAGTCGCATCCATGCGAACTAATGAGCAGGAACTATCCCTATCGTAACATCATATAACGTACCACGCACTACATAAACGATGTCTAACATCAAATCAAATGCTCAAATATAAACATATAACATATAAACGCACACTAAACACATAATCAATGTCAAACAGTCATAAGTGACAAATCTCAAAATTTAGGGTTATCATAGAAGGGGTGGCGCCAAAGGGCTACCAGCCCACTTCTCCTTGTTCCCCCTCTCTAAGGTACGTTTCTAGAGTAAATTGTGTTTTTGGTCCTTCTGATTTGATCAAAATGCAGGCTTGGTCCTTATCTTTTTATAAGTGTAACAATGGTCTTCATTTTGAAATCAAATCCCATATCTTTTATTGTTTCTTCCTTTTTATTTTTAGATATGTTTGGCAAGGAGTGATAGTGAAGATTTTTGGAGCAGTAAGCGGTAAAGAAGAGCACTTTGATTTTTAATGTCTGTTTGGCAAAAGAAGCGATGAGCGTTATGAAATTTTTTAGTCATTTGGCAAATGAGCAGTGAGCGGTGTTATTTTATAAGAATGCTAGTTTTTCAATGCTTATTTTAAGGAGCGGTGACAAATGAGCGGTGCACTATGACAACTGCTACTGCTCATTTTAACAAACACACCCTTCATGAAAATAGGGAGATTTGGTTTGTTGTATTTTATTGTTGGAGGGGTTGTTAGTGGTTGTCTAAAAACAAGTGGATTTGTTGTCATTTAACTTTGGTCAAGGACTAAATGTGCATTCGAAACTTTAAAATGAGGTTCATCATTGCAATTTTAAAAATCTAGTGATCAAATATGCAATTTGGCCAAACTATAAGGACTAAAATTTTAATTTACTTGATACTTATTTGTGTGTTGCGGATGCGGGTATTTCTAAAAAAATTATATATTAATTAGTCAAGGGTAAAATTGTTATTGTGTAAAAAGTAAGAGAGACTAAGGTGTAAAAATCATATTTTTTTTAAAACTGCGTGTTTTTTTATCGGTGAAATATAATTATGTGACTGAGAGAGTAAAAAAAAGAAAAAAAACTTAAATATGGGTCATGTATTTAAAGGGAAACAATTGAAAATTTAGTTTCTTCATTTGTTATAATGTACATTTAATATGGGACAACAGAATATACCGTTGTTGTCACGCCCGCTCATTTTCGCAAGGTTAACCGAGATTCTAGATTGTTTTACACTTGATTAGAAGACTTAGTGGAATTTTATGGAAGGTGGATGAAGGTACTGGAAACCCTTGGAATATTCATGAAAGCCTTTAGAAATCTCAATGGATAATGTATAATATGGGCCTTTTTTGGAGTTGTAAATATAAGCCCTAATGTAACCCTAGATTTATAATGTATTATAAGTCATCCGCATTTTAGGAAATCATCTCTGCGTCACTTGTATCATCTATTGTAAAGTTCTCTCTAGTAATTAAAAGCATTTTCCTTATTTCACTTGTGTCCCTTTCTTTGAAGCTTTCTTAGTTTCCTACATCGTTTAGTATTTGAGCAAGGCTTACATAGTAGAGACTAAGTGTCGCACGGAAGACCCTTGCCGAGACAAGTCCATAACAACTGGTATCAGAGCGAGTCGATGGCCAACGAAACCGAGAAGAATTGTACTAGTAGAAGTTGTTGACGAGTGTTGATACAAAAGTCAGGCTGGATCTCTAGCGGCCCGAATAAAAGGCTATTCGGATATGGATTGCTTGAATCTTGCACCAAGTGAATATTTATGGATCCTGCACAATAAAGAGAGCACCGTTAATCTTACCGTGGGGACAGACCCCACGATTAGACTCTGACACGAGAGTAAAAAGACATTCTTAAGGTTATCATGTTTTATAAGATTTTCTGAGATACATGGTACAATGCCTACAACGTTCCTTTTATAGCCGAAGTACCTCTTAGGGTTTCTTAATCATTCTGCCCAAACAATGGGTTGCGATTATCGAGAGTTGTACTTATAAATTATATTTTTTGTCTTTTTGATTTGATCAAATTAGGCTTGGTCCTTATCTTTTTATAGGTGCAACAATGGTCCTCATTTTGAAATCAAATCATAGATGTTGATTGTTTCTTTCTTTTTATTTTGAAAACATGGGTTTTTGGTTTGTTGTATTTGAATGTTGAAGGGTTGTTGTGGTTGTCTAAAACAAGGGGATTTGTTGTCATTTAACTTTAGTCAAGGACTAAACATGCATCAAAAACTTTGGAATGAAAGTCAAATGGTCAATTTGTAAATATGATAAATGTGAAAGAGGCATCAGTCACATAGTTCATCATCTCCAGCATAAACCCTAGAAAAAAATTTACAGAAAAAAATGTCAGACAACATCCCTTTGGATATCCAAAAGGAAATCATCAGAAGAGTTTCGAATGTGAAGTCACTGATTCAATTCAGGTCAGTCTCTAAGTCATGGAAATCTTTCATAGACGCTTCTGAGTTTATCAAAATTTACGGCGCCCATCACACAAACCCACATAGTCGTATCCTGTGGTTCGAATTGGATTCGCGGGCCAGGTTTATTTGCTTGGTAGACGATGATAACGATGAAACTTTTTTTAAGGTACATCAACAAGAGTTAGCTCCATTTGTTATCTCTCCTTTGCTTAAACAATATTATTCAAAAGGCGTTGGTGCGTGTCATGGATTAGTGTGTTTGTATGGTTTCCAAAATGTTTTTAGAAACCAGATGCTTGTTATTTGGAACCCGTCTATCGGGAAATCATTTGGTATTGTTGACAATATGATGTTTGATGCCACTCGTTATGGTTTCGGGGTTTGTCCTGTCACTAAAGATCCCACCATTGTGAGAATAAAACAAACATTTAACATGCCTAATCATGTTGAAGTTTTTACATTGAGTTCTCGTGTTTGGAATGTGATTCCAAGTAGCAATATGCTTTCTGAATCGGTTAGACTTTTTCTGAAAACTCATGTTGTTATAGATAGGTTTATTTATTGGGGTGCTTGTGATAGGACTTCTTCTGCTAATGCAAAATATATAGTTGTGTCATTTGATTTGATTACCAAGGAATTCAAAGCGGTAGACTTACCAGATAGCATAACAAAGGGGCTATATGGACCTGTGTCCATGTCCGTTTCTAAGATAAGGGAGTCTCTTGTTGTGTATGTCAACGGAGCAAGATGTTGTGTTATATGGGTGATGGAGCATGATTCGTCTTTTAAAAAGCTATTCACAATCAGCGGACTAGTACATAATATATTGGGGTTTAAGAAGAGTGGTGAAGCTATATTTGAAATACGGGACGCGGAGGGTAGGTTTACCACACTTTATGTTTATGACCCCTCCTCACAACAAATCAAGAATCTTGGGATTTCTAGAGAAGGTGGCTCAATGTTCATGGGTTCTTACAAGGAATCGCTGCTTTTGCTTGATCACTCAGATTCACATGTTTATTGTGACGATGATTGATCAAAATGATGAAGGCCACTTTTAAGGTGCGGATTTGCAAAGTACAAGTTACCTAAGAACGGAGGTGCCTGTTTTGTAGTTAAGGTGTGGAAAGTCATTTTCATCTATTTTAGTTTTTTATAACTGATTTAATGTTGTTAACTAATGTCATGAAATGTTATGCGATTGTAGATGCAGTAGATGCTACTTGTTTTTTCAAATATGTGCTTTGTAGCAAGGTTACTGAAATCCGTAATATCAAGTTTAATGTGATTTTTATTATTATCATGTTACTTCTGCTCCTTGCTTTTATTGGTTTATTGAGAACGGTGAATGTCCTTATAGATGTCTTATTGCTTGTGTGATTATTGATGAACAAGCCTTTTAGATGTTCTCCTTTCTTTTTTCTTTGGGGTCTATTTTGAATAATCTGTAAATACAAGCATGGGTTTGTCAGTCATTGAATATGTAACATTTGAACGTGTAAATGCTTATGTGTGAACAAGAAATGATATTCATGTACTTTAACTCAGGATCAGAGGTGGTAAAGCATTAGTTTCTTGAAGGAACACGATCCTTTGACACGTAGAGGCAACAAATACTTTTGTTTCTTGAAGTTATTCTCTTAAATGATGGAGCTGTATGTAACATCTGATCACCTAACTTGAGTACCCGAGTTACTATTGCATACTCTGCGACTGTTTGTGATATACTTTTAAGGTTTCATATTTATCAGTAGGAGGGTTCTTCGGGTTGAGCATTTTTGAAGACAAAAGCAGACCGGCGTCGAATTTAAATTCGGTTTTGTTTAGGTTTTGAACATAAAGCACACTTGGTGTGTTGAATGGTGACACACTACCACTTCGGCCGGGTCTCTTTCTCTGAAATCTTAGTTCAGCACGGCTTGTTCTCGTAGTTGTTATCTTTGGATACAAGAAATGGTCCTATTTTTAAAGTAGTACAATAAATAGGAGTTGCAGGTCTATAAACAATGTAGAAAAATGTAGGAAGCTTGTGAACTTTGACACAGGTTTGACTTTTCAAAAAGTTAAATAATACAACTACTAGTAAAGAGTGAAGACAGTAACTCAAAAGTTATTTTGGTTTACTGCTAGTTCTTTTACTCTTATGATTTACATGTATATTAGGAAGATCAAGTACTCTTTTTGGCTGGATAATATAATATAGGTGTTTTTCGGACTGGTGTAGATGTCGGTTTATGAGTTTATTTCTCGTGAACACTACGTGATTGGCTTAATGGTATGGAACTTTCGAGACTTGATTCTTTGAATTTAACAGGTGCTTTGACGTGCATTTTGAAAGTGAATATGAGCTGCATCTACAGCCAAATCTGGAGATTCCTTGAGCTTACTAATGAGATTATATGTAGCATTAAATTCAACCAAAGACATTCTTTATCTTCACAATGAAGCCAACTCACCTATTTTCCACCACGGTATCAAAACAAGCAACATTCTCATCGACTCCAAACTCACTTCCTATGTTGCTGATTTTGGACTCTCAAGGCTTGCACGATTATTGGATGACTATGGAGTCGGTCTTAACTATGTATTCCCATCTTACTTTCTAGTTGAGGAACCTTGGTGTATGGACCGACCTTGTTGCTTTCATTGACTCAGATAGAAGCTAGCTAGAAGAGGTGGCAAAATGGGAGGATTGGGTAATGGGTCAAAGTGGGTATTTTCTGGTAGGGGTCAAGACTGGCTTTATTGAAAGAGTCAATTGTTAGCTAAACAAAAAATGCAGGTTTATATTTAACATAACATTTATTTAAAACCCTAATATGGATCAAAGAACACATAGCGGAAGCAAATTAACAAGATCTTTAATTAACACAATTATAATTAATCAAGGCTAGGGTTACATACCTTTATCCTAGCAAGATCTACAAGTCGACGGAACGGTCACCGGTAGAGATAGATCACGAACACCACCAGGATGTAATCTAAAGCAAGACTACACCACGATCTTGTACACACGTGATACGGCGAGTTAACCATGAGTCTAGCACGAACAAACCAAGCTTCCAAGCCTATGGAAGATCTACCCAACAACCCTAGAGAGGGGCTAGGACTAGATCTAGAATAGCTTTATTGAAAATCAAAGAAGAACCCTAATTAGGGGTGTTTGGCCGACGGCTAGAGCAAGAGAAAAGAGAGATGTGGAGTAAAAAATTATGAAGCTTTTGGTTTGTTTATATACACCTTGGAAAACTTCTCTTCCAAGGTTAAACAAGATAAAGCCACAAAATCTTTTCTCCTTATCTTTGTCTCCCTATTTAGGCCGGATATACACAAGCTCCAAAAGAGGTTTCCGGAACTTTTCCGACTCCTTCTTTTAGCTTCTTTAACCTTCTATAACGGTCGTTTAATACTTAACTTTTAATTACTTAACGATCGTTAGCTACGGTTTGATTTAATAAATATAATAAATATATTTAATAAACAAATTAACCCTTCACGTAATATGTGCAATCCCGTGATCTCGAGTTCGATCCTATCACACGATAATCGATTTTTAAGTCCATAAACTTTCAGCTCCCACTTGGACAAAATTCGAATATCGTGATCACATTGATTAGCGTCTAGTTACACTAACAATGTTACTAGTACAACTCGAGTAAGGCCTCCTGGACAAGAACCTTTTAATGATTATATCATTATTATTATCCTTTCATTTCAAATACATCGTTAATAAGGATATGGATCTTAGTCATTCCTTCATTAACTATTCTGTTTCTCGTTTACGGACATAGCAAGATTACCAAAACAAATTTGGGTGTGGCCACACAAATATCTCACTACTCCCCCGAGGGGCCCAATTGTATATATACTTCAAATATAATTTGAAGGAAACGAATCCCATTTCGACTACAAGCAAAACACATGAACTTTGCAACACTTCTGAAAATAACCCTTATGACTACCAGTTACGTTTAGCGTTAGGTTATCTTACAGAAATGCACTATATTCAATGCAGTTTTCTAGTATCTCAGGTCTAAGGATAACTATTTATGATTTACTTGATGACAAAGATCCATAAAGTAAAATCATATAGTTGGGATAAGTCCAATATTTGATCCATCAAATATCATCCAAAATTGACCAATATACTTTCAAGTATACTCTGTCACTATTTTGAATTGTCTTAGTTTAATAATACTCCCATATTATTAATTGACAACGGACATTTAGAAACATCATAATGCTCATGGATTAAAACATGTAAAATAGGATACAAAATCAAATAACAGAAAAATAAACGAAATCCAATCTTTATTTCATCAATTCAATAATGTCTTACATCCTTTATCCAAATATTAAAAATAGATCAATGCATAAAACTGGTACATGCATCATGCCTCTAGTAATGACATTCATACTTTTTTGGCAAAGCATAAAATAACCAATTTTGACCTATTGGAATTTTGAGAATACTTTCTTCAAGAATTCAATTCATTGAAACTCTTGTATATGTGCATTCAAATAATTTGATATTGCCACACAGTATCAAAATTGTGAAACATCCTTGATCACCAATTTCCTAAACTTCCAAAACACATTTGAAGTTCAAAGTATTCTAATTCTTTAATGTATAATGCAACTTTAATCAACATGTCATCTCCAAAGATCCCATGACTAATATTGAGTGTTACCTCAATTATATCTTTTCAAGTTTTACAACTTGTCATAAAAGATACAAATACGTTACCGTTAATATCTATTATGTAATGTTTGATTCCAACCAAAACCTTCAAGTTTGTTGGCTATGATAATTTGCACAACGATTGACAAATTATTCATCTATAGAATATGGAAGCCGATCCAAGATTTAGGATGTTATTCTATTTCCAAACATATTCCTTCAGAATATTCATTACACAACTTATTTAATAACTTTTAAAATAGATTAATATATTCAAATTATCATGTATTTTAAGCATGATATAAATACAACACGACACACATGAAAATTTCTCAAACCAGATTTAGATTTCTTCATGTCCTAAATATCCATGTAAACATACTACATGGCATATTACGTTGTATTTCCACCGCATAAATAAATAAATTTATTTGTCCCAAGGTTATGTATATCTTATTTCCTAAATCTTCAAAGTAAAGTTTCATCTCAAATTTAAACCAAATCAACATTTAATTTGAATGAAATCTCACTTTCTTACATGTCTATTTGACACATATAATTTAAGAAAATAACCATAATACTCCCACTAGCTTTTAGGAACACTGAGAAACCATCTTATTTAAATTTAAATCCAAAGATTTCAATGTAAACATAAGAATAATCTCCTAGATGCATGATTTAATCCATTCATGGATAATTGCATTTTGTACTTTTCCAAAGATTTATATTTTGAAGTAATAAACTCATTTCGATTACTTAAGTCCTTTCTCAAGTAGTCATTCAAGAAATAGTTCATACATATCCAAATTTGTCAATTTAAAATATGACCATCAAAATCTTTATATATTTAATGTGTTTAGGAAAGAATACCCAATCACAATTAATTACTTAAGTGTGATTAATACTCTATTCATAATACATACAGTAAATATGTGTACAATTTTGTCCATATAATTTTGACACAAAGATTAAACCACCACAATTGGCGTTTTTCTTCTTTTGACGAAACTCATCTTCAATTTCTAGTCAAACTATTTAAGATAAACCAAAACCGAAATTTGATTATCTTGTTGGACAACATCTATAACAATCATAGTATGAGTAGTTTACCCAAAACAATATTTGGTAACAAATCACAACAATTATTTGTAACTCATAATTCTCAGCATATAAAATCGCATATCCGAGATATCCTTACGGACCTATGACGTAAATTCCTTTATCTTGAGAGTTAGCTTTTACAAGCCTTCCTCATGATAATTACTAGTGTATTTCAGAAGATTATGTATCTTGTAATTTTATCTTTCAAGATCAAAACTCCCACTTGCTTTTAGTAACTTAAAATTACACTTTAAATACATAGCAAATAGATCAACACTCCAACGTTTATCTATATGGGACATTACAAAACACAATGACAGTTTCATACTCTTTATTTTCTAAACAATCCACTTCATAAGTAGTTTAGTAAAATCCGAACTTTATTTAAGATATAACGTGATTCATCACATTCCATATATAATGGTATCTTATTAATCTTCTTAGCTCAAGTCATACTCAACTTTCTAACCTTGATATCTTTTGAAAAAAGGAAGATATAGTTATCTTGAATCAAACATCACCATCATATTGAGAATTTTGATTCTCCTAATGAACATACCATAACAATGATGTATTTCATTTAGGGAAATAATGTAAGTCAATCTTAACAATATTTAAGATAAATATATATCTTTAGGCTTACCTATATACCAACTAAATCATCTTAATGGTATAATAGATTTCCTAACCATTTTGCATGTTTTATAACTCAAGTACTTTTAATACAAAGTCACTTCCTAAAAGTTATAAGTCCATTACACGTTTCATGTATATGTCTTTAGTGAAATAGAGACAACACATTAACATCTTACTTTATATTATACGTCTTCCAAGACTTTATGTTTGTGACTTTATACAATAAATCATAAACATGTATAACTAAAGTAAATCATGAACACCACTAGGTTTCATTAATCTTTTCAAGTTAATTCACTACTATACTATTATATGAACACCACTAGGTTTCATTAGTAGTATAAGATTACTCAATGTATCTTATGTCATTCCAGGAATTAGTCCATTTTAAGAAACTTCAAAACATTCCACGCCCGATCTTACGACATGTGGATATTTTACCCTTGAGTTTACAATTTAGTCCAAGCTCTTACATGACTAAATCAAAACAACAAGTGTTTTTTAAAGTGAATGATATATATACTTTTAAGTAGTCTTTTAATCATATTGACACATGATCTAAATATTAATTAGATTGTTAGTCTCTTATCTTAAAGACAAGAGAATCATATCTTTATGAGTTGTTTCTTGCACACAATGTTCATTTCTCCCACTTGTGCATGGAACAACCTCATATATAAGATAAACATCACGTCTAACGTTCGTCTATACAAAATATGATTGTGCCACATATATTAGCTTTTACAAGTAGATGTAGAACCACTTAATCAAAAAGAATCAGTACATAACTATCTTTGAAGATATTAGTGTCAACAATTCGAAAGTAATTATCTTAGAACATACTAAAGATAACATGGGTTATTACCAAGACAACAAGGCTTGTAACTCCCACTGAATTAGAGAATGTTTTAATAGACTCAGAATCAGTAATACAACACAATTCTCCCACTGAACTTGACAACATTGAAAATGTTTCATAATTGGTGAAAATAATTAGTGTTGTGTTTACTTTCTTACACTTTTGAAAAACACATTCGTAACAATTACTTATAGTGTTTAAGAGTGTACTCTACTTCGTAAATGATGACTTATCCATCAAATGCTTTTTAACTTGAAAGACTTGACATGCAATTTCTTCCTTAATAGGTCTACCAACCCCACAATGGTATGTAGTGCCTATAAATGGTCAAAGCACAACTACTAGACAAAATATGCTAGTTTGCCTTATAACCAATTAGCGGTAAATAACTCAAAATATGCACTTTTCTTAACTATTAAAGATTGCTATGAGTTATGGATTTGAATTTTGACATTTCTAAAATCCTTATTACTCCTTCTTCACTCATGGAAAAGAGTTTAGGTTTATCTTTTCATTGTGAATTGACTCTATCCTCAACCATACGGTTTGTAGATCAATAAATGAATAAACCACGTTTACGGTGTAACGTTGCATTAATACATTTGCAAAAGAATTTACAAAAATTCAATTTAGTATTTTCGATAATACCATTCAAGAAAATAAAATTACCCCGGTAATAATAACCATAGTATTTTCCTTGAAAACTAGAATCCAAATTGACATAATTTCATCACATCAGTTGATCTGCTAGCAATGAAAGTATTCAAGATGGTAACTTGTCGAACAATGATTGACAAACAAATTTGCAATTTCTAGACATTTAAGGGATTTACATTGCCAAAAGTCATTTTGCATTGTAAACATGTTTCGTCCCTTCTTTATGCCTTAAGTTTCCAGATCTCACTGAGTAACTCAATTAAATCGACTAATCTAAAGAACGTAAAACCTTCATGTGCAATCTTATTCAGTCATGAAGTTTTCTCTCCATTACAACATCGTCCGATATCTTATATGACGAAAATTGTAACTTAAAGTGTTCGTCAATTAGAGGGCATATGACTTAAATTTTTAGGGTATAGATTTTGGTGTCAAAATCATGTATGGAGAAGCATGCATACATCTCCATAACATAAGTTTAATAAAACGTTTAGTAAACTTTTTGTTGAGACTAAAAGTTCATCATATACTTGCAAGTTGAGGTATTGGTTAAACCAATTAAAGATTTTACACACAACTAAATTCACACCGTACTTTTTCTAGAACTTAGTTATAGCACAAAGCAATAACCTTATTCATTGTGTTTCAGATGTGAATTAATGTAGTTAAATCAACCTTAAAGAATTATGCCAATAACAACCGTAGGTAATTCCAATTTTGACGCACAGGCGAGCCGGGAATTTGGTCAGCGCTGAAGCATAACACCTCCTTCCTTAACCGGATACATGACCAGTGGTGCGTTATACCCACTTTATAGTTTATCAAAATTGAGTAGGCCGTTAAGTTGCTATTGCAATTCTAATCAACGCAAATCATATGTAAATTAGATCTCAAAAACAATTCATTTATTTTGATATGATTTAGTCCATATTAATTTTTCTTGTAAAAAATTACCCTTGTTTACAATATACAATTAAAACAAAAACGTATGAAAACAAGTAGGTACAAAAAAAAAACTAAATCATAAACACATAATAACAATTTATATGTGTAATAAATAAATCAAATAGCCACATGCATACGATTTATTCAATAAATAATATCAAATCTAGGTTTTTATATTCATATAAAAGTCTTCCCTAATTTTAGATTTATTGAATCAAATAAAGCATATAGCAAAACACGTAACAATTACCACAAAAAATATATGATCCATGAAAAACATGTATGTTCATCACGGATCTCCCACATATCTTAACAATTAAATCTCTATGGATCGAAACATGAATTTACACAACATAACAATTAATCATGCAATTCATCAAAATTCCACCCAAATCACTTAACAATTTAATTAAATCACTACGGATCGTAACCACGCATGACATAACAATTAATTCATGCATACATCTAAAGTTAATTACCATGTAATTTTAGGGTTTACAATTTTTTATTTTTTTATAAAAAATTCGGCATAGCCGATTTTAAAATAATAAAAAACAAAACCCTAATTTTTATAAAACCTAAAAACCAACATGTAATTTTTTTAACACAAATCAATATTAGTTAAAAAAAACTTTAGATCTTGATAATTATAATCATGTTAAAACGGCTCTCGCTGCCACTGTAGGTTTATATTTAACATAACAATTATTTAAAACCCTAATATGGATCAAAGAACACACAGCGGAAGCAAATTAACAAGATCTTTAATTAACACAATTATAATTAATCAAGGCTAGGGTTACATACCTTTATCCTAGCAAGATCTACAAGTCGACGGAACGGTCACCGGTAGAGATAGATCACGAACACCACCAGGATGTAATCTAAAGCAAGACTACACCACGATCTTGTACACACGTGATACGGCGAGTTAACCGTGAGTCTAGCACGAACAAACCGAGCTTCCAAGCCTATGGAAGATCTACCCAACAACCCTAGAGAGGGGCTAGGACTAGATCTAGAATAGCTTTATTGAAAATCAAAGAAGAACCCTAATTAGGGGTGTTTGGCCGGCGGCTAGAGCAAGAGAAAAGAGAGATGTGGAGTAAAAAATTATGAAGCTTTTGGTTTGTTTATATACACCTTGGAAAACTTCTCTTCCAAGGTTAAACAAGATAAAGCCACAAAATCTTTTCTCCTTATCTTTGTCTCCCTATTTAGGCCGGATATACACAAGCTCCAAAAGAGGTTTCCGGAACTTTTCCGACTCCTTCTTTTAGCTTCTTTAACCTTCTATAACGGTCGTTTAATACTTAACTTTTAATTACTTAACGATCGTTAGCTACGGTTTGATTTAATAAATATAATAATTATATTTAATAAACAAATTAACCCTTCACGTAATATGTGCAATCCCGTGATCTCGAGTTCGATCCTATCACACGATAATCGATTTTTAAGTCCATAAACTTTCAAAAAAAACTCGTACACTTGTGCTATCTCCTTTGAACACTAACCATTTACTGTGAGCACCTCGCACCAAACATTTAGCGGACGCTATAATTAATCACAGAAGTGATAATATGTATCTGTCCACATATATGAGGTAGATAACAGAAGACCTTATTCCGGAACGATAGGTGTTATCTGCGACGTCGTACAAAGATGGCCGATCATAAAGACTGATATCATAGAAACACAATAGTACATTACGCATTAAAGGATGTATAATTCTGTTTGTCAATACATGGGAACAAATACTAACACCATCCAAAATCTTAGGAAAGATACCTTTTATAAACACAATAGTAGTACCTTATGCATTAAATATTGTATTAACCGACATATATTTACGTTAATAACTCTTTATAAATACTTAATCATAAGTCCATAATAACCAGATATCGTACAAAGAAAAAACCTAAAAGATCGATCGACTACTTTGTTTCTTCAAGAAACAAAAAGTAATCTATTATGGGTAATAGTAATACTCATCATGTTGCTGATCCTGATCAAACGAATGCACCAGATCTTTTTGTTAAAGGCGTGAATGAAGATGAAGAGTTAAAGAACAAAACGCTGTCTTTAGTTGCTGACAATTATCCGAATGAACCAGCTCAAGGTGTGAATGAAGATGAAAAGTTAAAGAACGAAACGCTGTCTTTAGTTGCTTCTGAAGAAAAAACGAATCCAAAGGAGTTAAATGGTGGTACTAAACGTAAACGTTCATCAAGGGATGATCAAAATGGCAAGAAAAAGAAGGTTAAGAAAGTTGTTGGTAGAAAATTAGTTGTCGGTAGACAAGTTGTGAGTAACGAGGTGACCACACAGTTGAAGGCGTTTATTGACGAGATTATGGGTTCAGATATGAAGTTAGTGATTCAGAAAACCTTGTTTCAAAGTGATTTAATACGTAGCCAAAATAGGTTAAATATGCCGTTTAAGCAAGTTGAGACTCATGATTTCTTGACAGATGAAGAGATACGGTCTCTTGACGGCAAAACAGACGATGATGATGAGATTAAGGTCCATTTGGTAGGGCCGAATTTGCAGATGTTCAAGAAACCAATGCAGTTAAAGATTTGGAACATGTCAGATAACAAGAACTATGTATTGAAGACCCACTGGTGCGATTTTGTGGAGACTAACAAGAAGGTTTTGAAGGAAAGGGCAATTATTCAAGTTTGGTCGTTTAGGAAAGACGCGCAGTTGTGTTTTGCTGTTGTGCGTGTGGATGAACCCGTAGTGAACAGAACGACGATTGAGGATGCATCTGTTATACTAAGTGAATTAAACACGGGAGTCAAAGAGCACTTTGTTGCACACGGTGAAAACAACCCAAGTGAAAAGATAGAGGCAGTTCGAAAGAGTGGTCGTGTGAGAAAACCACCCCTAAAGCTACGGGATTAAAAGAGGAGTTCAGAGGAAAACCACCACTATCTAGAGTTTATATTATATGAGATTATAGTATGAGTTTATGAAATTATTAGCAATTTTTATGTGTAGCTTATTCTGTTGCTCTTCGTTTATTTATGTTTAATTGGGCTATCATTGTGTTAATATTTGTGGTACACACAACATACGTAAATTGGAAAGCAGTTAGTTCAACATATTATTAGTTGTGCAGATTACAGATGGGTTAGTTATGGGTCAATTTGAGTCAACCTAATTTGACCCATTTTGAATTCTAACAAAAATAATCATTTTGAATTTTTGATACACTTCACTTCCATTTAGCTTGACCCTAAACCTTCATGAGAAAAACATATCCATATGTCAGTTCCTCACACTCACATTCGTCTTCAAACTAATGGAGCGAGAACACTTCAACGATTCGTGTACGTCATTGCTGTTCGCTTTCTTCAGCCATGGTGGCTATTGCCACTTTGGTCAACATCGCAGCCTTGGACCGCCCTGAAGAAGGGATCTCTTCCATCAATATTGAAAGATATTGATAATTTGAAATTTGGAAAAGACGTTTAAGCTGTTTTAAAAGCGTTGATTATCTTGCGGGGTGGAAACGGGTTGGTCAAGTTGCTCATAAAGCCGAAATCAAATTAAGTACACAAACAACACACATAAATTTTTTGGATTCTATGTATGTGTGTGCTTGCATCATATGTATGCATTCTATACTGATATGCATTCTATACTGATATGTTTTTGGTCCCTATAAGGGTTAACCGACGCCAGGGATTTCTTCTTATTTTACATGTGTCCAGATATCATGACATGTTTATAGAAATGCTTATTACTGATTTTAAACTAAATTGTATACTCCAAAAATTAACTGATTAACTATCTCTTTCTTAGTAGAAAAGCACTAGGAAGAGTCAAAATCTGCAATCTGTTAATTTACACGATAAGGCACATATGATCAATCTAATAAACTATTTCAATATAAATACAATTCAAGTTCTCAAGACATCTTAACAATGGCAGCTCAAACAAGCTACACACCAGCCCAAATATCAAATCAGGACATCATCGTTAGTCCTCGGTTCCTTGCACCGTATCTGGTTGATCTAACTATTACTAGAAAAGTAGGGTCTTTTTCTTTAGGAAACTTTTCTGTTACTGATGGTAATGACAATGTCAGGTTTAAAAGTTAAGCCTATTAGTCTTCATGATCGGCGTTCTTTGCTCGACGCTGCAGATAATCCCATCCTATCGTTCCAGAAAAAGGTCTTATTTTATCTACCTCATATATTTGGACAGATACTTACTAGCACTTGTGTGATTAATTATAGCGTCTGCTAATTGTTCCAAACAGGTTTGAGGTGCTCACGATAAGTGTTCAAGGGAGATAGCAGAAGTGAGCGAGTTTTTTTATATTTAGCTAACAATTGACTCTTTCTATAAAGCCCGTCTTGACCCTTACCAGAAATTATCCACTTTGACCCATTACCTAACCCGCCCATTTTGCCACCTCTTCTAGCTAGCTTCTGTCCTGAGTCAATGAAAGCAACAAGGTCGGTCCATACACCAAGGTTCCTCAGCTAGCAAGTAAGATGGAAATAGACTTACAGGTGAACCTCTAAAAACGGTGGACACATAGTTACTGTAGGGTTTATTCCCCACAACCCTGATTACTAGATGCGGAATATCGATCACGAAGAACACATACAACAGAATCGACAGAAAAGAAAAGCGACGCCCACACAAGGTAATATCCCTAATCGTTTCGATTAGTTTATTGAAAGAATGACGTAATTGGTTCGTTC
Organism: Glebionis coronaria; assembly: GCA_025667525.1. Lineage (NCBI taxonomy): Eukaryota > Viridiplantae > Streptophyta > Magnoliopsida > Asterales > Asteraceae > Glebionis > Glebionis coronaria. The sequence goes on along the minus strand of CM046881.1, from coordinate 536,391,200 downwards.
CCCCTCACCTCCTTTTATAGAGATGAGAGGGAACCGACTATACAAGTCCTACGGGTCGGGTTGGGCTTAGACATTGCCAACCGACCTTTATTAATAGCTATTAGGAAACTAGGCTACTCGACTCTTGATTACCCTAGACACGACTTAGGCGAAAATATAAGACTAGATATAACAATTTCCACCTTAGGCTTATATTAGCCTATCCCAACACTCAGCAATTCCATGCAGTGTTGTAACTTGCGTCCAGGTACCACCTTCGTCAAGGCATCCGCAGCATTGTGTTCAGTACCCACCTTCAGAACTTCAACCGTCTTTGCTTCCAAGACTTCTCTGATAAAGTGATAACGCACATTGATGTGCTTTGTCCTTTCATGAAAAACATGATTCCGCGATAAGTGAATCGCGCCCTGATTATCACAATTAACTGCAACAGTGTTGAGCTTCACGCCCAACTCTTCCAAGAGTCCTCTTAGCCAAATAGCTTCCTTCACAGCCTCCGTAAGGGCCATATATTCTGCCTCTGTAGTTGAAAGAGCCACCACGTGTTGTAGCGTTGCCTTCCAGCTTACAACACATCCCTGTACTAAAAATGCGTAACCAGTGAGAGACCTACCCTTATCCGGATCCTTGGCGTAGTCTGAATCAACAAAACCTGTTACGTCCACATGGTTGCCATGATTTATCCCATACACCAAACCAACGTTTACAGTGCCCTGCAAATATTTCATAATCCACTTCACTGCTTTCCAATGGAGTTTACCCGGATTCGCCAAATATCTGCTAACTACACTTACTGCATACGCTATGTCTGGCCTCGTGCATACCATCAAGTACATCAAGCTCCCAACCGCATTTGCATACGGCACCCTACTCATTCTTTCAACATCACAATCCCTAACCGGGCAATCCTTCAACGACAGCTTGAAGTGCCCATCCAATGGTGTCTGAACCGACTTCCCATTGTCCATTCTAAACCTTTTTAAAACTTTAGAAACATACCCAGATTGTGACACCCTCAGAATCTTGCGACTCCGATCCCTGAAGATCTCCATACCAAGAATCTTCTTTGCTTCCCCGAGCTCTTTCATGTCGAACTCCCTTTTAAGCAAAGACTTGGTAGCCGCGATCTCAGCCTTGCTTTTACAAGCAATCAGCATATCGTCTACATATAACAATAGATAGATATACTCCCCTGGTGCATAACTTCTGTAATATACGCAGCTGTCGTAATTGCTACGCTTAAACCCGTTGCCCAGCATATACTCATCGAACCTCTTGTACCATTGCCTAGGTGACTGCTTCAAACCATAAAGAGATTTCTTTAACAAACATACCTTGTTACCTTGTTCAAATCCCGGTGGCTGCCTCATGTAGATCACTTCTTCAAGATTTCCATGTAAAAACGCCGTCTTTACATCAAGCTGCTCCAGCTCATAATCTTTACACGCAGTCAATGCAAGTATAACCCGAATAGATGTGTGTCGAACTACCGGCGAAAATACTTCATTGTAATCAATACCTGCCCTTTGTGTGAATCCACGAGCCATCAACCTTGCCTTGTACCTAGGCTTTTGAACACCTTCAATCCCTTCCTTTATTTTGTACAGCCATTTGCAGCTCACCAGCTTTTGCCCAGCTGAATGATCTACTAACACCCAGGTCTTGTTCTTCTTCAGAGAATCCATCTCTTCTTTCATAGCAGCTTTCCACTTAGAGTTGTCTTCACAAGCAACTGCTTCCTGGTATGTCAATGGTTCATGAGTATCTTCTTCCTCTGCTGCAGCGAACGCGTAAGCAACCATATTACTCTCATCCCGAAACCTTGCCGGTTTCGTTTTTGTCCTTGGCTCTCTATCCCGAACCAATTGATAATCTGTGAGATCCGGTGGATGATCAATCTCTTGAACCCCTGCATCTTCATCATCGCCATCTTCCTGATCTGTCTGGTCTTCCTGATCTGACTGATCTTCATGACCTGTTTGATCTTCCTGACCTGGATGGTCTTCCTCAGGCGTATGATTATTTAACCTCTGCAGTTCCACCTCAACTTGTAATTCCTCAACAGACTTATCTTTTCCTGCACCAGTATCCTTCAACGTGTCTTTGTACATGACACTTTCATTGAAGACTACGTTCCTGCTTGTGACTATTTTAGGCGATTCATTATCAAGCCTATATAGTCTGTATCCCTTCACACCTTCAGGATACCCCAAAAGAACGCATTTTACCGCTCTCGGCTCGAGCTTACCTTGTTTAACGTGTGAATATGCGACACAGCCGAAAACCCTCAACATCCCATAATCACTAGGATGTCCCGACCATATCTCCATAGGTGTCTTTTTCTCAATCGCTGTCGATGGTGACCTATTTATAAGATATGCGGCCATACATGTCGCTTCCGCCCAGAAGGTCTTGGGCAATCCAGACTGTATTAATAAACAGCGTACCTTTTCCATGAGAGTTCTGTTCATCCGTTCTGCTAACCCATTTTGCTGCGGCGTCCCGGCAACTGTCAAATGTCTAGCAATCCTACTCTCAGTGCATAGCTGATTAAACTCCCGGTTACAGAACTCAAGACCATTATCCGTCCTGAGCTTCTTAACCGTCCTCCCAGTCTGATTTTCTACTAACTGCTTCCACTCTTTGAACTTTTCAAATGCTTCGTGTTTGAACCTGAGAACATAAACCCATACCCTTCTGGAATAATCATCGACAATAGATAAGAAATACCTCTTACCTCCCAATGATTCCACCTGAGACGGACCCCATAAGTCTGAATGAACATAGTCTATCACTCCCTGAGTAGTGTGCCTTCCTACACCGAAACGGACTCGATGTGACTTTCCCAGAACACAATTCTCACAAAAATCGAGCTTACCTAGACTCTTCTTGCCAAACAAACCCTGCTTTTCCAGCACGTGTAGTCCCGCCTCACTGATATGTCCCAGTCTTTTATGCCAAACCTGCACAAGACTGTCTTTTTCTTCAACACTAGCATTAAGCTCACCGGCCAATGCATGGCCATCCAAAGAGTACACGCAGTTCTCCCTTCGGGTTCCAGATATAATAACCCTAGAACCATTAATCACCTTGACTTTGCCTGACTGCAATTTTACGGTATATCCCTCTTTTTCAAGAGTTCCCAGCGATATCAAGTTTCTTTTTAATTCAGGAATGTACCTGACATTGTTTAACACGAAACTTGACCCATCTTTCAGTTGTACCTTTACCTTGCCAATACCCCTGATCTTGCACTCCCTGTTGTCGCCCAACAGTACGCTGCCCCCATCGCATTCCAGAAAATCAAAAAATACATCTAACCTGGGTGACATGTGATATGAACCTCCTGAATCCATGATCCAATCTTGCAGTCTTTCTGCACTCATCACCATCATCACCTCAGAATCGTCGTAAATCGAACCACTGGAGCTTGTTTGATCATCTTTCTTTACGTAACCTTTTGACTTCTTGCGATTGTTCTTCGGACAGTCTCTTCTCAAGTGCTCCTCAGATTGGCAAATAAAGCATTTGAGTCTTCCACCTCGAGACTTCGATCTTGACTTTCCTTTTGACTGATGCGAATTCCTACGATCAGTTCTTCCCCTCACATATAACCCTTCACCATCATCCCCCTTCGCCTTGAACCTTTCTTTGATTTCCTTTGAATTTAGTGTGGCCATCACGTCCTCCAAAGTCAAATCTTCCCGTCCATAAAGCAAGGTATCCACAAAGTGTTCGTATGATGCTGGTAAAGACGTGAGTAACAATAAAGCAAGATCTTCATCCTCGAATTTTACCTCAATATTTGCTAAATCAAGAACGATTTTGTTGAATTCATCTATATGCTCGGAAATCTTTCGTCCAGCCGGCATGTAGAATGTATACAATTTCTTCTTCAGGTACAACTTGTTGGCCAATGAATTTGTCATGTACAAAGACTCGAGCTTTGACCAAACCCCCGCTGCAGTCTTCTCCCCGGTAACCTCTCTCAGGACCTTGTTACCTAAACACAAAATCATGGCACTGTGAGCATTCTTGTCAAGCTTAGATTTCTCTTCAGCTTCCATATTCGCGGGGAAAACCTCCAGAGCTGCTTCACATCCGTTCTGGATTAATAAAGCACGCATCTTGATTCTCCATAACCCGAAATCACCAGTTCCATCGAATTTATCGATGTCAAACTTGGCTCTCGTCATTCTTTATCCCTTTGTTGATTTGCTAAACCTTGTGATAAACCCTCACAATCACAAACCGACAAAGCCCCTTCGGTAACTCGCTAAACCTTGTGATACGTTACACCTCACAATCACGAATTACGAAGTCCCCTTGTGTACACACTTTTATTAACCTTTTTGTTTATATAGAATAAAAACAAAAAAAATAATGAGAACTTTATTACTTAGTAATTTGTTAGGCCAAAAAAGAAAACTTCAAGTCCAAGGCCCAACCAAAAAAATATAACCAGATTACTAATAACAAAGTATATCTTTGACTTTCTCAAAACAAAGCAACCACTGAACTTCCTTATCTTCTTCTCCGATAGAAAAACCAACGATGAAAAAGAAACCCAGAAAACCTTCAGTCGAACTTTAGTTACGGAAATCCAACTACCCCTTTAAAGTCGATTTACTAGCTTCTCCTTTGTCGATCTATATCCGATCAACAATAACCCTTCCTCGATCGATCCTAGAAACCAGTGCCTTGAAGAACCAGGCTCTTGATACCACTTGTAGGGTTTATTCCCCACAACCCTGATTACTAGATGCGGAATATCGATCACGAAGAACACATACAACAGAATCGACAGAAAAGAAAAGCGACGCCCACACAAGGTAATATCCCTAATCGTTTCGATTAGTTTATTGAAAGAATGACGTAATTGGTTCGTTCCCCCTCACCTCCTTTTATAGAGATGAGAGGGAACCGACTATACAAGTCCTACGGGTCGGGTTGGGCTTAGACATTGCCAACCGACCTTTATTAATAGCTATTAGGAAACTAGGCTACTCGACTCTTGATTACCCTAGACACGACTTAGGCGAAAATATAAGACTAGATATAACAGTTACGACCGACCCAATAGTCATCCAATAATGGTGCAAGCCTGTCCAAAAAAGCAACTTCAGAAATGAGCTTGGAGTCGATGAGAATGTTGCTTGTTTTGATACCGTGGTGGAAAATAGGTGAGTTAGCTTCATTGTGAAGATAAAGAATGCCTTTGGCTAAATCTGATGCTATATGAATCTCATTAGTAAGCTCAAGGAATCTCCAGATTTGGCTGTAAATGCAGCACATATTTACTTTCAAAATGCACGTCAAAGCACCTGTTCAATTCAAAGAATCAAGTCTCGAAAGTTCCATACCATTAAGCCAATCACGTAGTGTTCCCGAGAAATAAAATCATAAACCGACATCTAAACATCTATGTTATCCAGCCAAAAGAGTACTTGATTTTGTACCACTATATACATGTAAATCATAAGAGTAAAAGAAATAGTAATAAACCGAAATGAATAGAAAGCGAAATTAAAGATATAGCAATCCCGAGAAATTAAAATCAATGGCGATTTTCGAAGTCAATGGGCTTTTGTAAGTATAAAAATTAATGGTGATTTTCAAATAGAAATTTAACACTATTAACTCTTTGTATATGCTTTAATGTTTGACTAAATCAACAAAGTAACCAGAACACTTCATAATTTCTGGAAAATATAAAGTCTGAAAATTAGTCACTTGACCTCAGAAAAGAGGTGCGGCCGAAGTGACAGTGCGTCACCATTGAACACAAGTGGCAAGAAACGTCCAAAAACCAGCGTTAGCGAGAAAAAACATGGATCCAGGGTTTAATCACAGTATGCACTAATATTTACTATTTCCTATTACAGTATTTCAGTACAGAAAAACTACAAAAGAAAAACATTTTCTTTCATGTGCATACACTAAACCCATTCTAGATCCGACCCTGATGTACCAACATTTTCACGTAACTAGAATAATATAGTGGATAGAGTATAAAGTGTAGAGTAGGGAATGATTCATTCTTCTTGATTTGGGGTGATGCATTTGATGCATTTCAGGAAATTTGTATTTTATGTTCAAAACCTAAACAAAATGAATTTAAATTTGATTTCGGTCCGCTTTTGTCTTAAAAAATGTTCAACCCGAAGAACCCTTGCTGAGAAACCCAAACCGACAAAGACTCTACCGGTCCATACCTGATTGATATCTCAAAAGGCCATAATTAAAAGGACATCCGGGTACTCAAGTTTGGTGGTCATATCTCACGTACAGCTCCGTAGAATAACTTCAAGAAACGAAATTATCAGTTGCCTCTACGTGTCAAAGGATCGTGCTTTGTTTACACAGGCAAAAGCGGAAATTGTGCAGAATAATATTAGAAACAGAAACTATGTCATGTATACTGCGGTCATTTAGTATCCACTCTTTTGCAGTGGCTTTCAGCCAGCAATAGAAACTATTGAACTCTGTGGCATTGGTTTACAGTCGGATGTTAATTTACAAGCCTACCTCTAATGACCATGGTTGGGTTGTGGAAGTACTGGGTCATACGCACATTGACAGATCGGTATTTCACCATGAAAAGTGATATTCTGGAAAAAGTTGTGTTGCTCATGTCAACCACTGTCCCTGGTTAGTTCAAGTGCGCTATAGAGACTAGCCGCAACTATAATAACACAAGTCTATTAAAACAAATCTACAAGGTAGCTGTTGGTTTGGCCTTCAGGGTTCTCTGATGTCCAAACCCGTGAACTTAAAAACATCGACTTGACATAGAATGCAAACTAATACTTTGAAAAATATGTAATCTAAACAATCTTAGGGTCGCTACTGTTAAGATAAACCCCATAACCAAAAAAAGATTTTCGAATAGACCAGGTATAACAGTTGGGACAAAAAAAACTGATTCTGTAATGGAAAGGTTTACAAACAACGTCAATATCCATTTCAGAATCACGGAAATTTATTTTAGAATCAAATGTTAGATAATAACTGCCGCAAACGCTGGATAAAGCTTTGAAAGTTACCAAGTATTGTTGGATCATTAAGCAGTTCAGCGGACATGGGAATAATGAGGAAAAACTTGTGTTGAAGGAATATTTAAAAAAAGTTGAACTTCAGTTACAATCATATTTGATTTCCAAGAACAGCTACTTTGATCATCATTTTTCTCATTGCTGTTTAGGAGTTAGAATTAGTAGCTTATTACTTTAGATAGCCTGCATTGGTGACTTTATTAGTGAAGTTAAAAGTTTTTCTAGTGGCTTAATGGATTAGCTTATAGACAGCCTTAAAGTTAGCTTATCAGATTCATATTTCAGATAGCAAGATACATTGATCTTTCTGTTTTCTTCATTAAGCTTTACCATGAGATTCACCTTTTGCAAAAGTTGCTAATTTCTAGCTTACAAATCATTTTAAGGCTTTAGGATTCATTTTTCAAAAAGTCAACTTTGGTCAATAAAAGTCAAACCGGGTCAAAATAAGCTCACTTTGCTTATTGAGTGATGACTGCTTAGTTTTTCAATCAAATTTGGATCTTATTGAATAGGTGTCCCTTTTTCCATCTTATTATCAATTGTTCAAAAGCTTGTTTCATAGAAATAAGTCTAGATACGATTTCTAATCAAGTGTACATGTTCATATAATTGAATAAGCAGTTCTAGCTTATTAAAATAAAAAAACTCAATTTTCCCTAGCTAAAAGTTTATTTTAGGAATAATAAAAGTGATTTCAGCTTATTTGGTGGATTATAATTCGAGAACCAGCTTATTCTACTTTGTTATCCCGTTTTTTGTTGAAATTGTTGGAATAATTGCATTTTAGTCCTTTCTTTTTATGATGTTGTTTAGTTTGTTATAATTAGTTAGATTTCTGTTAGATTTACTGTTTAGTCCCTATATTTTGTTATTTCTAGCAAATTAGTTTTATTAGTTAAAAGTTTGTTACAATTTCATTTCTAAGTCCCTATTCTTTAGCTGTTTGTTATAGTTACAATTTGCTTGTTAAATGTACTTTGTGCTTAGATAATTGTACTTGCAACATGTTTTAGCGTAGTAGTATACGTATATAACTATTTTTACCATTTTTTGCTTGCTTTGTGTAAGTAAAATAGATACCAAAATTACGAACTTTAATCGAAAACAATTAAGTCTTGTATTGAAAACCGGAAATCAGTTCGATTAGATTCGAGAGGAAAAGCGATACTATAAAACGGATATTATCCAAAGTAAGTTGTCCCACACCTTTCAACTACTTGAAAACGTGGCACGGATATCAAGAGGCCACTTTTCGAGAGGGATCATTGATCCGCGGTAATTTACTTGAGGATAATAGTCAACAATTGTGCTTAGGTATGCCTGCAAAAGAGATCTACTCTAAGATTTGCTATATTTCCATATCCATATCCTGTTTCAGTAAGATAATATATTTTCAAATCTGTGCGTAGAAGAGTAGTACGATTCAACCACACAAGTTGGTTATCCACTTGCAAAAGTCTTGTCACTTGAAATCAACTTGATGCATACAAGGAGCATGTCTATTTCCTTGTAAAATGGATCTTCTGATGAGTCTAAGACATACTTCCCATTTCTTCACTTCTCTTACATATATCTCCATATGAAATACCACAAGTATACTAGTTTGACTACGGGAAGAATACCCTAACAAACTATACTCTCTCCCTATAATATTTACTCGGTTTGATTCAGGACGTGACTTAAAACCACATATATATAACCAAGAACTTGCTACCTAATAAATTAATTCATATTAAATCACATCCCACGAAATACTATTAAAGACAAATCATCTCGTCCAGAATTCATCAATTCACAGATATGATGTTAGGTACATGGAATAGGGTGAACTGTGCATAGGTCACGTACTACATACCAAAAGATTGTGTGGTCTGAAAGTGTGATTCTCAAAATATCGCAAATGCCTAATGTCATGCACGAGAAGTCGCAGAACCATGGTACCCATCAATATGTTATAAAACATATACGGAAAATATCTGGAAGAGTTTATACATGTTGCATTAATATTTACTAACATAGTATAAACTAAAGGACTTAATGAGGTATCACATAGTACTAATAAGTATATCTTATAATAACAATACATATTTCACTATAAAATACTCAAATGATTAAATAGTCGTATATTATGATATATGAGTAGCAGTAGATTGGAGTATAAACACAAGATCTCACTCCTATATATACAACTTGTAAGATGTAATTCTCATCCGAGTCAGTAAAGATTATATATTCAAACAATATACACAAGAAAAGATTGAGTAAGATCATATAATATCTTCAAGATCATATGAATATATCCATACATGTTTTTTTCTGCCTATAAATAGAGAATAGAAAAAGAGTAACTGGCATCCTCTCATCTCTCGCTTCTCAATAACTCACTCTTCTAACTTATCTCCGATGCTATAAAACCATATTAAGTTTAAGCAAAAGACGGGTATCTAAAAACCGGTCTAAATCCTCACAACAATGGTTATTCGTTTCCAATTAGAAATTGTGGCGTAAAACCGTATACATATTTGCGAGTTACATGGGAATCGCCACCCGAAAAACCATTCTTCCTAAAAAAAGTAAAAACACTCATATCCTAATATTGTATAGGATTGTATCCCTCGTTTAAACAATATCTCTATCCTTCTAAATGATGTCAAGCATCCGGTCTGAACTAATGGCACCTAGGTCAACGATCTGGGCCCATAAAATCCGACCCGTGATTCTACGCTTCATCAATTTTCGACATACTCTAAACCCTAACTAGGGTTTCAGGTGATTTTTCCAAGTATCTTGTAACACTTTATAAATCGATCCTTACGTAATCCCAGTTAGTGTTTTGGATCTAGGGTTTCTAGTTACAAGATAAATAACACAAGTTTGTTTAAACTGAAGTTACTACCGGCATCATAGTGATTGTTCGTTTGACGTGTCGTGTGAGAAAACGATTGAGACGGTTAATTAACCGTTAAGTTCAAGATCAAGATGAAGAATCATTAATTGATTTATTCAATTAATTCATTGTTGGTTTTAAAATGTTTTAATTATGTGATTAATTATGTTTGTCATACTAGATCCATTCCGTTACGTACTCGTAGTTACTGGTTTAACTAGTATCTTAAATCCCAAAAGATCACACTTAGGCTCGATTGTTTGTGCAAGTTATATACATATTACATTTTTACAAAATATTTTTTATACAATTGTTTTATATTTTTATAAAACGGATACCTAAGGTCGTTATCACTTTTGTAGGTCGAGGTTAGCCTTGGAGTTTCCCATATCCTTCTACAGCCTCGGTTCTCATTTCCGTCACACTTTGTACAAAGGTGAGTTCATATCCCCTTTTTACTTTTATGCATTGTTTTTAAACGTGGGGTGAGATTTACATGTTGGGACACATTCTTTTAAAACCGTAGAACTTTATGCTTTTCAGAAGCGTAGCAATTATTATTGCTTTTAGTACTAATATCCGTAAAGTCCCTCTCATTATCATGAATCGTTAATTATTTTATTGTTGCAAGCACGAATGTTGTGGATGGATCCATCGAGATTGAGAATCCCCGTCCCATATTACTTTGATGCACTTAACATTTGATTATTACTTAAGTATTTAGACTGAATACTCACTAGGGCACATTTAACCGTTAATGCTTCGGTGTCATGAGCTAAATAGCAATAATAACTATTATGACTATGGAAAATGTACATAGTCATCCCCCATTACTTGTTTTAATAATGAATGCTTTTGTTCCGATCCACACTTATATTACTAAACCTATGAATATCACTCAACTTTTTCTTGACGTTTTACATGTTTAATCTCATGTAATAATGCTTGATTTGCTTGTATGGGAGCCTGCATGATGTTTACCAGCTTGGAAGTTTATGTGTTATGTCTAAACTTTTGATTTTGGTAAAAGCTGTCAGAAATTCATCCTGAATTTTTGGTAGCTATCTGTTACAAAAGCATGTTTTAATAATACTTTTTATCTTGTTATAAAACTTTGGGACCTTTGTTAAAATTCTGATGTAAATGATGTAATGTATATGTTTTATTACGTCATTTTTGTGTCACTTGTATATCATTGTTTCATGTACCATGACGTGGCATCCCATGCTACCTAATTGTTCCTTGTCTGATTCCAGGGATGTTACACGTGTGTCTTGGAACACTCCTTCAAGTCACGTGTTGGATATGCCTTTATTCATGCTAAATTTTGGATATAAAATTCTCGACATGTTTATGTTTGATCTGCGAATCAGGAAAGCTTTTACTCGGATAGCTTATGCGCCACACAATTCAGTATGTGTCGTAGTCACTGTTGTACCGATTAAGCTGTTCTAAATAATAGGTGAAGTAAATTAGGTCTTTCTAAATGATTGTCTAATAGTAGAGAGACAGCTGGAGATCTATTATAATAATTTATAGACACTAAGAAATTAAATTATTCATATTATACAACAAACATACAAGATGAGTAATCAAGGTTGAGTAGAAAAGTAACTTGCTAGTCACATTTTGTACCATCTAGAGGAAGATGCAAGTATTTTAGTGAGCATGATCAAATCTATTCATTGAAACTAAATCTATTCATTGAAAGCTAATATAATTGTTGCATATCACCTTTACCTCATTATGAAGATGTTCATCACATAGCCGACTATAATTAATCGAAGTTTACCTTTACCTCTTGTAGAAAATGTACTAACCGTATGACTCCACAAAAATATCTTATTATATACTGCTACTTCCATATCTTTTAGTACACCTCGCTTATCTAACAATATCACCTTGGTGCAGGACGTGTAATAAGAAATAATACACAAATTAGTAATTCCATTGAAGTAAATTTTCTAATAGTATTGTATAAATTTACTTGGGCTTACATAGCCCTGAGCTAAATACATTTTAATTGCAATCAATCAGTTATGTGAGTATGGAAATGTTCATAAGCATATACAATGACCATTATGAACAGAACTATTGTAGCAAAGTAGAACATCAAAATTATGATATCTATTCAGTAGATAGCTGAAAATAAAAAAAACATAAACATGCTTACTAACCAGATATGTATCATGTATTATCTTATATGCTACTGCAGTGTAGGATTCGGTCCCTCGAACCCGAAAACACAACTAGCTGAACGCCAATCAAAACAGCAGCTTGGTTTCAATGCTTTTGTATATCATAAAGTGATGGAACTCTTACTGAATTACAATATACGAGACACCTATTTATACTAAAAGTAAACACAAATATGTAGGCACCATGTACCACTATTTCCTAATAAACAGGACCTAACTAACTAACCCATGTAATCCTAATAATATGGCAGCTACATGCTTATTTCCACCAGACTTATTCAAACAAGAACCATAACCCTAACCCATGATCCACATACTACTGACCCGTACCCATGATCCATCAAGATTATCCAACATTCACCCCCGTAATCTTGATGATCTCGACTCGTGTCTCCTCGAGGTTCCCTTTCACAGTTCCACGGTCTTCTCAATGGAACTCACTTTCCTGCCACGACCAACATGATCATTCTTTCTTCTCTCTTTCTGCTCATCTTCCTTGCTCTTGCTGCTCGTCACTCTATGTCTTTCTCGTTTTTGCTACTTGCTAATCAATTCTTGCTAGTCGAATCTTACTAGTCGACTCTTGCTTGCCGACTCTTGCCGACCCTTGCTTGTCGACTCTTGCTTGTCGACCCTTGCTTGTCGATCCTTGCTTATCGACCCTTGCTTATCGACCCTTGCTTGTCGATCCTTGCTTGTCGACCCTTGCTTGTCGACTATTTTCTTGTTTGCTACTTGCTACAAACACGAAACTTTTTACTTGCTATTGTTGTCGTGCCTGCTACTTGCTACAGACTACGCGACAATCTTCTTTCTTGCTAACTTGCGATGACTTGCTCTTGCTTTTTTTTCCCTTGCTGGTAAGAATCACAACCTTGCTGGTAATTCTTGCATCTTGCTGTGATTTCTCGCTTGCTTCCTTGTTTGAGAAATCACTCTTGCTATTTAATCTTGCTGCATTCTCTTGCTAACTTGCTCCATTCTTTCACTTTTCTTCTTGCTAATTTCTTGCTTTCAAACATTCTTCGCTGCTGAGTTCTTATGGTCATCCGTTGTAATCAGAAACTTGCTGCATGCTTTAACCTTTCTATACCTGATTACAAAGGATGCAAACATACCTTTTCGTGCTCTCCACATCCCGGCTATGAGCCTCAAGGCTCTGATACCACGTGTAGGATTCGGTCCCTCGAACCCGAAAACACAACTAGCTGAACGCCAATCAAAACAGCAGCTTGGTTTCAATGCTTTTGTATATCATAAAGTGATGGAACTCTTACTGAATTACAATATACGAGACACCTATTTATACTAAAAGTAAACACAAATATGTAGGCACCATGTACCACTATTTCCTAATAAACAGGACCTAACTAACTAACCCATGTAATCCTAATAATATGGCAGCTACATGCTTATTTCCACCAGACTTATTCAAACAAGAACCATAACCCTAACCCATGATCCACATACTACTGACCCGTACCCATGATCCATCAAGATTATCCAACATGCAGCATACTCATTCCGTTTAATATGTGATTCCACTAAATCTAATATGAATAATATGCCTTTGTTATAAATATGTGATCATGATTGATTAGTGAGATGTGCAAATTAAATGGCCAGTATGGATATTCAATTCCTTCATACTCGGGGAGATTTGGTGCATCAAACACGTTGCAAACATGTTGTCCCTATCGCACTTCTGAGAAATCAATGACACATTAGCATCTAAGCAAGAACATGCCCCCTGCTGGTTTCGTTAGATCTGTTATTGATACTCCACCACTTAGCTTCTTTAAACCCTTATTGTATTTATAAGATATTAGTATATCAGTTTAATAAGAATATCAGAAGAGAGGTTATAATGGAAAACGCGTAAATGATTATGCATACTTTACCTTAATAACCCGTTCTTAAATTTTGTGTTACGTAACTACTTCGTAATCGGAAATTTTGGATACTCGTAAATACAAAACTTCTATTCGAAATTTCAGGTACTAGAAAAGTAAAAACGTAGCTAAAATAAAGCATGGATAAAATAATGGGTATAACATATAAGCGTCATCGTAAATTTTAGATATCTAAATGCATGATTTATCTTGTTATTGACAAGTCCCTTAAATAATTTAAAAAAACAACAAAAAATTATCGTTGAAAATTTCCTATTTCATATTTACATTTTAGCCCACAAAAATTCATGAGATTACTCTTATATTAACTGTCTAAATTCACCCGATAATTGTTTGTGAAATAGATTCCAAACTTGTAGAAGATATGACATTACACGAAAAAACATAAAAGATAACAGAAAAACTAAGAACCAAAAAAACCAAGCAAAACTTTTGGTTCGTGAAGTTACAATTCATTCATGAAGTTTGGATGGTTGGAAATTTATATGTTTTTTAAGAATGATATCGCAACGCTTCATTTCTTATCTATGAGACCTACATTGGAATCATAGCTCACCCATCAAAGTTTGGCCCAGTATGCCTCTTGGCATATATAGGGATAAAATTAGCCCAATGAATTTGACTACAACTAATATGTCGTGTTTCATGTTGCTTTTTAGTATGTAGTACTAGTACAATAGTAAAAAATTTAAAAAATAAGAAGTTCGGATAATTTAACTAGGTTACAAAACGTTGCTTTTTTATCGTATTATATTTGTTTTCTAAATTATGATATTTTAGTATTTTTGTTACACTAATTTTGCTAACCTAAATTTTTTTAAATTTTTTTCAACCTAGATAAGCCAGAGATTATTTGGACTCGTCGAGAGTAGACGATTCCGCTGATACTCTAAACTCCACGAAAAACATCACTTCCAATAATCCCTACCCGTCACCGCAGCACCAAATGTAACTAGAAACCCTTCATAATACAAAAAATAAACCTCATCGCCGCCACATCACCAACAACAACTATAATCGCCACTTCACCCGAGGTATAGCATTTCTTATTCTCTTCGTGGGGATTCTTGGTTTAATATACTATCGTTTAACACAAATTAAATATAAAAACGGTAACATGGAAATTGATCATGTGGACATAGATCAATTCCATGTCAAATATTATAACTTTACTGAAACCGGATTAAAAGTCAATGCGAATGCCACCCTCGACTTAGTTTATAAAATAGCTCTCAACGTTGAGCGAGATTTGGAAAATATAAGAATCGCCACAATTGCATCTCGTAAGTAACAAGTTGTCAGTTTTTCTAAAAGCTCTTCGTCCGTGTAATCGGAACATGGGAGAGAAATTTTAACTGTTCAATTTGAGTCTAAGCTCCAAACTTACTTTCCTCCAAAAAAAAAGCAAAACTTTTTTCAAAGGATCTAACCTTAGGATGCTTAGCGTTTCAGATTGACATTTTATTGTATGGAGTGTCAGGCGGGAGAGATATAATCATATGTCTCCTCCTATTATGAACTTGAGATATTCTTGTTATATTTCATCGGAGGCCATACCAGTTCAGCGAACAAGATGTGTTATCGCATGAGATGTAGATTCAGTTGTAAATATGTAGTTTTTACCAGAATGTTATGTAGTTTAATTAAAACTTTAAATATATGTTTGTTTATTGATCAAATTTTAGGGGTTGTTCAAGCTTCTTGAATTGTCATTGCCTTGTTAAGTTATTCAACTGGAATCAAATAAGATATTTGTTTGCCAATTTTATTTGTATGTTATAAATCTATATTTGTTACGGTATCTGGCAACAGGAGTGGGCCTAGGGGGTTCCCGGGGTTCACAAGAACCTGAAGAATGGTTGTCCCGTAATATACGTTTTTGTTCACGTTTACGATTTTTTTCCAAATGAACTCGTTCTTAAATTTTGTGTTGCGTAAATACTTCGTAATCCGAAATTTTGGATACTCATAAATACAAAACTTCTATTCAAAATTTCATGTAGCAGAAAAGTAAAAACGTAGCTAAAATAAAGCATGGATAAAATAATGGGTATAATATATAAGCGTCATCGTTAATTTTAGATATCTAAATGCATGATTTATCTTGTTATTGACAAGTCTCTTAAATAAATTTAAACAACCTACAAAAAATTATCGTTGAAAATTTCCCATTTCATATTTACATTTTAGCCCACAAAAATTCATATGATTACTCTTATATTAACTGTCTAAATTCATGCGATAATTGTTTGTGAAATAAATTCCAAACTTGTAGAATATATGACGAAATTACATGAAAAAACATAAAAGATAGCAGAAAAACTAAGACCAAAAAAACCAAGCAAAACTTTTGGTTCGTGAAGTTACAATTCATTCATGAAGTTTGGATGTTGGAAATTTATATGTTTTTTTAACTATGATATCGCAACACTTCATTCTTATCTATGAGACCTACGTTTAAATCATAGCTCACCCATCAAAATTTGGCCCAGTAAATGAATCTTGGCATATATAGGGATAAAGTTAGCTCAATGAATTTGACTGCAACTTATATGTCGTGTTCCATGTTGCTTTTTTGTATGTATTACTAGTACAATAGTAAAAAATTTAAAAAAAATCACAAGTTCGGATAATTTAACTAGGTTTCAAAACGTTTGCTTTTTTATGCTATTATATTTGTTTTCTAAATTATGATATTTTAGTATTTTTGTTGCACTAATTTTGCTAACCTGAATTTTTTTTAAAAAAAATTCAACCTAGATAAGTCAGAGATTATTTGGACTCATCGAGAGTAGACGATTCCGCTAATACTTTAAACTCCATGAAAAACATCACTTCCAGTAATCCCTACCCGTCACCACATCACCAACAATGTAACTAGAAACCCTTCGTAATACAAAAAATAACCCTCATCGTCGCCCCATCACCAACAACAACGATAATCGCCACATCACCCGAGGTATAAAATTTCTTATTCTCGTCGTGGGGATTATTGGTTTAATATACTATCGTTAAACACAAATTAAATATAAAAACGGTAACATGGAAATTGATCATGTGGACATAGATCAATTCCATGTCAAATATTATAACTTATAAGTTCGAAAGGCTGTACCGAATGGTGGACTAGATGACCATTTTCATATGGATTTTGGCTTTGGGATTAGCTAAATTACTGTATATTTTTTGTTTCACGATTTTCGTAAAGAACTGTATATGAGTGCGGTTATTTAGGAATATGTGTACGAATGAGAAATGGTTCGTAGGCATTTTTAGATAACAGAATCCTTTGTGGTCAAACTGAGTGCTATATATATTGCTCACCTTTTAGCAACTCAAAAACATGGACCATATATAACACTCGGACCTACCTCTCTTCTCTTTAATAGTTAAGGCCACCACAAAAAATTAAATTAGTAATAAGCGCGAACAATGAGTTTTTGATCTCTTCGAACTAACCAAGAACAATACATATGAATTTGGAGCCTAAAACTTGGAGATGTACCAGCAATGAAAATTACAAACAGAGGAAATACATATTTTCTCAATCTTAGACCCGAGGGATGCTTTTCAATTGTCTACTCATTACTTATTGAGTAATTTTACCCTTGGTAGTCTTGATGAAGAAACTATTACGCATTTGTCTAATGTTATTTTCCCTTTTCTATGTACAATTTCCAGGACGTTCTCTATCGTTATCTCAACGCCTCACAGCATCTTGATTTCATATTGTTCTTAGGTTCTATTGCTTTACTTTAGCCCCTGATGTTGTCGAATAAACTGCTATTTGGTAAAAAGTTTATGGTAAACCAAATTAGACATTGGATTCATTGAGATTCCTAATTACAAATTAGCTCTGCGAACAGAAGTAGCGGGAACATGATTCAGTTGTCATACTAAATGTGATTGCTAAGAAATTTATAACTTATTTACCAAAGGAGCTTTTAATAAAAAAAATCTGGAAGAATTATTTCAAATATGAATTTCTATCTAAAGTCATATACTAACCAAAAACTTGCATAATGTGACACTATTTCTAGCGCCAACTTCTTTCTTTTAATCCATGGTAAAATGTTAGAAAAGTTTTATATTCTTCATTATAAATATAATGCTAATAATGTAGGAGATAAACAAGAGTTATAATTTGGTTATTAACTTAAATGTCAAACTTTGACCTCCTGTGTATATGCACGGGCCACTTAGGCATGTTCTTAGTAAAACAACCAATGCCAAACTCCCCTTGAACTGCGTAGAGAATGGCCAACAATCGGTATATGAATTGCAATGAGAAATAAGTGAATGTGAGCTGATAGTGATTTTAGCGAGCTTGAAGAATAAATTTAGGAACCATAAGCCTGTGAGCATAAACATAAACAATATTGGAGCCTTAATACCCTAAATGTAGTGAAAATAAGTATATTGTGAAAGTGACTTTTTTGTTAATTGTTATGTTACTTTTTGTGTTTTTGAGTGAAGTAATTAGTTTTTTTTAAAATCTTAGTTAGAGAGATGAAAGAATATAGGCTTGGACTTCCACCGTTTGAATGTATTGGTACGGACTCGAAGCACAGGAAGAAGTGGAAACCGCTGTTAAAAGAGGTAGAAAACTAGCCCCAACCTGCATAAGCCATTACGATGAAATTAGTCACCACTCTTGACAAGGAAGAGAGTGCTGCAAGAAGAAAAAAAAACGCAACATTGGTGAATTGTATTTGGGTTCTTTTGTAAGTTATGTGGCATACTAAGAATTGTGCGTAATCTGATCTAAATATTGCCTTAGGCCACTTGCAACCTATTGTGCAACTGTTTGATAAATTTGTTGAAGACCCGCCGCAGCGAAGCGCGGGTTTTCAATACTTGTGTTTCATTGTTTTAGGATATTTACTTTATTTATTTACATAATTACTCATGATATTTAAGAAGCAAAAATTATCACTTAAAAATGGCAACAAGAGAATAAGTCATTATGACCTTATTATCAGGTTCATGCATTATGAGACATATATCCTAGTCAAAGTATACATGTCTCCATGATTATCATTATGTGCTATTTATCTTACTTTTTTTATGCCATATGTTTCATTGTTTTAGGATATTTACTTTATTTATTTACATAGTTACTCATGATATTATTCGTCGTTTCAACTAGAACATACTCGTCGAAAGTCGAAACAGGGGTGGACCTTAGGGATATCGGGGTTCACGGGACTCGATGGATATTTGTATTGTAATATAAGTTTTTAAATTTATGATTTTGTTTCCAAATGACCCAGGTTCCAAAATTTTGTGTTACGTAAATTTTGCTTAATCCAAAATTTTTGGTACTCGTATATACAAAACTTTTATTCGAAAATCCGGATATCTTGAATGTATAAACTTAGCTAATTGCCCTCTGAACATAGACCTTACACAAACGGTATCCATACGCACCTTTTACTAACTTTTGTACATTAATGATCCGGGTAGTGTTAAAAATGCATTCTCCTATTTTTAATCTAGATTCGCAGATGATAAATACTCTATCTTTGGACCAGTTGGAAGATATTGAAAGAAAGGTGAACTATGTGGAGATTAAGCGAGTAGTTTGGGATTGTGGTGCCAATATATCACCAGGTCTGGACGGGTGTACCTTTGATTTCATTCGTAAATTTTGGTACATCATTGATAAAGATGTGGTAAGACCTGTTGAGGAATTTTTCGAATCTAGTGTCTTTCCCCCAGGTTGTAATGCTTCGTTTATTACCCTCATTCCCCAAGATGCAAGATGCAAAATTGGTAAAAGACTTTCGCCCCATTACGTTGATCGGTTGTTTATATAAAATTGTGTCTAGGATATTGGCTAACCGGATGAGGCTGGTCATCTCCGAGTTAGTTAGTCATGTTCAATATGATTTTGTCTCCAATAGGCAGATTCTTGATGGTCCATTTATCCTCAATGATATCATGTCATGGATTAAATCAAAGAAAAGTAAGGCAATGGTTTTTAAAGTGGACTTTGAAAAGGATTTTGATTCCGTTAGATGGGATTTTTTTAGATGCTCTCCTTGGCAGGGTTGTGGCTCTAACTGGAGAGGCTGGATTAAGGGATGTTTGTATTCTGCTTAGGGATCTATTCTTATGAATGGTAGTCCAACTAATGAGTTTAAGTTTGATAAAGGGTTGAAGCAAGGTGATCCTCTTTCTCCCTTTCTATTCATACTGGTTATGGAAAGCCTTCATTTTTTGTTCAACAATATCCTATCAGTCGGGCTCTTCAAAGGTATTCGTATTGACTCCTCTCTTACTTTGTCTCACTTATTCTATGCGGATGACACGATCTTCATGGGTAATTGGGATAAATCTAAACTCGTGACCATTGTTAACATGCTTAATGCTTCTATTTGGCATCGAGTCTCAAGATTAACATTCACAAAAGTAAACTAATGGGCATTGGTGTTTCTAATGAAGAGGTTAAGTCTGTGGCGTATTACATAGGTGGCACTACATTATCGAATTCATTTACTTATATAGGGGTCAAAGCGGGTCGCTTAAACTCTAGGATTAATTCGTGGGACGAAATTATTAACAAAGTTTTTGCTCGTCTTTCAAAGTGGAAACTCAAAACTCTCTCCATTGGTGGTCGTCTAACACTTATTAAATCAGTTCTTAGTTGTATGCCACTTTATCATATGTCGATTTATAAGGTTCCCATTGGTGTCCTTAACAAGCTGGAATCACTTCGTCGGAACTTCTTTAATGGTGTTGATCTTAAGGAGAAGAAATTGACTATGATTAGTTGGAAGAAGCTTTTGGCCTCAAAAATCAAAGGTGGTCTAGGTATTTCGAGTCTTTCTGCGGTTAACAGAGCTCTTCTCGTTAAATGGATTTGGATATTTTTTTCTAGAGATTCTTTGTTATGGTCGCGGTACATTGGATCTATGTATGGTGAAGGGGGTTCCATGGATTCTACTCGGTCTTTCTTTCGAAAATATATTTGGATGGACATTGTGTCAGAGATGGCTGATCTAGCTTGCAAATGTATTAGTATTCTATCTTTTATCAAAAAGAAAGTTGGAAATGGAGATCTCAATAGTTTTTGGGAGGAAGCGTGGTTAGCTGATCTTCCTCTAAAGTTAGTTTTTCCTCGCGTGTATGCATTAGAGTGTGATAAAAAGGTTAGTGTTTCTGCCAAAATTAATGATTCTTCTCTTATGATTTCTTTTCGTCAGGAGCCTAGAAGTCGGGTGGAAGAAAGTCCATACCGTATGCTTGAGGACAAACTTGCTACTGTCATTCTTTCGAATAGTTCTGATCGTCAGATTTGGTCCCTTACGTCTTCAGGATATTTTTCGGTTAAATCTGCTCGTAAGTATATAGATGATACTTTGTTGGAAATATAGTTCAATTGTGGGTCAGTTCATACTGGTGAATGGGTAAGGAGGTACGGAGTGTACAGTCATAAGTCCCTGAACACCCTGACTCATATTATGGTTAAAGTTGTTCAGCATTGCTGATGATCTTCAGTGAGTTGAACT